>VMKM01000007.1:287559-887559 GCA_008360985.2 Macquaria ambigua | reverse complement strand
CGTGGCGTGCAAGAGTTTGAGATGTTTCGTCACTGTCTAATTTATATTAACACTGACAGGAGGGCGTCTGGGTAACAAAACAGATGGTTTCCTCGTGAGCTACTACAGTGGTATGATTGTGCTTTCGCAGTTTGGTGGCACAGAATGAATGAGCGTGGCTATTTATACTGTTCACTTAGATGCACGTGGATTCTTCATTTTTTGATCCGAACAGACTGTTTTCCAGTTTGTCTTTCCAAAAATAATTTACTTGTGACAGCGTTCAGACATTAAACTGTCAGGATAAGTTAATATAATGGCCCTTGTGTTTTTTTAGCACTTGTATCAAACGTGGAATATGGCTTTGAGTTGCTGCCTGCTCCGTTTTTAAAGCTTCTTAATAAATGACAAAGTCGTTATTGTGCTGCTAGATGCTAAGAATCCAATATCTATCAAATGGCTATTGCTATGTTTGAATAACGGCCTCATGCTTGGTCACGTCTCTGCATGCTAATGTCTCTTTACTACTGCGCTGACAGCAGTTTTCCTTTGATATGCAAATGTTCTGATTGGAGTTGGAGTTCAGATCCTTTTCTGTGGCTCTAAAGCTGCTTCTCTATAGAGGAAGAATCTGTGGAATGTCCTCTTCTTGTGGTTTTCAGATACAGCAGAAAAGTGTCATCAGGGGATGCTGTGGCACGGTCCGCAAATGAGTACGAATGGCCTCTTTCCAACATAGTCAGCTTTCCTCCTGAATGGAGAAATCAGGAGAGGGAATGTGGGTTTGCTCTGACTCCTCTGGATTGAGATCCTTAGGCTGACGTTGAGCTACACAAGCAGTTTTCATTATTGACTTCACAGGCACTGAAGGAATTAGGCGTTCATTGTGTTGTGTGTATCATTACAGCTGATCTTTTTCTGCTTACGCTTAGTTGCTCTGCAAAAGAAGATAAAACAGCCAGTTACAGTACAGCTTCAAAAACAAGATCAGAGACGTATGAATATTTATTTAACCTGTATGTTTTTCTGTTCTGAAACACACAAACATACATGCACATACTTGCACACAGTGGAACTGATAATTGCACATTATGATGCTCAGTGTAATTTGCGTTGCCTGATGTTAACGGCCTTAGATACAGATAACAGCAAATCTGCTGCGTAGGAGTTTGAGCATGCTGTCCATTCCCTCCTTTGAGAGAGTGAGATTTGTTGTTGATTCTGTTGTACATGAGCGGCTGGCGTTCAGATGTGTTTCATTTTGTGGAACCAACAATGCATTTCTCAACCTGGTTTAGGTGAGGAGCTTTAATCCCAAATCAACCATACATCCGCCTCGGTCTGCTGTCATTGTGTGCTGAAAATTCCCCAAGTTGCGGTTGTTCAAGAATGTTTTCGGTGATTAGAGAAGCTTTAACGTTGTCCCAGCTCTCATGGTATGTTTTACCCTCCAGGCTACTAATTTCTCAACTTCCTTGACTTCTAAACCTAAAGCAATTTAATACTCATCAATCATATTAGTGTCTGAATTAGATTGGATAATTATAGAGTGTATTTTAAAGACACAGTGAAATAAAAAATATATTTTTTAAGTTTAAATCCAATCATGTCCCTGTTTATGTTGATTTATCTCTTGTTATATGCTAAATATACATCCAAAAAGTCATTTTTTTGTTCTTTTTTTAGAAATCCCTCTTTTCTCTTCCTGTAAAACATCTTGAACTCGGGGACATGTACATACATTTATCAAATTAAATGTGATTTGGGTGACTAGCTAACCCTGCCCATCATACAAAACCACACTTAACCGCTAGCTTGTGGTTCGTAGCTGCTAGCAGAGTGATATCAGTAGGAGGTGTGTGTTTGAATTTCTATTGGCAGAAACTTTGTTAAAGGAATAGTTTTATTTAGTAATTTTGGGAGACATTTTCTCGCTTTCTGGCAGAGAGTTAGAAGATACCACTTTCATGTCTGTCCGTTAAATATGAAGCTATGGCCAGCAGCCTGTTAGCTTAGCTTAGCAGAAAGACTGAAAACAGGGGGAAACGGCTAGCCTGTCTCTGTCTGAAAGTAACAAAATCCACCTGCTAGCACCTCTAAAGCTCATTAATTAACATGTTATATCTCATTTGATACAAAAACTGAAGTGTTTCGCCCATAAATAGGTCACATTAGAGAAGATAAAGAAGCTCTAACGTCCATTTCGCCATGGCTTTAAAAAGTCAGAGAGCAGTTTACAAACACATATTACATAATGCTGGTGTTTTTAAAGCTGATTCTGATTCTATCTTAAAAACTGTTTGTTTTAGAGTTAAAAAAAAACATTGATTTAAGGATTTAGTATTGTTCACCAGAATAACACACATGTAGATAAGGCTCTGAGACAACATTAAGATTAAAAAAAAAAAAAAGAATAAAATGAGAAATGTTGTGATTTTTTTTTTTTTTTTTAAATCTTCAGAAATTTTTACCAAGGTTGGTTTATGGCTAGTTAAAATTAGTAGGTGAGTCTTTGCTGGTGGGGAATTTGGACTCATCACCCAAAGCATAGTGTGGCGTTGAGCCTTGGTCCGTGTTGAGAAGCTTGATTTCTGTTGGCTCGATGGTGACGTGAGCCGCTGTAGGTGGATGGAGGCCTGGCAGGAGTCGTTAGAGTATTTAATGCAGAGCGTGGTGGTGGTGGTGGGGGGGTGTCCGCTTCGGCCGTTGCTTGTCTAGTGGGGGGTCAGCAGGAAGAGGGGAGAAGGGGGGGGTATAGGGGTAATGAGATGAAAAATCTGTCCCTCCCTTTGCAATGCATAGCCTCCACCCCCCAACCAGTCGTCAGGCTCCATTCAGGCAGCAGTTGAGTGTGTTTCACCTTTCAGCCCTGGTTAATTCAAGCAGGCCGCTCCGGCAGCCGCATTTTATTGCGTCCCTTTTGATCGCCAGGACTTGAGATTCCAGCTTTTAAATTAGATCGACACCAAACAGAGTGCACTTAGTTTTAATGAAGGAGACATCTGATAAGCTTGATATAACAGATTTGAGACTATTTCAAACACTGCCGGAGCACTGAGCCACAGAGCTCCAACATCCTGATAAACTTCTGCTCCCTCGCTCTTTAACCCACATCAGCCCTCATTAGTGTCTGTCCACCACTGATTTTTTTTTTCCTTTCTTCTTTACTCGAGTGTTAATTGAACCTCAGCTTGCTGACTGGTATGAAGGTGGGGATTAAGCCTGTTGTCCTGCTGGGTGCTTTCTGTTCCTGTATGTCCACCTGAGGTCCATTCCCATGAAATCACAAAGATCCAAGGCCAACAGAGCCTAAAATGAAAAAAAAAAAAAAACTCTTAAAAAAGACTTTGGTTGGCTTTAGTTTGGCGTGTGAGCCTATTTGTAATCATATTTTGGAATTTTTCTCAATGACCCTCCTGTATTTCACAAAAAATGACACAAGCTACACCTTTCTTTTGTTTTAATTTACAATGTGTGTTGAGACAGTTGTGGCTCCAGTTGTCTTCTGTAGTTTCGGCCTCGTCTGATTGCACTCATGACCAGATCTACAGTTCAGTGGGCCCCATGTTGATGGGTCCCAGCACCTGTAAGGTTTAGTCTCAAAGTGCCCATAAACATGTCAAGGTGACGACAACTGAGCTGCTGATGACTGTGGAGGGCAAAAAGCTTCAGAAGGAACAAGTGAAATGTAATAAATCAGTCAGGGTCACACACACACACACACACACACACATACAGCAGCAGAGCCCCAGTAATTAATGTATGTGATTCAAGGCTGTTCCAAGGGCGGAGTATTTAATTCTAATTGAATTAAACTGTGTCCTGTTGTCGGCCCCGGAGGGACTGTACTCTCAGGTCATGGCTCTGTGGTCTGTTTGGTTGGTGTGTGGTGTGGATGTTTTGTCTCTCAGTGACCTTGTGTGGACTCGGGTGGTGTGGTGTTTGTCAGCAATAATATGCAAACAAGACACTTTTGACAGTAGTTTCACACTGTATGAGCTTGTTAACATTGGTTTCTACTGATACCTAGAGGCCTGGCTGAGACCGCTGTTCTCCCAGTTTCAGAGCCACGGGCCGCAAGGGAAATCTTGGATTTAAGTAAAAATAGTTCAGCTTTAATTCCCACTCACAAGTGCAAGAAGATTTATCTTATGTCTTAAAAATGCTCTTAAATTTAAGAGAGCTCAGGAGGTTTCTTAAGTTGGTTAAGAGTTGATCCTAGATGATTGCAGTAGAGAAACAGAGACGGACACCTTCTGAGACATGTTCTGAAGTGACAAAATATCATCTGTCCTGAGGAAAAAACATTAACTGAAGGAATATGTACACTGCATTTCAGAATAAGGTAGTTTTAGCCTATAATTTGCATTTGATTTCAACATTTGATAGGATGTTAGACCACTTTTTCTTTTGCGTTCCCCCGATGTGCAAACAACAAAAATAAAGCAGCATTTAATTTGCATTCTCTTTCAGTATATATCATTATTGTCTGCAGTTGTCATTGCGGTTCTGATTTCTCCTTATTATCTGTCTATCTATTTTCGTTTTCATTTTGTTTCCTCTCTATTTATGTATTTATATATGATAAATATATTAGACCAGAGACTTTGAAAGTTTAACACTCCCCCCTCATTCTCACACGCCCTTACCCAAGAAGGCAACCAATATAGGGAGCGTCTTCTTTTCTAATTTCTAAGCGGATTTATGGATGTTTTTTGGCGATGGACATCAGGGATAAGTGTAATCTAAAAATATTTATATCATGTCAGTGTGTTCAGGTGTGACTGAGTTATGACTCCAAGGGGGCACAGGGTTTTTGACGAAAAACTGAATTTATTCTTTACTTTCAGTGAATCTTTTTTTTTTTACCCTAAGTCGAGTCTCTTTAGAGCATTTTTAAGTGTAATTGATAGATGTTTGATAAATACGAGCCCAGATCTCACTGTTCCCTCCTGAAACAAACAACCAAACAGAAAGTAACACTCTGCATGCTCATTTCCAAATCATAGATTCATTAAAAGCTTGTATTTTGCAGAGCGGCTCGCTGGTTGGCTGTAGAGGCTCCCCTCCAAAGTGATTTTTAATTTATGATCTCCCTATTGATCTTGGAAATGGGACCCCGGCTTTGCGCCCTTTGATGTAGTGAGTACTCGGTGCGTGCTGCTCATACTGTAGTGTACTGATGCTGAACAGCTAAGACAGGCTCTGCTCAACCTCATTACCTTCTCACC
Organism: Macquaria ambigua; assembly: GCA_008360985.2. Lineage (NCBI taxonomy): Eukaryota > Metazoa > Chordata > Actinopteri > Centrarchiformes > Percichthyidae > Macquaria > Macquaria ambigua. The sequence goes on along the minus strand of VMKM01000007.1, from coordinate 882,349 downwards.
CGGAGGTTTCCCTCAACATGACACACTTCTGCAGAGAAACACACAGCTCCCTCTGCGGGAGTATTGGCCGCTCCGGACCACAGGATTAACGTGCTTTTGTTTGATTATGGCGTTCTTAACGTGGTATCGTTAGACGTGTGATGAATGGCTGCTTGAGAGAGCTGCTTGAGTGCGATTATTTATCGTCTCTCCACTGTCATGATGATAAATGGTATTTTTATAGTGTTTCCCCTCCCCACAATAACTGGAAGGTGTTTTCATTAGCTCAGTGTTTAACCTGCACTTTGGGAGGCGGAGCAGCAGGTACCTCTGAGCAAGACACTGAGTCAGTAACAGCTACAGTGTTGATATAATGTGAATATGTTGTATTTTAACGCCCTGGAGAAGGGGAATTTGAAGTAATTTTGCAGTTCTGCTTAACACCAAATTAGCTATATGTTCACCACCTAAAGGCTGCGTCTGATTGGTCTACAGACCTGCAGGGTAAAGCTGTTGTAAAGTTTGGAGTCTGCAGTTTTAACAGCTTTTCTTTTTATGTCGACCATTTATAAACAGATTGTATTTTTCACAAGTCGTTTTTCACAAGTGTACGCAGAGCCAATATCTCACATTTCAATAACAGACTTCAGTGTTATGTTAATTGAAATATCAGATTTTACACTTGACAGGGTTGTCTGCAGGTTTCTTCAAGTTGAGTAATGTTATACAACAAGTCTGCAGCCATGCTAGAGGCTCTGTGAGTCTGTACTTGTACTTGAGCTACATGCTAACATACTGATGTTTAGCAGGTATAATGTTGATCATGTTCACCATCATAGTTTCTCATGTTAGCATCTGTTAACATAAAACCAAATGGTCAAATGAAACAGGCACTGCGAGGTGTAAATAATAGAAGACAGCATTAAACTCTGCCGTTTGTTCTTCTTGTCTGGATATTTAATTCAGCACTACATCGGCTGCTACAGTCCTTTACACACACGATGATGGAGATCTATAAGTTATATACATACTGTATATTTGCTTGTTTACGTCACAACTCATAAACTGGGTGTCATGGATCTTGAATTTACTGCTGTTTTTCATCCACTTTCTCAGTCATTTGAATGCAGCTTTCTGGTTTTAGTTGATGAGGACAACTTTAATGCTCCATTAGTTTTGCTCTCTGGCAGCAGAAACCTGCACTGATGCTGTATTCAGTTCTTATCTTTAGAGGAGGTGCAGGTTCAGCCCTCTAACCTTCAGTCCTGTGAAGGTGACGCCTTCCTGCGCTGCGTCCTTTGGTTGCTTATGTTTCTACATGGTCATGGTTCTCATATCAGACTTGCAGCATTTGTAGGTTGTTGTCCCCTCTGTCTCTTTCCTGCTTTCTTTTCTCTTTCTGTCTTTAGTTTTCTCCTCTATACACAGACAAAAAGCAAAGAGATCCCAATATAATCTTTAAACAGACAGAGAAGAGCATAAATAACTGATAAACTGTCATTTCACCAGCACAGACGAAGCTCTGAGGGAGAGGGTCGGGGTTACTGTCAGGCTGTTGCGGGTGATGTCTCTGTCCTCTCAGTAATTTGGTCACACAGTCCTTCTGATCTTTATCCACCATGACTTTGTGACATTTTCTGGGATTCAACTGGGAGATTTGATGGCAACTTTGTGGTCCAATTAGGCCAGTCTCACCGATTTGTTCTTTCTGTCTCTCTCTCTCTCAGCAGTTTATTATCCCAGTCACAAAGATCCCTAGTAGGCTTAAAACAGAAATCCATATTATATCTTGGTTTGATTACATGTGTCTTAATAGCAAACACTCCACCCTAAAGGCTCTCTGTGTTCATGCAACATTGTGTCAGTGGAGTATTTGTCGTTCGTAATTCTCTTGACGGTTGAAACTGGGCTTCATTATTATTTCAGATAAAAAGCTGTACACCTCCCCTCCCCAACTGCCTGGCTGATAATTTATGTTCTCTGTGTGGAGGCCTCAACCTGCAGTCAAACATGGCCTTTGTGCGTCTCTCAGAGACTCCTCTCTGTAAATCATAATGAGTCAGCTTGTTTACACGCCTCAGTTTATTATCAGAGACGTCTTGTAGGATTTCTTGGCTCTGTTGATCTGCCTCATTTTATATTAAGAAAATGAGCAATAACTCTTCAGAATATTTTGTTTACATGCCAGATGATTTGAGTTGAACAAAGAGGGCTTTCACGTTCAGGTGAAAAAACGGTCGAGCTACAGCCTTGAAAATTTGGTGATGCATTTGGATCAATGGATTTAAAAGCGCAGACCTCACCAAAATCAATAAGTTATGAGGTTTTTAGATGACAACATTGATCCCATCTTTAATACAAACTCTCTATGATTTTAATTTCACTGTCATGAAGCTTTGCTGTTTTCCTCACCTTCAGTGATTCTGTGATGACTAAACCTCCACTGCCTCAATGTACACTCTCTGCTCTGCTTGTATTGACGTATGGATCACCACTACCCACACACACACACACACACACACACACACACAATGCTGTACACAACCTTGGCAGTCCTGCAGCCACAGTGTGTGTTTAATCTTTTCCCTGGCGCCACTTCCTAGCTGAGAGCATTCCTGGCACCCAGAGGCCCAGAGAGGGGTCGAACTCTGGGCTGAAAGCAGTGTCGCACTTCAGACCTGGCACCTCGTCTCGTTACCAACTAAGCATCCCTCTTTCTCCTCCGTTTTGGCCCAAAACGCCCCGCTTGCCCTCCGTTCCTGAGCGGAGGATCCTTCCATGGAGAATGACCTCTTTGAAGGATGGTCTGGTTCCTTTCAGAGGAGATTCTCCTCGCGCTCAGTTTCCCAGCGCTGCGTCTACGTCTGGAGCTCTGCCCGAGCTCCCATCCAGAGAATGTGAATTGGCAGAGGACATAATTAAGGCGATGTCTGTCCTTATACGTGGCCTAACCTTTAAGGGCCTCTGTTCACTGAGAGCTGTGTTTTTTCTGGCTACTGTTGCTGCAGAGTATCAGTTATAATATGACTTGAATGGATGACGAGAAAACAGTCGTTGTCTGTGTTTGGCAGAGGTAGAAAGAAGATTGTTGTTGGGTAGTTTCTGTCAGGTTAGAAAGGATTTCACTGTCTGCAGTAAGACAAATTTTACTTTCACAAACACCACTGCTTCACTGTACAGCACTTAATATTGTGTTTGTTTCCCATGAGGCCTGGCAGCTGAAATACTCCTCTGTCTAAAACCTGGAAGCATAAAAAATAAAACTGTCAGATTTTCACTGATAGATTGTAACAGCCTATAGAGCTCACCTTGATTTCAATAAGCCGTGTGTGTGTGTGTGTGTGTGTGTGTTTCTAGCTGCAGTGTTTTTATTACTGTATGTGACTGTTGAAGAATCTGTGTGATGATTCGTGAAATGTGAAACTACTATTTTCCACAAAGTTTTTGTCCTTACGATAAAATTATAGCCAAAGCGATTAGTCAATCGACAGAAAATTTTGATAACTGATCAATCATTTAAGCCATTTTTAAAGCAAAAATGCCAAAAATTATCTGGTTCCAGCATCTCAAATGTAAATAATATAAATATCCTTTTATTGTTTTTTTTTCTTTTATGATTAAAGTGAATATCTTTGGGTTTTGGACTGTTAGTTGCACAAAACTAACAATTTAAATGTGTCACCTTGGGCTCTGGGACATTGTAATGGGCATTTTTCACAGTTTTATTTACATCAGTGGTTACCAGCCTTTTTGCCCCGTCAAAATAAACTACTACTACTTGCCGACCTTCATCACTCGTTATATGTCAATGAAATGTGAGCAGTTCCACCAAAGAGTGATTTTCCTGCCTTAAAGGATTAATTAATGAATCATAAGAATAATCAGCAGATTAACTAATAATGAAACAATCATCAGTTGCATCTCTAGTTGTAAATTTGTCCTCTCTTGGAGAGTGTGGAGCCTGAACTATGAACTGTTCTGCCTTTATCGTGGCTCCCTGTTATTTACCTCCCCTCTTATATGCAAGTGTTTTCTTGTGTACACAGGTGTGTGGGGGTGTGTGTGTGTGTGGGTGTGAGAGAGTGTGTTTACAGTAAAGTGTGAATTAGAGGAGCAACCCTGCTTGTCTCTGCCCTTTGATTTGTATCCCCACTTCCTCTGCTAAGGCCCCGTATTATTACAGTGCTAGAAGCGCTTGACTGAAAGCAGAAGGATTAAAGCCGTGTCAAACATGCTTCTCTGTCTCACTTCCTCTATGCCCCCCCCCCCTCCCTTGGCACTTTGTGTTTAAATTCGCCCAGTGCCAAAACAGGGATCTGGTAACTTTGGGCAGCGCTGTTTGTTTGTGTGAGTTCTGCTCGCAGGTTCTGCTCTCTGGCCGGCGTCCAGACGCCCCCAAAACAAAGTGTCCCATTGATTATTTTGGAGGGAGATGCCGAGGCCTGTTTTCATGACACATTTGATTTGATGAAGCCTGTTTTGTGTTTGCTCTGGAGGCTACAGAAATCCGCAGGCCAGCGGTGTGATAGACAAAATGATAGTGGTCTCCCTCAGTGACCTCAAAGTGGAACTGTGGAACTTTTGAGAGAAGAAAATGACACAATCTTCCTCTTACAAATAAGTTTAATTCAAAAGCAACATAATGCATCATTGCTCAGTTCGATACACTGAGGGGTTTTACTGCTACAGCCTTACTTGGACTGGTATGACCAGTAGCTTATTGGGGCTAAAGCTAACGTTTTAGCTAGATATTTATGTGTACAGTAACTGACATTACTGAGTCAGTTCATTTGCTTTATGAATCTTTCATGGGAAATGAAAGCAAATTCAGATTTTTCCCGTATTTATTTGTCCTGTATTTACCAGCTGTTGTCACCGTTCAGCAGAAGTTACATGTGACAAACATTTACTTAATACACATCTGAAAAAAGTTAGTGAGTCTTTGTTTTGAAACATTAATAACATCTGGAGTTTTTCTTCTTAAACATCACATATAGTCCAGGTTTTGACAAGGTGAGTGAGCTCAGGCATTTTGCTGTTTGATGCTTAAAATTAAAATTTTATGTTTAAACCATGCACTTAAAATTAAATGGATATACTTTTTTCCCTACTGTCATTGGGTTTTTTGTAGTGCTAACAGCGGCACCAAAAGGGCCAAGAAGTGTCATTTTAGGTTAAGGGTTTTTTATTGTTTGCAGGTATGATAAGCAAAAGAAAGATGTAAACAACAGGCTTGAACATTTTAAAATGTTATATGTTAGATCTTGTCTCATTTGTGTTGCAAATGTCAGAGGATTTATATCTTGTTGCAGACTTTCTCTGTCTGCTGGATTTAGAGTGACCTTGAAGCTGTTACCGACTCAGATCCATAGGTTTTGTGCTTGTTAGCGACATACAGAACTTCCCTTTGTGTTCTTTGTTCTTTGTGATTGGACGGTTTTAGGATCAAGCCTGTTTTCATTATAATTTTACTCCTCAGCGAGCAGGGCTCTGACTGCTCCTGTCAGTGACTTTCAGCAGTTTTCCTTTTATTGTAAATGTGGTAACAGTAGAAAAACAAGCAAGAGAATAAGCTTAACAAAGTCATAAGTCAATGTAAATGGGGTACATTTGCTATATTTGTCATGCAAGGCAATATAATGAAACAGAATCATTCATGTTTTATTCACCAGCAGCAACATCTACTTCTAAATAAAAGCCTAACACGGGAATTAATGTATTGTACAGTCAGGACCTACTGTATATTAGAAGACAAAACACTACATGTCTACAGTAAAAGCCAAATAATTGAATGTATAGAAGATAAAACATGAACAGGATCTGCTATGAAAACAAGATAAAAGACAAGAGATTTGCTGAGCTGAGAAATGCTGCAACCGTTGAATTTGAGACTTAAGGCTTTCAGTATGGCATGTATAATGAAGTAGCATCTCTGCTTCCGGACAAAGAAAACAAAGAGGGAGTTGTGAATACGGGCGTGAAATTGCTGATTAGAAACTTGGAATGTATTGAAAGAAAAAATAAACTTTTTCTCTCTTAGTCTTGGCATACGTCTGTTATCTGTTCTGGCACATGAGAAAAAAACTAAAAGCCAAGAATATGAGGAAAAAAGTGTTGATCAAAGCGTCAATTTATATACAATTGTGTGCTGTTAAGTCCTTCATTATCAACTGGTTTTGCATTTACACTAACAACCGTGTTGTTACTCTCTTTACACGTGTGGGTCTACCGCAAATACCTGAACCCAGTAATACACAAGCAGCCATTGTGTAAATCCTCCACTGTGCATGTACCTGCATCTATCCTGCATTTACTGTTGTAGCAGCTGCTCCAGGTGTTGATGCTGCAGTCGCTGGTTTTTGTAGGACTCAAGTTTATCGTCTCATCTTCTAATACAATAACAAATGTTTCCTGGTCAGGTTCCTGTCATTTAAATGATAGGTCTGGTGATATCCTATCCTATCCTTTTCTTATTGTCAACAAATTCCATGAAAAGACAAAAACCAAGAATGTATTTAATCCTCTATTAAGTTTTGCATGTGTATCAAAAGCCTGATATGTGCCATAGAGCTCCATTGTTGTCCAAAAACGATTAAAAACACACCAGTGAGCCACACCTTTACCATGACATGTTCCTACATTACCATGAACATGGGCACTGTAGTTTATTTTGAGTTGATCCCACGTACATTGTCCTGTTGCTGTAAAAACTCACTAGAGCAACAAATATGTATTAATCCGCGTCTGAAAATAGACCCCAACAAATACACTATTTACTCCTGTCTGAGTAATGTTTGCTAAAAGCTACAGTGCCCATGCAGCTGTAAACACGCATGGTTTTAGGAAATTATTTTGCATTAAGAAAAAAATCTAAGTTTATATTCATGACCAGCATTTATAAATATTTACATCCTTGTTGGAACCAATGGTCTTGGGACGGAGAGCCACAGAGTAGAAAAGTCAGAAAGTATTGAGAAACAGACTAACGCATTGTTGGTTTGAGTGTTTTAATGGGATTGTTGATAATTACAAAAATATACAATATCGCCAGCTTCATCGTTTAACATTAACAATCCCAACTCATGGTCCACTTACCAGCTATTTCAGGAGCTTTCAACCACATCACACAGCCTTCATCAGCGGATTGAGTTTGATTGAGGATTTATTAAGCAAACATCCTAAAAGTGCTGTGGATGAAATCATGACTGAACAGATCTGTCTCCATGACAACTGAAGAAGACCATGTGATACAACTGAAAGTCTTCCTGTCGAATGTTTGTAAAGCCAGTTTAGTCAGTTGTTTCCCTCGTGGTCAGAATGGGTTTAAGAATCATTTTTCAACTTCAACTTAACTTTATTGTCCCAGAGGGGAAATTTATCTTGCAGCTGTTGAAACATGGAACACAAACTTTAACGTAAGATACATAAAACATAACAAAATACATTCAACATATGATTGAAATATGTAAAAACAAATGCCTAAACCCACCATGTGTTTAAGTGACATTATAACTTAAAACCAGGAGTACATCCAGGATCTTCATCCAACCCAATCATCTATGGTTCTCCATCATCCTCACTAATTTTGTATAAAAGACTTATTTTGGGTCACAAGCCACTAGCTCTAAAATATAAATGAAAATTTCCATTAGTCTGACTAATCACTCTTTTCCTTTTCCCCTGATCTTTTTCAGATGGTGTCCACTCAGTGTCAGCCCAGTGTCTTCTCCAAGTCACCATCATCACCGATGAAATGCTGTCCAACAGTATCACGTTGCGGCTGGCCAATACCTCCCAGGAGCACTTCCTCTCCCTGCTGCTCGCCCAGTTCCTGGACGGTGTGGCCCGCGTCCTGTCTGCCGCCCCCGAAGATGTCGTCATCTTTAACATCCAAGACGACACGGATGTCAGCGCTCGCATCCTCAACGTCAGCCTGTCCGTGGCCGTGCCTGTGTTGGGGGAGGGACACCAGCGGCCTGGAGGGCTCGCCCAAGGAGGGGACAGGCCTGGGAGAGGGGTTGAAGGTGGAGGTGGAGAGTTTTTCGGCTCGGAGGAACTCCAGGAGAGGCTGTACTTGAACCGCAGCCTTCTCACTAAGATTTCCTCCCAGGAAGTTCTCCCCTTTGACGACAACATCTGCCTTCGTGAGCCATGTGAGAACTACATGAAGTGTGTGTCCGTGCTGAAGTTCGACAGCCTGGCGCCGTTTGTTGCATCAGATACCATCCTGTTCAGGCCCATCCACCCCATCGCCGGGCTGCGCTGCCGCTGTCCCACCGGCTTCACAGGAGACTACTGCGAGACGGAGATTGACCTCTGCTACTCGAAACCCTGCGGAGCCCACGGTGTGTGTCGCAGCAGAGAGGGAGGATACACCTGCGAGTGCTTTGAAGACTACACAGGTGAGAGCACTCATTTTACTTAAACTTAATTACTGATGAAGCAGTGATGGTTTTTTTTACAGTCAGTCTCATCTCTTGGCTTCATTAACCAATTGATCTCCCTTAGTTGCTGTTGCTACCCCTGTCAAGTTTTCCATTCTCGCATGGCACATAATGCAGTTTACAATAATAACAGGGATAGATTTACCACTCAAAATTCATTGTAATTTAAAAAAGAAATACATCTCTGATTTCACACAGAGGTAGACAAAAGCAGGCTTCTCATTTCTAGCAGCAAAACGTCATATTTGCCAACTGAAATAACAATCAGAATCAGGTTTATCGCCAAGTAGGGAAGAGGATGGAGTTTACAAAATATTAACCAAGAAATGTGCAAATGTTTACAGGTTAAAATAAAAAGAATATGTGCAATGTAAAGAGATAATAATCAAAGAAATGCGCGCATTGAGTCAGATGCGGAGACTTTATGTTAATGCAACTTGTAGTGTCCATAGGGCAGAATAAGTTACAACTGTAACTAGCAGATGTTACCAGCTGTAGCTAGCGAGCTAATTAACGCTAATTTTGTGAGTTGAAAAATTTGTCTCCAGCTGACTCATTTTAAAATGAGAACCACATAAAAGGGTCTTAAATATGCTATTTATGGCCACATGATCTTGTTGCTAAGCTATGATTGAGCAATCACTGTTTGGGGCAGGGGGTTTAGCAATCTGTCCCACATAAGTTCCCACTGAATTATTTGCCCGTCTTCAAATGTAGCGCCACTAGTAGGTGAAAGGGCACCAAGCTGTCCACATGTAGCCTTCAAAATGTTAATTTCTCCTCCTTCACAAAGATCCCATGGGGGCTTTAATGTCTGCATCAGTCCCATTCACTCCCCTCTTCAGCTCTTTATTGAACCTGCCTCTTTATAGATGCAGACTGTCCTTTACACTGATGACCGTAGCTCTGCAGACAAAGGCTGAGTGATGAGTTATTGATTTGGGTATCCCTGTTGCAGTCAGCCAGAGCGGAAGTAAATGAACAAACATGAGCCTGTAAACAATACAAATATTTAGAAGTAGATTGGCTTAATTGGAGCTGAACGCCACATCAGTATAGTCTGTTTGTTCGTTCTTTGTCTGGTTTATTTACCTGATCAAGTTGAAGTGTCTTTTTTTAAAGTCTGGCATTAATCACAGTGCTCTGCTAAAAGATTTTAATCTTGTATTCTGAGGATGAAAAGGTCTCTTTACGCTCCATTTTGCTACATTTCTGATCAAAATCCATTTCTCTTTTTGTGTCCTGCTGCCATTGAATAGCCTGCATACCTACAGTTATTCACACCTACACTCAAAGCTCCATCCTGAGCTGTGGGAGTGGACTGTGTTTCAAAACTAGCGTCCAAAGAACAGGAAGAACGGTGATATAACAAACCTCTGCTTCCTCGCTGATGTCTATTTAAAGGCTGGGGATTTGCAGAGAAATCTTTTCTTTGTGCCGAATGTTTTGCAGTGAAGAAAACAACAGCGGTTTCTCAGTCCAGAGTAGTATCGCTGAGTGGAATAAGGAAAGGAAATTATGAATTATAGATGGCTACAGATGGAGAGTGTTCCCTGGCTGTAAAATGCCTCGTGGTAAAAATACCTTAGATTAAAAAAAATATCACAAAGCACACAGTATGTCGAGACGGAGAGGACAGAAGCTTCCATTTCCAGCGATAATGAAGAACTAATTTATTACTGTTGGCAGCAGAATTGCTAACCAGTTGCAGGAATTGTTATTCAGTCTCTGCTCCAAAAATTATTCACATCCTCAAAGGGTTAAAGACTGTCTGCTCACTCGTTTTATGGTTAAGGGAAAAAGGGAGAAGTTGAAAAGGAGTTTAAAGAGGAAGTGAATTAAATATGCTAATTTATACAGTATGAATATTTGGGTAGTTGCCCCCTCTTTTTGTTGAGAGGTTAAGTGGGTCAAACCCTGACTTTTTAATGTGATTTAGAGTTTCATCTTGTCTTTGAAGCACCAGTTGGTTTATTATATGCAGTGGTGTAAAGTAACTAAGTACATTTACTCAAGTACAATTTTGAGATACTTGTCCTTTACTTTACTATTTCAATTGTAATCTACTTTATACTTCTTCTCCACCATTCAGAGGGAAATATTGTTTTTTTACTCCACTACATTTATTTGACAGCTTTAGTTACTAGTTACTTTACAGATTCAGATTATTAATGCAATTATTATGCAGATTAGTAATACAAGATACAATCAGCAAATAAATTGTGATGTATTATTATAGATTGCGTTACCCAGCAGTTTATAAAATAGTTAAAATAATCCCCATCTTTGCCAGCTGCTACATTAAAGTGATGATCCAATAATATAATCTATAATATTCTGAAATGGGGAATTCTGCATAATGAGTACTTTTAATTTTGGTACTTTAAGTACATTTTGCTTTTAATACTTTTGTCCTTCAAGTCAAATTTTGAACGCAGGACTTTTACTTGTAACAGAGTATTTCTACACTGTGGTATTAAGTAAAAGATCTGAGTACTTCTTCCACCACAGAATATACATTTATGTGATTATAGGGTAACACTTTACTTTAATCCCCCGTATATACAGTAGTATATACATCATTTGTACATACATACACACTATAATGTAGTTCATTATAATAGATCATTTCAATGTGTTTTTTTCTGTTTGTCAACAGTTATAACTTCTCCTATGAAGCTTTCGTTACTGGTATATAAACAGTAAATGAATGATTGATAACACAGTATAACAGAGCTGTAGTCATATTTAATAACAAAGCAATCTTTACAGTGTGTTAAAAACATTTATTAACAGCGTATATATATACACATGTACATGCACAGGAAGGTTTAAAACTGTTTATAAATGTGTCCAGAAACTCAAGGTCCACTTACTAGATATCTCCCAGAGCTTTCAGATGCATCTTGTAGCCTTCATCAGCAGATAGTCTGAAGAAGAAGTGCAACAAAGAATGAAGGAGTATTTATAAATAAATGAATACTTCATTAATTAATATAATAAAAAAAATTGTTATATATTGAATAAATACAATAAACGAAATATAACGACATATTTATGTGATTACAGCTGTTATATTATCAATAATTCATTAAAAGTTATGGATGCTACACAGGAGGAGTTATACTTGTTCACATAAAAAATGTCCTTAAATCAGCTTTAAACTACAGTGTAGTGCGTTATACACCACGTATGACATGTTTATATACTGCAAATAAATGCTAAGTAGGGAAGGGTTGAACTAAGCATTACATATAGGCTATGTAACTGTGTATATATCACATATTTATTCTCCATTGTTGTTTGAGATGATACTTCACAGAATCATTACATTCATGTGCAGACGTTCAGCAGCTTTGCACTCATCTCATCCAGCAGCAGAAGCCGAGCTGCTGAAGGACCACTTCACTTTCTCCTTTTTGTAGAATCTGTTTTTCACATTAGCTGAGAAATGATTACTTTTAACTAAAACTATGGATCACATTTGCTGCCAAAAGAAAAGGTCTCCTGTTAAAAAAAAAAAATCTAAACTGGGAAGCAGAAACTGCAGATATTCACGTTGTTGTCTTTGTGCTCTCAGGCAGTAATGGCATCGCTTCCATTATTCCTCGTCAAACATTAAAAGGGTTTTTTTCCCCTATTTATGCCGCTGTTTATGAAACGCCTGAAATAGCGTCGGCATTTGAATGTGTGGGCTCAGTCACTCAGAGTCCAGGTTGAGTGGCACTTATATATTCTTATGCACAGCTGTGGGTGTTGGAGCTGAACTGTAGGTGCTTTTAACGTGAATCGGCAGAGACGGAGAGTGAATGTGTGAGTGGGTGAAGTGGGCGTATTTTCAGACCGCAGTCAACTACATTAATCACCATCAGCAGGGGGTTTAGACCCGGGTGCTGTTAGATCCAGTATGCAGGACTTGTCGAGTTACCTGAGAGCTGAATGTGGTGATGTAGTTGATGATTTAAGTTGTTTGAATCACGCCGTCAGACTGTCTGATCAAACGAGGTCGTTCAGGAAGATTTTATTTGATGTATTTTCCTCTGTGATCTACAACTCCCACTGTTCTGCTTCAGTGAGCGTTGAGTTCACCAGTCTCCACACTGTGGTAGAGACTGTGTGTGTGTGTGTGTGTGTGTGTGTGTGTGTGTGTGTGTGTGTGTGTGTGTGTGTGTGTGTGTGTGAGAGAGAGAGTGCTAAATTGCTCACTCTGTGATTCGGATGGGTAGCTAAGTGCTGAATAGCTGCGATTATGTGTGTAAGAAAGTTGGATGGACAATCTGTGGAATGTTTATATGTTAATGGTGCATGGACGTGTGTGTGTGTGTGTGTGTGTGTGTGTGTGTGACTGTTGGACCGTAGGCGTTGCCAGATGGTAGCAGGAAAGAAAATGAAAAAATATAACAGCCATCATGTTTGCTGTTCTTCAAAAGGAGAGAGTGAATGATTCGGCCCGGCTGAGTCATTCTGTAGATGCTGAACAACAGGTCGTTATCCTCCTTTACTTCTCACATGTTTCCCTTAAAACACACAGCGTGAGCAATTTGTATTTTTCTTCCTTTCTTTTTAAAGGCTCAAAGACTGTCTGTTTGAAAATGGCGTGTTTGTGATCATCACTCATCAGCTAACTGCTGACCTCCGTCTCTCTGTGATGAGAAACTCTGTTTTTTTTTTCCCTCTGGTAATTCATTCAATAATCCACAATGCATTTGTGATGTTTTAATGCGCAGACATGCTTTTGGAGCAAAAACTGGTGAATGTTCACACTCTCATTTTTTCACATCATCTCACACAAGTGTTTGAAATCAACACCTGCCAAGCACCGAAAGCCACTACAATTAGCCTCTGAGAGATGGCATGAATAAAAACAATCGTTGCCAGGCACATGGACTGTTTTAAAATCAGAGCATGCTGTTGTTGTGTTCAGTACCCAACTTTTGTTTTGTATCTCCTGTTAAGATACCTCAACTCAGGCTATCAGCCAAAACCAATGCCCGAACCAATACCAGTGCTCTGTTTTTCTCAGATTTAAGATCTTTACACTTCACTGTGTAAGATAACAAGAGGCCATGAGGCGCTAAAAACTCTCTGACTTGATGAGTTTTTGGCTTTATAAGGTCAGGACGTATCGCTATTGTCTTGTACAGTCTCCAATTCTCTCAGAGTTTGAAAATGTTTTCCTTTTTTAAAGTATTTTTTTGAGGATTTTATGACGTTATTGATAGTAGATCGCGGAGAGATGGAACAAAGAATCCCAGATTCAGATTATTTGCTTATAAAACTGCTTATGACACCAAAACGTATTTAAAGCAACATATTTCCAGCAAACAGGTGTATCAGTCGTTTTGGTGCAGTAGAGTTATTGATGCATCGCTGTGAGAGAGTGTGTTTGGTCCCTCAGGCTGTAGATGACCTGTAATGTGATGAGAAGACCTGATCACAAATACACCTCAAGGTCATGTATCTACTCTTGTTATTGACTCAGAGTAGATAACTCCGTATTCACCTTCATAGTCCTGAGTGGTTGAGTCTCTGCTGAACGTGGATCCTGCTCTCAGCTTCTCTGAGCTTGTTGTCTTTGGTGTGTCTGGAGGGATCCGCTCACTCTGTTTCACTCAGGAGACGATGCTCATCTGTTACCTAGCAGCCCAGACACACCTGTTCAGGTTTACGATCTCTGAGGAAACTTCCCCTGCAGGAACAGTTTGCACAGGAGGGCGGTGCACAGTTACACTACATCTTTTGATAATTCCCTTGTTGGGTTTAATTATCTAATACCGAACAACTGAACACTGCTTTTGATTGTTTACTGGTCTTAGATAAATAAGAGCTTTTAGTGTGAATAACTGCAGCAATAGCTTGAATTTCAGGATTGTGTTCATTCAGCAAGCCACATGCTTATTAGGCTTCTTTGTCACATTTTGTCCTTTTGTTTGTTCTCTCTCTCTGTGATCCTGTGGGATCAATTTATGATGAACTTCCAGTTCCAGCGATAAAACACCCATTTTGCAGATAAATTATCACCTGCTTTTAATGATTTTATGTTTGACAAAAACAAGTATAATTTTGCTAATGTGTAGGCAGAGTTGTTAATATCTTAATTTATATTCCATGATGTGATTTGCTTTAATGCTTGCAGTAGCCTTTAATTCAGTTTTACAATTTGGTGTTTAATCTTTGAATATATCTTTTAATCCATCCAGTCACACCTTGATTTTCAGTTTAATTGCAATTACGAGCAGAAATACATCAACAGTCAATGCCTTTTTATATACAGTCTATATAATGTCAGTATATGGTCAGCATATATTTTATTAACCAAAAACAGAAATTAAAGAGCAAAGTGCTGAAGCACCTAAATAAAAACAGGATCTCTGGTGTCTGTGCGATTTGCTGCCTTAATGATTCATGCTGGCAGCACACACAGGGTGTGGGCACCGGGATGGACTCACAGAGGAGCGTAAATAGAGCAGAGGAGACGTGTTTGAACTGAATTATTGATCAGGGTATCCTGTAGAATTGTGACTGCGAGCCCATCACCGCCCCGCTGCGCTGCTCACCTGGCAACGTGAAGCTGCTGTTCAGGAGCACCTGTGGTGGAGGCGTCCCATAGGGATGAACTGAACACTGAAAAGCATTTTATCAGGTGTCAGTGAGGCAGATCTATACACATTTGTACCAAAATGCACTGTTAAATATGTATTTCCCGCAGTAAAGCACATCTCGGTGTCACTGAGACTGAAGTCCCACCTTCCGAGCACCTCTGTTTAATACAGCTCTGTTTGCTGATGCAGTGTTTGACCACTGTGACTGCTTAAAGAAACACAAGTAGTTTATTGCCAACAGCAAGTTGCTGAATTAATAACGAGACAGACAGCACTGTAACAGAAAGGCTTTATTTTCCAGCCAGTAAGAACATCATGAGCTGACAGCGCAGAGCGGCTATTAGGCTCCATTTAGTTGCTTCTGAAACAGAGTGGCACCGAGACATGTTACAAGTTTTTATACCACTTTAGAATAGGGCATACTTGGCTTGAGGTTAAAAGACAATTTATTGGTGTCTTACAGATCAGTAAATCATTATAAAGCATGAATAAAAAGACCTTTTGGGATGCGAGGTTGTGAACATACAAGTCAAAGAAACTGCCATTAATAAATCCTTCAGTGATAAGAGGTTTTAGCAGTGAGGCGTCAATCCTGCAGTTATTTAGTAAATCTTTAACAAGAGGTTTTGCCTTGATGCTCTGCAGCTTTCCTCCGGGAGGTCAACAGTTCACGGGAGGAGTTCAAGCTGTGTTGGCAGAAGATATAAGCCAGCTAAATGTGGGCCCACAACCTGGCAACCCAAACGTTTTTTTTATTTAGTTACAATTACTGAATTGCAAAACATGAATTAATTATTTCTTAAAAATTTTAAATCCTTCATAATTCGTGTTGCCTTGTTGAAAGTTTAATTGCTGTTTGCTGAATGAAGTTTCCCTGTAAATCAAAAAATGTTCAGTGTCATTATCAGCAACTTTAACGTCTCATCCAGCATCTTGAATTCACTTTGACTGAACAGACGTACCCCAACAACAGAAATAAAGAAACAAAGAAACTTGCTTTCGGCTGACTGTGAATAGAGTGATTAATAGTCAAAGAGTAAATAAAAGGCCTGTGTGTCAGTGGTGCTGGATGAAGATGTGGGCTGTGTGTGTGTTTGTGTCTGTGTGTGTGTCAGTGTTACAGTAGTGCTGCAGTACACAGCGGAAGTCTTCCACACTGCTGACTGACACAGATTCCAGCTCACGCATGGGAGCGCACAGTCTCGCCTGAGCAACTTGTGCAGCCTCCCATCCGGAGGATCCAGACAAACGGCACATGTGAGCTGGACTGCGGGGCAGAGGAGGAATGGAGGCTCAATAGGAACTCTGTTCATTGTCTGTGCACGTCTGGCACACTGCTGTACTGCTCCTCTACTTCAAATTGTTTGCTTTGTTGGCCTGGTGTGACCTGTGGTCGCCTGTCTCATTCTGCCCCTCACAGTTCACTTCGCTGTGATCCATCGCTGCAAATAATGATTATTTTCATCATAGATTAATCTGTTGATTATTTTCTCGGTTAATCAATTAATTGTTTTGTGTCAGAAAATGTCTTATTTTTACTGACCAGTGGTCCAAAACCCAAAGAGAAGATTGAGAAAACCTCCAAATATTCACATCTGAAAAAGTGGAACTACTGAATTTCTTTGTTTAAAAAGTGACTGAAAGTATTAATCATTTATCAAAATAGATGTCAACTGATTTTCTATTGACCGACTAATTGATTCATCAACTAATTGTTTCAGCTCTAATGTGATCAGTGCTGCAGGTGGTGGTTTGCCTCAGAAACGTGAATCTCTCTGCCTCAGATCAACTCGATATGAATCTCCATAAACTGTTTGTGATTCAATATATGAGTCAGTGGAATATAACTACAGTTTTATTCCTTTTTATCTGATGGAATAAAACTTGATTTGATCTGATTATGAAAGTCTGATTGGAAAGAATCCAGTTTTGAAAGTTTTGGTGTCGTATTTTGGCTCTAAGAATAAGGGTGAAAGGATCAGACGTCAGAGTTGTCAAATGCCAGCTTCTCAATTGTGAGGACTTGCTGCATTTGTTTATCTCATGTGTTAGTGAACTGAATATCGTTGGGTTTTGGACTGTTGGTCGGACATTTTTCAATCATTTATCAATTTCATAAGTAATTGTAGCCCTGCATGTGATCCGTAACTTACCTTTGACAAGTCTTTATAATGTAAAGCATCAAAACAGATTTACTTTGGAAGAGTCTGATAGATAGGCAAGACACAACTACTTATTTTTGTATTTCTGGTTGAATTGTAATAAATGAACTCATCAAATGTGTGTTAGGTGTCAAACAGCTGAAAGTAATCATCATGAGCCGCCACAGTCTGCAGAAGCTGCAACCATTTCGTTCGATGGCTTCAGAGTCTGAATGCATAAACGCTTCCAGCTCACTGCTTTTAGACATCGAGTTGTCCCGCTGAATATGAACGCAGCACAAACTGCAACCATGTCCCCAGAGGGAGGAGGGGGAGTCATGCTGGGTGTGACACAGAGGAGAGAGAAAGACTGAAACTGCAGACACAGTCGAAGAGAAATCAGTGCTCGTAATTTTGACTGTTGAGTCACTTTTCCTCTGATACACTCTGTCAACAATGTCATGATTTATTATACTGAAACAGTAGCGCTGTATATTTCAGGTGGATAATGTTACACCTCTATAACGGCACATATAGGACAGCAGTGTGGAGTCCCTGAGGTGGAAGCCACAGGGATGACTGAGGTGATGCTGCTTGTCAATAACAATATTAATCCTCATTTCTTTCCCCTTCTCCATCCATCTCTCTGTGTCCAGGAGAGCGCTGCGAGCTGTCGTCCCGCTCGGGCCGCTGTGCTCCAGGAGTCTGCAAGAACGGCGGCTCCTGTGTCAACCTGCTGGTCGGCGGGTTCAAGTGCGATTGTCCGCCGGGCGGCTACGAGAAGCCCTACTGTGAGATGACCACACGCAACTTCCCCCCGCACACCTTCCTGACCTTCAAGGGCCTCCGCCAGCGCTTTCACTTCACCCTCTCTCTCACGTAAGCACCTCCGCCTCCCTGCTGCAACAAGCCGCAGCTCACCTGAATCACCTGCGCTGCTGCATCGCCTTTCAGTAATCTGTGATTCACTCTTCATCCACCCCCACATCCTACTTCCGCATGCACACTCTCCAGCTGAAGTGTGCTCGCCCCCACCTCACATTTATGTAACCATAATGGTGTTTAATAGCAATAATGGACTCACTGAACAACAGCCATCTTCTGTAGAGCCACTTTGGTATCAGGTTATAGTTCCTGTGCTATAAATACAGAACCACTGCTAAAACATACTGTGCATTGGAGGTGTGCGTACCGTACTGAAGTGCAGGCTGTGACGTAGAAGTTGGACAGAAGGTGAGCTGAAGGAGCTGTGTTTTTGGAGAGGAGATTTGCATAACATGAGGATGTTAATCCTACAGCCAAGAGTGAGTCTGATCTTATTACAGTCAGTGTCACTGGTCACTTTGAGCTGTGAGTCAGCGCCTGGCCTATTTCAGCTCAGATGAGTGTGTGGTCATTATGTGTGTGTGCAACGTTGTTGTTGTAGTTTGGGAGTCCTAGTCATTCTTTAATAGTAAACTTCCCTTTTAATGTCTTTAATGGGTTCAGGCCAGTTTGTAGTGTAGTTTTAGTGTTTTTTTCTCCCCGAATGTTCAATACTTGTTTAGTTTTTTATTTTATTTTCAGCTCCTGTTTTATTATTTACTCTGGTGGGAAAACAGTCCCTGTATCCTGAGAAAAGGTGGTATTTTTTTAGGTACAATGTCGATGTAGTCAAGTCAAATAACTTTTACTTCATAGCCTAAAATCAGAAATTAGTCTCACAGCATACGACGCCCTCTATCCTTAGACCCTCAATTTCTTATATAAAAATCCAAATTAAGCAGTACACATTGCATAACACAATACATCAGACATTTGCCTGTTTAATACATCTTTAAAGGAATTTTGTGAGAGTTAGATGAGAAGATAGATATCACTCTTAATGTCTGTACGTTAATGTGTAGGTGGAGCCAGCAGCCGATTAGCTTAGCTTAGCTCAAAGCACATTAAACAGCGATTTGGTTTTTTTTTACGCTTCAGTTTTTGTACATATTAAACGAATGAGATATTATGTGTTTATTAGTGAGACTCACAGATGCTGGTAGGTGGACAAACTTGGGCTAGCTGGTTCCCTCTGTTTCCAGTCTTTATGCTAAGCTAAGCTAACCAGCTGCTGGCTGTAGCTTCATATTTACCGCACAGACATGAGAGTGGTATCAATCTCCTCAGCTAACTTTGGCAAGAAAGTGAAGATTATTTCCCAAAAAGCCAAACTATTCCTTTAACTTCCATATGGAGGATTCGATAGAGACTACTTGATTTCATATTACATCCAAGGAAAACATTAGCAGACTGAAAATAAATCTCGGTTTAGACTATTTTCAGGCAGAACTTTTCTCTGAAGAATTTATGACATGAGACGTGCAAACAGCGATGTCATTGCTAACGCTGGCACTTTCTCTGAGAGGTGGAGGTGTTATCTCATGCCATAATTAGCATTTAGTAAAAATAGCAAAGATTTGAGCCCAAGGTTCCTTCTTTTTTCCTACACAGCACAAAAAGAAAAAGCCAGCCTGCAAACGCCTCATGTAAATTTTATTACATTCAATTTAAATTTAAAGTAGACAGTTTTAGTTCAGTTTTACTTTTTGCAAGGTCTCCTTTCTGCTTTTATTTCACCTCATGGCAGTGCCTCCTAACATAATCATAGTTCCAGACATCATTGTGAAGGTATTTTCCCATAGATGAGTATTTACTGTTTTGCAACCATCCATCTTGTGTCTGTTTTTATGGTGCAGGTGTAGCAGGTTGGGAAATTGAAGCTGGAGCTTTTAATCTGTGTGGTTGATCATTTGGAGGGGGAGGTGCTTTAGAAATGAGCAGATGAGCTGTGAGTACTGAACACATGCAAAGACAGCAGGACCTCCAATCTGCATGAATTCTCCTTGTGATGAAATGTAATCGACGATAAAAGCAATCCGTTCTGTTTGATATCTGTCACAACAAGTGACAACAAGTATCACCTCTCGGATGGTATCACAGGGAATGTGTCCTGCCATTTTGCTGTACTCATTGTGATACATGTCACCTTAGACGTGCTTGGCAGGGGTTGACACTCACAATGGCTGCCGGTGGAAATAATATCCCCCTTGTGAGCTTTATGGACTCGGCCCTTCTTTAAGTGAGGCTCAGATGACAGTGTTTTTTGATGGCGAACTGCTCAAACCAGTTTTGAAAGTGGTCTACATTTCACTGGCAGGTCACAGAAGCTGTGAAGTAGCTGCTGTGTTAAAGGTGCCGATACCGAGAGCCTGAGGCAGGTGAGGTCAACAAGTGTCTCTGTTACCTGAGCCTGCACCTATCAGGTTCCCCCAGAAAAAAGAGCTTCTGTTATGATGAACGGCTCAGGATGTGGATCTTGTTCACTCAGAGTGACAGCTAATTTTAGGTCTCTTTCTGTCACAGCTCAGGCTGTGAGCTCTGCAATTAAGGTTGAGATTTCACAAAAAAAAGTACAGAGTGTTACGGGATCAGCACAAACAAGATTTAAACTCCTTCTCATTGCGATATCTCTAATATTCTCTCATGGCTCAACTCTGTGAGGCTCGAGGTCAATGCTAACGTCAGCATGCTAACAGGCTTACAATGATAATGCTAACATGCTGATGTTAAGCGGATATAATGTTTACCATGTTCAAGATCTTAATTTAGCGTGTTAGCATGCTAGTTAGCACTAAACACAAAGTACAGCTGAGGCTGATGGGAATGTTAGTTTTTCAGGTATTTGGTCATAAACCAAAGTATTGAACAAATTAAAACTGTGACCTGATGATGGCGCTAGAGGAAAAGTTAAAGGATCACTAAAGTTGTGTCAACCTTATTACTCAGGTTCCCATCCAAATGTAAGATGAATTTTAACCAAATTTTCAGAACATCGGCAAACGAAAATGCTAATTAATGCGTGTTTCCGTTCATTACTGTTATGTGAAGATTAGGAGTGGGGCAGATCAAGAAAAACAGCCGGTGGTGCTAATCTTCTCCAGTCGGGTGCCGCAACAAGATGACGTTATCAAAAGAACACCAGTGAAACCTCAAACGATGGAAACATTGTGGAAAATGTGATGGAAATATGGCTTTTATGTTTGTTTTATGTATTAATGTGAAGAACGTTTCAGTCTCCTCATCAGTCCACACAGATCTGATGTTTTCGTCTCTTCAGTGGAGCGAAGGCTTCAGTGGACGTTTAAGTCACTTGATTCATGTATGTCATGGTTTGTTGTTCCATTTTGTTTTTATTGATAGACCAACTTTTCTCAAGTGCAAACATTTTGACTTTTTTTTTTAATTTCTGGCATTTCCACTCAAGTTTTTTATGCGCAAATGCACATAAATACAGGTGGCTGAAAACACACTTATTGTGGCGCTAGAGGAAAAGTCAGGGGATCCTCAAAGTAATTAAGATTCATCCTCTGGCAACAATGAATAACTGCACCAAATATCATGGCAATCTATACAATATTTGTCGAGACCTTTCACTAAAAAACAAAAATGTCAATCTCATGCTGGAGGAAAAGTCACCAAAGTCAGTAGAATTCATCCTGTGGGGACCATGAACGTCTGTACAGAATTTCATCTGAATCCATCCAATAATTGTTGAGATATATTATATATATTTTTAAAGTATTAAAGCAATAAGGCTTCTTCTTTTCCAACACTTCATATAAAGTATGTCATCTGACACAGATTTCTGTATCTTTATTTCACACTTATAGGTTGTAAAATCAGTAAGGTGCTCTTTTTTTTTTCCTCCCCACTGCACACATCTGATGCATTGCAGCATGTTAGCATAGCGTGACACAGTTCCCTACATAAGGGCAGACTGGTTGTTATTTTTACTGATGGGTGCCTAATGTGACACTCAGTGATGCCAGTTGAGTCACTATTTAGCTCCGGCTGATTACTCTCATAGTTCAGAGGGCTCTGGGGGGCAATGTGGAGGAGCCTTTTAAATCGACCCGTCAAAGACTCGAAGCCTACTGAGGAGTAATAGACTCTAGATCATAATTCTAGTTGGCGTCCTGTATTTTTTACTAGATATGTAGAAGCCATCTCACTGCTCTGTCTGTGCTCTGTCTCTGCTGTTATTATCAGCCGGAGCATCGGCATCCTCTTTCCTCTGAGGTCGTGATTATCGTTTTTCTCAGTAAGCAGGTCAGCGGTGCCGTGCCCCCTGGCTCCTCTCCAGCTCAAGAATACTGCACAAACAGCATCATTTACAGTATAGCCTCAAACCCTGAAGACTGAAAGAAGGAGTGGGGGGTGGGCGGCTGCTCATGTTGTCTGAGAGCATGTACAGATATTTGGATGTATGAATGACATCCTTCCTCTAAAAGAAAAAGAAGAAAATCACACTAACTCTGTGGGTTTCAGTGTTTCAGAGCCACTTTTTGAAATAATAATTCTGTAGTCCTTTCAAGGAAAATTAAGCTGCATGTTAATGTGGAGTAAATGATCAGAAAAGACAGATGCCAGTAAGTCACACATGCCTCTCAGTTGGCGGATGTGCACAGGAGACTCATTGTTGGGTCCCATGTGGGATGGATAATGAATACATCCAGTAGTTAGTGCTGTTTTTTTTTTTATCGTAACACACTTTCACACATCACAGCGACCCATTTCCACAGGATCAGATTTACGACCGCAGACCACAGCTGACAGGTAAAGCGTGATATTTTTAAACCATGTGCTTCACCACATATCTCGATGATCTCAAATCGAGAGCGAGGCACCGCCGGCGGTCTGGTCCCAGAGGTTGAACCGTGTTTGCGCAGATATATTGAAAATCACGCAGCACGGCGGCCCTGAGAAATCTGGTTTCACCATCAAGATGCAAACAGAAATCTGAAACTGAGGCTGTGGTTACAGCACTCGCAGCTGTCTGTGTTCTCCTCCACGAGAAAATATATTTTGAAGCTGTCATTGTCGTTACTCTAAACTGTCTTCCCATGTGCTTCTTCCTTACGCGTTTCCCCCACCCCGCTGCTTTGACATTGCCCTAGTTTTCTGTCTCTGTGTTGTAGCGTGCCGTTTAATGTGGCTCTGTGATGTCTATTCATGGCACGCAGATTCTGTATTCCTTCACCATCTTTCCCTCTGACTTGGCCTTGTGTTCATGATTAACCTCATTATCTGTTCAGTGATCTTTTGCGTTGTTAAATCTTGAGCTCATCTTCACGATAGTAAGTTACACGTCACACTGTATTACTGTGTAGGACAGGAGCACTCCAGTGTGAAAGGAAAGCAAGGTGAATGTGAGGGGATGGTATGGATACTTTTAAATGGGTCAAACCATGCCCTCTTTTTTTCTCTCTCTTTTCTTTTCTCTGTTAACGTGGAGTACATGCATGGTCGACAGCGTATGCTCTTTTGCAGTACACGTCACTACTCATGTCATTTTGTATCCTAATGTTTTTAATAATTTCTGGACAACAATTGAGGTGAATATCAGGCTTTAAATACACAGATAACACGTGTTACTAAGATTAATTCATTGTTGGTTTTGGTCTTTTCATGGGATTTGTTGACAACAAAAATAAAGAATATCCCCAGCCTTTAATTCATAGGGTGAAAATGGATCAAATACATACATGAACAAAACAGTGATAAAATTGGGTTTGACAAATGTAATTAAATTAAAATGTCTGTTTTTTGTTTTTTTTCCCTCAGATTTGCTACCAAAGAGGCCAACGGTTTGTTACTCTACAACGGCCGCTTCAATGAGAAACATGACTTCATCGCCATGGAAATCATCAATGAGCAGATACAGCTCACCTTCTCTGCAGGTAGAACGGATATTGGTTTATTCGGTCTTCATCATTATGATTTACTGCAAACATTTTCTTCAGTTTCATACCATTTGTTTGTCCTGAGTGTGTTGCAGTCATTCACCAATTTGACCGTTTCCCAGGTGAGACCAAAACTACAGTGTCACCGTACATCCTCGGGGGAGTCAGCGACGGCCAGTGGCACGTGGTGGAGGTTCACTACTACAACAAGGTACATTAACAGAAGAACTGCTCCTCAAACACCATGAATTATGATTAGGTTTTCAAATCTTGTCTTCACAGTGCAGAAGAATAACAAGTATACATGTAAAATAAATAATTGCTTGCTTTTTATACTTCTGCATTCAAAAGAAACAAATATATAACAAGTCAAAAATTTTGCTTCTATGTGGACATATGGAATAGTTTGACGTTTTGGGAAATACACTAATTTGCTTGTTCGAGAAAGTTAGATGAGATTGATACCACTCTCATATCTGTGTGGTAAATATATGAAGCTACCGCCAGCTGCTGGTTAGCTCGACTAACAGGTAGATTTGTTGTACGAACACAACAAAATCCATCTACCAGCACCATTAAAACTCACTGATAAAAACTGAAGTGTAAAAATTACAGATTGTGGTTTTACGGGGGATTATGTGCAGATTTTGTTACCTTTGGACAGAACCAGGCTAGCTGTTTCCCCCTTTTTCTTCTCTTTATGCTAAGCTAAGCTAATGGGCTGCCGGCCGTAGCTTCACATTTGCCGTACAAACATGAGAGAGGTATCAATCTTCTCATCTAAATCTCTGCAAGAAAACGAATAAATGTATTTCCCAAAATGTCAAATTATTCCTTTAAACGAGGGTGAGCATGGTGAACCCTCACTATATAATGATTAGGTTTTCCATTCTGTTCATTTCCTTCTTTTAATTCTTATAGAATAGCTGACATACCTTTGGTTAAATCTGTCTGCTGCTGCTCCCCTCGTCAGGTGTGGCAGAACAATACCAGACATAGTTACCAAAGATATTCAGAGAGAAATCAGGTCACAGGTTTGATCCCCTGCAGACAACAGGCAGTGATGTTTTATTGCACTAAAGGCTGAAGTGATAACTGGCAGCTGACATGCTTTCTCAGTGAAAAGCTTCATCTTTAGGACATCCATAGAGGACTAACTGTAGTGGGTGTAAACCAGAGTGCAGACAGGAAACACTGAGCTGTGTAAGTTTGTTGTACGGCCTCTTTAGCGCTGCTGCTCTGTCAGACTAAAGAATCGCTGCTGACAGGCTGATGATCTGGAAGAAAGCCACGGTGCCAACTAGACACTGACGGAGGGAGAGACTCAGACAAGGGGGGGGGGGGTGAATGAATGAAAGCCAGAGAGTGGGAAGGCAACGTTTCTCCAGACATGTTCAGACTGGATTAAATATGTTTTGGCTAATACATTTCTCCATAAGAACATCACAACAACTCAATCAGTGGAGGAATGTATGGAGCTGTTGTCTCTGCTCTCTCAGTACTTTCCCACCCAGGACCAACTCACAGGATGTCACATTTTAGTCTATTGAGGAAGTCACTTTGCATCATAAAGATGTTGCCAGGCAACACCCCCGCTGCTCACATTTTCTATTCAGTGCCTATGATAACATGGCCGTGTCAGATTTTAGCCAGAAGAAGTGATGAAGGGGGAGAATCTTGTCGACTTTTGGATGAAAACTAGTTGCTTCTTTGCCAAGAAGACATTATGGTCTCATTAATCACTTTGGTACAAACCCCTTAAAATCAATTGATTCTTTTGTTGTTTTCCTGACCTGGTAGTTTTACATCTGTAAGTGTGCTGCATGTTTGAAGCTCTAGAGCAGATTTCTGACAGTTACAAGTGCGACATGTAGAAGTTTGCATCTGATTAACAGTTTGATCAAAACAACTTCACATTTCTATGAGAACTGGTACTGTTCTGCTTCGGTGCACGGGTCTATATGACCCTTCAGTATGATTTGGTGGCATATAAAGTAATGTATGAAGTAACCGAGTTAACTGGCATTAACTGATGATCCATTAAACGTTAATTAATCTAATAACTTGATCATTTCTTAATGGTGAGAAACAGGAATTCATGATATTTCCTGCATTAAATTGTCATGAATTATGCATTAGTTTTACATTGTATTATATGTTATATTATACATATATAATGTAAAGTTTGGTACCCGTATCATAAAGTGTAACCAGTGTACTTATTACGTATTTATTATATTGAATACATATCATCCTTTTAGTACTAAACATCCCAAAACTGTCCGGGGTCCAACCTGCAGCTCTAGCTGAACTAATCCTCCCCGTCCTCCTCTAATGTTCCACATCCTGTGAGTCGCTGAGGTAGAAACACGGCTCCTCCCACTGGAGGTATCCCATGGTGGCCCACTCTGACCTGTCCCTGTCCGCAGGAGGTGGGGCAGGGTGAGGTGGGGAGGGGGCATTTTAGATTGAAATGTGGCTTTCAGGATGGTGGGGGACTGTGGAGAATGGCAATGACCGCTGCCTTTGTGTTTGGCTCTGCTTCCTTTGGGACCATGGGCAGTGAATGATGCGGCCCCGGGGAAGGTGCCCCTCTCTCTCTGTTCTCCAGCGACGACAGAAAAGCAGAGCAGGAGAGGAGCGAAAGGAGGGTAAAGAAAAGCCGAGAGAAGTATTGACTCGGGCTTTGAACGGGGACGCTGCGCTTCAGGGCCGACCCCTCTTGTTGCTATGGTTTTTCCAGTCAATCTTATATCCCATATTTGTGTTTCTTGCTGCCATGCTCCTCCTGCGCAACCCCTGTCACCCTCTGTGACAGGGAACTCATATTCCCATAATCCCCTGTAGCGGCGAGTGAGAGCAGTGTTTAATGTGGTCTTGAGCAAATATGTGCGTTCCAATCAGCGCTGACAGGACAGGGTTTTGTGCAGCAGAAAGCCGTCCTGACAGACAGTCATTATTGGAGAGTCAACAGCCGTGACTGATGACAGCAGAGGTCAGTGAAAGGAGCGTCCAATCTGGAGCGCTGCCTGTTTCAGAGCTTTCACAGCGTAGGGAAAACCGTGGAAAACAGCATGTCGGATGATTTCACCTTTGGCAATTCGCACCGCATGTTAGCTTGTTTCATCGTCAACAAATTTGTCACAAATTGGCCTCAAGGAGCATCAACTGAAAAGTAAAAGCCACCTTCAGTGTCTGTTTCCATCTACTTAACATTTCAGTGTTGAGCAGTAAGTGTTGGGACTTCCTGTGGGAACAGTGCTCGATAACAGGGCCTGTTGTACTTGAAAGAAAACTGCAGACTGAGGAGAAAGTTGGCTAGCATAGTTAGCATGGCCACCAAAATAATGATAATAATACAACCATGAGCATCTTGACGGTTCTAATCCTGTATTTTCTCCTTTTTATAAAGAATTTTATTTGCATATCTCAACAAATAGTGAATAGATTGCGGTTAGATTTTGTACAGACATTCATGGTCCCAGAGGATGAATCCTAACAGCTTTGGTGATGCCCTGACTTTTTATCTCTCTTCACCAGCAGGTCAAAGTTTTCACTTATCCAGTAAAATATCTCAAGATCTATTTGATGGATTGGGTCAAAATTTGGCACAGACATTCATGGTTCTCAAACTTAAATCCTACCGACTTTGGTGATCATGAACTCTTCTTCTGGCACCACCATGAGGTTGACATTTTTTACACTTATTAGTGAAATGCCTCAACAGCTATTGGATGGATTGCCATGACATTTTGTGCAGTCATACATACAGCACATACAGCACATACATGTTCCACCATCAGGTCAAAATGTACATTAACTGTCCAACACTTGGACCTGCAAAACTGACATTCCCATCAGCCTTAGCTGTACTTTGTGTTTAATGCTTATTAGCAAATGTTAGCATGCTAACACAAAGATGGTGAGCATGGTAAATATTATACCTGCATGTTAGCATTGTCATTGTGAGCATGTTAGCATGCTGACTTTAGCATTTAGCTCAAAGCACTGCTGTACCTGCATACATCCTCGCAGAGCTGCTAGCATGACTGCAGACTATTAGCATTGTTTACTAGTGTGCTTTGTTTTACACTTTGATTAGTTTTGTTACAGTCTTTTTTTTATAGATTACACGTTCTTGTGCTGCTTTTATGTTTTGGTGAGTTAAAGACAGTTCTCCACTCTGGTGGACGATAAAGTTTTATTCTATCCTTCTATTCTACGTCTCACATATTTCAGTGAAGATACAACCCAGACACAATGATCAAGTGATTGAGGTGAGGTGTTGTGATAACATAACAGATGGTTAAGAGTTATTTTTGGTCTCATCTCATTCACATCGCTAACACTCAGCGCACTGTGATCACAAGACACAAAGTGAGCGCAGGAATTTAACTAACTGCAGCCTCTCAGTTACAGAGTCATATTATTAGAGGCTCACAGAGATTTAATCTAATCTACTCAATGAGAAAATCATGTGAGAGAAATTTAATTGTGGCAGTTCTTTGGGCTAAAATTATATTTGCCATTACTGTATTGCTTGATGAAGTGTGTTTTGTCTTAATAGATTTCCTATGATAGAGCTGCTAAAGATGTTGCACCAGCCAGCGAAATCTACACTATATCTCTGGCTGGGTGTTGTTTTTCCGAGCTTTTAAATAAAGGGCTCAGACAACAAAGATGAGGCTTCATAGCAGCAGAGCAGTCAGGAAATTATAATTCCTGAGGCTCATGCAGTCAGTGGCGAGGATCTATTTTAGTTTAACCTCACGGAGAACTAAAAAGCCAGACAATAAATGCTTAATGTCTGTTTTCAAGCCATCAGCAATGAGCCAATTCTTTATATCATCTCTGCACATGAGACGAGCTAATTCCTGCTAAATCCTGTCTGACCAGCTGACCGCTCAGCGGCCCGTCCCCGCCTGCAGGCAGCCGAGGCGGTCCCGGCTCCGCTCTCAGCTCAGCTCGCGACACCAGCTTGAACCTACACTTAGTGTTAATTTGAGCTCTACGTGACCTCAGAGAAACTGCCCCTGTTTGAAAAGAGGTCGCGACCTTTTATTGACAGGATCATCATTCTCTCCCCCGCAGACCCCTCCTCCTTTTGTTGCTCCCCCCATTGATTTCTCAGACAATGAAGAAGATCCTTTGTCGACAGGAAAGATGTCCCGCAGAGAGCGAGCGCTTCTCCTGTGTGCGTGTGTGTTGGTGTGTGTGTGTGCGTGTGTGCTTGCCAGCCGCTGCCTTTAGCTCGAGCTGTTATGATATGAATTATTAAAATACTCAACACCAGCGAGCTAAAGATGAACAGGGATTGAACCAAGTGCGATGCTAAAGATCATTTATGTGGTTGTTGTTTTCCAATTTCAAAGCTCCAGTTTTTAATCTGGCTCATAAAGCTACGTACAGCCTAGCACTGGCTGAGATTCCCAGAAGGTTCTGTACTGCTTTATGGATTAATCCTTTGTTAAATGCAGCAGAATAATGAGATATTTTCATAATAGCCTATTTCTGAGTCCTATTTATAAATGCTGGGTGACTAAAATACTTCAGCATCTTACAAATAGTAGCACGGCAATACTGTTTTTTCTTTTTTTTCAGTGTTTCATGATCTTTATGCTGACAAACCTTTTAGGAATTCTCAAATGAATATGATACTATAGGACGATAAAAGCTTTTCTCTTATCTGTCCACATTAATCAAGCTATTTTTGCTGTTTCTGCTGTGCTGTACTTCAGATCCTTGTGCACACTGATGAATCCTCTTAAAATAAAACTGTGATATTATTCTGTGATGAATTCTCTCAGTGCAAAAGTCAAAAGCACAAAAAACATAGATTGCAGTGTTAAGACATAATCAAGGAGCCACAAACAAACAGTTCTCTAGATTCTCAAGTGTACACAAAGACTTCACTGTGCGAGGCAACAAGGCATTATGCATTCTTAATCCTCATTGTTCTGACCGAAGCCTCCCCAGAAACACAAGAAAGGTGCTCCATAATTTATCTTGATATTCATGAGTTTGTCTCTCGCTCCGCAGCCGATCTTAAACCAGGCCGGCCTGCCGCAGGGCCCCTCGGACCAGAAGGTCGTCGTAGTGACGGTAGATAACTGCGACACCTCCGTGGCCCTCAGGTTCGGTCACGTGATCGGAAACTACACCTGCTCTGCTCAGGGCAGCCAATCAGGATCCAAAAAGTAAGTCCACAGGAAGTACATCAGCAGAATTGTGAATTCTTTCATTAACATGGAAGATAAATCTTAATTTTGCAACAGGAATTTCATAAATAACCTTTTGCTCTTACCTTAAATATTCCCTCACTACTTCTGTATTGACTCCACTAATTTAATTGATTACTTTCTTTGCAGTTGGCTCATTAAGAGAGAGAGTAAACTTGTTTTGAAATGAAGTTCCACATCTCCAGGGTGTTAGCTAAGCTTTGCTTTTTTCCTTTATAGGGATGTTTATCCTTTTTTCTGTTTTCATCTCCAGGGGGAAAAATAACACTGCAAAACTATCTCTATGATGAATTTTTCATTAGTGTTGATGATGTAAAGGCAGAGCAAAACTCCGGGTGCGTAAATGTTCATGGGGTTCTATGTTTTCAGATCACTGGACCTGACCGGCCCGCTGCTCCTCGGAGGGGTCCCCAAACTCCCAGAGGACTTTCCCGTTCGCAACCGGCAGTTCGTGGGCTGCATGAAGAACCTGCGTATCGACAACCAGCACATAGACATGGCCAGCTACATCGCTAACAACGGCACTCTGCCAGGTACGTTTTGACCTGCTGTTTGGCATCCAAAGATGATCCTTTACTTTATCTCTTAAACCTGTGACTGTTTTGCAGTCAAACAGTGTTTTGTTGTTAGACCAGCCAAGCGAGAGAGACTGGCAGAGTATAATGAGCACAGTGGGGAAGTAGAGTCAGTGGGAAATTAAATAATTGTACCTGCTATGAATAGTTTATTACCCTCTAACTCTTTGCTACTTTGATGAAATAATGAGGTAGGGCAGATCAAACGGATAGAGCAACCTCTTTATTTTCTCGCCCTCCTAGGATGCTCAGCCAAAAGACATTTCTGCAACAACAACCCGTGTCTGAACGGAGGAACCTGTGTGAACCTGTGGGGCTCCTTCAGTTGTGACTGTCCACTCGGATTTGGAGGGCAAAACTGCGAAAGAGGTGAGTGAGTCAAGTGGAAAAGTGCATCAGGGTGGAAACACACAGACATGAGATGAGACCTGACACGGACTTGTCTGCAGTTTTGACCCCAGACTGACTGTCCCCCCTCCGCCTTTGTGACCTGAGACTGAACATGTCATTGAGTATGAATCTGTCGTCCATCAGGTCAAAATAAGCAGAGTGGAAACATGAACAGAAACTCACTACTGCAGAAACTGCTGCATTTGCATTTAAGAATAACAGGTGGAAGATCTAACATGAGCAGTGCAGTTATTGGTGTTTGTTTGAACACCTGACTTGATTTCAGACATGCACAGTCATAAAAAGCCTGTTGATTCCTCGACAGCTGATTTATGACAGAATCGGTATCAGTGGTGACAATCGAGCTGCTTGAGGTTGAGTTTTCTGTGGTTGAGATGATGTTGAACCGTTTAAGACTAATTGCTTTCTGACTTTTGAAGACATACAGTACGTTGCTTATGTTTCTGTCCCCGTGTTCTCCAGTGTCCATCTTCGTTCCACCTGATCCCCTGCAGCTGTTCTATGTGCTGATTTATGGTTTACAGCAATTTGAGAAGAGACAGAGAAGGAGAAATGTAAAACAACACACCTTTGTTTTTAACTCGAAGTAGAATGAGTAAAAAAAGATTTATATATAGTGGCCGTTTTTTCATGCAGATCAGATTTAAAAAGGGGGATTGGAAGTTGCTGTGCAGGGAAGTAGAGATGGATATTTCAGATGTGTTGCTTAGAGCGCACAAGTCTGAGGGAAAAGTGGGGATGGGAGTGTGGAAGTGGGACATGATGCAGTGTGATCACATGTTACTGATCTCCAAAGATGATTTAATGAGCTTTGATAACTTGAATATATTATAACCAACAACAGTCTTGAACAATCAACAACACCATTAGAGGTGCCTTTTAAAATGCAGTTGTTTGTGTACAGTATGTGTGTGCATGGGGATGGTGTTGAGCTGAAATAATAATTCATTATTCTGATAATCAATTAATAGTCAATTTTCAAGCAAAAATGTGATTCCAGCTTCTCAAACGTGACGATTTCCTGCTTTTCTTTTTGTCTTATATGATTGTAAACTTAATATTTTTGGGGTTTATGGGCTGTTAGTTGGACATAACAAGCTATTTGAATCTGTCACTTTCAGCTTTGGGAAAATGTGATGAGCATTTTTCATTATTTTCTAACTCGATAATGAATGTGTATGTTAAATAAACCTCCATAAATATTGTTCTGTTGGTGTTTTCTGGTCAGACGGATACAGGAGGTAACTAGGTGGTAATTTACTCACACATTGCTAATTAATAATAAGTAATTAATCAGGTGGGGTTAATGGATTTATTTCCAATGTTTTAATCTTTTTGTGTAAATTTGAACCATTTTGACTGAAATTGCACTGAAGTTTGTCTCTTTGCATCTCACTCCTCTCACCAGCCAACAACGGCAGCCACAGCGCATCGGGTTTATTTGCCGTCACTAATCAGTCATTTCGATCGGGTGCTTTTCTTTGTACGGAGACTGCGTAATGAGAGGTTTTGAAATTAAAATTTCACTGCTACTCTAAAAGATTCAGAGTCATTGGGGTTCTTGAAGATCCCCTCCAGACACGTTTTAAGTCATATAAAAATACTCTGCCTTGAATAATAATTTATGTCAGATGTGTTTTCCACTTCCCCTTTCTGCAGATGAATGTAAAAACAGCTTTCCAGCGTCAAACTCTGCACGTATCGTTCTGCACAGTGAAGCTCAAACATCACAGTCAGCGAACAAGAAGAAAAACACATTCTTGACTGGAGGGAGACTTTAATCATATGCTCTTTTAAAGTTTTTCCTCAGTGTCCTTGTATCTTATTCCTCTGAATTACAGTGCAGCTGTTGGTTTGTAAAGCCAGTGATACGAGCTTTCTGGGAACACCTGCTTTGATTTCAGAGAGCCACAAAAAGCTTTGCAGATTACTAAAGTAAAGCGTCTTTATGTCGAAAAAAGCTGTGATAACTTGGACGTAATCAGAGAACATCCTGGACCTGCTGGTCGACAGTAATGCCTCACCGTCTCATGCCATCTACTGTGAAACTCTCTCTCCTCATTTATCATCACTCCTTCCAACCTCTTCCTCTCTCCTTACATTTTAACACCCTTCTCTTGTAGTTATGGCCAGCCCGCAGCGCTTCCTGGGTAACAGTCTGTTGCAGTGGAACAACATGGCGGCAGCGGCGGCCTCCGTCCCCTGGCACGTAGAGCTCATGTTCCGCACACGTCAGGCCAGCGCCACACTGCTGCACATCTCCGCTGGCCTGCAGCACAACCTCACACTGCAGGTGAGAGCAACATATAGTTACACATGGATACACACAAACACACTCTCTGGCTACGTTGCGGTCTCCTCCTGCTTGAGGCCAAGTTGCATCAGATGCTGTTTCGCTCCACACACACAGTTTTACAGTCGCTGAAATGTTGCAATGCACAGCAATGTCAATTTATCCTCAAGGGGAAACTTTTAATTAGGAAAAAAAAGAAACATGTTGAAGGATTTTGAGGTTATTTGTCACTTAATCTGATCAGCAAATAACCAGAATTCTGTAACAGAGAGTGAAAACATATTTCTTCACTGGTGTGAGGTCCAGCTGTCCTCACCTGAAGTTTTAAAAAGATAAAACACTGCAGGCTTGAGGCTCCACCTGTTGGCCATCTGAGTAGCAGCACATCACTGAATATCAGAGGACATTGAGACAAAACCCAAATGATCAGACACTCCTAACATCTGAGGCATTTTCACTGACAGACTGACTCCTCTTTGATGTTACATAACTGAACGATAATCTATTTCCAGCCCTGCACACCTGTGATGTGCAGCGATTCAAGGTTTGAACTTTGACTATAGAGTGTGCAAAAAGAGAGCTGGATGTTTCTGTTCATCGTGTGATGCAGTGCTGATTGTTGGTGGTCTTTTTTTTCTCCTCTGCCCTCCTCTGTTATTGAACATCGGTTCAATCTCCCTCCTGCTGTTTCTTCCCTTCTCTCTCCGTGCCTTTGTAGCTGCGCGGGGGGAGTGTGTTGATGGGGCTGCACAGAGGGGAAGACTCAACTCTCTCCCGCGTGGAGGAGGTGCTGGTGAACGATGGAGACTGGCATCATTTGCAGCTGGATATTAGCAGTTTGGGGGGAGCAGCGAGCCCCCACAAAGCAGTGTTGTCTTTAGACCAGGGACTCTACCTGGTGAGTTGTGGTATCCTAGTTGCTGTAAATCACTTTGAACTCAATTCTTTTAGTTTTGCAGCCATAAAGTCTGTGTCATGCACCTTTCCAGGCCAGTATGGAGGTGGACGGGAAGCTGCGAGACTCCAAGCTGAAGACTGTGAGCGTTGGTGGTTTGGCAAGGCCTGACGGGAAAATTCAGCATGGCTTCCGTGGCTGCATACAGGTCCGTCCCTTCTGTAGACCCGATTCATATCAGCATTTGTGATCATGTCGAAAATCAGACAATATCCAAAGTATTTCAGTGAGCAACTCATCAAGAAAGCATTGGTTTGGTGTTTTGCAGATCAGAATGAATCTAGATTTGATCAAATTTAATTGAATAAATCATTTTTTGTTTAGATTACGTATCAATGTTGTTTTAACAGCATTTCAATGACTATATCTCAAGTTAAAGCAAACTACATGTTGAAATATGGTCATTGAAAATCTGTTGAAACAATGTTTATGTGTAGCTTGTAAATAAAAAAAGCCTATCGTACATGTGTTTGTTTGTTTGTTTGTTTGTCTGCCTGCAGGGTCTGCGTGTGGGCGGGGCTCTGAGTCTGTCTCAGGCAAGGAAGGTGAACGTGGAGCCGGGCTGCAGCGTGCCCGACCCCTGCAGCTCCAGCCCCTGTCCCGTCAACAGCTACTGCAGCGACGACTGGGACAGCTTCTCCTGCACCTGCCTCGCCGGTCAGTCTGCTTACATGTTCAGAAAAACATGGTCCTAACATTTTGCGGGGCTGGAAGGTCACTTAAAATGCTTCGTATTCCTTTAAACATATGATAAAGCAACACCAAGCAAACTGTTACGAAATATTTTAACCTTGATTTCTGTAAATATAAGACAGAGTCACACTTATACTTTTATACATAATCCTTTCTTCTTATCCCTGCTTACCACAGTTTACTGGCAACACTGTGAGATACAGCCACTTATTTTCTTTTGTTTCACCTTTTTGATTTTAACAGGCTACTACGGCACCAACTGCACTGATGTTTGCTCATTAAACCCCTGTGAGCACGAGTCAGCGTGCACCAGGAAGCTGAGCTCCTCTCGTGGTTACACCTGTGACTGTCCCAGCAACTACTTCGGCCATTACTGCGAGAAAAAGTAAACACATTTATGTTAACCCGCGATCACACGTGTTGATCGCGGCCCTTCTCGTGCTGTGTGCTGTATCTCTCTGGAGGTAAACTGATAATGTGTATGTCTGCAGGACCGACCTGCCGTGTCCCAGAGGCTGGTGGGGTCACAAGACCTGCGGCCCCTGTAACTGTCAGACAGGCAAGGGCTTCGACTCTGACTGCAACAAGACGAGTGGAGAGTGTCGGTGCAAGGTGAGCGTGCCGACCTGCAGCTTTGATTCTTTGATTCAAAGAAAAAAAAAACAGCAGTAAATCAGCACTTCCTCTCTCCAATCCCGTTTCCAGGACAACCACTACCGTCCCGAAGGCAGCGACACCTGCCTGCTGTGTGACTGCTACCCGGTCGGCTCTTTCTCCAGAGCGTGTGACCGAGAGAGCGGCCAGTGTCAGTGTAAACCCGGTGTCATCGGACGCCAGTGCGACCGCTGTGACAACCCCTTCGCTGAGGTTTCTCCTAACGGCTGTGAAGGTCAGAATACATCACATTACTGTCAAATTATTGTAATGCTTAATTTATAAACCCTGTTTTATTTATAGCTACAAATATATTAATTTTTTTTCTCCTCATCATCTCCCTCCGTCTCTCTCCTCTCCTTCCTGCTCCATCTCTCTCAGTAATCTATGACAGCTGCCCTCAGGCCATCGAGGCTGGGATCTGGTGGCCCAGGACTAAGTTTGGTCTCCCTGCAGCAGTTCCCTGTCCCAAGGGAACGCTCGGTATGATGGTTTTTCAGGCAGCTCGTCAAATTACCATATAATAATGGCAGTATATGAAACTCGCCTCAAGCCTCTCTCAGCTGCAGTCTATCACCTCTCATGTGATGACTCTCCCTCTTTCTCGCTCTCCTCCGTCTCAGGCACAGCGATCCGCCACTGTGATGAGCACAAGGGCTGGCTGCCTCCCAATCTCTTCAACTGCACCTCCGTCACCTTCAGCAAGCTGAAAGCCCTGGTGTGTAGCTTCTCTCGCTGTCAGTTTTAAAATTAACCTCGCAGTTCCCACAATAACATCCTCATTGGGAAGGATGTGGAGGAAGAAAACGATTTTGATGCTAACATGTTTACCATCTTAGTTTACTATGTTAGCATGCTAACATTTGCTAATTAGCTCACAAAGTACTGGCTGACGGGACTGTCATTAGTTTTAAGTTTTGGACAAACTGAAAATTTGACACAAAGATATTATAATTCATCCTGAGGGGACCATGAATGTGTGAACCAAATGTATGGCAATCCACAAACAGTTGTTGAGACATTTCACACAAAACCTCATGGTGGCGCCAGAGGAAAAAATCATTCTCCGGGGATCATGAATGTCTCTACAGAATTTCATGGCAATCCATCCAGTACTTGTTGAGATGTTTCAGTCTGGACTGACCAACAGACGTAGTCCTCCCTAGAGCTGCTAGCGTGGCTAAAAATAGGTTTCACCAGTGAAGCATCTACAAGTTACTAAATGGTTGTGTTTCCCTTTCCTCCTGCCAGTCTGAAAAGTTTTCCCATAACACGTCACTCCTGGACTCTGGACACGTTCAGCAGACGGCAGCCATGTTGGCCAACGCCACCTTGCACACGGAGAAGTACTACGGCAGCGATGTGAAAGTCGCTTATCGGCTCACGCAGAGTCTGCTGCAGCACGAGAGCAACCAGCAGGGCTTCAACCTCACAGCTACACAGGACGTCCACTTCACTGAGGTGAACAACCACATGATATCTTCACTGGAGACTTCACAGCACAGCATGAAACAAAATGAGAACAATAGATTGTTGCAGATCTTGCAGTAAACAAAACTGGTGTATAAACAGGAAGCCAGTCCTGCCTGGTGGGACTTCACAGCCCTTCATGCTGTATCTGCAGGGAATACATCACACTTCATTTCACTCTCCGCTCTGGCATCCTGTCACACTGAACTCTCGCTGTTTTCTGACAGAATCTGGTCCGTGTGGGCAGCGCCATCCTGTCTCCAGACACACGGCCGCACTGGGAGCTGATCCAGCACTCGGAGGGCGGCACGGCGGCGCTGCTGCGCCACTACGAGGAATACGCAAACACACTGGCACAGAACATGAGGAAGACCTACCTCAGCCCCTTCACCATCGTCACACCACACATAGGTGAGCGTTTCACCTGGGAGCACAACATGTGACCTGCTGACAACCATTAAAGGCTGTAGAGCTTCTTAGTTGGGCATCGATATGTAAATTTATCAGAATTTGGTTATTTAAGTTCAGTTTGAAATTTACAGTTTAGATTTTTTCAGATGCAGTTTTGTAATTTAAGTTTATTATTAACTTTTCCAACATATAAAAAGCATAATGCAGCACAAGACAACATCTTACAGATAACAGAACAAAAGAAGCTCATACAAATAAAATAAGGCAAACTAATTAACATAAAAAGTACAAATAAAATACAACACAGATAATACAGATAAATGGGGCAGCACATTTTCTCAGCAAAAATAGTAAGAATATTTACTTTCTATTACATTTCCTTCTTTATGTAAGTTAAGAAATTAGACTCAAGTTCAAAGGAAGTCCTTGATAATTTCTTGCAAACAGAGAATTAAAAGTATTTCATTCATTTTAACCATTCACCAGAATCAGGCTTTATTTGACTCTTCCAACAGCGGGGAACAATCCTTAAAGCACGGATATTTACAGTCAGATACTTTTAACCAGAGCAAAGTGTCCAGGGCTGCAACTAATGATTATTTTCTTGATTGATTGTTTGGCTATAAAATTGTGGAAAATGCCTGTGATTGTTTTCCAAAGCCCAATAATATTAAATTTATTAAAACAGAAAAACAATAAATCCTTACAATTGAGAAGCTAGAATGTTGTTTATTAAAATAGTTGCCAATAATTTTTCTGTCAATCGATCAATTGTTCAAGCTCTAATAGTGTTGTAAAAACATCAGATGTTGCAACATTAATCAAGAATAAAGTAAGAGCGTCCCTCCTATCAGCACTGTAATGACATTGTCATTATTTAAGGCTGACTCTGGTATTTTGGACTCAATATATGAAAAATGTAACTGATTCTGGAAAAAAAGAGAAATAAATAAAATTTTATTTAAATAAAATAAGGGGATTTAGTATTTTCCACCACAAATAAACTCCTGCCAGTGTGGAGACGGCTTTGAAACAGCATTAAGACGCCTTATAGTGAGATAACGTTTACAGAAAATACTGTACAATTCAACAGTTTAACGAGAAATTAAATGTTGATGGCTGGTTAAAATTTTCTTAGAGAAGCATGTTTGACTGGGAGAGTTTGGACTCGTTTGAAATCCTACACGACCCCTGCAGCTGCTAGAGCCTCTGTGTCTTTAACTCGAGGACACTTCAGCAGCGGAGGTGCTTGCCGTCACATCGGCTCCAGCGCTCTGGTTAAGGGAGGTGTCCGTTTTCAACAGCAGAGCTCTCTGCCCGTGTGTGTGTGTGTTTTTCTCCGCAGTCATTTCTGTGGATCGTCTGAAAAAGATGAATTT
Source organism: Macquaria ambigua (assembly GCA_008360985.2). Taxonomy (NCBI): domain Eukaryota; kingdom Metazoa; phylum Chordata; class Actinopteri; order Centrarchiformes; family Percichthyidae; genus Macquaria; species Macquaria ambigua. The sequence goes on along the minus strand of VMKM01000007.1, from coordinate 843,336 downwards.
CGCCGGAGCCAAACTCCCGAGGTACCAGTCCCTGAGGGGCCCTCGTCCTGCGGACCTGGAGACGGCCGTCACGCTGCCCGATTCAGTCTTCCAACCACCTGTGGACACCAAAGGCCACAGACACCTGGATGTCTTCCCAGAGTCCTCGCTGAGGAACCGCTCAGCCAACAGGAAGAGACGGCACCCTGACGACGGCCAGCAGGACGCCATCGCCAGTGTGATCATCTTCCACAGCCTGGCCTCGCTGTTACCGGAGAGCTATGATCCTGACAAGAGAAGTCTGCGGTGAGAACGATAAATAAAACTATAACGTGAAGCGCTGTGACCAGATCTAATCTTTTTTTTTTGCCTTTTTTGCACAGAAATAGACAGGAAATGAGGAGAGAGGGGAGGGAGATGTCATGCAACAAAGGTCCACAGCTGAAATCGTACCAGTGACTTTGTGATTACATGGTTTGCATTTTAACCACTCGGCCAACAGGACAAGCGTTTTAATTTGAGCACAGAATTTCCTTGACAATCTCCCACAAGGTCCAAATGAAGAGACTTTTATTTATTGTCTAAAATGTCAGCGAATATTCACTTTGATCACATTAAATCCAGATTTTTTGTAACCCATCCTGTTTGGCAGGTAGAGTTCAGTTTCAGAAAACTTGGGGGCACCAGTAGCTCACCTGGTAGAGGCCTGGGTTTGTTGCTACATGTCATCCCCCCTCTCTCTCCCACCTTTCCTGTCTCTCTCTGCAGCTGTCACTATCAAATAAGGCCAAAAATGCTGAAAATAAATCTTAAGAAAAAAAAAGAAAACTTTTATCCAAAATAAATAAATAAAATGTCAGATATCGACATCATAGCTGATCTCAACTTGTGATTTTTTTAGTTTTACAATAGTTTTAAGTTAGTTTTAATTTTAAAAGTGGCACAAGATGTCCATGAATTTTCACTGTGTCCAGAGTTACAGAATTGAAACTGTTGTTCCCTGGTCTTATGCCTTTAATCATGTGATTTTATTTCCATTTCCATCAGGGTGCCGAAGCGTCCGGTCATCAACACACCGGTGGTCAGCATCACAATCCACGACAACGACGAGCTGCTGCAGCACACGCTGGACAAACCCATCACCGTGCAGTTCCGCCTGGTCACCACTGAGGAGCGCTCCAAACCCATCTGTGTCTTCTGGAACCACACCATACTGTGAGCACACACACACACACACACACACACACACAGTTGATGATGAGAGTACAAACTTATTCCCACATTGTCCTCTTTGTGTTTTATGTCAGTGCCGGGAGCGGCGGCTGGTCAGCGAAGGGCTGCGAGGTGGTTTTCAGAAACAGCACCCACATCAGCTGTCAGTGTTATCACATGACGAGCTTCGCCGTGCTCATGGACATCTCCAGGAGAGAGGTGAGCGACACCAAAACGTCCAGCTTCACCAAAACCGCAGATATCACGACTCTGCTCTCTAACTCACACTTTTCTCTCCTAATCGTGACGTTTGTGTCAGAACGGAGAGATTCTGCCAATCAAAATCCTGACGTGGAGCACAGTGGGAGTGACGCTGAGCTTCCTCTTCCTCACCACGATCTTCCTCGTCTGCCTGAGAGCCATGCAGTGCAACAAGACGAGTATAATCAACAACGGAGCCACCGCTCTCTTCCTCTCCGAGCTCATCTTCATCCTGGGCATCAACATGGCAGACAACCCGGTAATCGAGTAGTTTCTGTTTTCCGTCTTTTTTTTTACTTCCTTTATTATGTTTCCTTTCATCTCTAAATGTTTGAATCTGTTTCTCGCTCTCTTTGCAGTTCTTGTGCACAGTCATCGCCATCCTGCTGCACTTCTTCTACCTCTGCACTTTCTCCTGGCTCTTCCTGGAGGGGCTGCACATCTACCGCATGATCAGCGAAGTGCGAGACATCAACTATGGACCCATGAGATTCTACTACCTGATTGGCTGGGGAGTGCCTGCCTTCATCACAGGTCTGAACCCCCATGAAATCACTTAAAAGCACAAAAAAATGTACCTACTGTACGAGAGAAGCCTGGAATCCAATTTTTAAATCTCTCAAAGCAGCAGGCAACAACTTGATTCAACACGGTCATAAAAATCAACTTGTAGAGACTTAAAATGTAAATGAAATACAGAGAAAATTAGGTCAACTTTGTTTTCAACATATTTTTTTATTTACTCACAGCAGTTTGCAAAACCTATCTTATGAATGCAGCTGCAGAAATTAGACAAACTAACAAAAAAAAGCTGCGTAAGAAGAAATATTGCACAAAAAAAAGAGGAAATTCATTTAAAAACAAATAAAAGGTGAGCAAATAAATAGAATAGAAGGATTCATGATAATAGAGTTGCATTATGACACCTCTGTTTCATTATTTCTTTATTATTTCTAATGAGTAGGTGCCATTTTTTCCCAATGTTTTAAAAGGTCACCTTTTTTATTTATAAGTTATATTAATGTTGCTAATGCAGTTGTGAGTTCTTCATTGTTTCATCCCAGATCTGCCAAACAGCAACACGTTACATTTAAGTAATACGCACTATCCTTTTAATGACGTGTGTTTGCGTGTGGTTTGTCTTATGGGCTTAATTTTCTGACAACAGTTCAATGACTTTTATCAGTGAGCTGATTGCATCTTGAACGCACGTTAATGTGCGATATCCATGATTCCTCAACAAGTGTGCCCACTGTTCCAACGTCAAGATGAATATTACGGTCGGACAATGTGAGACGTCTCACAGTTCAGTGTTATCTAGTCAGCCTCTCCTGACTGTGGTAAAAATCAGAATCTGGGCTTAATGTTATTTTATTTTGAAAACAATGTTGTTTTACGCCATCTGATGACTTCAGATGAACAGTAGATAGATAAAACTGGAAGGAAAACAAACTTTCCATTTACACACTCACAAACATACTGTTAATACTCTAAATGTGACTGAGAACTCTGTGTTTGTCTCCAGGTCTGGCAGTGGGACTGGACCCTGAAGGCTACGGGAACCCAGACTTCTGTTGGCTGTCTATGTACGACACTCTCATCTGGAGCTTTGCTGGGCCCATCGCCATGGTGGCGTCGGTGAGTCCCTGCAGATCCACTTGCTGTATCGTTATTCACGCACACGACAACATCAGTATGCATCTATGTAGTTTTGCACTAAAGGCTCACAGGTCCCGATACAATACAACCCCCCCCCCCCCCACACACACACACACACACAATATAAACACAAAAACATGTAATAAACCTTTAAATGCAGAAAGTAAGGCTGTATGCTCTCCACTCTGGTGATTAGTATCTAGTCTTTCACAGTCCAACATGCTGACTCATGCTGACCTCATCGGAGCGGCACTAGAGATGTTGTCACAGTGAACACACCCGTCACTGTTGTGTATAAAACAGTAAAGAAAATAATTTGACGTTTACTTTCACAAACTCGTGTTGTGAGTCGTGATGCAGTTTGATGTTGTGTCCGCAGATGAACATCTTCCTGTACATCCTGTCGTCCAGAGCCTCCTGCTCACTGAGACACCACAGCATGGAGAAGAAAGAGCCTCGTGTGTGAGTGTGCCAACATTTTCATCAAACATAAACACCGCCACTGTTTACATCCTGCCTGCTGTGGAGAGTGAAAGTCATTTTGCTGAAATACTTTGTCCAGTGGTTGGAAATTCCCAGCCCTGAAATTAGCCAACCTTTCCATCAAACCAGTAAAACTCGACCAACAGCCATTTCCAAGGATTTCAATAATGGATTTCCCCTCAGCATCTAATAACAATGACATCAGATCACCTTTCCTTTGACCTGCTCTAAAACAGCTCAATGATCTGTCCCTGCGGGACTGACACGACAACAGAAACATTAATGAACACAACGGGGGAAAAGGTTACCGAAACATGTTTCATTTTGTGTTTTAAAATTTTAAACTTTGAGAAGCCACAGCAGTGTGACAGTTAATTAACAACAAAACTACAGAGAGAAATCAGAGACATCTGTGTCGTAATCAACCTGCAGGTCAGGATTTAAGACCAGAAAAAGCAAAGACAGACTTGTGTCTGAAAAAATATGTTTTGAGCCTGTCAGAGATTTTGTGTAACCAGATTCCTCTCTATCTTCAAAGTTCTGCACTCTCTCTGGTCCAGGAGTACAGCCTCTTTCTGTTACAGCCCACAAAGTGACGTCAGCGTTCTGCACAGCATCGTCCACGTCCTTTCTCACTTGTTGACACATGACACAGCTGAAAAATGTTGTTCGAAACCTGTTGGCAAGTTCAGAAACAAAACAGCCGGAGAAAATCACAACAAAGCTGCAAAAAAAAAAAATTAAAAACGCCTGAACTGCACAATCTGAACTGTTTGACATGCAGGTTGATTTACAGTTTGGATTTCTCACTCAGCAGTTTTGTTCTGAACTATTATACCTCAGCGGTGTGACTGTTATGTCACAGAGCCGAAATGATTAGTTGATTAATCGATTAGTCAGTCGACTGAAAGATAGTCGTCAATTATTTTGATAATCGAATAATCGATTCAGTCATTTTTCAAAGCACAAATAGCGGATACAATGCTGCATGTTCTCAGGTGGCAGGATTTGCTGCTTCTCTTTGTCGTATATAAAAGTAAAGTGAATAAATTTGGACTTTTAGTCAGATGAAACAAGACAACTGAAGACGTCACCTTGAGCTATGCAAAGTAGTGTCATTTTTCCACTATGTTTTGACATTTCATTGACCAAACGATTAATCGATAATTAAAATAATTGTTAGTTGCAGCCCTGTGATGCGTTTTGTGTTGTAGCATTTAAAAAAGACAGTGATTGGCAAATGACTGGGATCCTATAAATAACAGACAAAATGTCTAACTAAAGATGTCCTCTTATTGCCTACACTAGATTCAAAGATGTACTCAAATGCTTAGCTGCCATCTCTATACACTGTGCATTATAGTGCAAGTTATATAGTGGCAGATAAGCAGACGGTTGCTGATCACATCTCTTCATGAGACAATGTGCTGCTCGGTTTCTTTTATTTTCCTGTACTCCTGATGTTGGCTTCGGTGCATTCTAGTCGCTTATCATCAACCCCCATCTTCAGATCAATGAATGCACAGAAATCATCCTGACAGCGCCCCACTAACTTCTCTCTGTTTTCATATTCTGCAGCTCCGGCCTGAAGACTGCAGGTGGCGTTCTCTGCCTGGTCTCAGTCACGTGCTTTCTGGCGCTCCTCTCCGTCAACAGCGACATGATCATCTTCCACTACCTGTTCGCTGGGTTCAACTGCGTGCAGGTGAGCCCTCCAGTTCCCTCTGAAACAGCTTGAAAGGTTGGTTTCGGTGTCGTTTTCCTGACCCTCTTCTGCCGTCCAACCCCCAGGGTCCCTTTGTTTTCTTCTTCCGGATTGTCTTCAATAAGGAAGCGAGGAATGCCATGAAATACTGCTGCAGCCGCAAGCGCCCGGATCATATGATCAAATCCAAGGCCTCTGTGAGTCCCTCGTCACAAACTCTGAGAAAATACTCCATTCAGTCAGACACCTCTGGGATGTAGAGCTCAGCTTTAGTTACAGCTTTCCTAAAAACACTAAAACTGCTGTTGAATGGACTCGCTCATCTTTTCTGATCTCAGACCAGTCGGTTCATATTTCTATTACGTCATCTGATCCCAAAACTACCTCCAGTTAACTTTCTGGACTTTGTTTGATCTTTTATTGATGTTATTTTATAACAGTGTCAAGTGTATAGACACGTGTCGAGATGTAATTTTGAACTTTAAAGCTGGTAAAACTCTTCATTTTTCTTATTGTCACCAAACCCCCCCCCAAAACTAAACCAACAATGAATTGATCCAACCAACTACGAGTAACATTTGCTAAAAAAAACAAAACAACAACAGTACCCAGCTGTTTCTTTAGGGAATTACGGAGCCTTTTTTAAAAAAAAATAAAAGTAAATATTTGGGAACTGTTTGTAAAGTTTTATGTCTTCAGTAGAAACCAAGGAGCTTGGGGCTGATATGGAAGCAAAGACATAATAATTTGGATTTTATAAGAAAATAAACACCTAATTGTGAAATTGAATCACCACTAAACATTAATGTTGAAATATGAATACCACTGGATACTGAAACATTTTACTATCTATTAACACCATCTGTCTACATTGATGTGGTTTGAATGCTCTTTTATTTAGAGGAGTAATTTCAAAATTTTAAGGTTTTTTTTATTGTGTCCAACTTTGCTGAAGTTGCTCATATTGGATTGGTTAAATCCAGACACCAAAATTCAAGATGGAAAAATTCAAACTTGAACATCCCCGGCTGCGAAGGATAAACAATCGAGCCTAAAGGAATTGATCAGACCTCTGTCCTATCAGGTTACGTTCTGTCAGTCACATGATCCAAGACAGAAAAGACTGGAAACCCTGCATGTTTGATGTACTTTTGAGACATTTCCAGGAGGGGAATTTAAACCACATGAATTCAGATGGATGGTTTTCAAAGAAAAATATTTAACATTAAAAGTATTAATTAGTGATTCAATTTCACAATTAGGTGTTCATTTGCTTAAAAAATGTTGGCCTTTCTTTGCTTCCATAGACTGAGAGCCACAGTCAGGCTGGGGAAGTCAGAGTTTTTACACATTGTTGGTTTTGGTGTTTTCATGAGATTTGTTGACAATAAGATAAATATAAAATAACACCAATCCTATCCTTCAAACATTGTACTCATACTCATTTTTTACCAGCAGCTCAAACATTTAATTCTGTTTTAATTCAGTGGTGTTTTTAATTCTTAAAACACTAAACCTTCCTCTCCTCATCTCTGTATTTCCAGGGCTACAAATGCAACACAAACTACATGGACGGCCGGTTGTACCACCTCCCCTTTGGCGACTCCAGCGTGTCTCTGAACGGCACCATGCAGAGCGGCAAGAGCCAGCAGAGCTACGTGCCATTTGTCCTCAGGTACGGAGATAATATTAAAACTTAAGATTAGTATGCAGCATTACCTGACAAGAGTGACAGGAGCAGCTGTAAACTGATTTCTTGTGTCTTTTCAGGGACGATGGGTTAAGCAACAGCCAGGCACACATCGCTCTGAACGACCACGCGTCACTCTTCCATGAAACTAAAGAGCACTTGGATGGTATTTGTCTCATTCGGTATCTCTGATTTAGTTTAACTGCAGTGACTGGTACAACGATATCAACCTCTCCTCTCTGTCTGTGTGAAGATCGTGACAGCGACTCTGACAGCGACCTGTCTCTAGAGGACGACCAGAGCGGCTCCTACGCCTCCACGCACTCCTCCGACAGCGAGGACGAGGAGGGTCCACTCCCTCCAGAGGAATGCTGGGAAAACCTGGCGTCTAACGTGGGCAAGAGACCCCAACCACACGGTACAGAAGCTCATCTGAACCGAGCCCCAGTTTGTGCCGCTCATGTACTATCATTACATTTGCTTAGCATCTCATTTTATAAAAATCCAGACGATCGTTTAACAACAATTTATGAAAAAATTATTTTTAACCCGTTTCCCATGTTGTGACTCTTTTTCCTGATCCAAACAAAGATGAAAGATAGCTGGAATTACACGTGTCCTTTTAATTTTAAATGTTATTATTAGTTTATTGGTATATATTGATGTTTCTCTCCAATATTTTATATTTTCATACATAATCATGTGTATAATTTTGCTTGTGTTTCATAAAACGAACAAGGACATAATTTCCAGCTACCTGGATAGGAAATACCGTAGCGACTTCAGAAACGGGTTAAAAATCTTGTTTATCATGAAACGGGTTAAAAATCTTGTTTATCATGAAACAGGTGGAATATTTTGTCATCCAGATGGTTAAAAGAGTCTTTGAAGATTCTGGAAATATCTTCAGGACATCAGGACAGCACTAAGTGTTGTTAAACCACCTTCTGGGTTCATTTTTCAGAATATTTGATGCTTCACGCTGTGACTCAAATGTAATGGTAATACATGTAATACACGTTATAGCTTTACGTTTTTTAACGCCACACTAGTGGAGAGTAAACCCATCTCAACCCTCTCTTTAGGCTAATCCCATAAAACTATTAGTATTTAGTACGTCATTGTAAGTACAGCAGCATTACACTGAGTTACATGTATGTTTTGTACATTTCATTTATTCTTTGTTTGTGTTTTTCAGACAACAGTTTGAGTAAGATGTACTGGCCTGGAGATTATGCAGCAGCAGCGAGCGACGGTGAGCTCACAGCTGCAGACAGACTGAAGCCGGACGCTCTGGCCAATCCAGAGCCGAGTCTCGTCCGCGACGCCCGGACATCATCAGACGGCAGGACGCAGGACACCATGACGGTGCTGCTGCCCAGTCTGCCAAACCTCAACACCCACCCTCACAAAGGTAAAGTTTGGTCCAAACAGCTGCATGAGTTTGGACATTACATACAGCTTCAAGTGTTTAACATATTGTCAATAAACTTCTTTGAAAAATGTACATAAATCAAGTCTTTGTATTGTTTCAAGATGACACATTTAAAACTAATATTTAGGAATGATTATGAATAAATCAGTCTATCGTCGTCTGTTGTCGTTTTCATAAAGACATAACACCTCGTTTTTATCCTGTCCAGGGATCCTAAAGAAGAAGCAGCTTTCTCCCATCGTAGAGAGGAACGGTCTCAACCGCATCCACAATGAACTTTGTGAAAACGCCCCCGGCGCGGCGTCTCCGCAGGGCTCCTCCTCTAGTGACGGTCGAGCCGGTCCGGCTAAACCCAGCCTGCCGGATCAGCTGAATGGTGTCGCAATGAGCATCAAGGCGGGGACGGTGGACGGTGACTCATCAGGATCAGAGTGAGTACTAACACAAGCTAAGACACACGTAACCAGAGAAAGATAAAAAACAATCTCAGATACTGGCATGAAAAGTGTTGTTTTCCAGCCTTGTGTCACTGTGTGTCGTGGAAGTCCTTTAGTGTCTGCTGTCTACTGTCTGCGTCAAACTACGATTTGTGCTGCTGTCCTCAGTGATTGTTGTTTTCATTGCTTGTAGTCTGTCTCATTTCCACCTAATTATCTTAAATGTTAATGTTAAACCAAATGAAGACAGCACCCATCCTGCTATCACCCACAGTGTGGACAGTGTGGACGTCAGTGTGGAGGGATCCTAAACAGTTTTAATAGCGCTGTGATTGAACAGGACCCAAAACAGTGAATCTAAATGTAGCTCTGAGTGATAAAGCAACATGAATGGCTATTTTAAGAACAAGGTGTGTAGGACTGATTATTACAGCAGCTGTTATAACAATCCTTGTTAAAGGAACAGTTCTGATTTTTTTTAATCTTTCTATTTTATGCTCACTGCTCATGTAGCTCACAGACAGTTTTACAGTCGTCCTTTGCTTCGTTGTGGACGCGCAGCTTCAGCCTTTTCTCATCGTTTCAAGGCCGTTGAATGCAAATCTAATGTTCAGTGTAAAATAAAGCAGCCAAAGCACCAACAGTCTATTCTAGCAAATATGTGTGGTTATTATACATATATAAGTATAGTAGCTTTTGAGTCACATTACTTTGAGAAATGTATATTGAGATGTTTTGTCGTTTTGCTACAGAAAAATCTAAAATTGGCAAAATCTTTGAATTAAGAACAAGTAACAAAAAAAGTGTTTAGACTCAATAACCAGCCATTTTAACAGATGGATGCCAGGCAGGTTAGAAGAGAGAGAGAGAGAGCATCTGTTTTGTCAAAAAAAACAACAACCATATATACACTCTTATAAATATCCACCACAATTCTCTGTGATCATGAAGATCAATTTAGCGCTGAGCTTTACCTGCACTAATCTGTGGATGAAAAGCTGAAGATGTCCAATCTGAAGAAAATGATCGCTCACTATGAAATTAAAGCTTAGCTGCTACATGTACTGCACGAGTGGTGAGTATAAAGTAGGGACTGCCTGCTCCTAATAGACCCACGTCTGGTTAAGACATGAACACGTATATTTATGTGTCTCTTAAAGGCATCAAAAGCACTTTTAAATGCTCACTTCTTGAAATACAGTAGGTTTTATTTACAGTAAAAAATATATAGATTGTAGCTCACTAATCAACCTTCTTTGCCCCTTCTCTTTCCAAAAATCATAGATTTTTATTCTTTAATTTTATCCCATGAAGCTCTGATCCTCATTCAAAACAATCAGGATCACTGTCTTCAGATTGGTGCATCATTTTAGCATCTGTCACCCCTCACAGTGTGTGTGTGTGTGTGTGTTTCATCGACTCACGTGTTTATTTTTTTTCTGTTTGTGTTTTTTTTTTTCTTGTGTTGTGCTGCATTCCTCTCCATCCATCCTGAATCCACCCACCTCCTCCATGCACCACCCTGTTTTCCCAGCAGCCACTGCAACACCTCCATGTGACCGCGCTGACGGAGGGGTGTGTCTTTGCAGGTCATAGAGCCTCCTTCCTCAACACTGACTGCAAACAGGGATCACCGGACTTCCCCTGAAAAAAATGTGGAGAAAAAAAAAAGGATTTCCCCCCTCGACATCATGATCCTCTGAAGAGTGTGTGTGTGTGTGTGTTGTACTGTATGTGTGTGTATGTGTATGTGTGTGTGTGAGTTCATACATGTGTGCCAAACCTCAGGAGTCACTGCACTGGCCCAGGCTCATGCACACTGACAGAACGAGTCTCACTCTCCCTTTAAAGAAATCATTTTGTTTACATACTTGAAGCAATGCACTTTTTTGTTTTTTATTTACTGCCCAGATTTGTTGGCGGTCGATTCTTTTATTTTAGTTTTTTGTAGTGTTTTTTTTTTTGTTCCAGGATATATATTTTGTTTTGAAGACTGCGGAACAAAAAAGAGGTCATGTTTTTTTCGGGTGGGTCATTTAGTTGTAGACTTGCAAACATTCAGGGAAATTTCCTTTTTCATGCATAAACTACTTTGTGATGTCTTCCTGGTTTGCCTGCTTCTGTTGCTGTTGGAGTTGTTAGTGTTCGTGCCAGTCTGAGGTTTGACGAGTTCAGACTCAGGTTATCGAGTTACTTTACACGCCTGAAATGTCCAAGAGGCACAAAAACGGTCGTCCACAGACGCAGAGGCTCTCCGTGGATTTCTGAACTTGAAAACAGGGACGAAAGAATCGCTGTACCCGCCTGCTAACGGACGCTGCGTATAAGCTATTTCTCATTAATGAAGGATGTTTCCAGAGGCAACAGCTGTTCACAGCTGCACAGACTGACGGCCTTCTGCACTGCTCAGCCTTCCAGGGAGGGAAAAACCTGCATGTGCAGACCTAAAAAGGACTCAAAGGACTTTTGATACATCTTTTTTTTTTGTAAATCACTGAGAGCACATTTTTTATGGACGTTTAAAGCGCTCTCATTTTCCATCGTTTTATCTGAGGGATGAACGCATTCATTCGAGTTCAGTGACTAAACAGCTGTATTTTATAGATTAGCTACGGAGCTTTTGTCGTTTGTAAAATAATGAAATACATGCGAAATTGTGCTGTAATAATATTTGAGCTGTAATCCATTTTTACTGTACAGAGTGGCCTGTAAATGAATCAAGGACATATCTTTAAATGTAAGTAAATATTATGTAAACTTCCTTCACACATTCAGACCCTGTTTATTAGGAATCACCCTTGACACTTGTGAGGAAATACCTTTTATCTGAGTTATGACGTTCAGTCAAATTGATGTGATATTTGTGGATGCCATTTTACCAACCATATGAATTTAATGTATAACTTTCATGCCATAAGAATCAACACTACCAGGTCAATCATATCAACTCTGGTATCCCAACAGAGAATTGTCTCTTTTACTCTGCCGCTCCTGTTTTTACTGATTAAACTGTTTTCTACCATTTCCATCTTACCTCAAATTTTTATCAGTGCCAAGTAACTTCACTTTATTTTTTATTTTTATTGTGTTGTTTTTTTTCCCTGTATGATGTATTTTGCATTACAGCTGTTTACTGGTATCAAGGTACATCCTGCTACTGTACAAGTGGAATAATCAGATATTTGCTATACAAAAAGGACCAGTTTACAAACTTTTATTATAGAAATCGCAGCCTGTTTATGTCAACGTGAGTGAATTTCACTTGAATCTGTTGTTTCGCAGCTGATGGTTGAAGCAAAAGTTCAACATTTTGGGAATTGCGCTTATTTGCTTTCTGGCGGAGATTTAGATGAGAAGATTAATACCATTAAATATGAAGCTACATCCAGCAGGTGGTTAGCTTAGCTTAGCACAAAGACTGGAAACAGAGGGAAACAGCTAGCCTGGCTCTGTCCAGGGGTAACAAAATCCCCATACCAGCTCCTCTAAAGCTCACTAGTTAACATGTTATAGCTCGTTTGTTGTTTTTATACTTGTTTTTGAACAAATTAACCCCCTGTAAAATGGCAAATGATTTATGTGCTGGACTATTTCTTGGCTGGGAGCAGTTACTTCCTGGAGTCTTTAAGTCTCCACTGGTTGTCCAAAAAAATAAATACAATAGGCCGACACATTAGTACCAGCATTAGTGAGCTTAATGGTTCTGGTAGGCAGATTTTGTTTCAGAGCCAGGCTAGCTGTTTCCCCTGGCCTCCAGTCTTTATGCTAAGCTAAGCTAACTTAACCGACAGACAGACTTGAGAGTGGTATCGACCTTCTCAATTAAAGCTCGGCAAGAAAGTGAACAAGCACATTTCCCAAAATCCCAAAACTATTCCTTTTAAGTTTTTTGTTTTTGAACAAAACTGCTTCCTGTTGTGCTTTTCTTATCTGGTGTTTAAATTACACGTTATAATGCTTCTAAACCAACAACTGTTGTAGAAGTCAAAGCTGTAGTGACACAGAGTAGTCTCTAGAAAATGGCTGGTATTTTTCTATGTGGAATAACTTTGTAAAAGATTTCACCAAAATACAAGAAGTAAAAGACGGTTTTAATGGTGGTATCACTGTGTTTCTGCTGTCAGAGGTGCATCTGCCAGTGGCACCTTTAATAAAGCTCAATAAGATCAAATTCAGCTTTAATGATTCCTGCTGGAAACTGGGTTGTTGCCGTGAAAATAAATGAATAAATTATAGTTGGGAAAAGCAAAGACTACCAAGCTCCTGTCTATAAATGTGGACGAAGAGAAAAAAGGTTTTAGCATTTGTTTCGGAAGTTAAATCTAAAAAAATTAATTCATAAGTTAATTGAGTTCCAAAAAAATAAGGTTTAAAATTCAAGGGTTGCTATGAGCTACCATCTGGAAAATTGTTCTCACCTTCTCAAGCAAATGATGAAATTACATGTCCAGGTCTAAAGATGTTGTGCACCAACTTTGAAGTTTGAACAAACAATAGAAGAGTTTGAAGTTTTAATTGATTTTCAGTGTTTAAATAAAATCAGAGCAAAGGACTTTTCTAATTAACATACTTTTGCAGAAAGATTCTCCTCAGTTTGGTCTACTTGATGGTCAGGATATGGAATCACATTAATATTTTCATCAATTACAAAACAAACGCTTTCATTTGTGTAAATTTTAAACATTACTTTAGGTGACAGTAGTGTTTTTGAAATAACCCGCAGTAATGCAGGATGTGTTTGGGTTGTTTTGTAGCCATGCTCTCAGTGTTTATGAGCAGGACTTTGTGTTGTGAGTCACCGGTCGGTGTTGATGTGTCGTCCTCGGCAGTGAGCTGGTGGAGTCAGTGGAACCAGAAACTGAGTTTAAACTGCTGCTTGTGTCCTAACAACAATCTGCTTACATTACTTCAAGACAAGGAGCGGGACGAGGCACAACAAACTACCTAAGTGGTGCGAATGCTGCTCACCTGTGTTCCTTTTTTATCATCAACACCCACTCCAGTCGCAGCCAGTCGTTCATCCCCTCTGCTGAGCTCCGGCTGGTTCTGCAATGGAAACACAAAGTCAACACTTTGTCCTCACAAAGCATTTGCTACTAGAACTGCAAATAATGATTATAAACTTCTTATCTTTGCTTAATCAACTAGTCCTTAACTGTAAAAAAGAAAGTTTTATTCAACTTGATACATTATTAATAAGCCATTAAGAATTTATTAATATTTAATTAACAATTATTAATCGATCAAGTTTCAGCACTAGATGTTACAGTAGAAAAACTGCACTTACACTGTAGAAGAGGCTTCAAATTCTCCGGCTCTGCCATCATCACACCGCAACGACTGAACGAGATACACCAGCGTACCTCTGATCATGTTTTGTTACACGTACACAGTATTTCTTTCATTGACTAAATGTTTCCTAAACTTGGGTTACTACCTGAAATCTAATAATTATTCAGACAAAACAAGGCGGGAAACAATCCCTTATCGGTTGAACTGGTCACAACCATTGACGAGGTGTTGCAAGCAGACTTTGCTTTGTTTGAAGGTGTCAAAAAGGTCGGGAACCACTGATTTAGAGAATAATGTTGAACCTTTCTTACCTCAGACAAAATCCTCAGTAATAAACTAACAGCAGCTTATGACACAATCATGTTTTGTAACAGATTTTATTAAAAAAGTTGTATTTGTATAGATGCAGACATGTTCCATTTAAATACCATCTAAAATTAATCTTTTATATATTCATTTTTTTTTTCATAACACTGGGAATGGACTACTTTTAAAACAATTTGCATCTAGTAATAATTCTAGGGCCAAGTAGCAATTAGCACGGCAACTACAACAAAAGCATGTTGTAGAGTTTGTATACAAATACACAAAGAACAAACAATAAAACACACATATTTGCAAACGTCTGGTCTGTATCAACTCCTCATAAATAACGTAAATCCAACAACTGAACAAGGAGGACAGCTCTAACATTATTCACTGGTCATCTGCTCTGCACAAATTCTCTGTTCATCATAAATACAAGAAAAATACTTTCCTGATCAGAATCCCTATCACACGTGTGTTAGTTTTTCTCGAGTGTTTTCAGTTTGAGTCCTCGAGGCTGCTGCTTTTCTGTTCGGAGCCGCAGTTGCAGAGCCGGACCATGATGCTTTGCAGGCTGGGCTCCACAATGCCGAGCAGGGGCCTCTGGGAAGGGTCCCCGTTCCAGCAGGCCTCCATCAGCTGCCAGCATTCCTCGTCGAAACTGGGCAACCGCTCGGGTCGGGCTCCTGGAGACAAATGGACACAAGTGAAACACACAGAGACCCAAAACAAACAACAGTGCGTCATCAGATAGTGTACATCAACGCTTCATGTTTGGAGACTGACATGTTTTCTGAGGGAAGGTTTTTCATTCGTTTACACGTGAGTTACAGTCCTGGTGCTTTATAACCTAACCAGGTATGTTCGGTTCAAACGAGCTCCGGTGTGTTTGCCTGTTTAGTCTGGCTCATTTAGGCTGGTGTGAAAGCTAATCCACCCTTGGTGCGGACTAAACAACCTGACGGAGATCACCTGAAAGGGTCTTCATCCACAAGACTTGTCTGACAGTAGAAATGTGGTTTTAACATGAATCCAAAAGCTGAACTACCATTAAATCCATCGTCTGGCAATAAACTGTCAAGGAAGCAGTCTTATAAGCAATTTGTATAAGTGACGTATATATTTATGCAAATCATCTGGTAACCATGGTAATAATATGCGTGTCAGCATGTGAGTTTGGTGATTTTCCATGATCAGTAAGAGGGAACAGCACTTAAAAGTGCAGCCTGTCTTACTCCGTGTACTTTTGCATTTCCTCATTAAAAAGTAAGTGACGTAGTGATCTCTCTGTAATATTATGGTATAAAAACTCCTCTTTTTCATTGTCATTAATCATAACAGGAGGATAGGTGGCAGTCTCGACTAATGCAACATAATCAGTTATTTCCTCGTGGATCTGTGACACCAGAGAATATAAACAAACACGTAAGAAGCACCGAACATTATTTCCCCACGTAGGTCCATATAACGCTGATGATGCCGGAGGACATTGTCACTGCCAGATCTGTACTGAAAACCACTTTTTTTTTTTCTTAAATGCAGAAATTTGTTAAGGAAAGCTTCAATTGAAGCCACACTTCATGTTGATAAGTGGAACACATCTTAAGAAATACATATTGATAAAATATGTTTAGTGTGACTTTTACAATACTACCAAAATCTAGTGGTCCACTTAAATTTGATTTTAAAAAAGTATCTTAAGTTAAAATGTATCATAATAAATATACATTAATATATATTTAATTTTTCATAATTGAATGAATTTAACAATTACTTTATTCAAGCAATGCAAGTGTTTTACCAGCTGCTTCTCTGCTCTGCTTCTTGTCATAGTGTCTCACTTTGTCACTACCTCTGTTCTGTGTTTATACCAGCTTTTCTTTAATGAATGGACCAAAATAGGAAAAATGTGTATTTATTTAATAAGAAAAATTTGAGTCTTCTATTTCATAACTAGTAAAAGCAAAGATAGCATTACATTGCTTCGACATACTTCCGACAGGAATTAGCCGCATTTTCGCACAAGCGCAGAACAAATCGGGTTTCCGGTTTTTGGGCAGTGACAGACAGAAACGGTTACCTGTCAGTCTGTATAATGTCATGTTTACCATTCTTGGTTTGTTTGTAAAAGAAAACAATGTGAACACGAACCAGACCAGCACTAAAAGGCAACAAAGTTTGGACCAAACGAACCGAACTGCAGGTGTGAAAGCGAGCTTGGTGTTTGTTTACCTTTTTTAACATTATTCCAGAGCTGGTCCTTACTGGAGCATTTCTCAAAGGCTTCTGGGAGTTTCACTGAACCAGTGCAGAGGTACCAGAAAAGGATCCCGAAGGCGTAGACGTCCACAGAGTTATCATACTTTCCTGTGAGGAGAAGAGTCACGATGGAGAGGAAACCTTTAAAAGACCGATGTATAACGTTCCTGCACAATTAGGTATAACTTTGCCACAAGAGGACAACCCTGTTACACGACCTTTTACATACACAGTGATATCAGAACAGGAATTTGTCATTACATCTTCAGTAAATAAAGAGAGTGTGACTAAACGTCTGTGAGCCACTAGCATCTGCTTGTTCATACAGCTCTGACCAATTAAACAGTTTGAAGTTGCTTGGTAATGAAATTATCGAGCGTGTGACTGCTCAGTAATCGTACCTGTAAACAGCTCTGGAGCCATGTGGATGGGGGTTCCAACGATGCTGCCGGACATCATGGCCTCTGGTTTACAGAAGCCCAGGTCGGTGATCTTTGCACGATTCTGTTTGTCCAACTGGAAAACAAAATCGAGTGGAACGCTTGTTAGGTCATACAGCAAATTTTAAAAAATGTGAATATCAGTATATTTTTTATAGAAAGATGTTGTGAGAACTTAAATGTGTCGCTCTGCTTTGCATGATACTGAATTGCCTTTGACCTCCAACACCTTTTGTTTCTGATTTTCAAATCAATTTATGAGCAAGTTTAAAGGTAAGAAATACACACTGTAGTTGCTCAGTTGTGCCTCATTTATATCTACAATGCCTACTGGCTAGTTGAAAAAGTTGTTCACAAAGTTTGACTGTTTGAGGACTGAGAGTTGCATCTCAATTGGTCCAGCTTCTGTGTTGATGTTGTGTTTTTAAAGCTGATACTAGCTGATGCCAACAGCCTGCTGATACGTCAGTTTATAGTGCATCCCTGAAGTCCCTGAAGTGTTGCAATACAGCTACTACTTATAAAAACAAACCACACACACAAAACCCACACAGACAACACCTCAAAAGTCACAAACTCTATAAGTTTGCTGAACTATTAGTTGGTCTGAACTTACCAGAACATTCTTTAGCTTTATGTCTCTGTGCAAGAGGCCCTGACTGTGCAGGAAGCGGATCCCCTCCACCACATCCAGAGCAATCTGAAGTCGCTCCCTCAGTGATAAACCAGCCTGGTAGAGATGGAGAGAGAAAGGAGAAGGAGACTTAACTGGAAGTGTGTGAGTGAGATGGAAGATTACATTTCTTTACCTATAAAACAACATCTCTGTTTCTAATCACTGCATTGTATTTATCAAGTCACCTTCAAGCCTGTATAGAGGTCTCTGTGCAGCCGCTCCATGATGAGCAGCACAGCGATGCTGGAGCCGCCTCCGTAGGTGTGATCAATCACAGAGCCATGCAGGTCAACGAGCCGCTCATGCTTGGGCAGGGTCCTGCAGCAACACACGCGCAAAAGGAGAAGGGAGGAAAAAATTTCAAAATATTAAAAAATAATCACTTTATCTCAAAGTCACAGTATATTAATGTAAGTCTTGCTTGTGCACATTAAGGCAGCACAGTTTTACAAAGTCCTGCATTCCTCAGATTGGAGCAGGCGAGCATTAATAAGACACTGGCACGTTCAACACAGAAAAGCCTCAAGGCTTCAACAGTCAAAACTGTTTTTTGATATACTGGGTGGAGTTTGGCCTAAATAACAAGGCAACTGTTGTGTCCATTGAAAAGAGTTCAGCTCTTATAAATACAGCTGCTTCTGAAACTGATCGAGCCATCTGAAGTTTCCCATGCAAACCTCCTGAGTGTGAGTAAAGTGCACTGACAACTGACAGCTGTACCTGCGGCAGTTTGGTGGGAAGAATTAAAATAACTTTGAGACAAACAGGATGGCTGCTGAGATCATGCCAGAGCAGTGTGTGTGTGTGTGTGTGTATGAGAGATGTTTTTTCACTCACTCTTTCTAACTCACCTTGTGTAGTGAAACTCCAAAGCCAGGTCGTTCCAGTGTTTATCATCAGGCGGCACCACAGACTTTAAGGCACATGGGTAGTGCCCTCCCCAGCTGTCACACAAGTACACAACTCCGTACTGGCCCCGACCCAACTCTCGCCCGAGCTTAGGCTTGCCTGTCAGAAAACAATGCAGTCATTTTTTAAATGTCTGAACATGGGCTGCAGAGATATAAAAAAAAAAGGTTTGCAAATGTGTATAGTACATTGGCTAGGTGAGGTTTGATACTGTGACTATGACTGAATTTATTAACCTCAATGTAGGTTGTTATTGTCTCTTTAGACGTGGAAGTCCCTCTCCACTCAAAAATGTGTTTTGCGTATTGTTGCGCTACTTGTGTTTGAGCTTCACTGTGCAGGAAGACGCAAGTGCAGAGTTTGATACCAGAAGGCTTTTTTCACATTCATCACATTTCTCTGTGTTCAAGACTTTACACTACTTTGTAGTAGGAGACATCTTATATATCTAGTAGTTAAACTTTTGACATGAACAATATTTGCATGTTCATAGATTCTGGGTTTTTCAATGAGAGAGGAGAAGTAAATGTCATTTTAAGAATTTTTAATTGGTAATTGAACTTTTTTGAGGAAAACACAGACAGGATATTTTTACTTGTCTTAAAACGTGTGTGGTGGAGATATTTAGTGTCACAAATGGCCATGTGCAAAAGACACAATTCACAGAATTTAAAAAAGATTTTTGTAGCAGTGTGTGAGCAGACTGAGTTTCACTCGATGTGTGCCAGGGAGGATTTGGTGGTGACTCACCATGCAGCAGCACATCCCTGAGGGAGCGGCTCTCCAGAGACAGGCGGGCCAGCCGAGGGGCGTGGTCCTTCCTCACACGCAGCCACAGGTCCTCAGTGCGCTCCAGACGCCCCGTGTGCCCTTCCTCCAGCTACAACATGTGACGTAACACCTCATGGTCAGCATTAAGAACAGCTGCTAAATGACTGCTTTCATTTGTCAACAGTCATTTCATGTTTGTGAAATGACCTCTAACTGTTGAAGCAACCTCTAATGTTCTTGGTCCATTCCGGTTATGTCTGATTTTGTCCTCTTAAACTACATCATTAAAACGTCAGGAGGTGCTATCACCATGGAGACTGTTCCAGAGGACGACCGCCCTCATGTTCTCAGTGACTACAGGCCAGCTGCCTTGACCTCTGTGGCGATGTTGTCATTTGTCTGACTGGTTAATGTGACAGTAAATGGATGTCTGGCTGCTTTCACAGGGGTGGGTTCTCATCACTGCTGTTTGCTTTGTGCTCAGCTGCAGCTTTAAAAAGTCAACATGAGAACGCACGTACTGTAAAGTTTGCTCACTAATCAGCAATTGCGTCCTTTAGATTGAGTGTACTTTTTTTTTTTTTTATAATCATCATGTAAACACCGTGTCCTGTTGTCTGGCATATTGTCTAATGATAGTTTTAATTCCTTCCATCATAATCAGATTAGTAAAATATTGATGGCCTGAAAGCTGTAATTTAGTAGTTATCATATGATTTTTTTACTCTGATTTATATGTTTATATTACTACTTGTTATTTGAATAACTTGTTTGCTTGGTAAAGTATGCAAAGTTCCTCCATATTTCTAATGTTGGGCGACTTTGCATATTACAACCATCTATGGAAACAAGATATTTTCATGTTATGACGATGTGGTGGAAATTATGTATTTCCTTGTGGAGAAGTGAACAAATAAAATGATGTTGCAACAAACAGTTGTCTTTTGTATATTTAATTAAGAGAAGGAATAAAGAGCAAACAGAGTCAATCTACTACAGCTGAAAGGACAGAGATCACACACTGGGCGGTGTACGATGAGGACGACATACAAATGTTTCACGTTATAACAAGATAAATGGTATGTTATGTATAACGTGATAAGTTTGTATGTCGTTATAACATGAAAATATCTTGTTATAACAATAAACTTTTCCTGTTATAACGTGATACTGATCATTTTTTCTTTTTCTGGCATGACAGCAAGATGCTGCCGTAATCATCAACTAGATGATGACTACACGTCATCTGCCAAAAAGTACATTAGAAAAGCTTTTGACATGCAAAAAATTATTTCTGGTGTATTAAAGAAAAAGCATGAATATGAAGAACTCATCTGATCTTCATTCTGCTCTTATTTACTCATAGCTTGTCTGGTATTAACTGAATTGCCACAAGTCTGCTCTCTGATGTGCAAGTTCTTTTTTTTTCTGTCATACAATTGCCAAAACAAATGTTTGGATCTGATGCTGTGTAGCAGATAATATGACCATTTGCATGCAGCAAGTTGTAACATGCTTTGCAATAAACCAAATCTCATACGTGCAGTAGTAGATTGAGCCAAAGGAAAAACGGGCAAAAAAAGGGCCTGGAAATTTGACCCAGACTGGTCCGTAACTAACAGCCCAAACATGCTGCATCACCACTCACTATTAGGCAATTTACATCACATTGTTGCAGTGTGGGGGATCTTAAAAAGTGCTGAGTGGCTTTGTCATGTATTCTTTGAGTGAAGAGCTAGAGAGCATGGACATGCAGTCAGTGATGTGACCCACACTGTGTGTCATGTGATGATTATCATCAGAGCAATTTGACTGAAACAAATTTGCCTTCATGCAGGGAGTCGCAGCTATTTGCATACTGGGGCTTAAAAGGGCCCATACAGGAAGAGGTGCAAAGGCTTTCAAACCACTCCGAAGGGAATTCACACAAACCTTTTACTCTGGTCAGGTGATTCACGTCACACTCACTCAAAGTTACAAAGCAGTAAATTTCCTGAGGATGCTCTTCACAGCTCTTTGGCTGAGAAAAATGTATGAAAATAGGGCTAAGCTAAAAACAGCAGCTAATGCTAATCAGCCAATGCTTTATGCAAATTAGCCATCTCGTGCTCTGTAACACACTACTTTGTTGTCACCATTTTAAAAGCCCTGTTTCTTTCCCAACTCTGAAAGTAAAATATTTTTCAAAATTATCAGCATGGACTCCAAAAACAAAACGGTGGGAAATATGGTGTGTTTATTTAGGCAACTAGACAGATCTTTCATAATTATTGTATGTACCATGTCCGATATTTTATTTTAAATTAGGCAAACTTGCCTTGATTTACCTCATATTTGTTTGCTTTTTTTGTTTGTTTGTTTCTTATTTGCTTTTTTGCTTACTGTCCTTAAATTGTGAAAAATGTTCATAAGTAAAAGGTTAAAAATCAACATGGATAGGTCTGTCAGCAGCTCAGCGGGAGAAGATTTCATCTGTCAGTCGCTTACATCATTACATATTCTGTGCTGAAGCAGACTTTCCTGATTGTTGGAAGGGCTACACCGAGGAAACACTCCCCAAAACCTTCTGTAATCTGAGCCTGACCTTACAACCACTAGTGTTTTGATGGCAGTGAAAATCATTTTTAGATGGAAACCATCACACTTTGAGAGACTTTAGCCTTAAAGTATATGGTCAGCGAAAGTGTTTCTGTATTCAAGACGAAGGTAGGAATACAACAGGGCGCAGTACTACAGACAAGGCATTGAGAGAGATATGAGGAACGACCGAAAAAAAGACAGCAGGAGAGGAGAGAAAGTTCACCTGGCGCAGAGACGCTGCAAAAGCCTCGTGGGAGCTGTTGAGGCGGGTTCTGAACTGGGAGCAGATGCTCCGGGCCAGTTTGGCAGCACTGAGACTTTCTATGGCGTCCTGGGCCACTTTCCGCTTCCACTCTGGAGTGATGGCAGGAGGGTTCACAAACGTTATCCTGTGGATTATCTGTGAGGAAGACACAGAGTGAGAACACTCCTCCAGAAGACACCATGCGGTTTGACACTCCTATTGCTGAAGTTACTGGACACTGACCTGTTTGATTTGCTCCCAGAAGAGTCTTGTGACGGAGGATCCTGAATGAAAGGTGACCTCCACATGATAGGCAGCATTTAATAACTGTGACAGATGAGAAAAGGAAGTGAAGATGCAGGAAAACCCCACGGCTTAAGATACCAGTATGCCGTCTATCGGTCTGGAGGCCTCTGGCACTGAAGCCAATTGGAGCTGACGGAGGCTAATGAGGTGTTGGAAACCCATTTTTGTTTGTTGCAAAGCTTGTAACAGATATTAATAAATACTGCTCACATTTTAGTATCTTCACACTCAACATTCTTGACAAGCAAGGTTCCTGTTTTTAACAAGCTACTGCCCACCTGTTTGAGGTGATTGGAAGTGATATTGTGGACAGAAGACTCAATGTGAGACTTCTCCAGACTGTTGAGACATCGCTCCAGAGTTCCTACGAAGCTCTCCCTCAGATAATCCACAGAGCTGATCAGCTTATTCGCCACGGCCTGATTCAAACGAACCACTATCAGCTCCTGGATCTGGTGGATGCACGATTTGATCTCCTTCGACGTCACAGGCTCTCCGTTAGTTGTTACAATGATGTCTGCAATTGAAAGAAAACAGTTTGTCTAATTAATATGTGGTGTGTGTGTAACCAACTAGCAGAGAAAAGCCCTGATTAATGAATGCTGTCAGATATGAGACTCTTGATGTTGAATATAATGCACTGATGCATGAGAACAAAGGGCCATTTCACAACACAAGTATTTGTATTCTATCAAGTCTGCATCATGAAACAAGGTATTATAGATTAAAATAATTAAATGTTAAAGAGACTAAGCAAATGTTTATCCATGAGCAAAACATCTGGAGCTCTTCTCGTGGACACACAAAGTGTCTCTGGAGGGTTGCGTGTACACTTGAACACTAGTATTGCTATTGAGCAGTGATTTTTATGTGTGGGTCCCCGTTTTGTTTGTGCCGTGCATGTGCATCTTTGTGCACCCAAAAGTTAACATGGATGTAAACAATGCAGGGTTCAGTTTTTCATATAATCGGCTTTGCAAATGTTTTATGAGGAAGAAAAAGCATTTGACATTTTTGTTAGACCTGAAGGGGAGTAACGCTGAATGTAAAAAGAAATTGTTTGAGAAAATCCGCAGGGCACCTTCAATCGTTTATGTCAGAGCTAGTTTTACATTGCCAGAATTATCTACACATTGTGTTTGCACAATGCAAGAGCAGGAGAAAAGCCTGTTGAAACTCCCTGTTTGCATATGGCTAGTTTCCTGAATAATGGGAGACTAATATTCCAAACTAATTCTGGAGCATGGTCCGATGTTAAAACACCTGTTGCTGTTTTACTCAGCAAAGTTATCCAGATAACCCAGTAAACCTTCTTCTTGGGAAAGGCTCAGCAAGAGAGACCGAAAGGAAGCAGAGCGCAACAACTGATGAAAGCCTTTTCTCAACTGCTTGCAACCGTTGAGACAGACAGTGCAAAACTTTGTGGATAGATTGTGAAATGCAGCTGGCTCATGCATGTCTCTGCAGGTCAACTAGAGTCTAAAGACAGCAAAGAAACAGGTTTTGAGTAAGGCTGTTACTGCCACAGGATTGTGCAGAAGTGTGGAAGTGTCTGATACTAACCAGCAATCCCAGCTTGAAGACCAATACAAGCCAAGCAACTGCACAGCGATTTGTATTCCCTCATGGCAGGGTTGAACAGCTGATGTACAGTAATCACGGAGCCGATCGATCAGTCTCTCTTCCATTTTCACAGTTGCTCGGTAAACAGCGGAATATTAAGGTAAACAGCTAATGCTACAATGCTACAGGTAAACAAAGTTCTTCTTTACCTGGGCATGTGCCAGTCTGATCGCCGGCGTGATTGGCTGCCACAGCGTGACGTTGTGTTGCGTTGCGTTTCTCCAAAAGTTGACTCTGTTTTAACTTTTCGCCACAGGCCGCTGGTTTTTTTTGCAGCACCCCCTGTGGCCCCCACCACCGCAGCCTGAATGCAATACCCCGGTTCAAAGGAATGGGAAAATCTGCGTTTTCACTGCAGCGCCTGATTCTATGTGAATACGGCCTAACTCAGGCTGCAGACTAGAAACGCTTGGCCAGTAAAGACAAGTTAGTTGTCCGTTTCGTCTCCCTCAGAGACACATCGGCAATATCACAAATCTAAGAGACAACAGATAAAATGAAAATAATCTGAATAGGCTGCAGTATGTCTGGGTACCACGAGTCAGCCATCTTCTTCAACAGAAAAATAATAAAGAAGGAATCCTTTCTCATTAAGTTGAAGATGTAAGAGCAAAACTAGAATTACCGCCCAGCGGTTCGATGCCTCTGCCAACCAGTCAAATTATGGCTAAAAACCTATTTTGAGGTCACAACAACTTTTGTCCGACCACCTGTGAAATATGGTCATCAGTTCTTGAGGTCACAGTGACCTTGACCTTTGACCGCCAAATTATAATCAGTTCATCCTTGTATCCAAGTGGACGTCAGTGCCAAAGTTGAAGAAATTCTCTGAAGGTTTTCCTGAGCTATCGCTGGCACAGAGGCATAATAAACAAGGCGCACGTGTTGTTATTTCTGAGTAATCCAATGTGAAACCTCAAAGTTATTGGGGTCTATCATAGCAAATCACATTCCCCCTTCCTGGAATCTAAAAAAAAGTCTCAAGTCTGCAGGAATCACCTGCTCCTAAATGTCAACAAGACCAAGGAGATGGTGGTCGATTTTAGGAGGAAGAGAACTGCAACCAAGCCCAGAAACATCATGGGTGAGGAGGTTGGTACTGTTGAGCACTACAAGTACTTGGGTGTCCACTTGAACAACAGACTGGACTGGAGGACCAACACTGACGCTGTGTACAAGAAGGGGATGAGCAGACTCTATTTTCTGAGGAAGCTCAGATCTTTCAATGTATGTAACAAGCTGCTGGAGATCTTCTACCAGTCTGTGGTCGCGAGTGCCATCTACTGTGCTGTGGTCTGCTGGGGGAGCAGCATCGGTGCCAGAGATGCCAGCAGGATCAATAAACTCATTCACAAGGCTGGGACTACCATTGGTCAAAACCTGGAGACATTTGAGTCAGTGAGGAGCAGGAGGTCACTGAACTGCTCTCCATCATGGACAATCCATCCCACCCCCTCCATGACTCACTACAAAGACAGCAGTGCTCATTTTCCAAAAGACTCATTCAGCTCCGCTGTCATACAGAACGTTTTAGGAAATCATTTCTACCGTTCACCATAACTCTGTACAACAGCTCACCTCTGAGTGACAGGTGAACACACTGTTGCACTATCATCTGTACATACTGTTTATATCATACATATTTTGTATATATTATTCACTGCCGTTTTTGCACACCTGTTCTTATTGCTCTTTTATTTTCTCTTATTTTCTTTTACTTTTATTTCCTCTTATTATTATTATTATTATTATTTTATTCAGAGACTTATTCTGCAATTCTGCTCTTTATATTATATTTACATTTTTTATTCCTTTTTTATTGATATTCTGCAGGTCACCAATTGTGCTTTTAATTTATGGTTATTCTTATTGTATCGTTTACTGCTGCTGTAACAAAACAATTTCCCTCATGGGATCAATAAAGTACATCTATCTATCTATCTAAAATATGTAACTGGGGACTATCCTTCCAATTTTATATTCAATAATAAATAATAATAAATATCATGGGATATGATTTAGAATATCTCAAGAGTAGAGAATCCAGAACTGCTATTATTCTATCAAACAGGGACTTCATGAAAGAGATTAAATCACTTTTGGAAAAAAGATATTTAATTTGTCAGTCCACTTCTGGACTGAATCCAAACACATTGTCACAAATTACTTTATGGTCATAACGACTGTGGACTTTTAACAACAAACAAGTCAATTAAAACATCACATCATAATTTGAAGCATGTGAAATGAAAAAAACATACTTTATAGTTACTTGTAACTAGATAGATAATAGTTAGTAACGTGTAACGTGTGTAAAAAGCATGGTAAGAATTCACTGCTTGTTCTATGAGGTCTGGCGGCAGCAGAGACAACCTCACTGAAATATATAAATCATCTTCGATAATGTCAAAATATGTCCTCTTCAACAGCCATTAGTATGTATATACTACATCATAACAAATAAAAAAGAGCTTAAATTGAAACTCTAGAAATGTCCCAGTTGGGGCACACACTGTGAAACATTTGTTTTACTTCTCTACTTGCAAAGATTGTGTTATTAGCCAACAGTGGTTAATTTACTTCTTGATTAAAACAAGCTCAAATTCAGGAGCAAATTTATTAGTTCAATTATTCGTACACCAACTCTGTTTTATCATGTCATTTTTGTACGTTCCACCACTTAAAACATGGTCGACATTGACAATATCTTCCTTAATGATATGAAAAATCTTCAAAAGCCAAAGAAGAGAAACCCTGACTGCCTTGTGGCATTCATCCAGGGTGCTTACTCACTAACCTGTAAACTCCAGGTTGGCGGCGTCCTCCAGAAGCTGCTCCTTCATGCTGCCGAGTGTCTCCACAATCATCTCCTTCATCTCTTCCTGTTTGCGGTTAGCGATGGCCATGAGGGAGGCGAAGAGTTCACCCTCTTTCTCACGGGTGTACTCCAGCCTGCGGGGTGTTATCTGGAGGTCCCTCTGCATGTCAAAGGCCTGCGGGGAAGTAAATCAGAAAAGGACAAGATGATCTGTTGAGGATTTTTCAGGGGCAAACTGGGTCAAAGCAGACTGAGACCAAGCAGTTCATGCAGTAGTAGTAGCAACTGTCACATGAGTCACATGAAGCAGGAAAACAATCACAGACATACATATGAGCAGTGCTAGGACGCATCATCCTCTCACCTGATTGATGAAAAGATCTAGACAGCGACAATGAAGCCCATTAAGCAGGTTGGCAGCCTCCACTTGCTGGTTTTGAAGCACTTGGCGAGCAAAAGGCACCAGCAACCGATGCAGTCTTTCAAAGGCCTCACCCAGCATGCTCTGGGGCTTGGCACCCGGGGTGGGTATCTGTGTAGGGGCACCGCAGGCGCACTTTCCTGTCGGGCTACTGAGGAAGTCGAGGGAGAGTAGCTGCTTATGGAGGGCGCTCTTCTCCCTCTCCTTTTCCTTCTCCACACGGCGGCCGGGTTCTGGGGAGGCTGCTGGCATGGTGTCAGGGATACGAACAAAACAGATGGGAAAGAGGAGCATCTCTTTGACCTTCCAGAGCTCAGCCACCTGCTCTGTGCTTAGGGAGTCCTGGTTGATGGCATAGAGTATGATGGGGACCACGTTGCGAGTGCAGTCTTCAAGGGCCTCTTCTATGGGCTGGACACTCGGACAAGGCACCACCATGACCTTTGCTTCCTGATGACGAACCACAAAGAAACCACAAAAATGTTACTACAAACTGGCTTACATACATAACATTATTAGGAAACGTGGTTCTGTAAAAAAGGCCACTGAAATCCAGCCATGCAGACACGACTAGGAGAGCGCCACACGATTTAGTTGCCAAATAAGTGCTGCGATATCTGCTACTGAACTAAAAATGGAATTTAAAAAGGTGCTACAATTGTTATTTTTATAATAATGCATCAAATGACTTGGTGTAATGTGAAAGGGGTTGTGGTGACAAACCCACAGATAATTATCACCTGACTCTGCAGTTCCCCTCAGCTCTAGAGAGTTTTACGGCGTCTTTCAGCTCATTGTATTGGTTTTACGGCCCACAACTTTGCTGTTCTGGCTCAATCTCATCGCTCCCATCAGTGAAGTTGCCACCTGCCCAACACCAAACGTCAGAGCGAAGATAGCAACTAGTGGGTGAACATAGCGGAGCAGTTAGCAGCTAAAGAGCCGCATATTTCCCTCAAGAGCTGGTGGAGACCAAAAATAGTCCTAAAAGGAGGGTGAATATTAGACTTAAATTCACCAAGTGGCCAGAAACAAGACTCAATGTTGCTGTATCAGCTGGTAAATAGGCAACTGTATGCAGTTTGCCATTTCAACTTAAAAGGTAATAATATGTCAGTGTTGTGTTCACAACTTGATTCCACTGTTTTTAAGTGTCCAAACAAACAGTTATTGAAGGTTTGAAAAACACAAGAGCAACACGTGTTGTCAGACAAATGTCCTGGTTACTCGGAGTAATGCATAGTCCTCTCTGTGGACAGTTTAATATTTTCTACCAACATTAGAAAATCAGGTTTATTTTTCTATATATCTAATATGTTTTATGTAATTCACAGGAACTGACCTTTTAACAGCAAAACCATAATCACTGTTACATAAAGTGTTCAAAGCAACTGGAGCACAGTTTTCAAACCAATTTATGCTAGAAGATGTTTGAACGGGTTTCCACTGCAAAAGGAAGAAAAAACACATCCACACATATCACATGCTCCTTCTATTTCTGAACACATAATGGCAAATAAATATTTGTGGTGGTCTTGGGAATGTCTGTGACAAGGGCAGAAAAATGACACAAGTAAAAAGGTTTTCTTAACCCTTGGTAAATAACGACATTAACAAAAATAGTCTCTGAGACAGCTTGAGAGGGAGACCATGACGAGGGAAAAGACAGCCAGAGAAAAGAGGCAAAAATGACCAACAGCTACACAAAGGAGACAGTCAGTCCTGTCTCCAAGAAACAAGAGCCGAGCCCATCTGAGCAGTCTCTTTGGAACAAAGATAGCCTGCAAACATTTGCTCACAACCAATCAAAATCCATACAACGTCTGAATTGCCTTAACGCATTTAGTTTTCAACAACAACAATAACAAGTTGCTATTGTTTTTCACGTCTTTAAAAAGGTGTCAGTATGAGTTAGCATTAATGCTACAGTCTGACCCAGTTCTACAAAGTAACACAGTCAAGACAAATGGCCATGTAAGAAATTAGAACTTTCTTCTATTAGCATTTCTTAAGGGGGACTGATAATATCACAGGCCTTTGTTAACAAGCAGACTTTGCAATGAACATAACACAATATGTAGCTCAAAAGAATTTTAGAAACGTGGCGATAGGACAGCACCCTTTATGTCTGGGTGATTAAGTTGAGGTGGGAAGCATGGGAAAACTCTGGGATGAAGAGGAGGCTAATTAGCAAGTTTGGTTCTCATCTGCTGGCCTCTCAAACAGGCTGCTGTGATTATGGCAGGAGTGTGTGAATACCACAGTGAGCAGAGAGATTCTGTGCCTCCATTTACTCCAACCATAAACATGTTGATCTCTTATTCATTCAGCAAAAACCTAAAGACGAGTGGCACACTGCTGCAGTTTGTGACAAACCTATGTTTTAGTGCCTGGCTAATGAAAATTTGTAGATTCACAACTATTAAAAAGAAATGCAAATATTAACTTGAGTTGCAGATTATTTAATTTGGTTTTAGCATGGGAAAAAACAAGTACAAAATAATCTTCAAATACATTAAATCCAAGATCACACTGGTCTTTTTGTCTCATCTATGATAAAGTTTGTATTGTTATTATGAACAATGACTCAGCTATTCAAGCCTCCGAGGTCCTCTCAAGTGTGACAAACCTTTTGAGCAAAATAAGGGATTTGCAGATCCCACGCCTTTCAGTCACACGTGAAAATGAATACTTCTGATTACTTGTTCCAGCACTGAAATTTTCCTTCCAGGCGTTCATCTATTACGTTTTTCTGTTTTTGAGATAAGACTATGGTGGAACAAGTTTTTAAAGTAAGTACCTTTTAAAATCTATAACCAACATTGTTTGTTTTTAACACAATGACAAACAGACAATAAAGAGAGTCATGCCAACTCCACATCATGGGTTTTTACCAAACAATGTTTAAAAAGTCTGTGACGCATTGAAAGTTAATAACTGTCAAACATTTACTCTAATTAAAGTTCTCACAAATTAAGTTATTCGATAACACTAATGAGACTTGACTGGTGTGCTTTTGTCTCTAAAACATATTTTGAAGATGCAATCAATGTTTCTGTTTATGTGTGTCAACATTAGTACAAATGGATTTTTGTTTTGCTAAAACGCTGGATAAAAAAAGTTGTGAATAGGTCTTTTCTACACAGCTCCCACAAAATCCCAATTTAGGAAATAAAAAACTCAAAACCAAAAGTTTATAATTAACGACATGAGCAACCAGTGTCCCAAAATTCAGTTGTAACCATGGCAACTTCATCACAGCAAAGCGCTTGGGATTTTTTAACATGACCTAGTCATGTGAATCGCACCAGACCAGTGGCATTACGTAAGGGGGTTGGGCGGGTGGGCTGCACTGAGGCAGAGCAAGGCCTAGTTTCTGTGTGATGCTCACTAAGGGGCCTTGGTCTAAAGGATTAGAGACTAATTTCCACGTGTCACACATGATAAGGAATGACTACAATTCTTACACCGTGCTAAATCAATTCACTCCCACAAGATATTGTGATTTTCAGGTCGTACTGGCTGAAGACTAGCATGACTCTATCACAACAATTCTTCCCTTTTCCACGTAAACGGTAACCTGAGAATCTGTTTATAAGAAGTGCTCAAAACCTGAATGGGAGAAACAGTACTCATCAGGTAAAGTAAAACACTGAACAACACAGGAAATAATCAGCTCTGCTCACTAATCTGTTTGAGAGCTAAGCTATGTGTGAACACAAAGGCTACAGGAAGAAATACCACCACACAAAAATGAAACACACAGTTAGCACAGGGCCATATAATTGAAATCAATTACATAATTAAAGGGCTTTTTTCATTTTGATGTCCAGTACAACACAACATGACTTACATATGCAAAATCAGATGTTTTTCCACATAAAACTGCAAAAACTACATAATACTAGTGGTAATTTAAGTGCACTGTGAATAAAATAAATTTTCTCAATTAGTGTCCCTTAAACTGTTCCAAACTTCATTTAAAAAAGTTATAAGACAAAATACCAATTAGAATTTGACATTATTATAGCAGCACAATTTTACTAATAGATGACAATTAATCTGTTCTTGTCAAGGGATGTTGACAGACATGATCAAACAAAATGGAGGACCATGCAAAGGCTTCAGCTTCACCTGAAGTTCCCTCTCCAGGTAAACAAATGTGCTAAGATTCTCCAGTGAGCAGTGAGCAACATGGTCACATCGCCCAGCCATACTGTATGTATCTGGAAACTCTGAGTGTCTAAGTGTCAAAGTCCATGAAGAGGAAACAAAGTAGTGCCAGTAAGGACCAATACCACGTAAATGGTTTCATGTCCTTATTTAAACGTTAAGGGGACACAGTATAGAGAGAGCAGATCCAGTAGGTTTCACACTGTGATTTAAAGCCTACCTGTAACAGTGGGTGATGCAGGGTGATCTCCAGCTCTGCTAGCCTGTGGGCCGGGTCCTCACACTCCTCATGGATCTCCAGGTCTTCCCGGGGCACTGTATCCCAGCGGCCACAGTTAGCTGCCAGCTCATGCACCAGCTCATACTGGCCAGGCAGTGCCAAGCTGAGCCGTGTCTGTCTCCCGTGGGTGAAACACAGCTTCCGCCTCTTGCAGACAGTGCCCTGGACTCCTTCACAAGCCTCTCCGGCCTCGGGGCCCAGTGGCAGCAGCCTCTCCCCCAGAAGGCAGTTGAGCAGCTGGTAGCGGGCAGCACAGTCCTGGCCTAGTACCAGGATGTACGGGGCAGCGCCCACAGTGTTGCGTAGGAACTCTTCCTCATGGCTGGGGAAAGAGATGCAGCTAAGCTGGCCTGGGGGAACAGAAGGGGGTATATGATGATGAGAGGGGGACTGAGAACAGATATTATCAGTAACACTAAGAGCAACCCTGTTCACTCCTGGCAGTAGCGAGATCTTGGCCAGCACTGTAAGCAGAGGTAGGGTACTCAATGACACATTATCCTTTGTATCTGAGCGTCATTTCTAGAATATACAGTAGATCACTGTTCCATGATAGAGATATTAATATTCCTTAGGCTACAATTTCCTGATCCAGCCCTGAGATGTGGAGCACACACAGAAGAACCAATTCAACCTTATTATTGAAAGTATCAGACATAATCCACAGTGATGCTAAGTCACAGTCTAAAACAGTTATATAACAAAGAGGGGAAAGAGCAGCAATGGCCTACTTTATATCCATATACCAGTGCATGTCCTTCTAACATACATGTGGTTTTATTGTAAATGTTGCATCTAATCTTGCATTACCCTACTAATATTCACCTCTTGACCTAACATGACACATTAAAGCCTATTGATTCAGACAGACCTGTGGTGAGCATTTGACTGCATGACCTGTGCGCAGTGGATAGACTATGCTTAACGGACAGTGAATGCAGACCTACCAGAACCCCTACCAAAACAGCAGATCAAGAACTATTGTATGATCCTTCAGCATCATGTGATGCACACCTTTGTCCAGATAAGTGTAACCAAGACATTTGCAAGATGAATCTAGTTAGCAGGTGAAGACATGGGTTTAGCTTTGCCCATGAAAGGCAGCATTATGGTCTCATTTTTCTGTTGATTATGACTAATCTTGAGATTAACATTGTTCATTCAACATTGAGGAAAATTATTTTGACCTTCTCTGTGTACAAGACACTCCTATAGACGTGACGCATTACATTTTATCTGCATTCAATCACTGCTGCGCATTTAATCAATGTTTCATAGAAATCGGTATCTGAATCATGGTCAAAAAAGCTTACAAATACTAATGAAATGTTGGGATATATATGGAGCAGTGAAGAACATTTTATAAAACATTCTTAATCTGGGGTGGTTGCACTAGAGAAATGTGATACAACAATATCTAATAGGGGATAAAATGATCATTTTACAGTTGGGCTCAAAGCTACTGAAATATTCCCACAGTAAGCCTAGTTACTGACTCTCAGCCAGCTAGTTAGTGCAGAAATCTCAGCATTTTTGGTGCACTTAAGTCTGCTGATGTTTTTGAGGGGGGATTAATCTCTTTAGTTTTCCACTAATTAATGAATTTCTTTCAGTCTAAGTGTTGGTTGAGAAATCACTTGGCAGCAGAAACTTGTTAGCTCTTGCTTTTTGTTTCACTACAGGATACAGAAGTATAACATAGACTATGGATATGATTTTTTGTCAACTATCTAGGGTGCTTTAAACATGGTTTAAACACTGTGGCATTTAGGTGCAGTACAGGGGGTGTTCAGACGTGGCTGCTGCATGTGTTCAAACCTACCTGCCTCCAGAGAAGCTGAATCCGAGGTCATGGTTGATGCACAAGCATTGCTGTAATTTTGCCTTATTTCCCGGAAGAATGCATTAGTCTCCTTCAGGTTCTTCTTCAGCTGTATGGTGTGCTTGTTGTAGCCGTTAAATATCCTTGTCAGTTCCCGGGCTAAAGGCGTCGTTTTCTGTTGTACATTTCCCTCCATGGTCATTAGGCTGAGCTGCTGTCTTCTCCTTGTTGTGATTTACAAGGTTAAGCAGGTGCCAAACACCCCAAATTGAACGTCTTTAGCTGAGATGCTCAAATGTCAATCAGTCTTGTTATCACTCCTTTTTCGTTACGTGCTAGTTAGTTAGTTAGTAGTCATGTTTGTCCACCCACCTGCTAGGCTGTGTTAAATCGTTCAGAAAGAGACACCTTCATTAACTTGTAGTCCGTTTTAACATATCATTAACATTAGTGTATTAGTGCTGGACAGACAACAGTCCCTGCAGTGTTTTGTGTGAGCGAGTAAGGGCTAGGCATTTGGCTTTTTGTTGTTGTGATACTGACGCTGACCAGCACAGCTAGCTAGCTTAACGCCGTGCCTCGGGTGCAAGATAACTTCAGTGTTAATGACTCGAGGCGAGATTTTAACAATTAGCTGACAAAGTAACAGCTACTTCGGCATCTTGTGTTAGCTGCCCTTTCTAGTTCACACCGACGGTCTGTCTGACTGACTGCAAACTGAGGAGTGTCCTAAAAACAATGGATACAAAGAACACAATCATGTATTGACGACTAACGTGCTAAGTAATCTGAGTTTTGCGACCTAGCTGTGGTCCAGACGTTAGCGCTGCTAGCCAGAAGGCATCCCCTGTCCGTCCTCGCCTTGGCCTGGCACAACAGACATAACGTTAGCCGTTAACTTCACGTAAATAGTCCAGGGCACCGTTTCACAGCCATATAACTTCGTGTTTAAGAGAGGGGGCCCCAACTTTGACAGTTGCCTCTAAATGACAACGGCCTCAGCACGACAAAAACGTTGGTGTTTTCCTGACGACACTCCGTGGGAAAAGATCTTCCTAAACTGGCACTGGCCCGGAGAAGCCAGCGGACATCTTCCACCCTGGAGATCGACGGCAACACAGCTCAGTGAAGCTGGTTATTTTCTCTTTCGGTGACGAAGGTGAAGAGGATAGCCAGTGGTGGTGCAAGGGCGAGGTGTGTCCGAACCAAATCACATAGCTGGGACCAAGCAATCAAATCACTGCAAAACAGAAAGTCGACACAAAGTTGGGGAGAGGAAAGGGCGGGGTTCGGGATGGCGCACTGCAACCTGGGAAATGTAGGAGTATTGGTTTCGGTACATGAACAGCTGCTGTACAATGTGTGGATGGATCACTTTGTAGTCAATTTCAATAATGTAGTTGTTTCAATAAAAGAAATAAAAGATTTTATAAAAGCCCAGATTATACAAGGAGCCAATATGGAGGCCCAATTCTGCCAGGAAAATAAAAACAAATAGATGGATGACAAAAATAGAAATACTCATGGTAGGGTCAAAATTATGACATACCGTATACATTTATGAGATAGTTTTCAAAGACAAAATTTTAAAATAGTAACCGAATCAAAATTTTTGTATCTCATTATTCTGACTTATTTTCTGACAACTGTGATTTAATATTAGATTAGATTCAACTTTATTGTCATTGCACACCATTAAGTACAAGTACTACCTGTGATATATACAAAATAAACAAAACAATATACAAAATGTAAGGCAGCTATGTCAGTATGTAACTATGATGAGTACAGTATGAACACAACCTAATAAACAGTATGCACAGTAAAAAGGTCTGGTTATGTTATGTGTACCAGGCAGGAAGGGTCTAAGACGCTACTTAGTTGCATTGTGGGAAATCCAGAGTTTTTGGAGCTTGACCCTTACTAGGGACTAAAAGTCAGGATATGCCCCTTTAAGATTTTGACTTTGTATACTATACAGTCTTTCATTTATCCACTTCTCTTTTTCTAAACCACTCATATCTCCATACATTTATACACATTTCTGTACCTCTTGGTTACAGATACACATGTTTGCACATATATCAATCTACTTGAAAACTTTTGTTCGACAAAGGAACTAACAAATTGCAAGTAGACTATTATAGAGAGAGTTTGAGTTTGGAAACGAGATGATTTGGGCATGTAGTGGTAGGACTGCTACTACTGAGCCCCCTCTTCTGGCAGACATACTAAATTACATAAACAATACTTTAAATTAGTTGTGAGTGGCTTACTTTGTAATAGTGTAATGTAAAATATTTCACATATAGTGACAAATCTTGTCAATTTGTGACGTTAATATGTGGAAATGTGTCCCCTGTGCAGTCAGACAGACTGATCAGTATTTATTTATGTTGTCTTGCTTAAACTATTCTTGCTATAATAATTTTTCTAGTCTAGATGCTACTCTTATCCCTCAGTGATTACGTGCGCATTTCTTTCTGTTCCCAGATTACAACATTTTGCGGATCACATCATTTTGCGGATCAACTGTGACTTGTTGCTCCAAAAGCACTTTCATTGTTTATTTTGTGCACAGTGTTCATCTGCATGCATGAGTGAAGACGCTGTGGCACGTTACTCAGAAAGCTGAATGGCAAACACAGCGGCTGTTCCTGATGGGTTAGGAGGTCAATTAAGAGCAGACTCTCTGAGGGAGCAGCCAATCGGCTCAAAGTATTAAATGTTCTGTGAGATGTCTGTTCATCCTGTCCTGACTGACAAACACCCATCAGCTCTGTCTGAACTAATATTACATTCTACACAGGATATTAGACATTAAACATACTAAAATAGCCACATTCAGGCTTTCTTTAAAACCATCTGGTTCAAATCAGTCAACCCACACTCTTGCAGCTGGTGGCTGCATGCTGATCTCTAGTGGCCTACAACTGTAATGACACTGCAAATCCAACCTCTTGCTCTTTTCTGTAATGTATTTGTCTCAGTTCACTACAGACTGCCTATTTAGGTCAAGCTGACCAAATAGTTGAATAACCAAAAACACCTAATTTATCTCCAAGAAGTCAGCTAGGATTTGAGATGTAGTATCTCTCTGAGATGGCGGAAATCAAAGAGGAAAAAGGTTATTTTTTTCTGCCCTTTGAAGGACTGTGAGTCATAGCATGCAACTGTAACAGTCCCAGTCGCTCTTAATCATCTACAAGAGATATAGGTCATGTTGGAAAAGGAAGCACCGACTCATTAATCAGTATTTTCCCAAGTGAATAATTCAGAAAAAAGACCACAGTAATTGCACATCATTAATGTGTGTCAAACGTTCAGTTGCTGGTAAATAAACTCATAATGTCAAAATGATCAACAAGTTAATATTGTTGATATCAGCAGTTTTCTCTTGTTCAGTTTACTCTTATTTTATGTTGGTGGAGGACATATTCGGATCCTTTACTTAAGTAAAAGTAGCAATACTGCGATATAAAAATACTCTGTTACAAGTAAAAATCCTGCAAATGTCACTTAAGTTAAGCAAAATGTACTCAAAGTATCAAAAGTAACTCAGTAAGTACTTCTGATGCACATAAATGGTCCCTTGTGAATGTTATACTATTATATATTATATTATTGGATTATAATTACAGATGCATTCATGTGTACGTAGCATTCTTCTGTTGTAGTTGTTCAAGGTGGAGTAATTTTGACTATTTCATATGACTACTGTTGGGTCGTTTAACTTTATTTATGTATTTATTTTACTTCAATGCATCATATTTTATAAGCTCTTATGTTTTGTATGTAAAATCTTAACCTGCAAAGTAACTATTAACTAATGTAGTGGAGAAAAGAGGACAATATCTGAATTGTAGTGGAGTAGAAGTATAAAGTAGCATGAAAGACAAATCCTCAAGTACAAGTACCTCAAATCTCTACCTAAGTACAGTACGTGAGTGTACTAAATTACACTCCACCACTGGTTATTATTAAATATTGCAAGGCTGTATTAATTTGTCCCACACTTGATTTCTTTTTGTGGTGCGCTTGTTATACGTTTCCGTGCACACCGGTTGAGACGGCAGTCAGACAAAAGCTGTGATCTGCATTACTTGGCTGAGCTACTACTACTTACTACTTACTACTGTAACTTTATTACAAGTACTACTACAGCCATCCGCATTATACCACTATTGCTATTAACATTGCTGTCTGCTGCTACTACTAATCTACTACACAGTAATAACACGACAATGTGACGCACCATTCAACTAAAATGTTCAGGTTTGACGTGGAGGCTTGAAAACATATAATGAAAAAAAAGATACATTAACAAGAAAGTAAAAAAAAACGGAGAGAAATAGAGAACTAAACAATGTAATAAACAAATCAATGTATGATTTTACAGTTACCGGCACCACCTGTTGTTACAAATCAAGCGCTCCTCCGGTACCTGAAACGCCCCTCGAATATTTGACGTGTCAGGTTGCGGAGTACCTGCTGGTGCTAGTAGGTCTCAGCTCCACGATGAAGACAGATCCACTTCGGGTTTAAAGTTAGATGTTTTAGTTTCTGTCTTGAACATTTACTTTTTTTTTTTTTTTAACCTGAATTGTACCTTTGGAGGCGACTTGCTCCAACAACGACAGGGCTCCGCGCGAAGGAATGCACGTTAACAACGATACCTGCGTCCGAAAATACGCCAGAAAAGACAACAGCGTTGTGTCAGGATGGACGGCTCAAATGTTGCCCGTGTTTCGTCAAACTGCAGGCCGTCTGCGGGGGGAGCTTCACCCGATGAAAACACCCCTGTGGTTGGGAATGTTCCGTCCCAGCTAACCGTGAAAAAGCAAGCCGTGAAGAGACACCACCACAAACACAACCTGAAGCACAGGTACGAGTTTCTGGAGACCCTCGGGAAAGGAACCTATGGCAAAGTGAAGAAAGCCAAGGAAAGATCCGGTAGACTGGTAAGCATTGATATTAACCTTCTTTTATCACAGTTTTACTATGTGAATTAATTGTAATGCCTCCATCAACGATGCCCACATCTGCAGTCAGCATTAAGGTGTTTGCTCTACTGTCCTATCGGCCACCTGTTGTTTAGACATAGAAGGCTATTTTTAGAAGACGCACTGTCTGCACACAGGTAGTCTACATTAGGGTTTTAATTGGGGGGAAATTTACTATACAATATTAGCTTCATGTTTCTCCCTGTAAAGAAGTGATGAGCCATGTTACTAAATTGTAAAGTAATAAAATAGGTAATTGTGTCTGCTGCTGAAATGTTTGTCAGTTGCCAAACCAGCTTAAGTTTGCCTAAGAGTTCATTGTGTTTGTTTTAGGGGGGTTGCTCTTACTTTTCTCAGTGTTTAATGAACACTGCATCCAGTGTCAAGATCACTGAATAAGCTGTTTTTTTTTAAAATATCTTGTGAATTGCAACCCATATGAAATAATCTAAGTTATTTTATTCTCACCACCTTTTATCAGTGTGGAAGACGCTCTGTTTGTTAACAGGGTTGAAAAGTACACAGTGTTGGTCCTCTGTGTAAACTAAATTAAAATTATACTATCATACTAAGTAGTTTCACATCACGATACCAGTTTCCACATACCTGTCCCTATGTCTGAGGCAAACCCAATATCCTAACAAGTTATTTGTGGTGTATTAAAGTAAAATGCGCATGTTATTTGACAACAAAATCAATACTTGTGTTTGAGATCATCCTGCAAAGACTGAAGCAAAAATTGATTCCTGTAAATGTGTCACTACGCACAAGGAGTTTTACACCATCACCTCCTTTTGGCATAAAGAAAGCATAAAGGAAAGGCGTTTTGCTGGAAAGACACGGGAGGGGGTTTTACACAGGAAAGTTCAGTCATTTTCTACTAGCCTTTCAGGTGAATTCCAGTCCCCCATGCCCTAAGGGGAAATAAAGGGTATTTAAAACAGACTGGACAGAGATAAGCTTTCAAAAGGGACATGGAGGAGTTGGCAAACAAATGACAATATCTTTAGTTGAAAGATTATAAGATTTCTTTATAGTGTATCCCAGTCAGAATTCAAGCGTTAATATTCTTAAACGGCCACAAATGGATTATGTACCTGTTTATGTGACTGATGGTAGACTAAATATTAGAAACACCTCAGTATAATGTTATACAATTTAAACAGCACCACAAACTGCAGCCTACAAAATGACCATAAAGTTGAATCAACACCTCTCAAAAGCAGTTTGACCAAAAACAAAACACTATAACCTTCATGAAGGTGGAAGTTTCTGCAGGGATGTTGTATTAGTCTGCATCAGTTTTAGCTAGGTGTAATAAACTGGAAACTGAGTGTATGTTTGTGTACATATTACAACCTGTGTTCTACTCTTGATAATTTGCATTCTGCTGGGTCATTTTCTTTTGTTTCTGTGACCTAATGTATCAAACCTTTTAATCAGGAAATGTAAATTCTAGGCAGATTATCAAAACAGAGACAGCAGATAGCTCCACACATATAGTGACTCCTCAAAAAACAACAACAGATACTTGGCCTGGAAGTGAACTCCCTTGTCAGGAAGTATGGCTCAGCCGCCAAGTCATGTTTATCAGAAATGCTCTTTGTTAAAAGATCATGTTTGTTGTGAGTGAAAGCGCTTAGAACCCGAGGAAATGACAGTCAGGAATTTCCCTTCTGTTCCTGCCACGTTTAGCCTTGTCAACACACCTATCTCTGCTCTTACCTGTCCGACACGACTTGCTGCTGCTGCTGCTGCTGCTGTACTTTGTTTTTTACAGGGTATGAGTTGGTAGCAGCTTCCTAATCTTCATGCTTTAAATCCCTGTTCAAATGTCAAAATACTGATTAGCTGAAATGTATGTTTTGAACTCACACCAAACGCATACGGCTTAAACAGCAGTTAGCATAGACTGGAAATAGGTGAAAGATTCATGTGTTTGTTTTGATCTCACTACCTTAGTATTGACAACATAATGGACAAAGATATGTTGTAATTTGACACAGGGAGTGACACAACACAAAGGATGGCTTCATCTTGCGTGCGTTGTGGCACTGCAGCTGTTCCAATTGTCTAAGTGCATAAGTTTGATGACATAACCCATTTAGGTGGGAGGTATCGGCACACATCGATGTAGGGTTGACCTCACACTCAAAGCTGTGTGTGTATCCAAAAGGACACCCCAATTAAGTACCTAGATTGTGTGGGTTGAACCAGCTATTCATAAATCCATTACTATGTTTGTTGGGAAAGTCCCTCCTAGGTTTTTAGTAGCAACTAGCTAGTTTCAAACTAGTGATTTACTAAATAAATAAAACTTAAGAAATGTCTTAAAGCCTTGTGTAAACTGTAAATCAGTTGCTAGGAAACATTGGTCGTAGGGCTGAAACTAACATTTATCTTCATTAACAAATCTTTTGGTCTGTAAAACACAGAAAAATGTCACAATTTCCTAAAGCCCAAGGCGATGTCTTCAGATTGCTTGTTTTGCCAAATTAACAATTCAAAGCTGAAAGATATAAAATTTACTTTCACAAAGACGAAGAAAAGAAGCAAATCCTCACAAGTGAGAAGCTGGAACTAGGAAATGTTTGGCACTTTTGACACAAAAAAAATGATTTAAACAATCGATTATCAGTTGCCCATTCATTTTCTGTTGATCGACTAATTGATTAATTGTTTCAGCTCTAATCTGTAGTGCTGTCCAATCAAAACCATGTAAACAAGAAGCCACTGTAGCACAAACTTTAACACCTTTAACTTCCATAAATAACAGTTTTAGGGGGGCAAAAGATATATTAAACTTAACTGCCAATCCTCTGTAAATGTAGGTATGTTTTATTTATATTATATATTACATACATGGACAAATGTGTAAGTTAGCTAGTAAGCTAGCCTAACCGACGTTATTTGGTCATTTAGGTTAACGTTATTGACATGTGTTTGGTAATTTGAGGTATATTGTGTTATTTTTGTGAAATGTAATGTGTAGACTAATTTACATATTACTTCTTTTGCTCTTCACTCCAAACGGGACACATATTAGCAAGCTAACGTAAGCTTTGTCAGTTGGTTCAGTTAGCTACGCAACTGCGAAAAGTGCGAAAATATGGTTTTGTTGGTACAGAAACTCAGTGTTAAATATCAAAGATTTCAACCTCAGTGCCTATTGCGTGGAACAAACTTACAGTAACAAAGACCGCACACACATACAGATAACCGCACAGGGGTGTAAACTCATCATGAGTGGGAGTTCAGCCCGTCTGACAGCTATGCAAACAAATGCAGGAAACCTCACTTTCCCGGAATCAGGAAAAAGGTCTGTGTGGTGTGAATACAGTGCTGACCTGGATGATCATCCAGGCCAGACAGTGACTCACAGCAGGAGACAGCTGAGCAGTGTGTTGAAACTTGACAAGTCGGTGCTTTACTCACCTCCCCATGTCTTTAGCCTTGAGGGTTAGAAAGGACAGGAAACAACGACACCCCACCGTCAGTGCCGTCTGGTGCCTCCTGACACCCTTCAACATTGGGGTAGACTGATGACGCACTCAGTGCACAGAGGAATCTCAGGCATCCGAGCTGCATAAAGACATGTATACAGACTACTACAGTATACTATTCAGATTTAAATGTCCTTATTCTGTGAGTCTCGCAGACCTAACAGCAGACAATAGATTTCTTTACAGCAGACAATACTTGACCCGGCGTTCCCTCTGCCTCGTTAGAAACAACATAGCAGAGTTTTCGGTTCACTGCCCATTGTTCCTCTCGCAAGAGGACGACCTTCAGATGAAGCCAATCCTTATTAAATAACAGCTTATGTATAAATGTTTGGTTTTTTTTTTTTACCTTGTTCTGCTGAATAGACAGGTCTAATCTAGTATGTTAATTTAATGACCTCTATTGCAGCAGCAG
Organism: Macquaria ambigua; assembly: GCA_008360985.2. Taxonomy (NCBI): domain Eukaryota; kingdom Metazoa; phylum Chordata; class Actinopteri; order Centrarchiformes; family Percichthyidae; genus Macquaria; species Macquaria ambigua. The sequence goes on along the minus strand of VMKM01000007.1, from coordinate 800,634 downwards.
TGCAGCAGCTGACCATTGTATTAATGCTTTCTTTGTCATTAAAGCGAGATTATGTAACTTTTGGAAAGAATAAACAACACAGTCTTCTTCTTCCAAATGAAAACAATGAAAATGCACCCTTGCACATTTTAATACACTCAGGGGTTTTGCTGCTGCAGTCTTACTTGGTCTAGTATGACCAGTAGCTTATGGTGGCTAATATTGGCAAAACTATGGAAAATAAATATTGCTGCGTAAGTGACATCACTGAGTCGGTTTATTAATTTAATGACTCATCTCGACTTGTGCTCCTGTTACACTGTGTGCTAATATTCACCATTATCCTGCAATTGTCACTTGTGGCTGCCGTTCATTAAAAGTTAGTCTAAAGTAACTTTTTGACTCCTACTAAGTGTAAAGTTATGTTATGTTATTGATTAGGAATCAATCTCACTTTTCTAATAATTATGCAAAGTAAAATACATTTTTCTCCAAAAGTCAAATATTCTTTTTCTCTTTTTTTATTTTTTATTTTATTTTAAGGTTGCCATAAAGTCAATCAGAAAGGAGAAGATCAAGGATGAGCAAGACCTGGTTCATATTCGCAGAGAAATTGAGATCATGTCCTCACTCTGCCACCCGCACATCATCACCATATATGAAGGTACGATATTCAGAAATGTAGTGATTGTGCTTTTTCATGTGTGTTTGGGTTTAGTTTCACCTTTCAGGGGTGACTGAATTGCTTCGCCACATGCGTAGTGAAACGTGATAGCTGGAAAAAAAAGACGTCTCTCAATCAGTCTCTGTTTGAGATTCAGAGTTTGGTCACGCAAGTCTTTGTGCTGAAGGCCGATGCTAGGTTACATAAGCACTGATACCCTGTCGTACCCCGTCAGCGCTGCAGTGTCTTCCAGTGCCCCTCACGCCTGATGAGATGGACATCGTTCAGTGTTTGTTCACCTCAGTGCATGTTTGTTCGTAATAGTTATCATGAGGCCTCATGTATCCTAATCAGTGTGAACTAAGGGTTGAACAGGAAGATAGAAATCTGTAATCTGTTTAAAACACAGGCACGTCCTTAATGAACACGTTACATATGTGTTAGTACTGTAAAGGACATAAAGATATAATCTGTGGAAGTTCAGTTCCATTTGGGTGAGGAGTTAGATTTGAAACCTTTTAATAAAAGGGGTTCTGATGTTTTTTTGATCTTTCAGTATTTGAAAACAAGGACAAAATTGTGATTGTGATGGAGTATGCCAGCCGAGGGGATCTGTATGACTACATCTGTGACAAGAGGAACATCTCTGAACGCGAGGCCAGGCACTTCTTCAGAAAAATTGTATCAGCTGTGCACTACTGCCACCAGGTAAGGCAGACTTTCTCAATCCAATGCTTTCATACAGAACATATAAAGTTGTTTACAGAAAATATAATCTAGTGGAACTTGTCCAATATGTGTGCATTCATAAATCTTGGATAAAAACGAAAAAGTTGTACAGTATCTTAGCCCTCTTCACGCATGGCTGTTACGTCAAACCTAATGGCGCAGAGCTCCACTCAGACTAGCTGCTCTGGTAGTTGTGTTTTTTTTGGGCATTATTCACCGTCAGCCTGCTGATCTGAACAGGGAGGCTGTGAGAACGATGCAGGGGGAACTGAACAGTTTGTCTGTAGAGAGCTAGCATCAGGGCTAAAGGCCAGCCATCCTAACACACACACACACACACACGCATGGTCTCACACTCTAATGAGGGTGTGATGGAACAGAAGGGCTCTGCAAACACACACACACACACACACACACACACACAATCAATTGTTCCCGTAGTCCAGAGCTGTGTAATTACGAACATTCACAGGACACTATATTTTAGTGTAGCTGCTCAGCACTTTGCAGAGCATTTATAAATGTTTCCTGGACAATATTTACAGAGTGAATTGCCCTGTCATGTCCTGTGTTAACCACCTGTCTTATTTCACTTTTATTGAGTGCTGATGTCTTGTTAAATATTGTATTTTCCATGTTGAAAGCAGCCAGGAAAAGGCCATCTGAACCCTTTTTTAAAATCAGTTATGTATGCTACGGTGATTAATTCTAAAGTATTGCACACAATATTTTCGTCCTGACTGCATCTTAATAAATGAATGCTACGTAACACAACCTACAAAGAATGTGTCCTTACGTATGGACACCTCTTGTAGCTGTCCTGCATTTCTGAAAGCAAGACAAATTCAAACTCTGCTCGAGTCAAAGGCATGCCCCCCTACAGAGTGGAGGACAATGAAGCATAGCTCACGTACCAGGAAAAAAATCTTCTCTTGGAAAAGAATGTGTTCTGACCCAGTAAAAACTAATCCTATTATGTAATATTGACAACGTCCAGCAAACTGGTGTGTAATGGCCTGGGTGGAAGCAAATTATCATTGTAAAAAAAATAAAGTGAAGCAGAAAACTGATATGTTTTTTTCTTTTTTTTTTTTTTCTCTCAGAATGGAATAGTACACCGGGACCTGAAACTGGAGAATATTTTACTAGATGGCAACGGCAATGTGAAGGTATGCATAAGGGACACATTGAACATGAGCATTTACACACCTGTACCATTTTATTTATTGTATATGGTTAGGAATGATAACTGACAGCATCTGGTGGTTATTAAAAGGAAGAAAGAAATGTTCACATGGAATATTTAATATGACAGATTTCATTACTTTTTGTGTAAAGGTGACTCACTGTGGAATATCTGAAATCAGAGTAGTACGTGTTATGAGTAATTTGATGAGCAAACATGGAAAACCTTTAGGAGGTTGCAGTAATCTGATAATGATACATCTGACATGGCTCAACTCTGACGTCTACTTCTTGTTCTTGCAGATCGCAGACTTCGGCCTGTCGAACCTCTACCATGGTGATGAGTATCTCCAAACCTTTTGCGGCAGCCCTCTGTATGCTTCTCCAGAGATCGTCAATGGACGGCCATACCGTGGGCCAGAGGTGGACACGTGGTCTCTTGGTGTGTTGTTATACACTATGGTTCATGGCACCATGCCATTTGATGGACAAAACCACAAGATATTGGTCCAACAGATAAGCACTGGAAACTACCGTAAACCCAGCAATCCCTCTGGTGAGTCTTTCAGCTCAACTTTTCCTTGAAGGGTCTGAAACATTATTTTGGTGGATATACTTTGTTTTGCACTTTGTCGTAACATCTTGTATTTTCTTAGCTGAACACAAAAAGTAAGTTGTTTTTTTTTTTTTTTCTATTACTTTCTCTCAGATGCATGTGGGCTTATCCGTTGGATGCTGATGGTAAATCCTGAGCGCAGAGCCACAATAGAGGAGATTGCAGGACACTGGTGGCTCAACTGGGGCTACCAGCAGCCATTACTGGCTGAGACAAAGAGCAGTCCAGTAGAGCAGACCGCTTCACCAGCCTCTTCATCAACATCACAATCTGCTGGGCTGGCTGGTGTTGCTAGTTGGCTGCGCCGCACATCCAGGCCTTTACTGGAGAACGGCTCCAAGATGCGCTGCCTGCTCCGCTCACAGGGTGGCGGAGGGGATGTGGTTCGGCAGCGCTCTCTGCGAAGGTCACGAAAGGAAAACAACGTCTCCCAGAACGTTCATGAGGCAAGCACAGACAGTCGCCCCTCTAAGGGTATTTTAAAGAGACGCAACAGTGTGAAGCAGAAGGCAATGAGTGAAACCCCTGCTGTTGGTTCAGTGGAGCCACAGAAGATCTTGGGTTTGTCTGCACCAGCCAATGCCCCTTCAGCTGTATTGCTGCCTCGCAAAGGTATCCTGAAGAAGCCCACAGAACAAGAGTCAGGGTACTACTCCTCCTCTCCCGAGAACAGTGACTCTGGCTGGGCACCACAAACTGAGTGCCCTTCAGCACCAACCTACAGGAAAGGCATCTTGAAACTCAATGGAAAGTTCTCCTCGGGTGGGCTGCAGGAGTTTGGCTCTCTGGACCAGCTGGCAGCTTCTTTACCCCGCGGAGGCGCCAGGTCAAGACCGAGTGGGGCCATCAGTGAGGACAGCATTCTGTCTTCTGAGTCCTTTGACCAGCTGGATCTACCGGACCGTGTAGGACCTCCAACACGAATGGATAAACCAGCCAAGGCTAGCATGAGAGGATGCGTGTCTGCTGACAACCTGCTTGACATCCAAGAAGACGGGATTCTTGGGGATGGGTCGCTGAGGCCCTGGAACTGCTACAAGTCCGGAGTGGCTGACAGTGCCTTTTCTATCACAGACTGTGATAATGTAACAGAGGCTTACAAACAGGCAATGGTCATACAAGGCTCAGCAGCAAGCTGAAGACCGGTAATTAGTTAAGGACAGTGACGAAAGCCTTTTTTTCAGTCATAATTTTTAAATGACTGTGAGCTACTAAAGACGCGATAGCCAAAGTGCATTATGTGAAATTACCAGCACACCGTAGTGAAAATCCTTTTGGCTAACTTCAGGAATTGCGCAGTACCAAAAAGGGAGGAGACTTCTTGTTAAGCACCAGATTGTATTTTAGTTGGTGATTGATAAATTACACTTGGTTTATGAATAGCTTGTAATTTGAATTTGAGTAAAACAAGCTAAAAATAACCAGATTGTCATCTGTTTAGTATTTTACAAAAAAGATGATTAATTATCAAAAATAATGATTAACAGTGCTGCAGTTGCAAATGTCCATTTCAAAGATTCTCAGGAGAGGAGAGCTGCTGTTGGTCAATCAGGAGCTCTAATTTTCAACATGACAGCTTACTATCAAAAGTGTAGTTAATGCAAAAGTCACCCTGAAACCAAAACAATGGTCTTCAGTGTCATAAAATATGTTTGTAGAACACTTTGCTCAGTGACAATAAACTAGGAAACTGACATTTTACTGTTTGAATATTGCTTAGGCCACAAAGTCTGTGTCTTTTATTGTCGACAGGACAGTGTGAGAAAGTGTTTATGACTTAATAACTCTTTTGGATTCTGGCTTTGTGATAGATAAACATAAGGTTGACAGATGATCATCTAAGATAACAGCAATAAAACACAGGTTCGATGTTAGGATGGGTTCACTCTTTTACCATATACTACAGCGTTAACTGTGTTTTAGGATGTGGGGAAAATTACATTTCATGGATACCAAAGAGCAAACTTGCTAATGTTGTTGGACTTTTTTGTTTATTTAAAGCACTGGGAAAAAGTGCCAAGAGAACGTTTGTTTGTAACAGGGACTTTTTTTTTTCTTGAAATGACTTGTTCTAATTTTGGATAATGACTTGAATAATAATCATGACTCACATCGAGAGTAACCAGTAGAACCTGCTTTTGCTCCCAAGCCTGCGCTGATACAAGTGCACAGGTGGCCATTCGTTCTATGTATGCAGGTGGCAGTTTCACAGAAAAGGTGGGGCTCATCAAGTCACTTCATTGTTTTTTGAAGGCCACAAGTTGAAATTTGAGAAACAGTAATGTGTTATTGAAAGTGAACCACGAGCCCAAGCTGGCTGCTGTATGCTGTGTATAATGTGGCACACGCTTACTGTGTAACCTTTCAACTGAATTTTCAAAATCAGTCATGGAGCTCAGGTGTATTGAACTTTGCATTTTAATTTAAAGTATCTAGACGCCTGGGGTGGAACAGTATTTCACAAAGCTGGATTACAAGTTTAGCCATCTAACTGTTAAAATAAAAGTACAATTTTGCATCCTGGTGACTCAAACAGTAAAACAAAACTTATACAGTAGGTTTAAAACTAAAATCATGACTTATGCATGCTGCTCATGATCATTAAATCTGACAAAATATTTCATACCACTTTTTATAGTTATCTGGTAGACTTCCTAATCCTGCTTTATGAAATACCTCCTGGTGGTCAGCGAAAGGTACATCAGCGTTTGTTTCTATATGAAATTTCATGCTGCACACTGGAGTTACTTAATTGGATTGGCATGCTTGGCATTAAATTAGAACATCAAGCCAGTGCCTGGAATAGCACTTTATCTGACCATCGAAACCTGATAACCATAAAATTTATTTATCAGCTGTCATATAAGTATTGAGTTCTTGTAGCAAAGGTTGCACAACCATGCTGCCAGAAAATGGAATGTAAAAACTGTATTTTTTCAGTTATTTATGGTTAATTTCTTGGCACACTATGAGGCTCATCAGGAATTTAAAGCCTGCCTGTATACAAAAGTAAACTAGGAATTCCCCAATTTCAACTGGAAGCTCTTGTCATTTCTAATGTTACAGACAACTGATCATTTGTTACTGAAGTGTGAGACAGGAAAAAAAAGCGGAAGACGGGTGTAAAATGGTATGTTTCTTTTCTTTTGTACAATATAATGCGTATTTGAGCATTTCATCACCGTTTTTCTCTCTCTCTTGTCCAAGAAGTTGAAGGTATGCATGCCCTAATAATATATTTTTCTTTGACAGTTGGTCTTTGAAGTTACTGGCTTATCATTTATATGACTGTGTGATCTGCCATGCTGTTGTGACCGGGATGAGGAAATCAATAAAAAATGACGACAAAGAACTCAAGTGCTGGCTCATGTTGTTGGTGACCTACATACAAATGTTTTATGTCGTAATTTAACAGTATTGATTTTTAGTCGCAAGGGAATTCATTACTGTGTTGAAACCATTCAGAAACATCTATTCAAACTTAACACAACTGTCCAGATATAAAGCTAATATTCAATTTTCAATGAATCCAGATAAATGCAAAAGATATATGAATACATAAATTGAGCAAACATTGCTGTTAGGATTCTGTGCAATTCAATTGTCAATATCACAAAAAAAGTTAATGTGGCCCTAAATATTAATCAAAGGCACAATCAGAATCATATTGTCTGTTTCAAAGCTGCTTTAACAATTGCAAAATACTTCAAAACGAGCAGCAACAGGATGGAAAAACAAATCTCAATCATTTCTCAAACTGTAGTAGCTCTAAACATGTCGCAGAGGGACCTCAAAACAATCAACAAGAACAATTAAGATGAAGGAGAAATGGCATATTTCGCCTAGTATTTAGGCTTCCTTTTCTGTTTCATGGCTGTAGATTTACAATTCACTCTAGCCTTTCATGGCAGGGAGTAGTGTTGTAGCTCGATGTCACCGGTGTCAATACAACGTCCTGAATATCAGAAGGGGTGTAGCTGATCTCTAAGCTGTGTGCTCCTGATCTGCCAACACTAGCCTGGAAACCAGAGGGCAGGCTGAGGTCCAGCACACTCCCTAGCTGATCATAGCAGAGGAGGACAGAGCTCTGTTCAGGGTCCAAGTAAAAGAAAAACAACCAGGAGTTCATCAGTAGGTCATAGGCAGACTTTTTCTATGGATCTTGACCAATACTACATGTGCATGGTTGTACTTTTTTCTCAGACTGTGTGATCAGGGTGCTTGCGAAAATGATTGCAAACATGCCAGTCAATGTTGACGACAGGGCAAAGTCAAAAGAGATATTATCTAAAAATGTCAGTTAAACATTACCCTTACCAGATCAATGCCGAAAAGGTTGGCCAAAAACTCCATAACCGAATCAGAGGCAACGGCGCCGTCCACTAACTTTAGCCTCTGTGTGGCAATGCTCACACAGGCACATGCGACAGTGGAGGGAAAGAACACTGAAAACCTGCAGTCTGAGGATAAGAGAGGAGGATTATTTACTCTAAAAATGCAAAGAACCATAACTAGTATTTCCTAATTCTGATCCCCACTTGTAGTTCACTAAAAGTACTTGTAGACCATTACAACAGTAAGAAATCAGTAAAGGCTAGATATAGACAATTAGACGGATGCCACCATTGTAGACCCACCCTGATGGACAAAAGCAGGCACTCAAAAGCAGACATTTCCCAAAACCTGATAATAATCTGACACACTATCCTAATTGCTTCAGGCAGGAGAAATGCTGAGACAAAAAGGCAGCCATTCAACCCATGCTCAGACACCTTTTTGAAAGGGATACAATGTCGGGAGCCAGGAATGATCTTAATTTTATGAGCTGTAATGTCATAGTCCATCTAACACAGCACTATCTGACTGTATCCCTATGACCTGTTGCCTCGGGCAGCATCACAGAGATTCGTGGGAAATCAGCCAGCTGAATGGTCGGACGCAGGTCTTTCATGGCAGACAATACAGGATTACACAAACTCAGCTCTCTGTCTCCAAAATGAACTGCTGACACATCAAAATCAAAGTTAAGGCTGCTTTGTGTCCATTGTTCACTGCGTGGAAAGTCATTTAATTTCACAGTTACATGTAGTGCTCTCGAGCAAAGAAAAATGTTTTCACTGATTCAGTCACAAGGGATATAAAAATGCTGCTTTTATTGCACTGGAGTGATAAAATGACTGAATAATTGAGCACAGAAATCATTTTTAACATGAGAATATTTGGTAAAACATGTCATTTTAAATAATTTTATTTACTCCTGATGTATATTGTCTTCTGTTATATTTTTTGGAGGGGGAGGAAAAAAAACATCTCATGTGTTGATAACTCAGTTATGTAACTTACCAGTGGCTGCCAGAGCAATGTAGGAGTGAACATGCCTGCGCATGTTTTGAAGGTGGTGGGGCCGAACAAAGGGGAGAGCGTGAAGAATTGGCTCCAGGAAGTCAGAGGGTACCACAGAGGCCAGACACCAGTCTAACTTGGACACCACTGCCACCTCCCACTGCTGCAACACACACATTCCTCTAAACCAATCCACCATCAAAATGCCACTGCATGAAAACTTCTACATGATATAGAAATTATTTGTGCACATGTGGATATTTCACAGAATGACTGCCAAATTGTTTTGCTTATGAACCCTTAAACCAAAGCTACCATCTGTGGGAACCTTCCTGCACAGTGGTTCCTTGTAACATCTTACAACTAACTTGTGAAAATGAGTTGTACATTTGGGTATGATCCAGTGTTTTTGGGATACCAGGTCCTGGTGACTGGTAGACCTGATTCTATATTATAGATGGTGGTTAAATTAGTTGTGTGTTGTCTACATTGTTTATGGGGAGATATAACAGAGTGTGTGAGTTTGAGTTACAATTAGACCACTCAAGACGGACCGATAGTCCTCAAACTCCACTTTCTGAATCTGCACTATTATCCCTAATACAATGTGTAGTTTATATGAAAATAAAGAGTTACCAGGATGTCTAAGACTGAAATGGAGTTGTCGGAGTAGATACACAGCTTGCTAGCAGTCAGAGGGACAGTCTCTCTCATTTTGGAGGCCAGGAACATGCAAACGGCCCCTAAAAGCTGCAGGTTGGACTTTTCAATGGCAAAACGGCTCAGGTAACAGTCCAGGTAACACACCGCCTGCGGAAACACCTCCTCCTCACATTTCTGCTCCTCACACACCTGTAAGAGAGCCATCTGTTGTACTTTAAGTCAGCTATGTGAAATATACTTTGTTTGTGACGGTTGCAAACCTGAAACATCCACACTGCCAGTATCCTCCGCATGTATGGCTGGATGTCTGTCTGTACTCTCCCAAAGTAAGGGGACACCTGGCAGGTCTTTTCCAGGGCCGTCAGGTTGTGCAGTACTCTTGGGTCGCCGGTCACGGCATGGTCAATGCCCGCCCGGAGAACCACATCACGCCCTGTTTCACCGGCATTTTCATCTGTGGGTTGACTGTGAAGATGTCCATCTTCGCAAAAATCCATTCGACGAAGTTAAATACAGCAGCATTCAATGTGGAAATCATCAAAACATCAATGAACAGTTAAGTTAGCCGTTAACCGTTAAGTCCATACCGCGTTATTTTAGCTAGCATAACATTAGCTAGCTAGCTAACTGTCCTGTAACGGTTCACAAACTGCTACCTCGTTTAAAGCGTCCTTCAATCTAGCAAATCTATGAGAGGCTCAACTGGGCGTCAGAGTTGGTCTTTTTAACTAAATTTGAGGACTTTCATCCTGGTCTATCAGGAAAATCTAAAATTTGTCAAAAATGTGACCTTAATGAGGTAGGGTCCGGCTCTCTGGCCTACTTAGTGACAGGTCAGAGAAGCCAGACTAAAATGTATTTTCTAATTGCCCCTCATCACTAAAATTGAACAAATACAAATGGATTTGTTTTCAATGAAACTGCATGTATTGAATGCAACAATAACTCATTGCGTTTTATTTTCATCGCCTTATATTAACATACTTTTAAAGGGTACATTTCACATTTACAGTTTTATGAAGAGCTGTTTGAGTTCCATTAAAAATATATTTCTTAGGTTGACTATTTTTTATTTTATTACTAATTTAAAAAAATGTTTGTGCATTTAATGAATAAATGATGAATGAGCCTGTATGTTTGCTGATACAATTCAACACAGAAAAAAAAAACTAAATTGACAGGTTAGAGAGGGATAAATCTGTTCCAGAAGATTTGGTATACCTACAGAATTAAAAATGTGTTTCCTATTTGAAGATACCAAGTCAGGTAAAGTAAATGTTTTGAAAACCAGGCTACTAATCATGTCATGATGACTGGTTTGAACAAATAGACAGTCCCTGCTGTTAACTTTCTTTTACCATCCATCTTGCATATCGCTTAAACAGTTGTGAACATAAAATGGAGAGAAACACATAATCTGTGACCAACTTGTAAGGATTTAGTTTGTTTTTAATCCAAATTGTTGCTTCAAAACAACAAAGCTGCTCTGAAACAAATACCAGTCTTTGTATTCCAGAGCAATCACTGCACTGCAACTGCAGGAAAACATCTCAGAGATTCATGATATGAAATTACAACATCTACATCACTACTGATGTGCATTCTTAGATGTGGAAACTCATCCAAGCAGGAAACAGAATTACAGCAAGACACTGTAATGAGACACTTTGGAACTGTCCTTTCATAGGACAGGAAGAATAATGATGATAGATTTAACATTTTCTTCATGCTGAAGAAACCATGAATCATTTGCATCAGAGGAGCAGGAGGATGCTCCAGACCAGACTGAATCCTCAGTCCATTTCAACTGTAACAGGGAGCCCAATTTCAATATCCCTTGACTCTGAATTTTGCAGTTCTCTGCGAATCTCTGCAGAGATCTGAGGGTGTGTTTGTATCTTGAGCAGCTCCAGCAGCGATGTCTTCTGTTCGGAGGCCAGGTCAGCCTTGTAGCGCTGAGCCAGGGTGAGTAAACTCTGATGCCACAGAACAGGAAGCACACGTTTTTCACTGCGGAAGGACAGGAAGTGGGCCACCAAAGCATCTAGGACACGGAAAGGCAGGGCGTATTTCTTGTCAAGCAAGAGACGCAGGAAAATGCTGTTGGCACCGTTGTACTCCATCTCTGCCAACTTAAGCATAGCAGCGCTGAGAGACAAGAAAGATTGTGCGTGTTATACAACCATCCATGTTATGCAACCTTGACCTTAACTTTGACTTGCCAACACCACACAATATAAAGCTGTCAAGGACAACTGGCTGAATCCTCCATGTAACAATAAGATGCTGACTTCTGTCTGCTGGTGTGCGTCAGTGAGAGGAAACCTTACCTGGAGTGGAGCACAGGGATTGAGCACTTTGTGAGTATGCTTCCGATGATGATGGCTTCCCTGAGAGTACACGTCCCAGATTCACATAATGGAATCAGTAGACCTGTGTGATGAAAGAGGCACAAAATATTAAAATATTGCACTTCCATAAGGTGGGAAACTGCGAGGGACAGGGGGGGGGAAAAAGGTCAAAATCGATGCAGCAGAGGCCGTGATAAACCTGACTTTTAGTCCGTAGTAAAGAGACTAAACTGGATAACGCATTCACGTCATCGGAGAACTCGATGTAGTTGTATGATTAACAGAGTTGGCCCTGTGAGAGTCATAAATGCTGCACATTGACAGTATAACAGGTTTAATTACCTTGATGACAGACTTTGATGTGAAGCATCCGTGTTTGTTTCGTTTTTAGGTACTTCTGTATTATTATGCACCAAGTAGGATATATATTGGAGCTTTCAGAAAAATCTGAGTTTTTACTTAAAATCGGCAGACTGCCCCTTTAATATAAACCTTTACAGGTCCTTAATTCACACACCAACAGCTCACAATAATAAGCACACAGCTGAGACTGATACTTATGGCTATGCCTGTAGAACTTGTTTCATTGACTGAAACAGACTAATTTTGATTTAACTGACAAAAGGTTAACATCTTGCATTCAGCAAAACAAAAACAAGGTGTTGGCAGTGCACAAGCTACTGCACTAACCAGACTGTAATCCCAGATCTGACATTATATTGCACACTGCATATTACACTTAATAATTACCCAAGGTTTAATTCTGTGCTTTAAGCTTTCTTTCATGTTTGTCCATGTGATGAACTAAATCATAATGGAAAATGTAACTGTTTTGAAAAACAGACACATTATTTCAGAGCCTTCAGGTGCATTGATCACATGGAAAAACATAAACTTAACTTTCACTTTATCAATTTCATTAATCAAATATTTAATTTCTTAAGTAAATTAAATGAATCTCAATAATGGAAGAATTGATGGAAAAGTGGTCAATTAGCTCTCTCATTCTTACTGTATAGTGTATGTGGTAAACAGTACAGTGTATTTGTGAGCAACACTGCCACTTAGTGGTTTTGTGTCATGCTGGTGGTTTTCAAAATATGGGTCACAGGATGTTTGGGGAAAACAGTCCCATCAAACTGGGGCAGTTTGTGAACACACAGGACTGACAGGATTAAAGAAAATCCTCAACAATAATTGGCCAAAATGAATTCTAGATATATGAAGGATGATTTGACCCAATTAAATTTGAGTGTGTTAATTATTGTGCCTCCAGAACCAATGGCATCATTTACCCTGTGGACACCCAACTAATCCTCTGTCGTGTCCTCAGAATAAAATCTCTAAATTTAGTGCTGAAATAAGAAACGTGACACGTCCCAGAAAGCTTGAATTTCTTCTTTGCAACAAGCTGTCAAATCCTCTCTTTCATCCACTTCACTCACTTTTTATTTTCAAGGGTCACGTGTGACTACAGCTTAGCCCAGCATCCACTAGGTGTTTAATGAAACGATAACTAGTAATGCCTAACATGATGGCTACTGTTTACAGGTCTGCAAGGCATATCGGGAACTGTTTTACTTTAACACTATCTTGATTTTACACTCAGCTGGCCCTCAACTACGTCAAAGTAGAGGTGGGATATTATTTACCATTTAACTAGTGGAAACACTTATTTAGAATTTTAAGCAAAATCGCACTGAGCAAAATTTTACAGTAACAATGAATCAAATGACTACTGGTAATGTGAAAGGGCTGCTAGTACTGCAACTACCACTCAGAGTTGTCAACACACTTTGCAGCTTTCAGACCCTGTCAGATGGCTGCTGATGAAGAATCTACCTGGACATGATCAGAATCTGCACCCTGAGTGTGAGATGCTAAACACAGGTTACATAACAAAGAGAGTCAGGCTCAGAGAAACATATTAGCCAGCATAAAATGGTTAGTCGATTTATCGATCGGAAGAAAATTAATTGCCCACTATTTTGATAATCGATTAATCGTTTCAGTCATTTTTCAAGAAAAATGTCAAACATTTGCTGCTTCCAGTTTCTTAAATGTGAGGATTTCTTTGTCATTTATGATAGTACATTAAGAGTCTTTGGGTTTGGGACTGTTGGTTAGACAAAAGAAGCAATCTGAAGACGTCACTTTGGGCTCTGGGAAATTGTGATGAGCATTTTTCACAATCTTTTGACATTTTATAGACTAAACGATTAATCAAGAAAATAATCATGAGTTGCAGCCCTACACCCAGCAGTGACGCTGAATGTCGTCAGAGGTGAAACAGGCAAAACACTGCTTTCTAGCCTGGTGTTAAGTTACTCTTTAACAGACATGAGATTAATGTGAATTAGGGCCGCAACTAATGATTATATTCACTTACGATGAATCTACCAATTACTTTCTCGATTAATTGATTCATTGTTTGGTCTATAAAACATCAGGAAACTGTGTTACAATGTCTTTTAGCTCATGGTGAGGTCATCAAATATCTTGTTTTATCAAACCAACAGTTCAAAACACAGAGACATTCAGTTTATTATAATGTAGGTCAAAGAAAAGCAGCAAATTATTCGAACAGTTGTCCTCCTCTTCTCACTCCTAAAAAAGAAAGCTAAATATCCTTTAAAATGGTTTAGCTTCCTGCCTCACCTTTGAACCATGCTCCTGGTTTGAACAAGGCCTTCTTCAGGGCACTGTAGAGGTGAAAGTTGAGTCGCTTGTACTCTGCGATGTCATCCCGTACTCGGGGCAGCAGTACCAAGTTGTAAAACCTCTGTGCCATTCGCTCTTTCAGATTGGATGAGAAGATTCTATAACAAAAGCATGAAAAGAAATACTTCATTGTTCCATGTTGAAATATCTGCAGTAAACATGATAACTCTCTGAGTGTAAAGCCAGACCCAAACCAACTGGGGACTCACCTTGTTGCTTGGTACATGGCAGCTGCCGTCCAGGTCTCAGGCTCGGTCAAATAAAGAACCTGCTCCCAGTTGGAAAGTGCTGGGATTATTTTAAAAGCCTTCGGCAATTTACCGCTGCGATATTTTGACAGAACCTAAAGCAAAAGAACAGAAATGAAAACATCATTTAACGGCTCTCTAGGATATCTTCACATTTACAGTCAGGCACTCAATGGACACTTGCTTCAGAATTGTTTAGCACCTCTTAATGAGAACTCTCTAAGAGACGGGGTGTGTGTTCATTGATTTGTGGAAAACACTTCCACCAATGAACAGTGCTTGGGGGAATATTGGTACACTAACACTAGTAATACTGGTACACATTGTGTCATGCAGAGACCTAAACTTTAAAGAAATTGCAGTTTGCACTTCGCCCCTTGGAAGTTTTTATGTTTGATTGTCTTACAACGATTTTATATGGCTTTTAATGTGTTCCTTTATCTTCATGGTGTAGGTTTTTGCCATGATACTGATGCACCAGCAGTTGGACCTCCCAGATACAGGTGATTTTACTACACTCAACTGAAGCCTCTTTGCTACATGATGATCTCCCTTTTCTTTAACCTTTATTTATTCATTCAGGGACGTTTCACTGACAGCCAAGCTCTCTTCTGCAGGAACGCCCCGACCACATTCAGTTACACACATTCACACCTGGAAGCTCCACTGAAGCAGTTTGGGATTACAGGCTTTGCTCAAGGGCACCTCAGTAGCGGCAGGTGGTAAGGGCAAGCACCAAGATTTAGGCCACCACCCGCATTAGTCATTTGACTAATTATGTCACTTCTAAAACTAATTGGCTGCTAAATTTGTAGTAAGTAATTTAGATCACTTTGCAGAGATCTGTTTTCACTTTGACATTAAAGGGTATTTTTCTTTTGATCAGTGTCAAAAAAGCCACATCAACTCCCCTTTGATTAAATGTTGTCAGACAATACAACATGAAAACTTCCAAGGGGGTCAACACAATTTATAGACACTGTACCAGGCAGGCTGGTGAAGAGAAAGCACATGTATCACATAAACCAGCTACACATGAGACCAAATTAAAAGGAAAAACCATGATAAAGTGTCTTAATAAGCCTCTGATACTCTACTGGAGGGATGAACATCATTCTTTCAAAACATGTTCCCTCATTTGGTGCTTTGATGCTGGTGTTGGAGGGAACTGGGGAGATCTGGAATATGACAGCCATAGTGTATGATTCACATAATTTTCATACTTATCAAACCATTCAGTGGCCCCTTGTGCCCAGTATGGAAGCATTTTGCATTCATTGTTTTTCTTCACTCATTTATTCAAATTTTTATCACCTGTCTGTACACACTGTACTGTAGGTTGGTGTGTTGTGCAACTGACATAACTCACCTTATTGACACCTTTGTACACTTCTATTATCCTCGGGTCCAGCTGGGGCATTGGACACCCCGACACCTCTGACATCACTGTCCCTACCTCAGTCTGCTTCTCTGTAATCTTCTCCATGATAATATCAGCTAAGGTCCGTCTACAAAAAACACAAAAAGAAAACACAGCTAAGCATCTGAAGCAGAAATTGAGCTCACAATGTGTGCCATTTAAATTCAATCTCTACGGCTGGTTTCAAGATAAAAGTTGGGATTATGTTGCGTCTTGCCTCATTGGAGGGTTTTTATTCATGAACATCTCAATGGCCTTCTCGTCATCAGGGTCAACGACGACTTCAGTGTCACACTCAACATCGCCGTCACCAGCACCTGCTGCTCCCAGCGCTGGCCACTCCTCATCTGAGTCTGCATCCTGAGCCCCAGACCCTAAAATTTGATTACAAAAATGGTCAATTAGATACATAGTCACACTCACATTGCACTGTTTGAGATGTACACTTCATGGTCAAGTGATGGTCCTTGTTTGAGTAAATCATCTTAAGGAGATTTACACTGTCAAACATATACAGCATGTACACTTCAATGGATTTGTGTGATGTGTCAGTTTTTCTCAAGCTACTATCAAATATTCCTGATTTATTACTTCTCTGTCAGAAAATCAAGCTCCCTTCACCAATTCCATGTAGTATAATCTTTAGTAGGTACTGTATAATTACTGTTGAACATGTAAAACTACAAGTTACTCAAGAGTGTGAACTTTCACATTAAATAAATCCTCAATAAGTGTGCTTATATGGACATTTATAGTAGAGTCTGGTGTGACTAGCCCTGCCACACCAGACTCTATTCAAATACCTGTAAATTTGAATGAATTTCATGTAAACCATAACAGTTCACATTGACGAGGACATACCTCCAACATTGCCGAGAACAGTGACTGGTGCTTTCTTCTTCTCTGGTGGCAGGCCATATTCGGTCTGAAGCTCCTCTTGTTGAATTCGGGCCTGTTGTAAGATCTTCCGCGACAGACGCTCGTCTACGTACTTGTCTTCGTTTTCTGCCCGGCCGTCTCTGCTCTTCACCCGGCCTCGGGCTCGGACCGTGTCCGCCTGCAGGATCTGGTCAGCCAGCGCCAGCGCCACCGCTCCTCCTCCGCTCTTCTCTCCTCCTCCGCCTTTGGATTTTTTCACTTTCGGCATCGCTGCAGTTTGACAAAAGATGTAGCTACAATACTGGTGTTTTCTGCTGGCATGTGCTACCTAAAGTAGTGAAATTAGCAAGTACTGTAAACAGTCCCTTGCTTAACACGTGCAGACGTCCATCACAGGGGGAAGTGACGTGTAATCTGCGTCACGTAACATCGAAACTTCAATTATTCTTTAAGCTAGCAAGAGTAATGTTAGCTGTTTTGTTGGCATTAAAATGTTTTATTGTCGACGCTATATGAACACACAGCATCATGAATTATCAAGAATGTATCTTCTTGGATATTTAAAATCTTAAATACTCTGATTAAGTTTACCGGAAGACTCACCTCTCAACCGGAAGTATTTCGCCGAAAGCCAAGAAAACAATTGGGAGGCAAAACATCAATGGGGGTGACTTGGTGAGATGATTATGATTTTTAGCTATATTTAAAAATGTAACAATGTTTGGAACACTATTTCCTTAGTTTACATATAGTTTCATCTTCGGCATCTCGCCTCAACCTTCGCACAGCGCTGCATCGCTCAGTTTCATTCACACGATGCTCTGCAACACGGGGAGCAGTTCTGACAACGTTACACGCTCATAACAACTGAAAAAACATATGTTACTCGGCTTCTCAGTCCTTCCCGACAGATTACGCTGATGTTTTCTAACACGGTGTGGTACTTTGTCTGTCCTGCAGTGTGTGCCAGGTGCCTGTGGCAGAGGGGAAGAGTGTGCAGCAGACAGTGGATATCCTGCACAAGAAACTGGAGCAGCTGGGTGCTGTGAAGCAGGGCAGCTTCTGTGTAGACTGTGAGACGTACCATGCAACTGGAAATGTCAGCGGTAATATTTAAGTCTCTACTTTTTCTTTGAGCATCAGATTTAACCTGGTCGTTTTGATAGTTTGTCTAAGAACATTAACATAGTCCAAGCAGCAGAAGCCAAGATATCCTGACTTTCAGTTTATAATATTGCTCCAAAATCCCTGAATCCTACATGTCCCACAATGCCCTACCTCTGTCACTTACTGTCATCAAAAGTTCATATTTTAATAGTTTGTTGTGTTTTTGCATGGAAAGCCTTATCCTGTAAGTAACTAGTAAATACACTAAGGCCATCAGATAAATGTAATGGAATACAATGTTATAATGTACAAATTTCATTGTGTTGAAGTAAAAGTATCTCACAAAGTGAAAATGCATCGGTGCTGTACATAAGTACAGTGCTTACAGTGAATAAGCATCTTAACTTGACACCTCTGACGTTCAGTCTTACCTGTCTGTTACAGGTCAGCCCTCCAAGCTCTTATACGTGATGCACAACTCTGAAACTCCCCTGAGCTGCCTGGCTATGTTTGAAGGCGGACCCTGCCTGGTAGCCGATGCAAACTTTGACGTTCTCATGGTGAAGCTAAAAAGTCACTTCCAAAATGCCAAGGGGCACAAGGTGGAGTGTCGTGGTTCTAGATACCGCTACTGCGACTTCTTGATAAAAGTTGGTACTGTGACAATGAGCTCCAGCGCCAGAGGGATATCAGTAGAGGTATGTAGTTAAATGAATATTAGTGAGAGTGGAAACATTACTTTTCTCCCCTGTGACTGCATTAACTCTGTGCGTTTCCTCAGGTGGAGTACTGTCCCTGTGTGGTTCCTGGGGACTGCTGGAATCTCACAAAGGAGTTCATGCAGTCCTTTCTTGGCTCCAGCGTCCCCGAACTGCCGTCTGTGTTTGTTGCCAAGCCTGAAGGACTCTTCGCACCAGCAGACTGCGTTGACACCATGACTCAGTACCTGGAGTTGTTCAACAAACTTCGTAAACTGCAAATCCCAGGAAGTAACGTGCGTTGAGTTGTCAGTGGCAATGGAGAGATTTATTTTTTTATGTTTGTATTGATGTTGCTTTAATTCTGGTCCTGTGGATCAGCATGGTATCCAGGCCTTTTTTAAAGCCTGGGGTTTTTATTTCCATTTCTAGAGTCTCAACATTGCATTACACCTTCCTATTTGATGAAAGCATCTTGTATTAAAAGAGACCTTGTGGAGAACAGCAGCTATAATCTCTGTGTTTCTGACCGTTTCTACAGCGATGATCCTTTTATAATCATACACGCATACTTCAAATGTCCTCTTGGTGATGAGAGATGTTGCAGCAGGCACATTTTTTGCTGAGAGCAAAATTACACATAATTGATAGTTTTTCTATTGGTTTATCTTATTAGATTTCCTGTAATGGGTGGTGGCTAAAGGCTTATGTTTAATTAGTTAGTGGTTTGAACAGGAAAAATCTTACTGAAGTACGCACAAGGACACATCTGTGCAGAGACCTGAGGGCACAGTTCAGGGATGTACTATATTCAATAGACTTTTTCATGGTATAGATTTTGACTTATAGCAATAAAATACAGGTAACTTGAATGAGGTCTCTGTTCAATTTAAATATCCCTTTAAGCATACTAGTGATCAGCATGCAACAACACGATTTTTACTGGTCAGAGTAGGAAAACAATAGGTGTTACTAATAATGTTAACGATGGCTCTGTGTCTCATTAAACCATGACAACGGCTAAATGGAATTCAGCCATCCTTCATTTTATTATTTACACCTGTGCTTTTCCTACTGCGACATGTCAAAATGTGTTCCATGAAAAAGAATAAGAGAAGATAAACCTTTCTTGATCTTGGAAATCTCTTTCTTGGAAATTCGGTTGTTGCAGCAGCACAAGGACAGAAACAAGCACAGATAAATAGAGATAGTAAAAATAAATAAATAAATAATAAGAGGTATAAAAAACTAAAATAACAATAAAGGAAAAATAGAAACTATATAAGAGCATTTGGAGACAAAATTACAACATAAAGTGACAGTGGTGTGATTAATAGCAGCAGAGTCAGCAAATCTATGTAAACAGTGTACACCAGACTGACATATGATATGATTAAGTAATGGTACTTAGTGTTTGTCTGTATTAATATAGAGATATAATACAAATAAAATATAGTGCAAAAGTCATTGTAACATTAACATAATAGTATAATAAATGAGTAAGATGTCAATCAAGCCAAGTCTGTGCATGCCCACATATCCACAAGATGTCTATGTCTGATCAGGCAAAATAAGTGAAAACACGTGGGGATGGATCATATATGTGCAGGGTCTTCAAAATGCTACTTTCATTTTAATGCATCAATAATAACTATCTACTAATGTAATATATACAACTCAGAAAGAGACCATTCTGCATAATGGATACTGTTACTTTTGAGGACTTGAGTATGTTTACATTGTGTTATTGTTGCTTCAGCTGAAGTAAAGGACCTGAATACTTTGAATAAAGTATGAATAAAAGAATGATTTTTAAAAAATGACAGAAACATACACAAGAGGACTTCCATGATGCTTCTATAAAGTACTGAATAATGGGTATGAAAGTTTATATACACATTTTCAAAACTGTTTCCATTTTCTAACGTTGTCAGAATGGGGTATTAAAATGAGTCGGTAAAAAACATGTAACACAATAAATTGTGGGAAAGGTGATAGTCTTAAAACTTTCCATGCCCAATGTATATTTTCACAAACAGCACAGTTGTGCTGGATTACTACTTGGCACCAGTTTCACCCTGTGGTCACAGAGGCCCCAAGTCTAGATTTAGAAAAAAGTCCCTTCCACATGACATCCTCGACGCCAGATTCAGTGCTCAAAAGATACACATCTCCAAATGCATTTTATCAGATTACCACACACCAGTTGACACATGGCGAACATGGGGCTTTCGGGGACACTGGGGTCAGTTGTCCTCCTTGCCCGGTTTGCAGTCTAGCCTCGGTTATTGTTCCATGTGGCCTCGGTGGGTGGACGGACGGACGGTCCATCCTGCTGCCTGTTGTTCTGCCATTCCGCCAATGAGAGCCCGGCTGCCGCTCAGTCCCAGTCCAATGAGAGCAGCAGGGTCTGGGCTCGGATCGAGAGTTGGGTTGTTCAATCTGTGAGGAGGACAACAACCAGCTCTGAGTGTAGCCTACCGGATGGATGGATGTTGGCGATGGTAACGTTACCCACATTTTCCATTATCAGATGTTACAAATGTAGTAACGAACACAGATAAGGCCCGGCATTAATGTACACTCCATTAACCGGCTTTCTGTGATGAAAGTCACCAGGGAGTCTTTAAACGATTAACGGCGCAGTTCGCTAGCGAGCTAAGCTGTACGGTGTTAATAGTTAGTTAACGTTAGCGACCAACAACAACCGTTAGGTTAACTTCGATTGTCCTCAGCAAACGCGTTAGCCATGTAGCTAACGCTAGCTACTGTGGCAAGCTAATAACATAAATGTTAGCTACTTCGTGCCAAGCGAATCATCGGTGTTTAACAAAGTACATTATTAGGTAAGACAGTAAAGGGCTAGGCAACGCTAATCCTGTGCAGAGCCGCTGTAGCTAGCGGTTAGCGGCGTTAGCTAACTTATTGCTTGCAGGGCTGCCTCAGACCAACAAAGTTGTCGGATGTTCCTGGAGAGTGGCTCTCTGACTGCTCTTTGTTCTGGCTGAACATGGGGATGGTGGGGTAGCTTAGCATGGCGTGAAGAGCCAGCCAGCCTGATCCAGACAACAGGCTTTTTAACACGGACAGATAACAGTTGGGATATTGTAACATTTGTGAATATGAACGTCACATGCGTTAATAGACACTTCCAGTAGCACAGCATAACATAGCGCGGTTTGGGTGTGCAACTAAGTAGAAACCAGTTGCACCGACTTGCAAGTTAATGGTGCCTTTTCATTTAAATTTTAGTTTTAAAAGTAGCGGATGGTTTACACAAAGAGGAAAACAAAAAGCAACAAGAATGGTGTAGCACAGCGCTGGTACTGGTGAGGCAGACAATTACATTGATTAATTACCACATCATTTAAATCTCCTTCATGTCAACATTTCTGCCTGTCAGTTTGGCCATTGAAGACCTCTAAATATTGTCTATGGAAATTAGCACCATGTATTGTGTTTCAATGAGAGGAACATCAGACTTTATCATTACCAGCCTACATATGTACCATAACAAATATACTGTATTTTCACCTTAACAAATATATTGTATTTTCTTTTAACTCCAGTATTTACTAATGATGTGTACTATTCACACTATCTAATGTCAAGTCAGGTTTATTTGTATAGCCCAATAATGCATACAATGTCTGAATGGGTGTTAGAGGCCCACATTATCAATGGTGTATCACCCTGCTCTCTGTGAAGTCGAGAGAAAAACCTCAGATCAAAACAAAACAAAAAAAAAAACCCTAAAGCACATAAGGGAAGAAAGGTATTATATGAAACCGTCTGCTCCAAGTCTCGCATTCATCAAGTGGTTTTTACACATAGTGTAAATCCTGTTTTGCATATCTAGAGTCAAAAACGAAATCACAGTCAAACTGTGACACCCCATTTTGTTTAGTTTTGCAGTCACATTCAGCTTTCAGAGTCTGGTGTTGTTTTAAATAAATCGCACAAATTACTTAATCTGAATTCACATTAGGAAACATTAGGAAAACATTAGAAGTTTTCGTAGATGTTGTAAACTTAAACTTTTGCATATTTTCACTATTGTAAAGGATCTAATATCCCATACTAGTGGATACTTTTTTAAAGAACTTGTTAAATGCTGGGTATCCCTACAGAGGAGAAATATGTGGTTTTGCGGTGACCAGAAAAATTGTTTGGAAATTGTTATTTTGTAGTTACTGATGTTCCTAGTTTTGGTGCATTGTCTCATTATTTAATTGAAAATCTGCCTTTTTGTATAATTCACCAGAGTCCTGCTGCAGCTATGGACTATTAATTTGATTTCATCCCTGTTTCTCAGATTGTACCTGTTGGTGTCGGGGGTGACAGTGGACATGGGTGATCAAGCTGAACGTTGCTGTTGAGTTCTCTGCCGCTGTTGTGATGTACTGTCCCAAACCTGATCAAGCAGACTACTAGAGTAAGTATACCTTTTTAATTTTCTGACACTTTCTATACAGTACAGTGTGTGTATGTGTGTGCTCAGTAGTTTGAATAATTCAGACTGGCGATCGTGTGCGCCATGATAAGCGTAGCATGTGTTTATCAGTCCTTTCACTGGATTGTATGGTCAGATCTTAATCTTACTTTGTTTTCTTTCCCCTGTAAATCTTACCTCAGAATGAGTTGCAGCTTGGTTACAGGACGTGTGTCCTATCACTGAGGCCACATGTGTATCTGGAGAGATGGATCGTTGTAAACACGTGGGGCGCCTTCGTCTGGGCCACGACCATTCCATCCTCAATCCACAAAAATGGCACTGCGTCGACTGCAGCACCACCGACTCAGTGTGGGCCTGCCTCAAGTGCTCCCACGTGGCCTGTGGACGTTTCATGGAGGAGCACTCACTCAAACACTTTCAGGAGTCACACCATCCACTGGCTATGGAGGTGCGTGAGCTGGATGTCTTCTGTTTTGCCTGTGGAGACTATGTACTCAATGATAACGCAGAGGGAGACCTCAAACTCCTCAGAGGGGCACTCTCTACAGTTCGCAGCCCAGATAGACGCTCACTACGCTCCTCGACTGGGGAAGGTGGGCCACAGCCTGCCATGCAGCTGGCCTTGCGTCACAGGAGGAAAGCACTTCTAGGGAAGATGCTTCAGATGTGGATCAGGAAACATCAGGAGCTGCAGAATCAGCGTGAAGAGAAACTCGAGGAAGCTAGAAGACGAAAAAAAGAGGTCAAACGGAGACTCATGGAAGAGCTTGGCACTGTCCCTCCCAGAAAGAGTGCTAGGCTTCTTACTCAGGCGCCACGTTCAACCATCACACTCATTCCTCGCAAATTTCGCGACCCTCCAGAACGCCTACCTCCTCCTCCCAAGAAGCCTTCCCTTCTAACCCTGTCCCGAAAGGCTCCTCAGAATGGCAGAGCTGCTAAACTGAGGAGATACTACTCAACACACACGGTAACCCGCCGGAGACTCGCTCCAGGTGTCACTGGTCTGCGCAACTTGGGGAACACATGCTACATGAACTCAATATTGCAAGTGCTGAGCCACCTGCAGAAATTCAGGGAGTGTTTTCTCACTTTGGACCTGTGCGAGACTGAGGAGCTGCTGGCCAAGACCAATCACTCCCAGGGGATGAAGGGTGTGACAGGAGGTGTAGTCAGCAGTGGTAACACAGCACTGTCAGGATGCCCTCTTGGGCGCATGGGGAAGGAAGGCAGTTGGAATTTGCCTGTGGGCAAAAAAGAAAGTACCCCGCCTTCCCCACAGGCTTCAGAGTTGGTCCAGCCCAAGGAGCCTCGCTGCTCCACCCGCCAGCAGATGTCTCTGTGCCATGAGTTGCATACACTTTTCAGGGTCATGTGGTCAGGCCGGTGGTCTTTAGTGTCTCCCTTCGCCATGCTGCACTCTGTGTGGAACCTCATCCCAGCTTTCCGTGGGTATGACCAGCAGGACGCCCAGGAGTTCTTGTGTGAGCTGCTGGACAAGGTGCAGCAGGAGCTGGACACAGAGGGGTCCAAACGCAGGATAGTTATCCCCATAACAAAGAGGAAACTATCCAAGCAAGTGCTAAAGGTTCTTAACACCATCTTTCATGGGCAGCTACTCAGCCAGGTGAGACTGTCAACACACCACATTATGTGCTGATGTGAACATTTTATAGTATGATTAACCTTGGCCCAAATTATCACAATATTTAATGCTAAACATACATAACTTTACATATTATTTGTTCTCCCTGATGCACCCTTCTGGCTTCTCTTGCTGCCCCTATCTACATCCAGAAGCCCTTGTCCCAAACCTTTAAACTCATAACATTTGAACGAGTGAAGCCAAGTAATTTTAAAAGAATACACAACTCCTCCTTATAACAGAAGTGTGATTGTAGATTAAAAATTCAGTCATTTGTTTCTAAATGTGAATATCACTCAAAAAAGACTATCAGGATGCTGCATCCCTGATATAAACCTATGGCAGTGTGATTACCAAACAATATGTTCCACAGACATACATTGGTTACTAATATTGATTATTTCTCTATCTGTACAACATTAATCAACAGCATTTTAAAATATTCTAATACTGTGGTATTTTCTATTTAGCAAAAAGTGACGTTTTTGTGATTCAAATCTCCACTTAATTTCTAAAATGAAGACTAAGTCTTGGCATCATCAACAAACATCCCAACTACTCAACTACTGGAGTCACTCACCTGTTTGTCTTGTCTTCTCGCTGTGTATTTTGTAGGTGACGTGTCTGTCCTGTAAGCACAAGTCTAACACAGTTGAGCCATTCTGGGATTTGTCTTTGGAGTTTCCGGAGCGATACCACAGCATAGGCAAAGGCTCAGGCTCTACAGCTTACCAGCGCAGCTGCACCCTCACTGAGATGCTGTCTAAGTTTACGGAGATGGAGGCTCTTGAAGGCAGAATCTATGCCTGCAACCACTGCAACAGTTAGTACAATCTTTAATACAATACAATGCAAAGCAAAGTGTTTTGTGTTAAAAACATAATTTTTCTTTTTTTATGTGTTAAGTTTTGCCCTCTACAGCTGGAGTTAGATAAATCTGAATTAATTCAGGATGCCTGCCCACAATTTAACATAATTTAAATGTATTTGATTTTAAAATCTGATTCTGTCTTATTAATCCTTATATTCCAATTTAAAACAATCCATTTCTGACAAACGGCTTTCTTAATAATGCTGTGTTATGCAAATAAAGTTCCATCAGAAAAGGAAACAGGACTTTGAGTGCAGAAGACATTAGTGCCCAGAGAAATTTATGAATTTAAATTTTAAAAACTCACCTAAATTAAATAAATAAATGTACAAAATAGAACCTTAAGGCACAATTTGAAATTGAACGTGATCTTTTTATTGAATTGAAGATGTAATTTCAAATTCAGTTTTCAGAGTTAAAAATGTCTTAATAAGGATTCTGCATTTTGAGCATTTTATTCAGTTTATTATCTCAGTTTTGACTGAGAGGCAGCGCCTCCAGCAGTGGACCATCGCTTCTCCTCTGAGTGACCGAGCAGGGAGTGAGGACAGTGATTTGTTGGTGGAGTGTTAGTCCACTGTTGACAGCCCTGGAGGAGGCAGTGACTTGAAAACAAGGCTGGCAGCCACACAAAATGTTTTATCTGTTGGCAAAGCCTGATATATTGTTAAGAAAGTGTGTCACCTCTGCACTAAAACAAAGCCTCACATCAATACTATTCATTGGAATTGATTTGTGGATTAAACACCATCTCATTGTTTAATGGCTTGTCAGAAAGAAGACGGAAATCATCCCACAAACCCTTAGTTCTGTCAGAGGCACGTAAGCAGCTTCTGATCTACCGTTTACCTCAGGTTCTACGGCTGCACCTCAAACGCTTCAGGCAAGTTTCTCTACAGGCTGATTTTCTTATAATCTTTACTTCATATTAAATAACTTGAGCATTTATAGCAGTTTGAGAATCACAGTCTTGTTGTTTTTTTTGTAGCTGAAGTGCAGGAGCATTTATGTTTATCACGGTGCTTATGAATCCTTGTGACGCTAACTAGTTCCTGTTGCATGGCAGATGGTCGGGGCGGAACCATAGGGAGAAAATCGGCGTCCATGTGGCCTTTGACCAAGTTCTGAACATCAAACCATACTGCTGCACAGGCTCAGGTCACTCTGTCCACAGAGGAGGCTACACCTACGATCTGTCTGCTGTAGTTATGCATCACGGTAAAGGCTTCGGCTCAGGGCACTACACCGCATACTGCTACAATACAGAAGGAGGTGAGGAAGAGACTTGATTCAGATCAACCTATGAAGTCCTGTTGTTCTGTTGCATATTTAACCTTTGCTTTTGTCTCTGCGTCGTCAGGTTTCTGGGTCCACTGTAATGACTCTGAGATGAAGGTTTGCAGTGTGGAGGAACTGTGCAACACTCAGGCCTATATTCTCTTCTATACCCAGAGGTCTGCCTAGGTACCTCTCGCTGTGATGTCGACCTGTACGCGGCAACTAAAGGCTGCATTTATGAGAATGTTCTCTGATGTTTTCCCAGATGTCATTAAACAATCACTTTAAAATGATTTACTAAAAAAAGATGGCAATGAGGGCAGTAGGACAGCCACAATCATAAGTCGAGGTGAAAATTTTAGCAGCATAATCCGAATGAGAAAGATGATAATAATGGTATAGACGCTGTAATGTTGCCAAGGAAAATAATTGGTGAATTTGAATTAAAATGTTCTAATGGACATCTTTGGATTACGTTTGATTTTAACAAAAAAAAAACTTTTCATAAATGAGGCCACAGGTTTCTCGTCCTGTGGGACCAGCATTTTGGTTAATGGCCTGAAGACTGTGGCAGCAGGTCCGACTCTGTCCTGCTGAACACCAAGTTGTGTGTCCGTGTTTTTAAAAACAATCAGGCTCATGTCTGTTGAGTCTGGAACCAACCAGGCGCTCTCCTGAGACAGCATTTTACATTCACAGGCAACGCGGAGTCTGGGTTTTGGACGATGATGTTGTTCATGTGCGTTTTATATACAACTAGATTTGATGCCAATGCACTAAATATGAGAGGTACATCTTTCAACATCATTGTAAAGTTCCACTTGAATGAAATGAATCCTAGTGACAGAACAGACCAAAGTCCAGACCCTGTGTCGCCTCCTGTTCAGCTTTTTTAATTATTGTGAAATGTCATTTCTGGAAACTTTTAATATTCATCCCTGTGTCATTTGTATTTCATCATGTCCTCTCCTCAAGTGTACTGCTGTGACTGGATACTGTGTCCTGCGCTCTCAGTGAACGGGAATAGTTTTTGTTTATTTTGTAGTCATTCTATGTTTCACTTCTATGAAAAGAAGCAAAAAGTACGAGTTTCAGACACTTGACTGATGATGAGTGATGGAAAGCTGCACTTTTGAGGAGGGGCTAATATTGTTGGTCCTATCTGTTTGATTGTTCGTCTTTTAGCTCCTGTATCTTCTTTAAATGGCAGCTCCCCCCTGTGGTTTAACGGTTAGACTAGTCAGAGCCCGGGTCGGAGACGCTGCACCTGTGTTTCAACTGCAGGAGATGGAAAGGGCAGACTGCGATACTGAAGAATGTGTTTCTGGGAGACATGGGGTACCCATTTTGAGTTGAGCACCTGAAAGCAATATATTGTACATCTTGCATCTTGACAGGAAATTAAGATAAAATCAGGAATTCTTCTGCTTGTTATACAATGTTTTTTTCTACTCTGCTGTTTCTATCAAGGTCTTTAGAATTTGCTAGGTAATCAAGAAAAACTGTTGTGTTTGATACGAGTCAAATGCAAAATACATTTGTGAACTCTGTAAAAGTTGGAACAATCTAATGACGATGAATGTCTTACTTTTTAGTGGTCAGGTGTGGCCATGCCACTGGCTCTGATCCCCTTGAGTTCTGTCTTGTACTGTAAGAATACCTGTCATAAATGTAATGGTCATATGGGTTTTGCCTGACAGTAATTATTAAAAAGACAAAGCAAATTTGAAAGGTTTTATTTTTTATTTTTTGACTTGTATTCATTTCAGTGTGATCATTTTAAAACGTCTTGATGGAGAAGCGTTCATTCAGGTTATGAGCATTTTGTATGTAGCTTCACTCACTTAACCGTCACAGTGTCTGTAACGTGTAAATGGCATAAATGGAGTCAGGAAAACTGAGTTGGCAATCATCTTTTCACAAATATAGCATCATAACAGAAATGGATACAGTGAAGTAGATCTGAAATAATCCACAGGATCAGCAGATGGATACACATCTGATCTGAAACCTCCGATTTCAAATCTAGAATAAATGTAATCTGCTCAGGAGAAAGACGCTGCTGATACGAGGGCATTAAACGTAACGTCTCCCTTTTTTTCACTGATGTACTATGATGAGTTTTTTCTCATCTAATAAATGTTAGTCTTTCATTAAGAAATCAATTCCTGAATGCATTTGATTGAAATCATATAAAACAACATGTGGAAAGTGTAACATAAACCACAATGTATTGTTTGTAAGATTTTATTAATTATGGGTGTTGGTGAACTATGAGACTGTTGTCTTTAAAGGTAGACTGTGACTTCTCGAGAGAAGAAACAACACATTCTTCCTCTTACAAATGAGAAGTTGTCATCATAAGCAGTAAAATGCTTATTTCAATACATGCAGGGGTTTTGCTGCTGTTCAGCCTTACCTGGTCTGATATGACCAGCAGCTTGTGGAGGCTGATGTTAGCAAACTTAAGGTAAATATTGCTGTGTGACATCAATTCACTGACTTTATGACTGATCTTCTCTGCTGCTGTTACAATAGCTTAGCATTTTAGCTAACCAGAAAATGAGCATTTAGCATTTTCCCACATCATTTGTTGCCGGAGTGGCCGCTGTTTAGCAAAAGTTACATAGTTTCACTTTAAAATGAGAACATTTAAACTGGATTGTCAGCACAAAAGTAACATTGTGTCCTCGTGTAATTTGCAATGAAATATGATCAGCTGTACTTAATTAAAGCACTATTTTGTTTGTATTTCAAAGTCACACTATATGAAGTCAGCAGTGTCATGCAGTTTCATGTTGATGTAATTACTTAGTTATTTAACAGTTATTTTATTCATTATCAGGTATTTCCTTTATAGTATTAAGTTAATATGCTGATAATTTTAATTCAGCCTTACCCACTGTCTAATAAAAAACCCTTCATAAAGGGTTTATAAGTTGTAACAAAAGGCTTTATTAGTGGCAACTACATAATTTGCTAATGCTTTATAGTAATAAGACATTTAAAAAAACAAATTTTGAGTTGCCAGGTTGTGAAAAATTCCTTTGACCTGTGTTTATCTTTTCTATTATGCGATAATGCAGTTATATACAGTATGTTGGTAATCCATTAATGAATGCTTAATAAGTTATTTATTAAATGGACTTTGGTCCAGATCCTCTGCAGCCCTTTTTCAAAAGGTAAGTGGCCATATGGTCCAATCAGTCAAAGGGATTTTTCACAAACTGGCAACTCAAAACTTGCTCTTATTAATGGCTTAAAACAGATTCATATAGCTTTAGAACATATTTTTATTAACAATTAATAATAAAGACATTAGTTACAACTTATAAACCCTTTATAAAAGGTGCTCTATTAGAAAGTGGTACCAGTATTTCTATACCTTATGTGATGGAAGATGCCCTCTTACTCGTCTAAGAACATTTCAATCAAAAAGTCTCAGCAAAAAGGATGATGAGGATATATTCAAGGTCAGCCTAATATATGAAATCATTTATTTCTTACATTGTTTAATAAAACAGCAATAATTATTTTTTGCAAACTGGATATAAACGTTGATACAATTTGACATGCCAGTTAATTTGACACCGTGGATAGTAGCAGTTCTACAATAGTGGTTATGAAATAGCATTTATGGACAGAACAGATTTCACGTAGTTGAATCATCATGGTTAAATTGTCGCAGATATCAGCTTTTTTTTTTATTTGAAACCAGTTCATTCAACAGAAAGAAAGAAATGCATCTAAAAGCACTGCTTCACCACCAGAACAGGATGTGAAACAAAGCAGGAATGACACAGCTGAGATACAACATATCTGCACTGTATTTCTGACGATTCATTTAGTCATTAATGAAATGTTAACTCATGCCAGCTAGATGCATCTTAGTGCACATATGAAGACATGCATGAGGACATAACATTCATGAAAAACACCTTTTCCTCCCACATATACTATAGCTTCAACATGAAGGTTACAGCGAACATGATCAGCATTTTAAAGTCATTGTAAGTTGCTCTAGTCTTTGTAATTCATGTATCATAAATAATTAGAAAAAGACGATCCAAAGATTTCTTGCAAGAAACTCAGTTTTTGGTGACAGCAATGCAATCGATAATTGGTCATCAACACCAATAGATTTGGGGGAGATGAGATGATGTCTTTTGTCGCTTGGCAAGCAGAGAATTTCTTCTTCTTTCTCACTGTAAACACCTCTCAACACTCTGTCGGCCGGATCTTGTCCACTCCTCAGCTAAAAGTGCCATGTTTTGTCCTCAGATGCTCCACCTTTACACTCAAGGGAACAAGTGCAGTGGCTCTCATTCTATTTCAGTCTCTGCGTCCTTAGGTGGTGGTGACTGAGTTGAAAACCAGCTCCTGACTCTCTGCTCTGGTCCCCTCTGGAGTCTCACGCAGGGAGCTCAGCTGGGCAGCAGCCACGGCTCCACAAAGTCCCACTGCTTCCACAGGACAAAGAGCAGCAAGGTCAGCAGGACGGTGGCGGCTACCCGGGCTCGGGTCTTCATCAGCGGGGTGATGAAGTTGGCCAAGGTGGACACGAAGACCAGCAGTACGGCCATGAGCGCCAGGATGACGTTGATGAGTTTGCCCAGCAGAGCTCGAGCATTGGCGTTCTCCACTCCCTCCAACTGGACGACCTGCTGCTGTTGCTGCTGCAGCTCCAGCTTGGTGATGCGGGTCAGGCACGACTCCACAGCCTCCTGTATGTGCAAACCCACAGAGAGTAAACACAGTGGGATTTGTTTTCCTCAATAGCTTGTATTAAAGTCCCTGAAAACTTATTTTCTCAATCAGCTTTTTACTATGAGTGATGGTGTCCTACATGAACACTATTTTCTGCCAAAGTTAGAACAGTTTTGGTTATTTCACATGAGAGATTTCTGTATTTGTACTGTTTTTTTCTGGGCTCTTCTCACTGGTTTGAAGTGGGCGGGGTCAGTTGGAACAGTGTGATGTCACGCACTGCAGTTCACCAATCAGGATCTAGCAACACTTAAATCCGAATCTAGTGACGGTTGTTTGGTTGCTGTGAAACAAATCAGATCAAACCACACCCATACAGTCCTGATGAAGCAGTTTAGCTGGGTTTTTGGGTGTTTTACTCTTAATTAATAACTAAACAGGGGTTTTAATGTCTACAATAATGTAGGAGATTTTTACCTGAATGTCCCTTGCTCGCTCATAGGACTGGTAGGCGACTTTTTCCTCCATGCTGGCGAGTTCCTGTTTAAGGTTAGTCATCTCATTCTGATGAAGCTCTGTTAAGTCATTCAGCTGTTCTTCAAGTCGCTCATACCTGAATGTACAGTACAAACACACACAAAAATCCTCAAAATACTGATATTAAGTGTTTTATGTTTATTAAGTGATACTAAGTGTTGTCTGTGTATCCAAAGCCTGATATAGCTTATTCCTCTGTGCCATGGTATAAACTATGAACTATTAAAAACACATCACTGAGACACACTGTTGCGCTGGATGACATGTTCCTTCATTACGATGAACATGGGCACTGTAGTTTATTTTGAGTTGATCCCACATACACCGTCCTGCTGCAGTAAATACTCGCTAGAGCACCAAATGCATATTCATCCGCAGCTGAAAATAGTCCCCAACAAATTCACTATTTACTCCTGTTTGAATAAGGTTTTCCAAAAACTACAGTGCCCAGCTGTTTTTAAAAATGAAAGTATATATTTGTGACTCGTTTTAAAGATTTACATCTTCAGTAGGAACAATGGGCTTGGGGCTAAAAGCCACAGACAGAGAAGGGAAGTATTGAGAGATGTGCTGTTGGTTTTGGTCTTTTCATGGGATGAGTTGACAATAACACAAATATAGAATATTGCCAGCCTTATCCTTCAAGTGAGCTACTTTGTAAAGACTGTGCTGAATACACCAGAGTTCATAAGTGTGACTGTCAATGTGTTTGTTTTTTTGGATGTGTACCTGTATCTTTCCTCTTGCAGGCACTGTGTCATGTAGGAGTAGTCACTCTGCAGCTGGCCCTTCATGTCCTCGATGGCGTCCTCCATGTGTGCCTGGCTGGCTTTGATCTCCTGCAGGCCCTCAAGTAGAGAGTCCCAAGAACTGTGTATGTGATGGTGGTGGTGGTGGTGCCCGTCCAGTCTGGGACTCCCCATGGTTGGACCTAACAGCCCCCCTCCTCCCCCTGCCCCACCAGAATTACTGCCTGCTCCGGAGCCGGACGTGGCGCTGGAGCACTCGTCGTCGCTGCCGTACTTTGGGCTGGAGACCAGAGTGGCACTTCCACTCAGGGCACGAGGTGTGGGGGTGTCCTCAGAGTGGCCCCCGACTCCGTCCTCGAGTGTGTCCTTTAGGTGAGCAATGTTATCTGCGCTGCCAAACTTGTTCCTGATAAGACTGGCAAACTCTCTCGGCTTGGAGACCACAGCTGTGTGAGTGAGGGCAGATACTCCACCTTTGACCCCTTCAACTACTCCACCTCCGAAACCACTTATCCCAGCACGAACATTGGCCCCAACGTCTTTTAATCCTTGCTGCATGTCCCGCAGGACATCCTTAGGCTGCCGGGCTGGTCCATTCTGTACAGAAGGAAGAGAAATGAGGAAGCAGAGAAGTGGAGGATCTCAAAGGTAGGAGAGAGGTGATTAGGTTTAAGGGGGAGAACTGTAAGAAGATAGATAGGAAAGCCGGCCCTGTAGAGAATTAGGTGAGACACAGGATGATGCATTGGTTTAAATAAGTGTTAGCAGATGAGAATCACCAGCCTATATTTGGACACAACTGTCCTCACAAAAATAGCTCAGCACTTGTTTGAGTCAGCCATGAGATAATTATTCAAAATAGTCACAGTACAAACAGCTCCACGTAAAGATATCACATGTCCATATAGAAACTGCACACACACACCTACCTGTTCTATCTCCTTTAGCTTCTTGTGATAGTGCTCTAGTTTCTTGTGCAAGTGTGCGATGGTCTGTGCTGACTTCTGGTTCTTCTTCTCAAACACCTGCTTGATCCTGGACGCCTGCTGTTTGTCTGCGTTGTGGGCCAACTTCAGGTACTCTGCAACGTTGTCGTCGCGGGCTTCCTGCTCCACGCGAATCTGCTCAGTGACCTTCAGAACCTTCTGCTGCAGGTGCTCCAAGGCAGCACGCGTCCGCTGCGGCTCGCCGACCCCCGAACACTCAGCACCCCCGGCCATGACCCCAGACGCTGCTGCAGCTCCGTCCGCACTGATGTTACTGTCAGAGCCTCCATGGCTGGTGGTGGAGGGTAGGCCTAGAGTTGCCACCTCGCTCTTGTCCAGCTGAGGGGACGAGATGGCACGGGGGCTAATCAGAGAGTACTAAAACTACTTCAGATAAAGTACTATTAACAAGAGTTTTTTTTACAAAGGAAGATTATTCTGAGTAATGGGCACCGTGAAAGGGCCAGTGTTGCATCCTGATTGTAATTATTTGTCCTTTCTTTTTAAAAAGGTTGATCTCAAACTTAAATCCATCTGATGGTGCCATAACAGACAAGCTGTGGGTTCCAAGATTAAGTAAGGCAATATGTCAAACTGTAACGCCTAGAAGTGTCCTGGAAATCACTCTAACTCTATAACTCTAATTTGGAACTAATTATAGGGGGGAAAAACTGTAGTGTTCAACTCATACATTTTAATGAATTTGTTTCTGTGTAACCCAGAGAGTCTTGTAGTCAGGCACAGCAGGTCAGCTGAACATGCAAAAATGTGACATTTGTCTACATACAAACATACAATTTAACATTTTTGAGGATTCAAGTTTCAAATAATAAATGGACAATCAACACTGGGTTTAAATGGAGCAGTTTTCTTTAAAGGAAATGCATTTGGAAATCAACAAATGCTGATAAACTCAACACCGAACTGTCCCTGTGCTCTGTAATTATTACCAAATTACAGAGTGTGTTGGAGGAAACGTCTTGGAAATGATTAAGGAATGAAGGACTCTTAAAATAAAGACTTCTTGAGAGTACTTGCAGTTAGTTACTCTCCACCCCTGGTGGTAATGCCCATAATTGATTTGGTGGAGGCACCAGAGAGTACACAGAAAGGCCATCATGCATTAATTAGATGATACATAATTACACTGCTTCCTGCCCTGCACAGCCTCAGAAACTCAGCTTCAGTACAAACAGGTTACATTAAAACACCTCTCTTTTAAAAATGCATTGGGTGTAGATGAGGAATAAGACGGTAAAAGCACATTTAAAACCGTGACGGTGTGTAGCTGGTGACGGTTATGATAATGATGATGAAATGTTGGTGACAGTCTAATTAAAAATGCTCTATGTTGTGTCCATGTATGTAAATCTCTTCATACGTGTTCTGGATCATTCTGTCAACATAAATGTCTGTAACTCTCTTTAAACAATGAGCCCTGTGCTGACCCTTCATTGATACACGAGGGGATCCCCTGGCCAGTATTATCTCTATGTAGCGTGGCAGATGGCGGGATTGTTAATGACCCCCTTCCTGACGTCAAAACAGTGTAATCAGATCCTGCAAACATGAGCTCAGGCAAACACATAACACCAAACATCTCATAGCGCTGCTCTAATTTCTCCAGGCTGGACGGTGCAAGGATTTATATGCATTTTATTTGTGCGACAGTGTGAAATGAGCACAAGCTCATCATGCTACTATTATATATATATTTAGCCTATATTGTAATACTAACTGTGCTACAATTTTTTTTTAAACAAAGTAGGTTACAATCACATTGTAATGGAGAGAAAAAACAGATGACTGCAGTCCCTGGTGGT
Source organism: Macquaria ambigua (assembly GCA_008360985.2). Taxonomy (NCBI): domain Eukaryota; kingdom Metazoa; phylum Chordata; class Actinopteri; order Centrarchiformes; family Percichthyidae; genus Macquaria; species Macquaria ambigua. Next base: position 764,979 of record VMKM01000007.1, on the reverse strand, counting down.
TAATCATTTCCTGATCTTGTCAGAGAAAGTGAGATGCTTATGCAGTAGCTAAGGCTCATATGGAGGCGATGCAGTGTCCGACATGGGTGAGAACAGACAACAAAAACAACACAGAGCAGATGCTCAGATCTAACGGTGTCTTTTTAAAGGCACACGGGGTGATTGTCCGGTGATGAATCAAAAGGCTCCCGGAGGTCGGAAGAGAAGCAGGGCTGTGATGAGGATGGAGATGACAGATGTCTATGGCATGAAAACAAGAGGACGGGGGGGCATGCCTGTGCCTTCCTCACTCGGCAGGAGACGCACTGTGACATGAGAGACGGCCGATGGATGCCAACAAGCGTGGATGCGAACACATGAGGATGAGACACAAGCTGCACAGCAATAAATTAAATTAGAAACGTTACCATACTGCTTTAATCCAATTTTTGCAGTGCCATTGCACGTCTGTGTTCGAGGCCCATCCTCCTCCTCCTCCTCCTCCCTCCTCCTCCTCCTCCCCCTGAGCTCACCGAGGAGGAGCCCCCCTCCTCAAATATCTTTACCCTCAGCCGTTGTCTGGCTGACTATCACCTCACTGGATCCTAATGCTCCATTGTTGATGCCATCGATATCTGCAGCCTCCCACTCCCTCTCTCCCTCTCTCTAATGCTCTGATCTATTCCCCTCCCTCTCTCTCTCTCCTTTGTGTCATATGCTCCCTCCGCCTCCCTCTCTCTCTCACCCTCTTACCTCTCTCTCCTGGTCTCTCTCTCTCTCTCTCTCTTTCAGTCTAAATGCAAATGCTAGCTGTCCTGCCCTATAATGGATGTGGGAGCTAAGGGACAGATGATGGAGGGAAATGGGCGGGGGGATGGGAGAGGTTAGCGCAGGCGTGCAGGTGCCTCTGTACTGCTGAGGCCAGAGGAGAGGCACAGGGAGGGAGGGAGGAGGGGAGGGAGGAGGGGGAGGGAACACAGCAGGGCCTGCTCTGGGCCTTTTATCCCCTAAACCCCCAATACAAACACATACACCCAGTGTGCCCTGATGTGGGGCTGCAGTGATGTGGTGCCAAAGTACACAGTGTCTGTCTGAGCAGTGACTCACTCTCTTAATGTGCCTTCTTCACAAAGGGAGAGGAAGTGTGGTGTTTGAGCTACTCAGGGCCAACTTCAGATCTCTCTCTCTGTGCTGGTATGTGTGTCAGTGTGTGCCTGTGGAGGGATACCCACTAAACTTAGATGTAACGAAGCTGTCATCGCCCTTAGAAACAAACCTGAAATAAATCTCAAAGAGGAAAGAAAAAAAGCCTTCATCCAGGGTGTGACATAATAAAAATTCCAGGCAGTAAAAGTACACAAGTGTCATCAGCAAAATGTACCTTAAGTATCAAAGGTACTGGTTATGAAGACAAATGCCTTGTGTATTGCTATTTTTATATAAATTATAGTATTGGATTATTTCTGATGCATTCATGTGAAAGTACATGTAGCATTTTACTGATGTTGCAGGTTTACCTGGAGCTAATTTTAACTACATTATGTACTGTTGGGTACTTTAATCTATAACAATGTGTCACGTTTTATAAGCTGATCATAAGTTTTGGATGTTAAGTCGGAATCAGTAAAGCAACAGTAGTACCAGCTGCAAATACGTGTAGTGAAGTAAAAAGTACAGTTTTTCCTCTGAAATATAGCAAAGTAGAAGTATAAAGTAACATAAAGTGGACTCACTTGAGTTAAGTACAAGTACCTCAAAATTGTAAGTATAGTACTTGAGTAAATGTACTTATATGTTATGTTCCATCACTGCTCAAGTGGATGTTTAAGAATAAAAACCCTTCAATCAATACACCATAAATACAACAAAGTAATAGAGTATTTAATATATTATATTAGCCCGTATTTATGAATGGCTTTTCATTGTTTAACATCCACCTGATTGCCTGAAATTAGATTATTTTGTGCCACACCAGTCCATGGATGAAGGCATATTTTTCCTCTTTAAACTCTTTAAAGAGCACTAGGGGGCACCAGAAACACTCTCGTTAATTCTCTTCAGACCTGAAATAAAGTTGATGACAAAGAATAAAAAATACAATATTTAATTCACAATTAGATACTCTGGACAGCTGTTTAGTTTGTACACAGCCATTGTACTTTCTGTGATTTGAAAATGTAGCAAGCCAAGTTGGCCGATTCTTCTTTACAGCACAGGCTAGAGGTTTACAGGAGGAAGGAATACACTCGAACCTGGGTGTTTCCCAGTAAACACACACTTAAGTTCCAGTGGTACAGAGGTAAGTGATGTTGCACAACCCACAGACTGAATACCAGTGGTGAAGAAAGTATTCAGATCTGTTACTTAAGTAAATATAGGATTGCACCATATAAAAATATTATTTTACAAATAAAAGTACTGCATTCCAAATCTTACACATCCCTCTGCTTAATATATAGAGTTTTAAAAGTACTCATTATGCATAAAATATACAACACTGACAGGGGCCCAATTCAACTTCAATACTTCAATACTTTTACTTAAGTTAATGCAGAACCTTTACTTAAAATACTATTTTTACTTGATTAAAGGATCTGAATACTTCTACCAATGTTGCTGGTAAATATGAATAAATATAATATAAAAAACTACTTTCATATTTTGTCTAACAATTACAGTTGGACGTGATGGCCCATGTTTTCTTTTTTCCTGTGAAATGACTTTTTTTTTTTTTTGAGTATCAGAAATGACTCCTCCTGGCTATTTCACATATTTATTCATCAGTTTTGATAGACTTGTCTTTGTCACACACACACACACACACACACACACACACACACACACACACACACACACTCTCTCTCTCTCGCATGAGGAGAAGGATCAAACAAAGACCACAATGAAGCAAGACGTTCACAAAAAAAACAACTTTCATTTGAACATTTTATTGGAATTCTCATAATAATTAAGCAAAACTAAATTAACACAATGCATAATATCTCACAATAAATAAAGATAGATCTTTTCATTTGTAGCTTTTAAACATAAAAACAATATGTAGGACCTGTGCACAAGCATCTACAAACAGAAGTGCATTCGTTGTTTGGGGTAATGCTGTTATCTCAACAGATCTAAGCTGTCTGTAAGGATTAGCATCACAGTGACCTTGTTTGACACCCATTCAGGTTACCCATAGCAGCAGGGTTTGCCAACGTAGACATAAATAAGTGTCATGAACAAACACACCATTTGTTTTGAGGCAGATAATAAGACATTGTCTGTTATAATTGCACTGTGTTTCCAAATAGAAAAGAACAAAGCACTTCACTTTAGCTTAGTAAGTTATACGTTTGCTTCTGAGAACACTTTCTTCCGATTGTCCTTAAATACCGAAACAAATGCCGCAAAGGCACTTGGACCTGGGTGCTTCGGATACACCACCTATCAGATGTATGTGCAATACTGCAATGTTTTTTTATGATAATGCTACTGAACAGTGCTGTATTAAACTATATAGATACATCTCTGACATATATCTAAATAAAACTAAATATAAGTTTTTTTTTTTTTTTAAGTGATCCAAAGACATGGTGCTACACTCCTAACCTACACCTACACTCTGGTGCTGCGCACGTCAGAGTCTGGACACGGATCTGCTTTGAAAACCAATCGAACACAGGAACGGAAGAGGACATGATGGCACTTCTGTCGTTAATAATCTAAGCAAAGCCACTGCATGTACAGGATATCAGAACTCTTCAAGCATTCTCCAATGAGTACATGATGGTAGAGCAAACACAACTGTACATCTCGACATACAAAGTATAATAAATGTTTTGTAAAAAAAACAGACTCCTAGCCCTCATGATACAAACAATGTAGAAAAACAATAGTGGATTTAAACAAAGGAGCCAAAGGGCTTCATCCATTCTGCAGTTTTGTCACAGCCACTCCTTAATTTCCTTATGAGACAGAATGATTCACACCTACATCTGTTTCAAGTATGTACAGCAATTTGTTCATTCGTCATATCTCTGCACTGCAAGAGGTACGGAGTTCCTAAAAAGCAGGATGTGGCTGTGTTTACAGCACTGTGGATTCTACAGTAGGAAATGTCATGAGTATAAATCCACTGATTCAAGAGATGACTGTTAATCTTCTCTGCTCAAATGTCCCCTTCTTACCCCTGGGAACCCCCCCCCCCCAGAGTTAATACAGTACCCTAATCTAATTAACCTTATAGTAATGAAGTGTTGCTGAGGTCCCTTCTGTTGTCAGATAGTTCAGAGCGCAGTATTCCTGAGTGTAGTACTGTCTGTGTGGTTCTCTTGGAGTATTGGCATCTTTGCAGTAAAACTGCACCCAAAAATCACTCGCCGGATTTGCGTGGCATCCAAACTACTCTTCTTTTAGCCTGATAGAAATCTGTTGGGATAAAGAACGGGAAGTTGAGCTCGTGCAAATCCACATGAAATTACAACTCTACTCATTCACAGTTAAAATATCCAAATCTGTACCTGTGATGTTTGTCTGTTTCCTCTTCAGCCCCGTGTTCTCTCTCCTCTCTGGTGTTTTCTCCAGGTTCTCCAGGTTGAGTGCACATCTCTCTGGCGAACATGGGATGTTCTCCTTGTCGTTCTGTGGCGGCCCCACCCTTCCTCCCTTGGGTGTAGGCCTAACTGCTGCCTCCGCCGCCCTCTGAGCTTCTGCCTGTCTCACACCGAGCATACAGGACCTGTAGAGCGGCGGCACCTTGGCGCCTGGGATGCCCTCCCACTGGAAATCGCTGCTCTCCAGAGGCTTGTCCGAGAGGAAGTCGAAGCCCCAGCGCTGCGAGGCCTCCTCCAGGTCTTTCCGCAGGGCCTCCTGGTACTCCGCCTGCAGCTGCTCCCGGTCGACTGGGCCGAACAGGTTTCGTCGAGCAGGGCCGTTCCTCAGGGCGACCAGGATCCGCTTGTGAGTAGCCATCGTTCTACACTGCAGGAAACAGAGATAAAGACCACCGGTTAGTTGGAAAAGCTGCTGCTGGACACTCATCGGCTGAGAGAGTGATGGTGACCCTTATCATTCTCAGAGCTGCTGATAACTTTTATCTTCATTATCGCTTAATCTGCCAATATGCATAAACCATTAATCAATTATCGAAATACCTGCCAATGAATTCCCTGCCGCTCGACTAATCGCTGCAGGTCTAATTCTCAGTTTTGATATAGGCTAATTTAGTACAGATAAAAGATGCATTCATTTCTCCCAAGTGATGAATACAAAAGCTGAATCTCGACACCAATCAAATTCTGAAATTAGGGAAATAAAAATCTTTCCAATCCAAGTTAAAAATCAATCTTAAATTCAACAAAACATAAAACAGAAGTTATTTTTTAACCGCCTCAAACTTAAAAGTAGAAATCCGTCTTACCATGGCTCTAATCGGTTTAAGCTTCCTCGGTGAAAACAACAGAGCATCTCAGACTGGTGTTAGTTGGGAGCTCTTTATAACAACGGGAGCAGCCAGTGACTCGCTGAGCCCTCCTCTGTGAATCACTGGTACATGCCTGGACATAATCTCAGACAGACATGTAAGAACAAGTCCTCAGCAGAGGTTGTGATCGCTGCAGACAGTCACCACTAGGTGGCAGGGTCGACCATCTACGGACCGACAGACAGCACCACAGAACAACTTCCAAACCTCAATGAGAAGCTGATCAGGAGGATTTCATTTATGATCATAGTAATGTTACATTTATGAATACTATTATTAAATCAGTGCTTTCCACGTCTATATGTTTGCACAGCACTCACATGCAAACCATTCCAAGCATAAAGGGTTAAATGGTCATGGTCACTTTGCGGTAAGAGCCACAGGAAGGAATCAGCTGTGTCTCAGGAGAACAATAAGTCATTAGTCATCCGGGAAGGTCTGGGCAGGATTCCCATTTGAGGGAACAATCTAGAGAAGCCCGTCCCAGCCCACCCTAATTATCCAGCTAAAGCACTTCAGGAGAGGAGAGGTCATTGTAATTAGAATAATGATAATTAATGGGAGACATTAATGCAGTTTAATGTCGCTGATTAACTACAGAAACTGTTCCGGTTTTATGCAGATGGTAGGTTGACACAGGATACGGAGAAACAAATCTGCCAACAAACACATCAAATATGATGTAGTCTATGAATACACACTGTTTGTTAACCCACCACATTAACAGTAAGACACTAGCTTAAGTTTTACTTGGACTGATGGCTAATTTAAATCCTACCTGGCATTTAAACAATGCTTATATATATATATATATATATATATATATATACACACACAAATATGTTCAATGCTGCCACATTGTTTAATAAAACTATATAAATATGGATAGAAGTCTGGTAGCCTAAAAATAAGCTCTGTTGCCTCATCTGACAGCAGAGCCAGGCAGACTAGTCTGAGGCCATGTAATGTGACATTTCTTCCAGGAACTGCAGCTCATTCATGCTCAGCTTAGACAGACAGAACACCAAAATCTACAACTTACTTCCTGCTAAAGACAAGGAGTGAGATTGATGTCAAAATTCAGCTTTCAGTCTGAGATCACAGGAAGGAAACAAATGCATCTTTTTTTATCTGTTCATCATTATAACATTAGCCGGTGTCACAGCTCACTCACTCACGAGGTAACAAATAGTAAATGGTGTATTAATGTGATTTTCATGGGGTTGTTGCTATTTAATACAGGAATTAATTCATGTAAGAAGTTTAGTAGTCTAGCAAAAGTTCAGTAAAAATGTCAGAGATCGAAGTCACAGACACTAATATGACTGGATGACAGAGTCTCTGAGGTTGTGGCAGCAGTGGGGTTAGGCTATGTTGGGTAAAGTGGTGCACACAAATTGGGGGAGCACAACTTTGAGACCCCCCTCCTTTTTTGTTTTTTGTCCTTACACATCACGGGATATGACGTCAGCGGGGGCGGGGCGAGGAGGAGTGATTCAAGGCTGTGGCGGGAGTCGTGCATGAGGCACCGCGGCTCGGCGGAGGAGAGCCAGCGACAGAGACCCAGCCCAGTTTACTACAGGGCTCCACGTGAGGCTGGAGCTCGTGTCGACCGGTCAAACTGGGCTGTCACTGACTGGAGCCTGGCCGACCTCCCTCACCGTCACCGTACACACTCATGTAGAAATAAGGCAACTCTGTGACAAGAAGCCTGCGCGAGTTTTCAGGATTTTTTGAGTCAAATTTTGAATGACGAACTGAAACCTGAAGTGAAATGTAGATATAAACCCATATAACTTCAGGTCATATGGGTTAGTGGACGCTGGTAGTCCTGTAAACGTTGTAGGACTGAAAATATAAAAAATGGACTATCCTATAAGACATAAAAGTAGAGTATAGCCTACATCTTATATTACAGACTACATAGACATATAGCCTAACCTAGACATCAGTTTTTAGAGTTGCTTACAAACTAATAAAACACAAAATTAACCTCATAAAATGCTACAAAAAACATTCAAGCATTAGTTCGGAGTCATTTTACTTACGTTATCAGTCGGCTCCAGTCCAGTCCCGTTAAACTCCTTCTTCTTTCAAACCTGTTGTTGTTTTTGCTCTGATGTGAAAAATGCCCGAGGCTGATGTTATTGAACCCAGTCCCTCGGATAAATCAAATACAACTTAAGCGACTAAATCACACTCCTTGATCATTTCTCGCAAGTAGTCTCACATGGACTTGGGACTAAACTTTTATGAACTCCGGTGGGAGGGGAAACTCCTCTTCCGTGCAGAGGCGGGGTCTGTCGGCTCACACACGTGGAATTCACCCGGTAAACACATGAGCGCACGTGAAGAGTCGGATCTGTAGTAGTCGGGAGGAAATTGCAGCTCAGGATGACCCAGCACCATCAGGTCCCTCTCTCTGCCTCCCAGTGCGCATGACAGAGGACAGACTGTGCTGTCTCCAAGGAAACTAAAAAGGTTTCTGTTTATTTATAAAGTATTCATATGTTACTTAATTTAAAGTAGAAATACCCCAATGTACAAACAGATAAACAATGGTGGAACATAACAAAGTATGTTCACTCAGATACTTTACTTTAATAATTTTATTTTATGTTACTTTATACTTCTACTCCACTTTTCAAGGGGAATATCGCACTTTTTACACCACTACATTTATCTCCTGTATGATGTAAATTACAGGTTACTTTACAGAATAGGATCTCACATACAAAACATTATTATCTTATAAAATATGTAGCATTTTATAGATCAAACTACCCAACCATATATATAGGAGGTGACATTAGATCCATCTCCACCAGCTACAATATTAAAAATACATTCTTAAAAATAATAAAAAATATATAATTATGTAACATAAACCTGAAAGGGGCCACTTTGCATAATGGTTACTTTTACTTTTGATACTTTGAGTATATTTTACTGGTGATACTTTAAGTAACATTTTAAATGCAGTAAATTTTTCCTTGTGGTATTGCTACTTTTACTCAAAGGTCTGAGTACTTCTACCACCACTGCATATAGTAGTTAAAATCTTACTTAGCCTAAGTAAAAGTACAAAAGTATGAGCAGTAAAACGTAGGCCTACTTAAAGTATAAAAAGTAAAAGTAGGCTACTCATTCCGCAGATTTCAGTGTTATATTATTATAAATAAACAATAAACTGTATTATTGGATTATTATCACTGATGCATTAATGTGTAATCAGCAGTTTAATGTTGCAGCTGTAACTCTTTTAACTACACATATACACTGCTGATGGGTAGTTTAATTTATAACATTATACTCTATTTTACAAGATGATGTTTCTTGTGTCATCATTGATTTTGTCATTTTGATTATGCCTCTTCTGCTTGGTACAGTGGTTTGACAGCTAAATTTAGGAACACAGTGCAGGTTATTCTAAATAACATTATCCTGTATTCACTGAGTGCATCTCCTCGAACTCATGATGGTAGTGATGAATTCAAAGTGTGTGATTGTAGCTCAGGGTAGAACAGCAGAAGCTGCATCTTATGCACAAAATCATCAATGGGCATGCTCCTGAATATTTGTGTTCATAGTTAATAATTGTCCACGCGCAACATGGCTTACAACACCAGGGCCAGTGTGTGTTCATGTGTAGTGTCTCAAGTAAATAATGAAGACAAAAACAAGAAGACTTTAGGTCAGGTTAGAGCTTATTTATGGAGTAAGGTGACAGGTTATCAATGACTTTACTTGAGCTATATTTGTTGTATTTAGGCGTTCTGAGGTGACAATTAATTTTTTGGTTTAGTTTGCACTGACATGTGTTGGTTTTAAGAATCTTTTGTTCAATTTCCTGTTACATGCTTTATATCTGGAAATCACTTTAACATCTTATCCCATGGATAGATGTATTTCTGATGATCCATAACAAAATCAATCAAAAAAAACATGATCATACGTTTTATGTGTAAAATCTTAATTTGCTTTGTTACATAACTAGTAACTTAAGCTCTCAAACAAATGTAGTATGAGAAAAAGTATAATATTGCTCAAACTTGTGCAGGTAGCTAAAACAAGCTCAACTTTACTATTTTAATAAAGGTATAATAAAGATTTTTCTTTCAAAAGAATTTAATTAAGTTTTAAAGCTATTTAGAATTTAGTAAGACTGTGGTAATAAGCTGGTCAACTTATAAAAAGATAAATAATAAAATCTTACAAGGAATGACGACAATATGTCAGATTTGGGTCTTGAATGAAACATTTAATAGCACTTTAGACTAACCTGCAGTTTTCTCAGTTACCTCCCATCGAGGCCATTGTAACCCAACTCTCTGGCCTTGTAACTTCACATGCCCGTTACAAGTCTGTTACATATTGTACTCAAAAGTCTGATCCACCCAGTCTTCTTGTTGTTGTTGAAGGCAGGTTTGTTTATCTCGGCAACAGGTCAGACCAAGAGACAACCCCATCATGCTGCCCTTCAGCCTATAGTTCCCAGCACGTCAACAACAAGAGCCCTAACTGTAGGCTGCAGTGTATAAAGGCCCAACTGATTTGACACCACAGTGAGTCCTTTGTTGAGTGGGAGGCTGACGGGACACAAGAGAAACTCACTCAGACTTGGAGGCCGTCCACAATCTACAGTACAGCTATATTCAGTGGTAATGTTTACTGAAGTTAATGAAGTTTTAACTAAATGGAAAGATACAATGAGTGCATATTGTTTGTTACTGAGCGGCAGCTGTGTGACTACAGTAAAACGCTCTACATTTGTACAGCTGAGTGGACACTTTATTATCTCTCAGCTCTAAGGCAGCTGCACAGTGCTGAGGGCCTGCGAGCCCCATCAAATTATCTCATTCATTATGTGCTTCATCATATTCAGGCCTTTGTTCTGCGCCCACTGTGAAAAGTTTGATGCCATAGTTGGCGCCAAATTAAGCACATAGAGACTATGCATGACCACAATATTTATTGAAAGACACAGAGTTATCAAGGGAGTTCTGCTCTTTGCAACTTTATTACCGGCCACTATGGTTATATAACATATATGTAACCTTAACCCATGGCTTTTTACACTCAGGTGTCAGGTGGGGTTACCTGATGCCTTTGCAAACAAAGCTTAGGCAATCCTGATGTGTAATCGTGTAGGCTACATGCAGTATAGTACTCATTATAAGTGTCCAGAGTCCAGCATAAACAGGATGTAAACAATCTCAGAAGTATTATTATTCCAGTATATGACAGTGCTCATTTTCAAGACAGTATCGGGGTGCCAATGCAGAGGGCTCCAGCAAAAGAGCTGAATTGAGTGTTCAATTTTTGCTGCAACACGTCATCTGGCAAGGCGCTGCATTAGCCAATCAAATACATGCAAGTGCACATTCCTGGTGGATTACTTTGTGACACTGTATTTCTATGTTACCTCACAATCCTGGATGAAAGCTATAATAACTGCCGCTCTGATGATTTTCCAGAGTTGTAATGATCCTTAAACTGGACTTCCTGGATTGTAATTGCATGTCTCACTGATGCCTGAAGCAAACACACCTCCAAACCACCCTGCATTGTTTTAAGGCAGGGCTGATTTTGTCACTGAGGCTGACTGGTAACCAGGAAGTCACTGCTCCCGGCCAACAAATAATCTGACATATAATCCCCCATACAACCACAACTTGTCTTTCTAACTTGTCTTTTGATTATTGTATGGATTACACAAATGAGATATAATCTGCTAATAAGTGAGCTTTAGAGGTGCTGGTAGGTGGATTTTATTACCGTTGGACAGAGCCAGGCTAGCTGTCTCCCCGTTTCCAATCTTTATGCTAAGCTAACAGGCTGCTGGCTGTAGCCTTATACTTAACAGACAGATACGAGAGTGGTCTATCCTCTCATCTAACTCTTAGCAAAAAAAATGATCAAGCGTATTACCCAAAATATATAGGAAGCTATTCTTTTAAATGTTTAGTCAACAAAACATCAGAAAATTGTGAAAAAAGTTTCCCAAAGTCCAAGTTAGGTCTTCAAATGTCTTGTTTTTGTCAGACTAATTGTCCAAAACACAAAGATATTCACTTAACAATGATTTAAAACAGAACAGCAGCAATCTTCACATTTGAGCTGCTGATTGATCTACTAATTGTTTCTGTACTAGTTTATTTCTTATCCCTGATTGACTGACTTTAGATAGATTAAATAAACTGAGACCAATCTAAAATTAGCTCCAACAAGCTGCACCTCCGTGTTGTTCAGACCAGTCATTACTCAAGTACCGTGCTCCCTGGGCGACAGAGCCACGGGCATTATGTTACATAACAGTGGGTGGAAATACCTCTGGTTTCTGAGTGGATTCCCGCGGGTTCCTCTAACGTGAGACCCGTCTCCGTGGATACAGTGAGTCCTCGCTTCTGTGACGTCACAAGCGCTGGAGTAAACACGTGGAAAAGCGCGCGCAGATTTGAGAAACTTGTGCCTCTGTGTTGTGCCGGTTCACGTGGACTGTATGCGTGAACACGGAGCCGTGGGCTTGTTAGGGGTGTGACCGAAGAAAACAACTGGACAGTGGGAGAGTGGTGTAAAGATGTGCGGTAACCAGGAAAGACCCGCAGCTGTAAATGTAGAAATAGCACCTTTTCTGACCACACTGAACAACCCTTAACATTTTAATACGTCTCACCAGACAGCCTAAATTACAATGTACCACTCTTAATGAAGTCTTATCAGTGAATCCTCGGGAACTTTTAATAGGCTACGCACCACACACACACACACAGCATCTTTATCAGCAGCACAAGGACACCATTATTTGGATGGCTTATCACTCATCTATCCTGGTGAAATGTTTAAACTCTCAGTCAACCGGATTACATAACGATTTCATACAGCACACCATGTACTACAGAAAAGAGAGGGACAGTTGCTGGGAGAGACAGGGGCATGAAATGTGGAATTCATGTCACATTAAACACCTCCACCTGCCGATTTACTGTACCAACATAGTGTATCAACTCAACATTATTCAACATTGTAACCACCACCAATAATCTATATATAATCTAATAAATATATCTCTACGTTTTGAGCATCTAAAATGTGAATTTCACAATTTCAATTAATATGTTGTATGTCTATACCCAAGATATGCAAATACATATTATACAAAACATAACTGATACATAGACATTGAGATTTGGAAATATGACTGGTCAAAACTAAAGTGGAAAGATTCATTTGAATTATTAGGAGTCAAAAACTCCTTATCTACTGTTATTTGTTTTGGTGATCATTACAGTAGATCACCTTATAATAAGTGGATGATATGAAATGTTAAAAAACATTGTTAATTAAGCCAGTATACAAGGCTAAATCTCAACAGCACCACCAAGTGATATTAACGTGGATCACTGACATGAAAAAAGGAACTACACTGAAGTAAAGTTGAATAAATGTCAATAGAAACTGGCACATAAAAAGGAAAGCAGTGCTGCTAAAAAACAAACTGCAGCTTACACCACTGGCCAACAGAGGAATCAACTAAAGGCACTTTTATCTTATTAAGTTTATGTGAAAGTGACTGAGCTAAATAATCAGACTGTGGCCTGGAGTGGGACCACTGATGCTGCAGGAGCGCCCTCTTGTGGAAAAGAAACTGTATATTGGCAAGAAAAGGAAAAATATATATAAACAATGTTTTTTAATCAACCGGTATTTTAATTAAGAGACAATTTCACATCGTATCAAACGAAAGAAAAAAATAATGGAAAACCTCATAGACAAAAATTAGACTTGTGTTCATTACACCTTTTTTTTTTTTTTTTAAATCAATGCCATAGTTTTGCATCTTGATTGAGGGGGTGTGTTTATTACAAAACAACCAACCATTTACAGATGGAAACCTTCAGTATGAAGTAAGAAAGTAGCACGTTGAAAAAAGGTTGGTTTTACAGACAATCCAAAGGAGGGACTTTCTAACAAACCCCAATCCTTCCTTAAAAAAGAAGAAATGCTGGCGCTAACACAATGAAAATGAGGAACTACTCACACTAAGTCAAACTACACAGTACATTCACATTCATTGACAAAAACCAAATCTTACGAGATTAACTGGTGAACTGGAATGCTGGGTGGCACAACTGTTTCATGACCGACAAGATGGACGTGACTTGCGTGAAGCGTCACAACTGTACACACCCAGTGTATCTGAAAATTACCATAACAAGAAAGGGGGAGGGACACTAAAATGCACGATTGTTTAAAAAAACTCAACACAAAAATGACCACGTTGGCCATGTTGAAGTCCCATCATATGAAACGGCAACGCCTGTACAACCGTTCATCTTCAGCTCCCTTTACACCTGACAGACGTTCCTCTACTTTCTGTCATTAGACCTGGAGCGGCTGTGGGGAAGGGAAAAAAAAAAAACATATTGTCAAAGCTAGCAAGAATTACTGACCAAACGGTCACTGCAACATTCATTCATTCAAGCAGTACCACACTCAAACAAACAAGACTACACATTACTACGCTTCACATCAAACTGTCAAATCTGTCAGGACACAAGACTGAAAGTATCTTAAAATAGCTCTAAAGATATCAGTACCTCCTTGAGCGTGAGAAGGACCTCGAAGGTTTGTGGTTCCTGTCCCGGGAGAGGGACCTCTCCCTCCTCCTGTCTCTGGAGAAAGACCTGCAAATGCCAAAGCGTCCCATTAAGTAAACAATGTGCAACCAATCTCAATCAACATTTCATGCCTTCTGCTGCTCATCTCATTTTCAGGTTGTGAACATTAATTAGGCTAGCTTAATTAAAGTTAATTAATTTAGTGTTACTGGCTTCTCAGCCAACATGTGATTACAGATCTAAACTGAATCTTTGAGTTTTAGTTTAGTACTTTAGTTACTTGCAAATAATAAACTAAACATAATTAAGTTCCATCTATATAAATCTATATCTATAAAATGCTATCAAACCCCAGCCCTAACGACTAACCAAAACATTTATGTAGAAAACAATATATCTTAATATAGTGGGATATACTACAGAAATAATAGATTTTGTTTTTCTAATGTTCATACAAGATTTAAGCTTTTGGGTTGAACTTCGGTCTCTGTGAAGGCGAGACATTCGGAAAGCTGACATACCTGCTTCGACTGCGGCTGAAGCTCCTCCTGCGTGGGGATCTGCGCAGGGAAAATACAAAAGTGTTAACAACAAACACAGACGCACCGACCCCCTGTAGAGCTCCACACTCTTCTAATCCTTTTCTTACATGGGCCTCCTTCAACACAGCCCTTTGTCTATCTGAGTAACTCAAAATGGAAATAAAATACTTGGGTGTTTTTCCAGGAACACAATTATCTCAATCAGAAAATATAACTCACTGGCAATGGACCTAGTGCATAAAGATGGCAGGTGCTTAGGAATCATCTCACCTATCCCACAGTGCCATGTACATCTTTAAATAAAGTCACCAGTGTGAATTATATTCCAGTTTTTAATCTGAAGTGGTAGTAGAGTAGGATGTGTTTTACGATTAATACAGAAGAGATGTTTCATGGTGTCTGAGCCTCAAAGCTTACTACAAAATCAAAGTGAGCCAACTAGCGACATTTTCCCCTACCAAGATTTGACGCCTGCACTGTGGACTGGCCATGGTGTGGGAATAAAAAGACACACACAGAGGCCACCATCTGTATGAAACTGGTCCACTGCACTTACAGGGAGCACATAAGGAATTGGAAGCTAGTAACAAAAACAATATACTGGTCACTGGGAGTAAGTCTTGGGAAGCAACCAGGCTAAGATCTGCTAAACCAACCATACAGCACATTTTTAAAAAAATATATATTCATTTGGGGGTTGAGAAGAGTTTTGATTTGAGTGACTTCAGAATTCTGCTCAGAGCCCCCAAGACATACCAGAAGATTGTCTATAATCGAAATCTCTGGAAATGTGATGTTCGACTGATTCAAATAATTAAAAAAAGAACAACCTTTTCAGACCAGCTGTCTCTTCACTTTCAAAACTGTAATCAGCAGTGTACTGAATGAAGCAGGAAAACTTACTAGTATTTTTGGTTTTCAACAAGCTAGATATGACGAAAGGGAGGCAGACTGTCGGCGGGTAGGTAGAATTGGCTGAATAGGACTGGCCAGATGCTGCAAGGTGATTAGGTGGCAGGCAGATGGGGGCTGGCTGTGGCTTTTTTCCTGCTTTAATTGGTTAGCCGAAGGCTGCTGTTGGTAGGTTGTAGACATTTGGGAACGTAATACGCTGATTGGTCGGGAATGTGAGGTGGGCCGCTGCCGTTTGGGTTAAGGTTGAAGGAGGAGGAGGTTGAGAACGGCATGCTGAGGAACCAATGGGTTGGTGCAACCTGTCGACTGGCCATGCCTGGGTCATGTGACAGCACCAGCCAAGCCGATTGGGGCACGATGGTCAGCAGTCACATGATGCTGAAAGAGGACTAGTTGATTGACTCAGAGGGTGGTGAGAAGAGGCATGGTGGTGAGTCTGCAACGGGTTTCATTCTTATTAATAAAGATGAAAAATAAAAAGCATCCTCAAACAAAAGGAAAAAAATGCATCACATTTGGCACTTTCATCCCCCCAAAATTTTAAACAGATTATACTTTTTCCCGACATAGGAATTGCCTAATTCTATTTCGCCATTTTAAAAGCAGCTAAAATGTAGAAACTTTTTGAAAGTGCACAAAAAAAATGTACACTTCAAAAGAAGCATTAGTGCCTAAAGAAGTCTTGCAGGCCAAATTATAAGATGCATTTTGCAATAGAAAGGCTTCACTACATAACCTAATATAATATCCTATTCCCGCTTCATATTTCATTATTTGGTTATGAACGTCTATCTGCTCAGCTCCGTACATAAAATGACCAATAATATCAATGAAGATGAAACTGCAAGGCTTAGACATTGCAACAATCACAAATGTATAATCAGCAGAAAAGATTACAAGCATTGAAATGCCTAGACTGGAAAAACATAAGCAAATACCAGGAAATATACTGTGGGTAAAAGGGTGGAATCAGTAAGTCACAGAGCGGGATTTAAGTACAAGATACATCATAAGTTGTCTCTACTGGTCACTGTCAAACAACAAGATGGCTCACCTTCGTCTGGGTGGTGGGCTACGGCGCCGGTAGTCGTCTCGGTCTCGAGGACGCCTGCTCCACGAAGGGGGGGCGCCACGTGTGCGGCTGCGCTTCTCCCCATTGGACAGCTCTACTCGCACCCGGCAACCACACAATGTCCTATAAAACAACAAGTCACCATTAACCATTGTAGCTGTACCAAAATCAGTGTTTCTCCAATTCTGACCACTGTATCTCAAAATTAGTTTCAATTGCTGCCTACCTTCCATCAAGCTCTCGCACTGCATCAGTTGCATCTCTGGGATCTTCAAATTCTACAAAGGCGAAGCCTGGAGGGTTCCTGGCCACCCAAACACTACGGAGAGGACCATAGTAGCCAAATGACCTCTCTAACTCTGTCTTGTTTCCATTGTTACCCAAATTTCCAACATAGACCTTGCAGTCAAGAGGACAGTCACGATGCATGACTGGATCTGAAAAATAAGTAACAGAGATAGGGAATTGGTTATTAATACAGAAGATTATTATGGGAAAACCCTGAACCAGTGGATTAAACCAAGTTAACAAAGCAAGTGGTGTGAAAATGAACGTTAATGCTCTCATTTCCGTAATGTGCGTTGCGCCAATTTGCTTTCTCCAACACATCTTCAAGAATAACCTCCAAAAATGTGTGCAGCGTTATGTGTGTAACGTTTTCTGAAACCATGCTGTGTTTATCCAAGAACCACATCAACAATCAATTCTTATCAATGATTGACAAGGGAAATATGCCTGGCCTACTTTTCTGTCGGACTCTGAGTCCAACGTTATGCTAACTTTAGCTTAACAAGAAATATTCATGGTAGCTAAGCTAACGCGCTGGCCCCTAAATATGTTGAAGCAACCGTCTGATTAACTGAACGGCGAACCTTACGCCGCTACCTATATTCAGCCTTTAAGGTATGCAGTTTCACATGCGATATTAGATTACGATTCGACGCTTTGAAGCTAATGCTAGCTAATGGCTATATAATGATAGCTAAAATGGCTGTCGTTTTTCCGAGGCCTGGTGTTGAGGAGTAGCATTCGGCTAACAACCACAGGAAACATACAATAGATTAAACTGATGTGGCGATACGATTAATCGACCCAAGCATGATATTCTTTAAGCATTCAGTACGACACACTATAAAGAATTCCATTCAAACTCTACCGTGTTTGTTGCAGTTCACAGCTTAGACTATCCGCGTTTCTCCTGCAGATTTCCTCCTCTCGGTCGTCGATGGAAAATGGCGTGACGGAAAATACGTGTGTCAGTAGGGAGACCAGGCTACTCCCGGGAGGGCGGGGTAAGTTAGTATTTGTGCGTAAGTTCTACAAACCTCCCTTCTCACTATACAAATTCAATTCAACGGTCTCTTAACACATACCTCACATCTTTTGATTCAGTAAGACGAATTTCTACAATATTTAGGCATTTCATTGAGAACTTCAAACGGATGACTAAAGCGCTTTACCGGTAATCATTAACGAACGCACACTTAAACGCGGGTGTTGCGATACCATGTTTGACCACAGCGTGTGAGTCAATTTGGTTGTGGCGCTGTTGCGACATTTTTGGCTAGGGATCCACAGAAGGTACGTTTTTTTCCCCCTAATAAACCTTTATTGAATAAAATGATGTACAATGTACAATCTGTAGAACATAAGTAAACGACGCATATTATAAAGAAACAGTAAGAACTGAAGAGAAATGAATAATATAAATACAATTAATAAGTGATACAATAATACAAATAAAAACAAACTAGAACAAAAGTGTAAAAGCAATACACTCATTTACAATCAGTACAGCTTTCACATTAAGTGCAAGATATGATTTACTTAATGTACTACATGTTTGGAATTCTTCAATGAAAACAGAAAATAAGACATTACACTTGTGTATATGAAACTCAGCTAAGGTTATTGTAAGAATGATGATGCTTAGTTTTTTAGTTTTCTGTCACTTACAAACCCAAACAGTAGTCATGCACAGAGACAAAAGTTGCACCCAACCCGAACTATTACCAAGCTTAAAAATAGGTTTTCAGACATGCACCTAAACTCAACCAAATCAAGGTTTATAGTCAAACATAACCATTTAAATCTTACTTTTAAACCCTATTGTCTGGTTTTGGTAGACCACTCACAGCAGTTCTGCTCATATGGTGGGTTCCATAATTTTGCACAAGAGAGAAATTAAAGACTGAATTTGTGAAAAATGGTGCGATATGCCATCATATATACTTGCTCTTATTATTACTGGACATTATTTTGCCATTCAACTTTATTATGCTGTTTCCATCTAACATGAATCTGTTAGGTGTACTCTTGTATATCCCTAAAATCTGACCATGCAGGTATTGAAGATAAAATTATGTAATGTAGCATCTAAATCCTGGCAAACCACCTCCGTATTGGCTTAAGATGTGAAATGCATCACAGAGCACCAATACAGGTACACCAATACAGTGTTTGCTAATACACATTTGATGCTATTGGAAAGTCTGCCTCACAGAGTGCAAAGGATGCCTCTGTCAATACTATCAAAGTATGTCAAGCTATCAAACACATTCACTGTGGAATGACATACTTTTCATTACTGAAAGTTTTGCTAAAGGGTTGATTGACAATAAGTCCTTTCAGAGCAGGGTCACAACAACAGTTTTTGAGCATATTTACCCTGAAAATTGAATATTTCTATGAGCATTTTTATAGTGAAAATATAAGTATTTTATGATTATCTTTACCCTGAAAATAGAGCTGAAACAGTGTGGGATGAAGATACTGATGATCGAGCTAATTACCTCTCTGGGTTTTATGCAAATTCAAGACTGTTCTTTATGTCCTCAACCCGACAGGTGGTGTGGATTGTTGTTCAGGTGTCTTTTCTAAATATGTGATTGCCTTCTTCAAAAGTGTGTGTTGGGTGTTATCACCTTCCTGATGTGCAGGATGTTCCTCACTGTGTGTCAGTGAACCAGTTGATGCCGACCCCTCCCTCTCCTCAGGCTCCACCTGGCATCAGTCTGCTTGATTTCTGTCCTTCCTCTCAGGACTAGCTTTGGCCCAGTGTCCATGTTTGCCACACACAAAGCCTGTGTTGGAGCACTCATGTCCTCCTCTTCTTCCACGCCCCTGATGCCTCTGTCGCATGCACGTCCTCTGGTGTGACTTTGGAACATTATCATCACAGCCATTTGTAGATCTTTCTCTCCTTTTTTGTCTTTCTTCTTCTTGGTCTCTCTGACGATTTTCTCAGTATGCACTGCATGTGCTTTGATGACAGACAGTTTTCCTGAATCCTGTGTAATGCATGTTTGTTTCAGCACGTTGCTAATTTCAGGTTTCAGTCCATTGATGAAGCTGTTTCTGCATAGAGACCACTTCATGAACTTCTCCTCGTCTGTCAGGTCTGATTGGTGATGAGATTGTCGTTGATTCTTTGTCGAGTCTATGTCCTGATCGGGTGCAGCGCAGAGATAGAGGAAGGTCCTTGTCCAATCTCCCTGTTGCTCCCAGGAGATTGAGATCTGGTTGTACAGCTGGAGGAGCACTGGGATTTGGGCAGAGTTGTATGGTGGTGGAGCTGAGTCAAGGTCAGAGTCCTGCATTTTGAGACACAGATGAGATGTTCCTGTCCCTGCCTTGCGTCTTCTTTCCCTCTTTTATCTTACTGCTACCTGATCCCATTTTGAAAAAAGTTAATTTTTGTTACTATTACTTTAAGTTTAAAACATTTCCACTTGTTGCTACAATCAATTTTCACACTATTAAGAATTTACCAATCCTTTTGTTGATGTTATTAATCTCCTACTTTTTATATGTTTCAATCAATTATCTGAACAGATAATCAAACAACTTCATCAGAGCACTTTGTCTCTGAGTTTGACATTCCCCCTTGTAATACAGTCATTGCATCCTGCAATAATTTAATTCAGCACTGAAATGCCTACTGTGCTACAATAATCAGTTATATTTCCAGGTTTTTCCCAAAACCTGTAAAACCAATAGATCTCCAATATGTATTTATCGGTGTTGTTAAATTTCAGCAATACAATTCATTATTATGATTATTATTATGATTATTATTATTTTACGTTTATTCTGTCATAATCAGTTTGAGGTTGGGACTCACTTAACATTGTGTGCTGCAGGCTGGTTCGTCACTGGAGTCCGGCCCCCCGCCTCCAGCCCTCAGTCTGACACAGGATGGACTAGAGCATACAGAGGAGGAGTGGCGGAATCCAGATCCGAATCCAATCAAAATGCATTCTGTGATTTTGCGTACCTCGGTCAAATAATATATGTGTTAGTTTGTGTTTTTTGTGTATTTTCCTGCACATCAATTTGTTTCTTATTTTCTGTCTCCTTAGAAAACACTGAAATCACTCAGTATTTGATTAAAACACTGAAATTGCTACAAACTAATCAATTGTGAATCACTGTATAACTCATTCCATGCTTTACTGGTGAGTTCTTAACATGAGGAAGAAATAATTTACATATGTACAGGGTATTTCCTCAGCCGAGCCACTCAGGGCTCCTTTACAGCCTTGGTTTTGAGCAAGCTCTTTCCATTCGGTGATATTTTCTCACATCAGTGTCAATTGTTCTACTGTTGACAGTTACTAATTTAATTTTTTGAATTTATGATTTCAAGCTATCACTGGTGTTTTCAGTGATTTTTCTAAAAGCCAATTAATCAGCTGATTTAATGCATGCACTCTTCTCATTCACTGTCACTCCACTCTCTGATTACACACTTCTCTCATACACACACTCCTTTCATACACACACTGCTCTTATTCACAACGTCGCATTCACACCCCCCTAGCTGGCTGTCACTGACCTCAGTGACTTTTACTTATAGCCTGTCCGAGTAGTCCTCCTACCTAGGAGCGGTAACCACAGAGCTATTACTTTTACTTTTTCTCTTGCTGCCCGTACAGACCTTCTGACCTCAGAAGCGGTAGCCACAGCCTAATCTATTTTCTCTTGCTGCCTGTTCAGACCTCCTAACCTTAGGAGCGGTAGCCACAGCTTTTTACTTTTAACTACCTGCCCCTGCAGACCTCCTACCTAGGAGCGGTAGCCGCATGGTGTTGTGTGTTTGCCATCATCTGACCGTGCAGACCCTCAGATGTCTCAGAGGCGGTATCCTCAGATGTGGTTTTCAAATGCTTGCCCGTTCAGACCTGCTCTAAATCATTCTATAAAGCAGCGGTATCCACAAGACTTTAACTCATACTAGGTACCTACCCGTACAGACCTTCTCTGATACAGAGAAGCGGTAGCCGCAGGACTTTTCTATATTATATTCCTCCCCTCGCACTATTTAACTACAATATTTCAAGACTAGACAGGTTATTCATGGTATTCTTCAGTATCAGTTCGATCTCCTGATTCTGAAAATATATATATATTATTGTATTTTAGTGCACTTTTTATGCTAAGTTAACAAGCTACCAGGCCAAACTAGCCTGCTAATGCTAGGCCTTGCTGGCCTCTGTTCTCCCAATGCAAAATACAGTCAAAGTCTGGTCAGTCAAGTCAGTCAACACACACACAAATCACATCTGAACTCTTACTTTAAATCTAGGATCTTTGGAGGAGAGGCAACGTATCGTCTGTGACCTGGGCGAGGACACACCATGCTCAAAACAACAAGTGTATGCAGATTTTTAAAGTGGCTCTGCTTACCTGTAAATCGGGCGCCCCTGTTGTTAGAGCTGCAGTGACCAATTGGTCAAACGCACAAGGCGTCACCAGCTTTTTGCTTACTTTTTAGAGATAAATCGTACCAGCATAGGCTACTTTGATGTCAAATTTGCGTACAGGTTGGCAGGTCTGGAAACGTCTACAGTACTTCCCTGTCTTGTGAACGAAGCGGTACACAAGTTGAAAGGATGGGGTCCTACCTGAACACCCGTGCACTGCACAAACAAAGTGAAATAGTCCTGTGTTTAGATTGAATCTAGTCAGACTTGTTTCAAGTATGGATTGGATTGTCTATGCAAGGGTGTACAGTATCTTTCAAATAATTATCTCAAAAGAGGGACACTTTCTGACAATCAATACTTTGGGAGAGACTTACTTAATTGTGGCAGTGAGCGAAACAAGCAAACAAAATTGTGGCTTATCCGTTACACATACAAAAACAAACAAAGTGTGACACAACATAACTTGTCCATCAATTGTGCAGTTTATTTGAACATGGAGTGTTATTGCTGTTTTCCTCATTGATAAACATTATCCACAGTCCTAGTCATGGCTGATTATAAAAAGGCAGCAAAAAAGGCTAAAGTCCCTCTTTTATAATTAGAACCTCTGATCAGCCACTGGTTTAAGTAATGAAAAGTCCTTGGGTCATGATGCTGACTGGATGGAGGAATACTCGAGCAGGTTTTGACCTTCCAGCCCTGATCCTTTTTCTCTCCAGTGAAGTCCACATATCATGCTGAATAAAAGCGTTTTTGCACAACTGCTACAGAGTTGATTGAGTGAGGCATTGCAATAAAAGGCACTTTGGTAAATGCTGAGATGCAACAGGACATAATGATATGAATCTTTAGTCTACACTGACACTGTGTAAATTACAGATATGATAATGAGAAGAGAAAGTGTACCCTTAAGGAGAAATGTAATAAACAACAGAAACAAAACCAACAGAAGTTTGAACTACAGGCTCTGCTCAGTCCTCAAAGAGGAAGCAGTTGGGTCCTCTCAGCTCAGCATGTCACAGTAACTCTGGTGTCTGCTGCAGTGTGAGTGTGTCACAGGATAGTCTGCGGGAAAGACAGAGATGTCTCTTTTCACAACCATATGTTTTGTTGTTGTCTTAACTTTCCAAATACACAAGAGTCATTTGGGACCTGTCTGCAGGAAACCCTGTAACACCTCTTAACTCTGATTCGCTCATTGAAATCTTTTTTTTAAAATTACATTGCAGAAAAAAAAAAATATAGGCCTCAGTCTTTAGTGAGGGATTTACTAAAGACCATACTGTTGTGGTCTCACATGAAAAACACATTTCACTTTAGCCCATGTTGCATTAGACTAGGTTTTTTGACACAGTAACTCTGGTGTCTGCTGCTGTGTGAGTGTGTCACCCCGTGAATATTTGTGCTTTGCCTAATCCTGTTTTCCTGTGTGTTTTGCCTGCTTGCCTGCCTTCTGCCTCAGCCAGCCAGCCTCGCCTTCCCTTGTACAATAAACTATCAAGCTTTCATCTCACTCTGTATCTGTGTCCTACACTTGGGTCCTCTCAGCTCAGCATGTCACAGTAACTCTGGTGTCTGCTGCAGTGTGAGTATGTCACAGGATAGTCTGCGGTAGTGATGGGTCATACCGTGCCGATGCTTCGGAGCGTGTGTCGAGAAATCCCGGAAGTGTTTAGTGAAGCGCGTATCGACGCTTGTGTTGTTTAGGGCGAGTGACATCACTGATGACGTTCGAAGCCTTGCTGGTTCAGGAACTGGTTCGAGTATTGGCGCGATTTATGAACATATATATATATATATATATATATATATATATACCGCAATGGATCCGCTCACACTTCGTGGGTTAGTGTTGTTTCTGAATAAAAATGAATACAGTCCTTAAGTTACACAAGCAAATTCACTGCCCCTTACCTTGTTAAAACACTGCAAACAATTGTTCCCCTGTCATTATGAGTTATTCAAACGTTGACAAAATTATTTATTGATAAACATTTGACAAGTAATATTAGATTACATTGTATTGTCATGTTACATACCCATAATACACTAAACAAAAATAGAAATTTTATTTATATGAATGAATACATGAATGATACATGAAATGCATTTATTAAGATGAATTGATTTCTTTTACTTAGCAGTCATTCCCATGGCTGCACTGCTGCAGGACAGTCTTGAGTGTATTACAAATTGATAAAATGACCTATAATATATCTGGCTGTTTAACAGTCTTTGACCAGCAGGGGGGTTTGTGTGCACATGAAGCCTCGAGAAATGAACCTTTTTGTGAACCATTTGGCTGGAAGGCTTCAGGGCTTCAAAAAGCTTCATCTCGCCATCACTAGTCTGCGGGAAAGAGAGAGATGTCTCTTTTCACAACCATGTGTTTTGTTGTTGTCTTAACTTTCCAAATACACAAGAACCATTTGGGACCTCTCTGCAGGACACATGACCTCCTGTACCCCCCCCCCCCCGCTCTGCTGTTTTCACAGATGATGTTAACTGGGGGGTTTGTGTTGCTGTCAAAATTTGAAAAAGAGAGGGAATTAAGGCGATTGGACGGGGCGGGACTTCCGGTGGGAAATACTGTAATTTGATGGAAAGTGGTCCCTATTATCTCTCTAACAATGAAACATAATAATGTACAATTATGGGTTGACTGACACAGAGCAAATACAGTGAGAACTGGCAGTGTCAGACAGGGTTGTGTCTTACATATTATTTGATGCAGACAGCTACACTGATTGTGACAGGAGACTCTTAAGGAAGTTAATTTTGCAATCTCAAACCGGTAAAAGAGAGCATGCGCGCTGTACAGGGATTCGTATGAGCTTAATGTTACATTTAGAACAACTCGGAACTGACTGTTTCGACTCTGTACCCCTGTCCCAGTCCCATATACACTGGTCTAATAGTGTTTTTGAGACTGTATATAACAATATTTATATATCTTTATATACAGTCTATGGTTAACACTGGTAAAATTACAAAAATAATTGCTTTCCAAGTTGTGAATATGCATAATAAATACTGATTGATTCGTGTGCGAGCTGTTAATGGACAGTAATGTCTCTCAAACGTGGGTGGAGGATGTTAATAAATAATAAAGTCAAATAGAAAGGAATAAAGTAAAATAATTAAAAATAAAGTGTTGTCTTTGGAAAAATATTTTGCTTTCTCTTTGTTATGATCTCAGATTTGAAAGTGTCAGTATTTTTTTCCAAAATCACAGTTTGACCCGTTGATACACATATTTCATAATTTCCTGTTCGCACAAAACAGTGAGTAGCCTACTACTACTAACTGCCAAAAACAGCATATTATGCAAATTAGTACAGCTTGTATAATGTATAGACATGTCCTTCTTATACTGCAGGTGGATAAAGCAATTAAAAGAAAGTTGCATTTATTTACCTGCTGTCAGAACAGATGACATTGATCAAGATGCGGTGCTATAGCGAAATTTAGCCAAAACGGAAAAATAATATACAATTAAAGCTGCAAGCAGCATTGAAGGGCCCGAAGCACATGTGCGCGCGTCGGGGAGTGCAGCGCACGCCGCTTCACGACAACAGAGTGCAGGGCTCACCCCCCCCCACACACGCGCGCGCGCAGACTCACACACAGAAAGCCTGACGGAAGACCAGACAAACAGCAGTCACAGTCAGTCCTTTCTCCTGTCCTCCTCCCTGTGCTTTAAAGCAGGTCCATCCATTAGTAAACCAACACTGCCATCTGTTGGAAGAATCCATGAATTGCAGGAAGAGTGATGACAGACATGAAGTTCAAAGGCACGTCACGGGCACGCCGTTCAACGTAACGGAAATCTGAAGGCAGGTTGTCATGGCCAAGGTGTGTGGAGAGGGCTAGGCCAAGTTTGAAGTGAGTCTGATAAAATCTGTAGGAGCAGATTGCAGAGGAAGAAGCCCTGGAAATTAGCAGTTTATTGAAGATAACTGACTTCCTGTTGGGTTTAGAGCAGGGCTCCAAGAGGCTTTTTTTTTGGTCTGGGCATGACGAATATGCCACCTGACTTTCATAAATGTCCGGCAAATTTTAAGGGTGGTTTTGCGATTTTTTAATTTTCCAGGGGGCGCTAATGAGGCGATTTGGCCACGCCCATGTCCAAGACCCATGTCATACAAGAGAATACATCCCTCCCGACGTGTGTGGCAAGTTTCATGACATTTCAAGCATGTTTAGCCCCTCAAAAAACTGTTTCCTGTTTATGGCGAGGAATGCGTTGTCACGGCAACGCCGCTTGATGAAAACTCACAGTTTTCACAGTGAAGCGTCATGAAGTTCTTAAGAGCATGCTGAGTGATTTTGAGGTGGATGTGGTTAACCTGCTAGGAGCACTGATTAAAAGTATGGGGCCTGTAACTTCCTGTGTGATGGGGAAACACCTGACTTCCACGGCGCGTCACGGGCACGCCGTTCAAATTAATGTAAATCGCCGAGTATCGTTTAATGGTCAACTTGTGTAGAGGGCATGGGCAAAGTTTGAAGTGAATCTGATGAAATCTGTAGGACGAGATGGCAAAAGCGTGAGCCCTGGAAATGAGCAAAATAGCCTTAAAATGAACAGTTTATTAAAGATAAGTCACTTCCTGTTGGGTTTAGAGCAGGGGTCCAAGAGGCTTTTTTTAGGTCTGGGCATGACAAATATGCCACCTGACTTTCATAAATGTCGGGCAAATTTTAAGGGTGGTTTTGCAATTTTTTAATTTTCCAGGGGGCGCTAATGAGGCGATTTGGCCACGCCCATGTCCAAGACCCATATCATACAAGAGAATACATCCCTCCCGACGTGTGTGGCAAGTTTCATGACATTTCAAGCATGTTTAGCCCCTCAAAAAACTGCTTCCTGTTTATGGCGAAGAATGCGTTGTCACGGCAACGCCGTTTGATGAAACGTCACAATTTCCACAGTGAAGCTTCATCCACTTCTTAGGTCTGTCCTCCCCAGGTTTGAGGTGGATATGGTTAACCTGCTAGGAGTACTGATTCAAAGTACGGGGCCTGGCACTTCCTGTCGTCACTAGGTGGCGCTATGACTTTGAGTAAATATTGACCCCTACATGTGTTCATGCCGGGAATGTCAATAAACGTGAGGAATTTGGAAAAGATCTGACCACTTTCAGCCAAGTTACGAGACTTTGAATTTTCATGATGGACCATCGACATTCGCCGCGCCGCCATGACCACGCCCTTTGCAAAAACCTCACAATTTTCACTGTGAGGCATCATGAACATGTTTAGGCTTCAGAGGCCAATTTTGAGGTTGTTCTGCTCAACCCACTCAGAGGTGCATGTCAGACAGTAAGCCGTGACACTTCCTGTCGTCAATAGGTGGCGCTATGAGTGTGGCCGCAAATATGCATATGGATGCCTTCAGGGCGGGGGGGTCATGCCACATGGTGAGTTTGGGGCCTCTTGGACAATGTACAGTCCAGTTATAGACCACTTCCTGTTTGGCGGCAAAACACCTGATTTCCACGCCGCGCCACGGGCACGCCGTTCAAATTATAGCAAATCTGCGAGTATCGTTTAAAGGTCAACTTGTCTAGAGGGCATAGGCCAAGTTTGAAGTGAATCTGATAAAATCTCTGGGCGGAGTTCGCAAAAGCATGAGCCCTGGAAATGGCCAAAATATGCCTCAAAATGAGCACTTTATGAAAAATACCCGACTTCCTGTTGGGTTTAGAGTAGGGGTCCAAGAGGCTTTTTTCTAAGTCTGGGCATCTCCCATAAGCATACCAAGTTTGGTGCATCTAGCTGAAAGTGAAAGGGGGGGGCATTAACTTTGAAAACTGAAGGTGGCGCTATAATTTTTTCTCCCCCCCCCCATGCTCCGAACCCATGTCAGACCGGAATTTTCGCCAAGCCGCACGTGTGTGCAAATTTTCATGACTTTTTGAGCACGTTTAGGCCCCCATTTTTGCAGTCAAACGCATAAAATAATTATAATAATAATAATAATTCTTACAATTTCAATAGGTCCTTGCACCGATTTTCGGTGCTTCGGGCCCTAATAAACCCGTTAATAGCTACGCGGTTATCATTTGTTATCTATATTGCCCCACTTGCCCTGAACGCAGCTATATAAATATAACTCCCCCTCAGTCTCTTAGTTACCGCCCACAAAGTTACTCAGCCAGGTGACAGCTGAGCCAGCAGGGACTCAACACGGCTGCACTCTACGCAGCATAACATACAACATAGCGACATCTGTCTGCGCCAAATCAAAGTGGAGTACACATAGACAGTTGCTCAATTATTGCGTTTACTTTCTGTCTTTACATGTACGTAATTTGAAAGCATCTCTTCCGCTCGTTGTAGCAGAGTAGCCTGCTAGCAGCGCGAGGATATCATTAACGTTAGCGTCTGACGTTGCTACCAGAGAGGACTCAACGGTTGTTGTTATACTGAGCAGGTAAAGACCGTCACCGTCAACATGTCAGATTCGGCCGGAGAGTCGAAGTTGGAGGTGAAACAGGCGAGCAAAGAGGTGAAGGAGAGCGAAAACGTAGCGGAAAAATATTCAGCCATGACCGTAAGCAAGAATAGCGAAATGAACATGGGAGAGCTGTCGTCCGCCTTCAGCGCTGTGCCCACTCACAAACCAGTTAAAAAGGTAAGACAGCAGCCAAGCCTCTGCATAAAAAGGGCGGACATTTATACAGTCTGGCATATTTATGCAGTGCTTTTTAGTTTTGTCAAAATATTGTAGCTAGTATAGCCTACCTCATACCCCACCTGCGTCTGGTGATCATTTGAGTGCACGGGGTCAGTTGTACGTCATGAATTTGGGTTTACAATAGGTTGTACTACTGCCCACAGTAAGTAATTAGCCTAATAACCTCCAGTCACTTAATAAATAAAGGGCATAGCCTATATCTTAACCCTTCACTTGCAGGGTGAATACATTTTACACTAATGTTTTAACACATTATGAGGAATTTACATTTAAAGGAAAAATATACACCAATAATTATTCACATAAGAGAGGAACTAATCTGGATTGTCTCTCAATCTGTTGCAAAATAGAGCCTATAGGCCTATTCTCACAAGAAAGTGGTGAACCTGAAAGAGGCAGATTAATATTGTGTGTGATATAAATATGTTATATACTGTATGTTACAAAACTTGCATTAGGGGATTTTAAAAGTTTGTTTTCCTTTACTCCAGAGTCTGGAGTAATAAGAAGAGACAGTTTGGGCAGGATGTCTGTGCTCAAAAATATTATAATGTAACAGGAAATCAGCAATGAAAAGTCACATGGGTCATATCACCATTGTCCACATGTATAGAATTACTGAAGTCTGAAAGTTAAAAAAAAAGAAACCTCACAATTGTGCTTTTCTTAAACAAAAAGACCAGTTTCATTTTTCTTTTTGGTCTTCACTTTCCTTCACAAAGAAAATCAGTTTCACCTAAATGCCTTGATTTCCTGATCATATCTAGCTCAAGGAAATAACAGAATGGTTTGCACTATGTAACACTTACAAAAGAAGGATGTTAACTGACACTCTAAAGGAACAAGGAAGAGTTGCAGCTTGAATTCTTGTGGATTTTGAATGGAAAGTATTTGCACACCTCATTTAAGCTGGAGTGGACAAAAGAATACCAGTTTCGGACAAAATACACACTCTAATCTCTTTTTACATTGTGCAAACAGATGCTCAGTTGACAGTTCATTAGGTACACCTAGCTAAAACTAATGCAGTCTATCACAAGAGTCCTGCAATAAATCCTACCTTTGTGAAGGTTATAATGTTATACCCTCATTGATTTAAGTGGGGTTGACAAAATAATAGAAACACCTCTCAGTATAATGTAATACAATTCAGAGCCACAAACTGCATCCTCCAAAATGATCACACAGCTGAATCAACACCTCTCTAAAACAGTTTCAACAAAAACTGAACATTATAACCTTCATGAATGTTTAATTTGTTGTAGGGCCTACCTAATTAACTGGCAACTGAGTGTGTAACTCATCTGTGACCAGGAATCTGTCTTATCACTCTCCGCCCAAGATTTATTAGTCAGCCTGGTAGCCTCATTATAGACCAATCGTTTCACATCCTCATTCTCTTTTTTGGAGGGATGTACTGTTACAGCAAACAGTTTGTGATTTCTCAAACCTAGAATCCAACAAGCCTAGCATTAATCCTGGACATGATGAAAGGACTAATACTGAGCTCCTCCACAGTGAACTAGAGACAGCTACGGTAAATATGAATTTGTTTGTGGTATTGTTTGTAAGACACAGCAAGAAAAATTAATCACAAAGTTGGGTGGTCAACTTCCATCCGTCATGTGAGGTCAAAGGTGGCACCAGCCCGTGTTGGGAGTAGAAAAGGGAACTGTTTGCTGTGTGGTTTATG
Source organism: Macquaria ambigua (assembly GCA_008360985.2). Lineage (NCBI taxonomy): Eukaryota > Metazoa > Chordata > Actinopteri > Centrarchiformes > Percichthyidae > Macquaria > Macquaria ambigua. Next base: position 734,267 of record VMKM01000007.1, on the reverse strand, counting down.
CCCACCGTGATCCAGGGTCAAAGGCCAGTGGAAGACATTTGTTTTGACACAGAAATGGTTATCTTATGTTAACGTGTCATGTTACAGATGTTTAGTTGAATGATTATGTCCTGTAGTTAATATTTAGGCACTGATGGTTAAGTTAAGTTGCGAGCTTACAAATGCATGGAAATGAGGTTGGAGATCATGGTTAAGTTTGGGGTTTCATGTGGCTGTTGTTCTAGGAACGGGGCAGTTATGTAAAATATTTGCTACTTCAATCATGCCCCCTTTAATCATATTTGTCCCAGTAATCTCTTTGACGGGCTTTTTAAAACAATACCATGCCAGTGACTAAATAACAAATACTGTAGACAGGGAAAACTGTAGTAAAATATTCTAGAAAGAAGCACATAGCAAAAGATCAAACATTGTTAAAGAGGTGCACATTCAGAGTCTTGGGGAGGGCAAGTGAACTCAATTTGGCATCACCAAGGCTTTAGTCAACTTCAACTTTCAACTTTTACTTTAGTGTCTCATAGGTGAAACAAAAAACACACACCAACTTTAAACAAGATACATAAAACATGATATAAATATGTAAAAACATGTAATAAAAATATGTAAAACAAATGCTTAAACCCACCATGCCAGCTCCCATAACAGAATGAACGTCAAGTCCATCCAGCCGTCACATTCAACCCAGTCATCAGTGGTTATAACACCTCTGCATTACTCCTGGAGTCTACAAGAAGCACTTTGTAATGCAGTGAATGAATCCAGTATTTAACATGGCTCTTTAATAATGAAGTCTGAGGGAACCAGTATCAGTCAGTCGGTATTAGTCAGGCTTTGGGACCTTGCAACCCACACCATCCTGTCCAGGGGGAAAATATGTGGTGTCTTGTCACCTTAATCTCAAGAAAACAGCTTCACATTGTTCCTTGTTGCCATGTTATTTTCACTGGTATGTGGAGGCGTTTCAGTTCCAGGCATGGACCTAGAAACTAGAGACTGACCATGTCAGCATGAAGAACCTGATTCTCATTCAACGATGAAGAGAATGAGGCTGATTGATATTAATGACAGGAATGTCATCTTACTCACACTGTAGTCTATAGGCTGATTTATTAACGTCTTATCCAATCTCCCCATGCTCTGATTCTTTATATCTCGGTTAAATATTTCACCTGGCCTGGTAAAGACAGTGAAAACAAAAACATTCCAACAAACTGCTGAGGTGTAGTCCATACCTGGACTCACTACTTTGCATGTGAGAAGATAACGTTACAGCACCTATAGGATTTTTTTTCTCACGATCTCGTGTTGCTTCGATGTCTGTCAACACAAATGTTCCGGTTCCCGCTGTGATTAAGAAGTTAGCTGACCAGGCATAGAGCTCGGCACACACAACAAAAACACCAGTTCCTGTTCTGTTCGCTTTACCTGAGTGTGGATTCAGCGCTCACAGGGAGTAGGCCAGTCTAATAGCTGTGGAAATTGATCAATAGTTGTACTATGTACTATGTTGCACACATTGAATGCCTATCACGGTCATACCAAAACATTATGATACATTACAATATGATATTATAATACATTTCACAGGTAATTAGCATTTCTAATGCCCAGTGACATAAAATGAGTTGAGCAGACCACAATGGAAATGCAATACTGTTAGCTGATTTCAAGCTGGAGAGCATTTTGTGATTTTATCTGTCTGGAAGTTTTGGGATCGCAGCAAGGGTGTGCTAAACTGAGGGGATGTTCACAATTATTATACAAACATGAGTAAGATGGATCCCCAAAAAACATTGGCTTTGGCAGCTTAATTTTGGAACATCTGTCTTGATGGTGCAATGTCTGTTGGTCTGCAGCCAGACATCTATTTTTGTCAATACAACAAAATAAGCTTACTAGTTTGAGTAGGATTATCATGTTGCCAAAGTGCTTTTTTCTTTTTTTAGCAAAGATCTTCATTTTTCTTCATTCCACTCCATCCAAATCTGGTCATGGCTGAAGCCATATAAACAAGACCTCAAGCAAGACAAAAATAAAAACAGTCCAAGTCTAATTTCTACTCAAAGAAGGAGTGGTCGTCTCCACAGTACTCAGCCTACAGCTGACCCATAGTATGAGCGTTGAGATTGCTCATAGCTTTGTTTTATGGCTAGATTTATATCCATTTGAAATAGCTTCAGTTTATTTACAGCATGTAACATGTCTCTTTTTTTAATATATATATATCAGCAAATCCAGTTTGTGGAGGATAAGCAGGAGTTCAGCAGGTTCCCCACCAAGGCAGGCCGTCGCTCCCTGTCCCGCTCCATCTCTCAGTCATCCACAGACAGCTACAGCTCCGGTAAGAAGGAGAGACATCCGTACATACATGTGTGCACCAGTGCTCAATTTGTCTGCAGTATAATATTTTGCATGAATTTCTTTGATTTAAAAAAAATAAAATCACATTGTGATATGTGTTATTATATATGTTAACTGAGCTTTAGAGTGTGGCAAGTGAGGTGAAGAGAGATGGAGCTCTAAATTAAAAAAAAAAAAATTCATCAAACCAGTTGATTTTTATTTTACGTAAAACCTTAATATACATCAGTTTATTTATTTTAAGTTTTGTGTTCTTACATTTTCTTAAAAAAGCTCTTGTAAGGTGGTCTGGTAATGTTTATTTTTCTGTTCCTTTAACCACACTGAACTCTGTTGGACACCTGTTCAAATGCTCATTCAGTCTTGCATCAACTGTTTACTCCTCGGTGGCTTTAATTTGGTGAGAAAACCTCGTCTCCTTTACAGCTGCGTCCTATACGGATAGCTCTGACGATGAGACCTCTCCACGGGACAAAACTCAGGTCAACTCCAAGGGCAGCAGTGACTTCTGTGTCAAGAACATCAAACAGGCTGAATTTGGCCGACGTGAGATTGAGATTGCAGAACAAGGTGAGACACAGCGGGGGACAAAGTCATGATCTAATTAAAGAAATAAAACCTGGCCACCAACTACACTACATCACCACACATTTAGAAAAATGAACAATTTAAGATAACATAATAAAGAAAAGGAAACCGCTTTTACCCAGCTATATAAATGGAGAGAGGGTATGTATAGAATTTGCTATCTTTCCGTTTAATTTTAGTCAATTGCTGCCAAGAAGAACAACATTTTTTGTGAGATTCTTTGCTGTCTTTCTCACTCATCCCTTTTTATGTTCTCGTTTTCAGATATGTCAGCGCTGATCTCTCTCAGGAAGCGGGCACAGAGTGAGAAACCATTGGCAGGTGCCAAAATTGTGGGCTGCACTCACATCACTGCCCAGACTGCAGTAAGACTTCTCTCTGACTTTGAGCTTCAGCGATCCAAGCAAAGGCTGCAGTGTGATAGTGCCTCTTAATTAGGATAGGATTTTAGGTTTCTGCCACACTTAGTGTCTATATATCCGGTATTACCTGAGTCTTAAATGATTAAAATGCTGTGGAATCTGTATTTCCATTAAATACACAATTGGCTGTGTTTCATGGACAGCTCAACAAACAGTGTGGCAGACATAATACAGACCTGGTTCACTGTAACCTTCAGTGTTACTGAATAACACACTGGTCACAAATAGATGGCATATCATATCATTCTATCTTATTTGACCATTTTCTTGTGCTTACCTATGTGTTTTCAGGTGCTGATTGAGACTCTGGTGGCTCTTGGGGCTCAGTGCCGCTGGACTGCATGTAACATATACTCTACACAGAATGAAGTGGCTGCTTCTCTGTCAGAGACCGGTAAGCAGTAGAGAAGGTGAAGAACATTTAGTTTTGGAGGTTGAATACAGGCAATGGACACTGTTTTTGCCCCTTGGTAACAATGAGGTGTGGAAATTATACAGATTTTAATTGCACTTGATTACGAACAATAATATGGTTTTAACAGACCGTATGGTTAGCATGAGGTGTTTTCTTATGACCAGAGGTGTGCTTTGCCATGTGAGCATCTCGTGTCTTTTAGAGCCAGGGATACTGTTTGGAAATGTTTAATGAACTCTTAAAAAATCAACCCTGCAGAGATAATGGGAACGCATAAGATTTGCCATTTAGTGAAGGAACAGCACTACTTGAGCCCTTTATCTGTGGTTGCTATGTGATGGTTTAAGTATTTACTACATTTCCACAGTGGACCTTTCATGATCTGACAAGCTGAGGGGGTTACAACAGATTTAGGAGGTGCAGGTTGAGTTTGTGTCTACTGTTAAGTGAGTTATTACTGTGCATAGTCTACCACATGCTGTTTTATTTGGAAAAAAAAACATTTTCATTAAACTATAGGGCATTTAGAAAGCACAAATGTCTGCCACTGCAGAACAGTTTTCTTAATGACATATGTAATTATTATAGTGCAAAGTGTTTTGGTCAGTTTTTCTAAATAGTTTCAATAACTTTGCCCTCATTCACTGTCATATCTGCAGCTTGAGAAAGTGTTTCTTTAATTGCAGCATATAGACTCTAATGAATAAATATAATAAACGTGATTGATTGATGTAGTCGCTCCAGTTTCTGTTTTGGGAGACGATAGAGACTCCATGTTCATCAATCTGGACTGAACAAACCAGATGGTGGACAAACATGGGATTGTTGACATCAGAGTCTTCAAGATATTAGCCATCTGTTATGTTTCAGGTGTGGCTGTGTTTGCCTGGAAAGGCGAGTCTGAGGATGATTTCTGGTGGTGTATCGACCGCTGTGTCAACACTGAGGGTTGGCAGCCTAACATGGTATGTGGAAAAGTTTATTTTTCTGCCTTTGTGTGTTGGTGTAGCAATAGACTTTGATATGTGAATGATATAGACAACCAAATGCCTCAAATACCCATAAAAACACCAGAGGAGCATCCAGTTATTTCAATGAAGCTATTTATAAATATTTGTCTTGCAATACAGTTATTTGGCTGCGTGCCCATAAGAGATGAGAAAGGTCAGGCTTTACAGTGTATATCATTCTGTGTTAGGACTGTCTCTTTACTAACATTCATGTTCATAAAGAAAATGTATGTTTTCTCTTCTCTGTTAGATCCTTGATGATGGAGGAGACTTGACACACTGGATGTACAAGAAATACCCCAATGTATTCAAGAAGATCAGGGGCATTGTAGAGGAGAGTGTCACTGGGGTTCACAGGTAATTTACTGCTTAATAGATAAACACTTCCTATAAAATAGTCAGTGAAACACCCACTGCAACATGCACCAACATGAACCTTCCTCTTTCCTCTCTCTAGGTTGTATCAGCTGTCTAAAGCTGGAAAACTGTGCGTACCTGCTATGAATGTAAATGACTCTGTGACAAAGCAGAAGTTTGACAACCTGTACTGCTGCAGAGAGTCGATCCTGGACGGGTGAGCAATCTTGGGTTTCAGGCATCTGGTTGTTGGAAGGCTGAACAATAACAAAGTCGACTTGATGTTGAAACACTGCACAGTTTGTTTATTGGACTGCTTTACAGTGACTAGTAAGGTTTGAAAGAAACACAGCATCCAACGAAGGCCCTTGCTTGTATCGTGAAAACAATCTGGAGTTTGATAAACTCAAACTGATGAGATAAGGGTTCAAATCAAACAATGCCAACTGGAAAACAGTGGCTCAGCTGTGAACTCGGCTTCACTCTTCAAGTTCATGGAGTTTTCCATGAACTCACCAACACATTCAAGACGTAGTAGTGTTTCTTATCCCCCAAGCGATAAATGAGAAAAGCAAGTTATTACAGCTAATTCTGTCAATATTCAAATTATTAAAATTCGCATTCCACAGTCTAGTTCAGTTGTTCAAAGAAAGAGTCACATTACTTTTCCTTCACTCCTGAATGGGTCATCAGCTGCCACATGCCTAACATCAGAACTTTGTCTACTGTAACACCGGAGTGACGTAAAGGTCAGGAAACATTGTTTCCATCACAGGGCACCCGGTCTATAAAGATCACATATCACCTCAATAGCTTTTTAAAAAGCTGTTGCCCTTGTAATACTCTTCTTTTGTGCTCACTGCAAACTCTCTGGACTCGACACTGAGCGAAACAGCCTGAGAACATAACTGTTCCATTTTTTACCCTCCTGTTAATTATCACCACCGCAGCATATAAATAGTCTAGTACTCTTTTAACAATGTCTGCATCAAGTCAGTGCTTTCTGCACTCACCACTCGTAATTTATTGCTGTTCCTTCTGATTAATTATCTGCAAGGTACACTGATGTCTTGTAGCAGCGAGGTGTTTCATTAAGAGTTATGTCGGCATCAGAACTGTAGAAAGTTATACTGTCACAGAAAACACATCACTTGAAATGGCTATTTAGGACAGGTCAGTAAATGTTTTGGGTTGTGGGGCAACTTTTGGTACACATTCTTCATTCTTCATTCTTTATTCTTTATTTGGATCCCCATTAGCTTCCACAAAGTGGTCGCTAGTCTTCAAATGGTGCAAAATGACATTTTTACTGTATATCAGTATAAAGATGCCAGATTTTGGAGTCATACAGATACAGATTGGCAGTTTTTCACTTGTACAAAAAAGTGCTAATTTTATGTCTCAAACGTCTCTAGCTTGAAGAGAACCACAGATGTCATGTTCGGAGGCAAGCAGGTGGTCGTATGTGGGTATGGCGAGGTGAGATACTTCTTTTAACATTAACATGCCACACTAATCTTAATCACATAGCTGTGAAAGCATTCATGTCTGTCATCACATTTCATTGGACAACATTTACAGGACATTGAATATATAATGGTGTCTGACTGTTGAATCTAGATGATGTTAAAGAATCAAAGTTTGAAGGGAGATCAGTGAGGCTTGTCCTGTTCAATACCTAGAGCCTTGATGGTTTTGTATTAAGATGGCTTGTGTTTAAATACTGATCATTTTCTAAATCTTTGCAGGTTGGAAAAGGTTGTTGTGCTGCTCTGAAAGCTCTGGGAGCCATCGTCTGTGTTACAGAGATTGATCCCATCTGTGCCCTGCAGGCCTGGTGAGGAAAACAAAAATTGGGGCAATCTCCACGCTGAATGTGTTGAATGTCAAAAAATATATCAGCAGAACAGACAGAAGTATGGATAGCACAGCAGAGCGAGTTTTATTAATTTTTTAACAAACGTTTTGTGAGATGACTAATGTTTAGCTTAAACTCAAACACACTACATTAACCCAACAGGGAGCCCAGCCGCTCAGCTGAGTTGAGTTGCTTGTCAATAAATAATAGATACTTTCCTTTCCGTCACTGTCCTCACTGCAACTGAACACTGACCCTCTTCTTTCTCTTGTGTGCAAACAGCATGGATGGATTCAGGGTGGTCAAGCTGAATGAGGTCATTCGCCAGGTTGATGTCATCATCACATGCACCGGTGACTTTGAAACCATGCTGATTGCATTGGGATGCACTGATGTGGGATTATAGCCTTTCAATCTATACCTGTCTGACATAATAAATGCCTTTTTATTTCATGGTCCTTTGCACTGTTCCTTAGGGCTCTGTGCTCACTATGTCCTGTGTGGCAGAGGAAGTATGCCGATTAAAGGTTGTGTCTCTCCGTAGGGAACAAGAATGTGGTGACCAGAGACCAGCTGGACCGAATGAAAAATGGCTCTATTGTCTGCAACATGGGCCACTCCAATACTGAGATAGATGTGGTAAACTAGTGCTTACGATGGAAGAATTCCATTAAATCTATCCTACAGACTGAGTTAAAGTATATTTAAAGAACGTCATCTCTTGCAGGCAAGCCTTCGGACCCCTGAGCTGACCTGGGAGAGAGTGCGCTCTCAGGTGGATCACGTCATTTGGCCTGATGGCAAGAGGGTTATCCTTCTGGCTGAGGTAACTGGCTACATCTGTACGCCTTGCAACCATATGTAATGAATACACACAGACGTCCGGCATGTGATGAATGTGATTTCAGGTCTTAAACTGACTTATTAGTCTGTTTTAGTCTCATTCGTAACACAACAACAAATATAGCACATAACATATGACATACACAACATCCAGCCATCCAGTCTTTCTCTGTGAGCTGTCGTATCGTATGAAATAATTTGCACTCTGGCAGTGGATTATGGAAACTTTGTAATAGATCGTCGATGAGATTTACTGTTCAAATCAAGTTTTTACAATAATACTACCTTTACTTCCTTTCATCAATTAAATGGTACTTATTAAAAACAGTCAAATTGTAGAAAAAGTTTTTAACACAACCATAACACCCACTACAGACCGACGAGTGACTGACCAGTCTAACTTTTTGGCTTGTGAAGAACACAGCAACATGTTGCTATGCACGGTGGCTTTTTAAAGCACTTAAAGTTCTTGATAACGTGTTGTTTTCTTCTGCAGGGGCGTCTCCTTAACCTGAGCTGCTCCACTGTCCCCACCTTTGTCTTGTCCATCACAGCCACCACTCAGGTAACATGTCGATACGACCAAACAGCCTTCAATAAGCTACGCAGCAGCTAAAGACACACAGTCCACTGCCGTCCACTGCAGATAGCAGAGTGTGTAGGGTTCACCATGTGCTTTTCCACTTGCTGCTGTTATTATTTGGCCATCCTGGCAGGTAAGCTCATGATCTGACCCGCAAATGTCATCAGTAATAAAACACCAGAGATAAACAGAAGGTTCATGAGCTGAGCTTTTTTTCAATAAGATAAAATAGATTCCTGCTAGTGGAAGACATTTCATAGTATACAGTGCACTCACAACAACATGCTGCTTCTCTTCATAGATTAGATTGTTGTTATTACTCTATAATCCGAAGTTCATCCAAACTTACATTTATTGCTCTTCATTCAGTTCATGATGTGCATCCATTTTCAACTGTATTAATCCATCCATTATTAATCCATGTTTATGTTCAGGCTCTGGCCCTTATCGAGTTGTACAACGCTCCTGAGGGACGATACAAGCAGGATGTTTATTTGCTTCCTAAGAAGATGGGTGAGGATATATAAATACTTAACCTTGACCTGTAGTATTTAAGTAACATTACTCATGGATGCCTTGCATGTAAGTTTTGAAATTACATGTTTAAGATAGAAATTTAAAATCTTCTCTGAACGTACCATATCCGTGTATTTCAGATGAATATGTCGCCAGTCTGCATCTGGCCACTTTCGATGCCCACCTGACAGAGCTTTCTGATGAGCAGGCAAAATACCTGGGCCTCAATAAGAACGGCCCTTTTAAACCCAACTACTACAGGTACAGTACTGCAAAGTTTGACTACAGAATACTGCAGTATAGTATTGCAACTATGAAACTAAAAGCTCATTATTATTGTTTAGTTTATAAAATGTCAAAATTGATATCCTAGATTAGTCAAATTGCTTATTTTGTCTGACCAACAATCACAAAAGTATTCAATTTCAAAACACTTGATACTAAATCATAATATTCAAGTAGCTCTAATTACCAGGTGTTTGATATTTTGTACTTGATAAATGGCTTTTAGTTGACTATACACACACACACACACACACAACACACAACACACAGCATTTTGCTATTAAGCATTTCCTAACTAGTTCTTGGTATTCACAGGTATTAGTCTGCAGGGGAACCACACCTCAGCATACCTAAATGTGGACTGACTCTGGACATCCCAGACAAGACAAGACAAGACAAAATAAAGATTTATGTATATTGTATTTTATACTCTTCACAGGATGCACAGCTTATATTTAGTTGTGTTTTATTGGCCACGGCAGGTTTCTCTTCTCTTGCTCCTTCCTACAGAACTGCACATGGCACCCAGCTGTCACAGCACTTATATCTGTTGTTTAGTGAGATTTTTATTTTCTGGTGCATCTGTTTCCATACCTGCCTGCTCCTAGGTTATTTTAGAGTTCTGATAGATAATGAATAATGTATCGATATATTGTGCCAAATGACAGTGACGGGGACGGCTTACAGTTGTTGTGAAATGTCATTGGTTAGTTGTGAAGTCAGTTAAACCTTCACTAAGCGATACTTTTGGTAGAAAAATTGTATCAAATTCCTCCATGTAATGCTGAAGGGTCACTTGAAATTCCAAACCCACAAAACTCTGAAACTCACTGAGCTTTTTAGCCACTGTTAGCTCCTTGTTTTGGTTCTCTCATCAATGAAGAGAAGCCAAAATGACAGAGCTGATGTAAACTCCTGGCTGGTGAAGAAAGTCAAGCGCCAATGTTTTTCTCAGGAGTAGGTGGACCAAATCAGAGCTAAAAGGCCAGTGAATATTGGACTTAAATTGATCAGGTGGCCAGAAATTCCAGTCCAGTTAGATGTTGCTGTGTGTCTGCTGGATGTTTAAGTAGGCACTTGTTTGCTTACAAATGAGCCATAACAACTTGATAATCTGATTGTAAATCAGGGGCTCTGTTTCTGTGAGTTTTGTTTTGGAGTCTTTCCGCCCCCCAGTGGCCAGAAATCGCTTGATTCAGCTTTAAGGTTTTCTTTCTGCTTTAATGTGGCAGCACTCACTCACTTAATACATTCCATCCACAGAATACAGAAGAAATGTTTTCTGTAGTACCATCCACATTACTGCTAACCTTCAGCAGATCTGGGCAACAAAAGAAACCTTTTGACTATAGCTCACGTAAGAAGGGCGCTTGTCATTTATTTTCTTGAAAAGATGCGTCCATTTATGAGGTTTTGGTATCTGGTAAGAATAGTATCTGCACCTCAGGGCATTCAAATATCTCAAATTATTTGTAAATATATTTTTACCAGATCAGCACTCTCTGACCTTAGTGTCTGTATCTAGTCTCGCTGTCATTCTCATGAAATTATTATTTACAGTAGGACTGTAAAATAGATTTAGAGATTTTGATACTCTGTGATCAGAATCGTCTGCAAGTCATCTGCAGCTACGTATATTCTGTGTAAAGCTTTCACAAGTCACAGACCACATGTTGAACAGTGTTACATACAGTATGTTTATGCTGTATATGCAACAGCCTCGATGAGCTGATCTCATAATGGTATTGAGTTTATTGTTACATTCGTCACAGGACTCTGGTCTTGTGTTTTTCTATTGAAGATTTTAACAACAGAAAAGTAAACTTGAATATCCAAATGGTCTGGGCCTAAACATGAATAAGCTTTGTTGTCAGCACATTTGCATAGATCAATGTGTTAGCGTTACCTTCTGGGTTATCTTGTGGTATTATAGCTTTTCTAATAACACAATGTTTTGCTTTGTTTCCTTGCATTTTTCATTATTCAAAAGGCTTAAGCACTGTATTGTAAGGCTTGTTAAATGCACAAACTTATTATGCCACTTTAACTTCTCTATATTCACTGGTAATTTTTAAATTAGTGGCCACATCGGATGACTTAGTTCTATGACTACTATATAGTGTGCAGGTAGTAGTTGTGTCTTGCTGAATTTAAAGCTCTTCAGCACATTTCAACATGCTGTATTTCACGCTGGTGGTCTGTGTGCCGATTATAAAGAATATGGTCTGAACCGTTATATATATATATATATATATATATATATATATATATATATATATATATATATATATATATATATATATATATATATATATATATAGTGCCCTGAGATAACGTCTGTTATGATTTGGCGCTATATGAATAGAATTTAATTGATCTTACTCCAAACTAGACAGTATTACTATCCCGGCTAAAGTTTCGGCACCTTGTTAGATTGTTAAGGTATTGCGTCACCCTTCACCAAACTTACACTTCATCTGCAGAGTTACAGGTAATTCCTGTATGTTATTTTTAACGAGTTCATTTTTGTCACTTACGCCTGCTGTTTAATTGTATAGTAGCCTACAGTGTGCTACTATGAAGTGCTTTCATCTTTGCACTAGCAGCTTTAAGGGCATTAGAGCCAAGGACATTCATTGAGGACATCATTGTCAGAAAGATGAGCACTGTAACCATGGTTACTAGTCAGTTGACAGTGCCTTGTGACTCACTTAGTAATTTATATTCACAATTTCACATGTACAACTGTGGTTTTCTCCAAGTATGGTAATGCCCAACGTGGTTGTTATTCTGCAATATACAGTGATAGCTATGCAGCAAAACATACTCAGTTTTCTTCTGTCAGGTGTTTTACTTCTGCTACGGTGGAGAGTTGTTAAATCAGTGTTTCACACCACTCAAAAAATATGCATTAGTGTAAGATGACTTAACAGTTTTAGACATTAGTAGGCAATGTTTTACATTCTGATGTACTTATGTATGTATGTATGTATGTATGTATGCATTGATTTTAATGTATATGTTTCATTCCAGTTTTATTCCTACCAATCAGACAGTTAAATTACTTACAGTGGTCGTTTCATAAAAGCACTTGATAAATGCCTTTTTATAGTGGATTCCTTTTGTTTGAACTAATAATAACAGCCATTTTACTCTAGTTTTAACTCTGTTATAGAGACAAATGAATGTGTTATTACTGGAGCAAACAGCTCGACTCTTCTCAAATTAAAATAAATAAGCATACCACTGTGATTTAACAGTTGTACACTGTTGCTGGTTTGAAGATTTTGATGTGGAGACGAAGTTCTGTAAATTATATGTTAGCTATAAAGTAGGCCTATATTTTCAACTCTATCTGTAGTTTAGATTGAAGAACACAATTTCAGCAGTATACACCCTGTTAAATTTCTGTGCACAGTTCCCTTTAATAAACTGCTGTTTGAATTTGAAAATGACTCAGATACATCTTTTCACAAACATGATTAGGCCTTATCCATCTAGCAAATGTATTGACTACACCCTGCATGTCACAAATATTGATAAGTATTGGATACAGTCATGGCTGGATTACCAACTGGACAATGTGGGCAACTACCCCTGGGCCTCAGACCCCCAGGTGGAGTATTAGAAGAAGAGAATGTTTTTATTGTTGAAATTCCATCATCGCATCAAGGTCAAACATAACAACAGAGAAGGAAGGAAAAATGAAAAGGGGAAGAAAACAGAAACAGCCCAACAAAAAGAAAAATACCAACAAAAGTATGGTAAAAATATATATAACCACAAGAATTGAATAACAAATAAAATAGAGGGCATAGATCACGTGTTTCCCGTTTTTTAAGCAGTAGTTACTCATTCAGATAAAATAAGACATAAAATATGAACATGGACAGCCAGAGGAAAGTCAGTCTCTCGCAGACCAAGTCTCGTCTCGCGAGAGGACACTGCGCCCAAAAAATATGGACGTCGGTGGGAGCAGTGGTGGGCTTCCTGTAAACAATAAACAGAGAGCTATGATACCGAACAAAAGCAGGGGCGAATTTACCCGCAACCCAAGAAAAGATTCAGAGGTACGTGAACAGAAGTTTCTGATTAATTTTCAGCATGATTTCAAAAACAGACGAGGCCTTTTCAGCTGCTACAACCCATAACGTTAGCTAACTCTGCCCGGCTAGTGTAGCTTAACTATTATTTCTAACATGAATCGGCGATGTAATCTAACATCAGCAACTGAGGTTCTTGAAATTGTTAAAGTAATGTATAGTTGTGCAGTGTTTAATTTCTAGCCCTGTGTTAACTTATATGATGTTGAAAAGCGGTATAGCTTAGCAGGGGCTAGCTAGCTGATGTTAGCTAGCCACAGGCCAGAGACTGAACTGTCTGTCAGAAATCCAGTGGCGACCTGTTGAAAACGAAATCTTCCAGGTCCTGTTTGCTTCTTCTTTCAATGTATTGGCCTGGTGTGTTAATATAGTTTCACTATATATATATATATATACATATATATGTATACCATGGAGCCCTCATAGGCCTATAAAGAAAGCAAAGTGAGCGAGTCAGTGCTTTTTTAGCATGACAGTGGGAGATATTCATATGCAAGAAAATCACTTCCAGAATTGATGTTTTTTAACCAGTGCATGGGGAGTTTTGATCTCTTGTAATCTTTTGAATAACCAGACGATACACACAAACACTAGATATTAGAATTCCAGCTAAAACCATTGTAACACTAAATGTGATTCAGAGGAATTTCTCTGTATGGCATTAACTGATACATGATCAACAATCTGTTCTTGCAAATGACAAGCTTTCTTACAGTGTTGGAAGAAGTAGGTCCTTTACTAAGTTAAAATAGAAATACTACACTGTAAAATACACTCCATTACAAGTAAAATTTCTGCATTCAAAATGTTTCAAAAAGGCAGTAATGTGCCACATGCTCTAAAACCAAAATAATGTTTTGGGATCCTCAGCAATTCATTTTCATATAGTCATGCTTTCCCATGTTTTTGTATTTATTCTTTGTATTGCTGTATGTCAGTATAATTAACAAGGTTTGGGATGAACTCACGTCACCATAGAAGTATACCACCATTTGTCCAGTTAAAAGATCAGTTCATTCAAATCACACACAAAAAACAACAAAAAACAAAAACTAAAAATAAACAGTGGTATCTTGCCATGCACATTCATTTTTATTAATCCAGTTGGGTGAACTGACCCTTTAAGCTTAGCTAGATATAATAAAATATTCAGTAGATGCTATTTGGTAGCTGGTAACTATCTGTCTAATCAGTGCAGTTTGGATTATTCCTCTGAAGTAATATTTTTTTTAAAATCATAAAGGCATAAAATGTGTCATGTGTTGTGTTCAGGGGCTGGCTGAGTCTCCAGACCTCGAATTTGAATATGCTGATACAGACAAGTGGGCTGCAGAGCTGTCAGGTGCGTGTGGTCATCATGGATGGACATTCAGATTTCCTGACTCTTTTTTTGTTCCCTTGAACATATAGCGTGTTCAGATTAATTATGTATTCTTTATGTGTGTTTCAGAGCTGTACAGTTATACTGAAGGACCAGAGTTTGCTCTTAACAGAAAGTGCTTTGAGGTGGAATTCAAAACACATGGTATGTAGTTAAACTTACACACACTCAGTCAAATCTTAATTAATTAATTGTAAAAAAAAAAAGTATTATATCTAAGATGAAGAAGGTGTAGATATTAAGTTTATTATCTCTGACCTCTTCTGTGTCTTAGTTTCTGATAAGAAGTGGACAGAGCTCGATGCAGCTCAGCACAGAGCTCACGCCATGCGCCTGTTGGACAGTCTGGAGGTGATTGCCCGGGAGAAGAGGCTCAAGGTCGCCAGAGCTATTCTTTACATGGCTCAGGGTAAGTCCACATCACTTAAAATAGTTTTAGCATGGATTGTTCTTGAAGAGAAATCTTGCCATGAGGGGCCATGATCAAGGAGGCTATTTTTTGGTTTTCTCTCTATATTTCACAGTGGTACATTTTGTTTCTCTCCAGGAACCTTTGCAGAGTGCAGCTCCGAGGCTGAGGTGCAGCACTGGATGAGATACAACATCTTTCTTCTGCTGGATGTGGGGACTTTCTCTGCTCTGGTGGAACTGCTCAACATGGAGATTGAGTACGTTCTCAGTGATCAGTTTTCTAGCCGTGCAGAAGCAAGCCTAAATCGCTTACGCCTGGTTTTGTGCTACAAGACGTTGGTCTGGAAAACATCTGCTGACATTCAAAAGTGATGGACACCTTGTTTTGAAATGAATTCAGAACCGTATTGGTTTTACTGATTGACGAAAGGCTAATCCAATCACTAAAAATTTAGTAGAATAGAAAAATTTGCTTTAGCGTTGCCAGACAGTGAGCAAAACAAAAATAAAAATTTGTGGGTTGGCTTTGCAAGGCTACAAGTTAACACAATTTCTGTTGTCAAATTTTCTGTCTGGAGAACCGTGGTTAACATTTATATTCTCCCTCTCAGTAACAGCGCTGCCTGTAGTAGTGCTGTCAGAAAGCCTGCCATCTCCCTTGCTGACAGCACAGATCTCAGAGTGCTGCTTAACATAATGTACCTGATGGTGGAGACGATACAACAGGATGACCCAGCCGACAAGCCTGAATGGAAGGTCATCAGGGAAACCTTCAGAGGAGAACTGGGTACGTTTCATCAGTGTCAAAAGCTGCAGTCGTGTCACGGATATGAACAAAAACTTGTTAGTTAAACTGTTTCCACTCCATCTAATCCAGGATCTCCTCTGTTCAACAACGAGCCCATTTCTGTCATGCTCTTCGGTATGGTTACCAAGTTCTGCAGTGGTCACGCCCCTCACTTCCCAATGAAGAAGGTCTTATTGCTGTTGTGGAAGAGTATACTGGTGAGAGACGGAAATATCTGCCATTCACGACTTTTATCTCAAATTCTAAACGTTAAATGCTCCCACATGATCTTACACCAAGGAAGTAACATCTGAAGTTAAGAAACACATTAAAATCCTCTCTTCTGTTTCAGTTCACACTCGGAGGGTTTGAGCAGCTCCAAAGCATAAAGGTTCATAAGCGCGATGAGCTGAGTCTCCCCCCTCTGCCGGAGGACAGCATTCGAGTCATTCGCAGCATGAGGGCCGCTTCTCCTCCTGCGTCTGCGTCCGACCTCATAGAACAGCAGCAAAAACGGGCGCGCCGGGAACACAAGGTAGACATTACTGCGGCTCCCTGCTCTCAAACCAAACATATTGTAGGTTAAAGCTAACTACAAGTGAAGCATGTATCACTGCCTTGACTGTAGCTCATCCCCTGTCTGCCAGTGATGCACAATGATGACGTTTCATTGAGTGTATCGTTATTAATCCAGTTAGGATAATACTGATTAAATTAATATGTAAACAGCAGCCTTAATGCAATCACTGTCAAACTAAAACGTGGAATTTTGATTTTAGTCAAAGTATTTAATGGTATTTTGATTTTTACATGTTTACACCTTAACTGAACTATGACTGTCAGAGTTTTAGGTGTATCTGTAAAAGAAAAAAAAACCTCTGAAAGCATGTGGTGTTTTTACTAAATTTGGATGAAGTTGGCCACAAAGATATAGCATGGTACCAACATGACACAAAGATAACGTCTTCAGTCGGTATTTGGCTTTGCTACATAGTATCGAAACGATAATATGAATTGAATAGTTCTACAAGCCATTTAAAACAGATTTTAAATTATGTTATTTTGTATTAGGGCAGTTGTCAGATTATTGCAGTCCTAAAACTGCTAAATTTAGTGTCTGAGAAAAAAGTGATTACATTTAGACATGATTTTAATTGATATAATAATCTGTACATCATGCACATCTTCCCTGATGTCACTGATTATTTTAGGGGAATGACATGCTGCCAGTTCAAGGCTCTTTGTGCCATGAAGTGCGTGTGTTTATGCACATATTGAGCATGTTAAATTCTCTCACTTTTAAGCATTCAATGGTTCCCCTTCTTTTCTTTTAGATTTTGACCCTCTTTGTTGTGTTAATTTTGCTCCACTGCTCCACTCGCAGTGTATCAATGTCTCCACTGTTTCCTTGTTTCTCACACAGGCGTTGATCAAACAGGACAACCTTGACGCATTCAATGAAAAGGACCCTTACAAGGCCGATGACTCTCGTGAGGATGAGGACGACAACGATGACAACGACAACTCTATGGAGGCAGAGACTTTCCCTCTAGAGCGGGACGAGGTGATGCCTCCACCTATTCCTCACCCTCCGTCAGAGAGGGTGTCCTTCCCCAAAGGTCTCCCGTGGGCTCCTAAAGTCAGGTACTGTTCAGTCTGACAGTTAGAAGACAGAATATGCACCTGTGTTATTTACCTGTAATGAAATGTATTGATTCCTTCCTCACGTACACAAATCTAGAAAGAAACTTATGAAGATTATCAGTCTGTTTTGTTTTCACATAATTGTTTTTGCCCCAACAGGGAAAAAGACATTGAAAATTTCCTGGAATCAAGTAGAAGTAAATTTATTGGTTACACACTTGGAAAGTAAGTTTTCCCCTAAACTAAAAGTAACTTGAGACTACTGTTTTTATACTCAGACTATATTGTGTGTTGAAATAATGCGTTAAAGCATGGTTATTCTTGTGCATGTCTTGCAGTGATACAGATACAGTTGTCGGCTTGCCCAGGCCAATACACGAGAGCATAAGGACATTAAAGCAGGTATTGCATTGCCATTCACTATATTTCATTGGATTTATTTTTAACTGGAGAATATTAACAATTCTAAATCGCAATAGTGCTGCTGATTTTCACATATCAAGCTTTCATCTTTGTTTCAGCACAAGTACGTCTCCATCGCTGAGATACAGATTGCAAAGGAGGAGGAGTTTCAGAAAACCCCTCTGTCTGGGGTAAGTGGAAACAAAAACCTCTCACATTAATAATTCACACATATGACCTGCTAACCTGAATAGAATTATTATTATTATTATTATTATTATTATTAGATCTGAAGATGATGAGACTAAACAGCAGCTTAATTTGTTAACTCCTCCAGCTACACAGGATGAACCTGCCCAAATAACAAAGAATATAAAATGTTATATTCTCGCTATTATTCTCTTACAAGTAGTCTTAAGTATTGAGCACACTACTATGCAGTGTCTTGCATCTTTCCCACGTGTTTCTAAATAGGCGATGCAATGCACTGACTTCACATATTAGAGGGTGAGGTCTTTACTCTTTCTGCTGGTTGAGGATAGCAGAAGTTTTAAGACCCTTTATCTGCAAGACCAAACTGTCTCGAGGTGTCATGGTAATGTTATTTTGTTTTGTGTCTCTTGTTTTCTCCCTCCTTGTCATCAGGGTGAAGAGGAGGTGGAGATGTCCTCCACTGAGCTGCTCTATCAGGGAATTCTGCCCATTTTGCCTCAGTACATGGTTAGTGCTGTTTGGGGTCGGGTAGATCCATGGACAGTTTACTCTGTGGGACTGTGGATCAGATCATATGACTCATGATACAGTTTACTCGACACAGTATTTATTATTTACACTTTCATATGGTTTACTTGGCTAAATGTTTTTGTGAATTTAATTTAACTAAAAAAACAGTGTACTTTATAGTTTAGTGTTGTGGCATATACTGTAATCATCCTGCATAGAAAAGACTGGGTTATAGCATGTTTTAGTGTGTTTCAGTTCCTTGTATTTAAGATGCAGAAAATAGCCAGAAAATTACGCACTGAAAGAACCCTTTGTGGCATAGACAGTTACATTTTAAATAACCAAGCAATGCTGCATTTTGATATTGAATTGTAAAGCTTGCAAATATTGTTACCTTTATTGAGTCGTCACTGTTTGGCCCTCCGGTCTCACAGGTTTAAATAACAAAACTCAAATGACAAAATATTAAGGAAATAAGACAACATGGGCATTAGATTTATAGCCCCTACCACAATATTTTTAAATATTACTTTATGTGTTAAAAGGGTTTTATAGCACAAATATCATCCGTCACTGTTAATGTGACTAATGCAGCCCTTCAGAAGCAGGACATGAGCCTCCACGTCAGACTGTTTTCTAACTGACTTCACGGTGTGTGTCTCTGAATGTCAGATTGCTCTGCTGAAGATCCTGCTCGCAGCAGCTCCAACTTCCAAAGCCAAGACCGACTCCATCAACATCCTGGCAGACGTGCTGCCGGAAGAGATGCCGTAAGTGATCAAGTGCCTTCTCCAGAGCAACTTCATGTTTCTGAACAAGGAAAATATTCTAACTTTAGTAACAATTTTTACAATTAGATTTATGAGTGGAAAAGACTTACTGGTATCTGCTTTACTTCTGAATGTAGATATACAGATTTGTTACTGGAGTTTGCTTCAAATAGGATTGTTTACAAAGAGCTCTGATCTTGCCCTTTAAGAAACAGCAGCAGGAGTGACATTTTCACAGTATGGGCATGTAACCACATCAAGGAATAATTCAAGATTGGTTAGCGTGCTTTAAAAAATGTTTAATTCAGTTTGAACATAATAGAAATTAAAGGTTGTCTGACTTTGTAGATTTTGCTCTGAGGATCACAGGTATAAACTTAAATAGGTGATTGATGTCTGACTCTGCAGGACCACGGTGCTGCAAAGCATGAAACTCGGTGTTGATGTCAATCGACACAAAGAGATCATCGTGAAGGCCATCTCCGCCATCCTGCTGCTGCTTCTGAAACACTTCAAACTTAACCACATCTACCAGGTATTGACGTCACAAGAGAATTGCAACAGAATTACGTGCAACCGCATTAAAAAGACTGTATAAAAGATTAAAGCAACTCTTGATCTCATTCTTGTTTATATCACTTTGATATAAGGAAATAGCTAAATGTCTTCTTAACTTTGTATGCTTATCTCATAGTTTGAGTACATGGCTCAACACCTGGTGTTTGCTAACTGCATCCCCCTCATTCTGAAGTTCTTCAACCAGAACATCATGTCTTACATCACAGCTAAAAACAGGTACTTTCTTTAAATAACAAGAATCACGCTTCCCGTTCACAATAAATGTCAGTGAACTGTTGCCTTTATTTCATTGCTCTCTGTTTTCTTCCCCTAATAGCATTTCAGTACTTGACTTTCCTTATTGTGTCGTGCATGAGCTCCCGGAGTTAACAGCTGAGAGTTTGGTAAGTTTCATGTTGTTTTATAGGCGTCGCCATCTGGTTAAGCAGAGCGTTGCTTTGGCTGCTGATGTCAAACGTAGACTTGAAGTCATCTTTAACGTGGTTATTTTGTCTTTTACAGGAAGCAGGAGACAACAATCAGTTTTGCTGGAGGAATCTGTTTTCCTGTATCAACCTGCTGAGGATCCTCAACAAACTCACCAAGTGGAAGCACTCCAGAACAATGGTGAGAGCTCTTCTCATCACGTAGCATTTACCACGACGGATCATATCATGTTTTCACGAATTAAAAATGTAATGTCTGAGCCCTCGACACGATCGCTTCCCTCCCAGATGCTGGTGGTGTTTAAGTCCGCTCCCATCCTGAAGAGGGCGCTGAAGGTCAAGCAGGCCATGATGCAGCTGTACGTCCTCAAGCTGCTCAAAGTGCAGACCAAATACCTGGGACGCCAGTGGAGGAAGAGCAACATGAAGACCATGTCTGCCATCTACCAGAAGGTCCGACATCGGCTCAACGACGACTGGGCCTACGGAAACGGTGAGTGGAAACACAAACAATACTTCCCCTCTGATAGTGTAATAGCCAATATGTATAAATTCAATGACGATGGAAGCTTCAGCCTTGAGAAAGAAGTAGAAGAAAATACAAGCTGAACTAGTTTAAGCTGTGATAAATCTTTTTTTTCATCACATTGTAGTGTGCAGTACTTTTCCAGCCGTTTGCAGTGAAGTGTATTTGGTCCTAATTAGAGCCGACACAGTTAGCAGATTAATCGATTAGTCGGCTGACAGAAAATTAATCGACAACTATTCTGATGAGCAAATAATCGTTTGTTTTTTAAAACAAAGATGCCAAAAAAACTCACAGGTTCCAGCTTCTTAAATGGGAATATTTGCTGTTTTTCTTTGTCTTCTATGATAGTAAACTGAATATCTTTGGGCTTTGGACTGTTAGTCAGGCAAAACAAGCTGTTATGAATATATTAGCTTGGATTTAGGAAATTATGATGGTATTTTTCATAATTTTCTAACATTTTATAGACCAAACAACATCAGATTAGTCCAAATCAAGGTCAGAATTGTTGGGACACTCACTGAGTGGAGCAGCAGCACTAAATATGAACTTCTGTTTGTTTTCCTGGAGCAGATCTGGACGCTCGTCCCTGGGACTTCCAAGCTGAGGAGTGTGCTCTGCGGGCCAACATCGAGCGCTTCAACAGCCGCCGCTACGACAAGAGCCACAGCAACCCGGACTTCCTGCCTGTGGACAACTGTCTGCAAAGTGTTCTGGGACAGCGGGTGGACCTGCCCGAGGACTTCCAAATGAACTATGACCTTTGGCTGGAGCGGGAGGTCTTCTCCAAACCTATTTCCTGGGAAGAACTGCTACAGTGAGAATCAGCAACCGCCAACGTCCTCGTGCTTTTATAAAAACATAAAAGTTTCAATCAGGAGTTCAGACAAACCACCAACAGTGCTCTCACTGATCGATCACCGATCGCAGCATTATGTTACACGTTCTGCACAGACTGAAGGTGACGGATGGATTTCAGTCTCAAAGGTCACCCAGGTGTAGATCTTCAGTCACCATGTTTTACACTTTGATCGGGGCTCCAAAAATGCTTTATGTGATGAACTATTGAGACGTTTCCCACACTAATGCCAGTTTTTTAATAAAATAGCTGTAAATGACTTAAATCCCTACCTTACATATACAGGTATTTGCTTCGTGTGCCTCTTACCTGCTACAGAAGGTCAGTAAGTTTGACCTTGGAGCACTACATGACAGTATGTTCACTCTTAATTTTAAATAGATTTATTTGGAATAAATTGTATGTATTAACTGTTAAGACTCAAATGGAGGTGTGTGTGCTTTGTTGAGGCAGGGCTCAGCGCATTTAAGATGTTAATAAATATAATATTTCCTGGTACCTCTCATGAGTTTATCTTCATCAGCGAGATGAAGGGAGTGGGTGTTTTTAGTCATTATTTCTGTATGTACAAATAAAAACATGTAATACCTTTTTAATAGTTATTACATGAAGTGGACAAACATATGTTCACCTGACTTACCCTTTGTTGTTCCGCTGAATTTGCAAATGATTTGAGTTTCATTTGCATTATTCAGAGTCTCACCTGAGTGCTGCCTACACACCTTTGCTCTGGGACCATGGAGACCGTTCAGACCTTACCTGACCACCAGGCTGAGTGGACATGACAGCCTTGATTTTGTTTTTTAACCTAAAGAAACTCATTAGTATCTTAATTTGCTTTGTTGTGTGGAAAAAAGAAACTGGTTGCATGTGTTCACATAATTTGATTGTGTGAAAGGAAAGAAAGTTTCTGGTGTGAGATCTGTGCAGCTTCACTCATCACACAGCTGGTTTGAACTAAAGGGGATAACTCCGTTTAATTGCCAGTTACAGAACCGTTTGGTTTCCTGTCTTTTTCTACTTTGTTTTGTTTTATTATAAAGGTTAAGGAAATGAGAATACATGTAAATTGTGAAACTTATTTATCATGGCTTTGTATTTGTTTTACGTTGACTCAAATACTGTAATAAAATTATACTGTCATGTTGCATTTATTTTTCTTTTTTAAAGACCATTCTTTTGGTATTTTCTGTGATTTCCTGTCAGTTAAAACGAGTCTCTTGGCTGTGATCAACACGAACGTCAAAGATTGTTGAATGGCTGTAGGTAGAAAGTAATAATGTAGATTCTGAACAGCCAGAAACCAGCTTAATTTCTTTGTCGTACACCTTAAGAATACCAGGCAAAAATGTCCGATATGTCCAATATCGGGACAGTGTGTGACCAAAACCTGTGTGATAGAGCAGCAATTTATTATCTGTCACATCTGGGGTGAAACAGAGTGAAGTATTTTGTGTAATCTGGACTTTGAATAGTGTAAACGGTTTCAACTGAATCAGCAGGTGTGTTTTTTTTTGTGGTTCATTTAACAAACCAAATTTCATGGACACAGCAGTTTTTAATGTTGTTTAAACACATGCAGTGTTGTAAAAACTTTCATTAAAAGAATGCTGTGTTATAAAATAGTAAATGATAATCAATGTACTCAGTATATATCATCTGTATCCATATCAAATGTTACGCTGCATGAATAAAAGGGATTGTGTGAGTGTATTCAGCATGTAATTAGACAGATTTATTGTTGTGTGTGTGTGTTCAGCATGTAGGCTAATTATAAAGATTTATTTATTTTTTTTTTTGTTTTTTTAAAAAGGCATTTGGAATATGAGTTACAGGCTTGCACCTGTGTCAGTTCTGAGCTATTCAAAGCTATTGGTGTCTGGCAGAGGCTGAAACAGATCCCTGTTGGAAAACATCAAATATACTGGAATCGCCAAAAAAGCAGGCCAGGGCCATCTTAGTTTAGAAATTATGTCACCATTATTTACGAAGCAATGATAAGTTATTTTTTTTAGAAAAAAGGTAAATAAACCACTATTCTCCATCTAGAATGGGCTGGGTTATTTGGATTATAAAATAGCATGCACAAGCAGTCTGTCTTCAGTTCAGCTCCGGGGCTAACGCGGATTTATCTCTGTTAAAGAATAAACTCTATTGCATCTCCAGTGTCTTCTTTTGAACCTGTTTGTGACTCCAGCAGCAGAACAACTGAGCAGAAGACTAAGTGTTGGTGAAGAGGTCCAGACTTAAAACTCTGGCCCAGATCAGGACTTCTTTTTCCTCCAACAGCAGCCATACAAGAACTGCAGACATAAAATAGTTAGCAAAGTTTTGAACATGCAAAGAACATGTAAATCTCACAGAGCGTTCAATGCTATCTTTTGGTACTTGACAGTTTTTGATGCTGTGAACACCTGGATACCCAGATCGACCTGAGAGATAATAAGAAAAAGTGATGAGTATTGGAGGTATGTAAAACTTAAAACTATGTATAAAAACTGTTGCACAAGTCTATTTTGTGATATAGGACAAGAACACTTCTCAACTTTTTACCCCTGAGAAATCAACAGAGAACAAAATGTGTGTATTTAAAAAAGTGATAAAAAAACTACCGCACACTGACAGCAGTAAACAAAGCACTCCCACACCACAGTGCCAGTTTCCCTTTCTTCGTCCCTCCCTTTTGAAATCAGTTCAAATAATTTAGTCCCACCCATCTCTGCTCTTACAGCAGGAAACCACACAAACATTACAAGTCTACTGAATCACTTCAGCGAAAACAAAACCAAAGTTGTGACAGCCCGCCTTTTTCCTGACAGACATGGCAGAGTCTCATATCCCTGTGAGGATGAAGCGCCTCACCTGTCGGATCTGCAGCCAGGTTCTCAGGAATCCTGCGACTATTCCATGCGGGCACAACTTCTGCATGCAGTGCATCCAGGACCGCTTGAATCATGACAAGAGGAACAACTGTCCCTGCAGCTGCCCTGAGTGTGGTCATATGTTTCCCACAAGACCCCAGCTGATCAAGAACACAACTCTAGCTGACTTGGTGAGGGACACAGAGAGGTGTGATGCCGGCAGTGAGAAGAGGAAACGGCAGCATTCAGGAGAGTCCGTGCAGGCCCTGAAAAGATCCCGTGACTGTACAGAAAGAGGAACCTCGCGAAGCGCTTGGTGTTGGAGGCACTGCAGCTCCCTGGATGTTTACTGCTGTACTGATGAGCAGATCATATGTGCAGTGTGCGCTTCAGCTGAGCACAGGGGACATGTCATTGGGTCGGTGAAGGGAGAAAGGCTGAGGAAAGAGGTACGTAAACCAAACAGCAACACAAAGAATACTGTAATTTCTTTAGTGACTCAGAACAGAGACTTTACCAGCTGTAAACCTGTTAAATATGGGAGCACACAAGTGAAGAAAACAGTTTTTTGTTAGTTGCACCTATGAACAAGCTTCTGGAAAGCTTCTGTAATTTGATCCAGGAGTCAACTTTCGCTGTGTGATCAGTCAAGGATGCCAGCCTTTGAGCCGCCATGTATACAATAACCAGTCTGTGAGGTGTGGAAGATGTGAGTCATTGCAGCTGCAACTTCCCTCCCAGATAAAACAACTGCATCAGCTGCATTTATACGCTTCCTAAGGATTATGATGATTATAATCAAATTTAAAAAAAAGAGTTAATTTATATCAGATTCAGTGTCGCTACTTTTTAATGTAAGTTCAAACTTCCAACTTGGTAAGAACCTTCCTGACACACTTGGGAAAAAGTCAGTTACCTCTAAATGCACCTTCAAGGCCAGTTTGCAGACATAAAATGTGATGGATCAAATTCTTTAATGAGATGGAGAAAAAACTCAAAAGAAGCAGCTACTTTCCAAAATATATGCTCAGACAAGCTATGACCAGGTCACACAGACATTATGCACTTCAACAGCACAAAAAGGAGACCATACTGTAAGGTCTGAAACCAGTTTCACAAAACTAAACTAATAATGTGTATTTATGTCCAACACACACACTGAAGGAGGAGCTGAAGAACATTCAGACGAAATCCAAGCAGATTCTCCAGAAACAAGAAAGGAAATGGAGAAACATGGGGAAGACTCTCCAACAGATCCAGGTGAGGAGAATATGTGACCAAAATGTTCTCTACATCCCAGAGTACAAATGAAAACATTTACGCTTGTGTATAAAACAGGAGGAGGTGAGAAAAACACAGGACTACTGTGAGAGCGTCTTGGTCGGCGTCATTGACTCCCTCCAGAGACATTACCTGTCAGTGAGGAGGCTGATCGGAGCTCAGGAGGAGGCGGCGACAGCTCAGGTTCAGACCTCGCTGCAGACCCTGCAGGTGAAGATGGAGAGGATGAGGAAGAGGAGCGCTGAGCTGGATTGTCTGGCACAGACTGACAGCGATGTAGATTTCTTGAAGGTACTGCGATCACATCACTAGATCACTTTACCTGAATCTGTCAGATAGATGACGTCTCCATTTCTCTGTCTCTTCCCCAATCCTCTCTCTCTTCACAGAGATGGCCCTCTCTGCGGAGCCTCTGTGAAAAAGACCATCTCTATCCCTTCCACAAGGTTTCGGAGGATCCACTCTTCCCCTTTGACTTCACAAAGAGAGCTGTTGACCAGCTCGGGAGGCAACTGGAGGAATTTTGTGACAAAGAATTCGCCTCAATCTTTCAAAGTGGTATGTGTCTTTGTTGACATGTGTAAATCTTTTCACATCAATCATAGTTTTCTTTTTTTTTTTTAATGGCATTTTGGCCTTTATTCTCTATTTATTCAATATAGCTGACTGTGGAGAGCAACAGGAATCAGGACGAGAGACAGAGGCGGACGACACGCAGCAAAGATGTGAAGCCAGTACCTCACAGTCCCATGGTTTGTAACTGCCAACCAATTTTAACTTAAGAGGAAGGTTTTCAACCTGCTCTGTGGATTAAAACAATTTCACCACCATATGAAACACTGTGAAAACTCCCTCCGCAAAGTCATTAAAATTCTTAAATATGTGCAACAACTTGTGTGCAAAAATACTCTTTTATTACTAAAAGAGCTCAACGTGTCTCAACATGATATCTTCAGCACCCCTTGATTGACTGATTGGCTGATTAGCTTCAGGTGTGGAGCACCACTTATATATATATATATTTATATAATAAATTATTACACTTCATCCAAAAGACGGACAAGTAAAAACATAACTATGAGCTGAATTTCTTTCTTGTTTGTTGTTTTTTGTAATTTGGGTGATCTGACCCTTTAAGGTATAAACCAGACATTTTTGACACTTTTGTCATATCACAGCAGTTAAAGCCGATGTTTTATTAATAACATCAATAAAAGCTGTATTCCATTTTGGTGAGTCGGTTTCAGGGTCCAGTTATTATACTGTATGTCGGCTCACTGTCATGACGGAGCCATTGTTAATGTCATCAGTAACACCTTTGCTTTTCCTGCTATGAAGATGCTGCTATGACCCTGAGAGCTCAACGCACTGCAACTCAAGAAAACACATGCAAATAGATTGCAACTAAGAAAATATCTTCACCAATTTGACAACACATGTGCAGCATTTAGAAAAAAAAATCTTGTAATGTGAGAAAACACAACCAAATTCAGAAACGCCCTGCAAATACACAAGTATTTGTATTTGGTTTCTGTTGTGTTTTTTGTATTTGCAGCATGTTTCTTGTGTTTTGCCTATTTGCATGTGTTTTTCTTAAGATGCAGTGTTTTGAGCTCTCAGGGCCGCTGTACTAAGTTTTTCAGTAGTGACGCTTTGATTACCTCACAGGTCTCCCTGAAGTTAACAACACTGTGAGGATCAAACAGAATGTGGAGCCTAAAACCAGAGAAGAGTTCCTGCAGTGTGAGTTTATCCTCGTATGTACTAGACTATCAGCACCAAACCACCATACGTTAACCTCACATGTAGACAGTGGTGGAAAGTAACAAAGTACCTTTATTCAAGTACAAGTAGTTTTTACCTCACTACATGTATCGGACAGCTGTAGTTACTAGTTACGTTTCAGTTTAAGATTTTATCTAAAAAGACACATGATAAGCTTAGAAAATACAACATATTGTTAAAGATGAAACCAGTGGTTCCCAACCCCTTTGGCTCAGAAAAGCAGTGTCTGGGCCTTTTGTCACGTTTCAGGTGTCCATGAGAGTTTAGCTGAGACTTTTCCTTCTAAACTTCTTATTAAAATAACTGCTCGAGGCTCAAAGAGGTAAAATAATCCAATATTTCACAATAAAAGCAAATTATCCAGAAAAAAAAAGGTTGAACACACATTTGTGTATCAGAGCTTTATTTTTTATTCTTTCATCTCCCACTAATCATCTCACGATCCCTCAGATTTATCATATGACCCTTTGGAGGGGGCCGACCCTTAGGTTGGGAAACACTGGACTAAACAAGCTAACTGTATATAAAGTAATTGCAATTAGCTCCACCTCGAGCAGCTACAACACTTAAATGTTACTTACACACTGATGCATCAGTATTAACAATCTAATAAAGTTATATATAATAAAAATATCAGTCACAGGAGACATTTTACTGCAGAACGAGTACTTTTACTTTTCATACTTTAAGCACATTTTGCTGTTAATACTCTGTACTTCTACTTAAGTAGCATTTTGAACGTTGTACATACATTGTTGTATTGATATCTTTTACTGAATTGAAGGATCTGAATGTTTCTGCATGTAGACGGAGCCAACAACAACCGTATTCTCAAAGTGCTGATTTTATCTTCACATCTTTTTCTTCATTATCTCAGATGCATGTGGCCTCAGCCTGGACCCCGCCACAGCTCATGAGGACCTGGCTATTTCTGAAGGAGACAAAGAGGTGAGGATGAGCGCTTACAAGTGTAAGAGCCCAGCGAGTCGTTACCCAGAGAGGTTTGTCCACCGACGGCAGGTGCTGTGCAGGGAGGGACTGCAGGCCGAGCGCTGCTACTATGAGATAGAGGTGAAAGGAGGCAAGGCTGAGATTGCCCTCGCCTACAAAGGAATAGACAGAAAATCCCGCACTAGCCTGTCAGCTTTTGGGGCCAATGCTAAGTCCTGGAGTCTTGATTGCTCCACACACTACTCTGTGAGCCACAGAGCTGACAGCGTCCAGCTCACATCGTCCCCCAGCCATCACAGGATCGGTGTTTATCTGAAGTTCAAAGAGGGATCGCTGTCATTCTACGAGGTGTCAGACAGTATGAAGTTTCTGTACAAGGTTGAAGCTGAATTCACAGAGCCACTGTACCCAGGCTTCTGGCTCGAAGAGAAATGTTGCATCAGGATCTGTGATTTGAGCCGGGACGGACTGCAAACCACCTGACAGCAGTGGGAAGTTGACATTACAATCCCTGAGGTATTTATCACACAGGGCCATGGATGAATTTCCTCATTTGTAGTCTTTTGATTTGTTTTCTGAAGCTTGATTGTGTTCTACATGTGGGGTTGCCCAATATCAAGTAGCCCCAAAATAGTCTGCAGTACACAGTAGATCCCTTTGACCCCTCTGGAGCCCCACACTCGACAGATTGTTAGATGTGAAATGGGACAAAATGATATAAGTGTGTATACTAGACTGAATTAGGTGAATGAACAGAAATATGGTATAATATATGTACAATCTCTCATTATGCCTTTTTGTTGTGAAATAACTTGTCGTGAACTTAAACTGTATCTTGGATTACCTGAAGGACCTCTGCAGGTGCCTGGACCACATTTTGGGAACTATAGTCTTATATTTTTATAACTCAAAGAACCAGCTTGTTCTCAATAAATCAAACTCAACTGAACAGATGAATTCAACATAACACAGCAATGTCTTACATGTTGGACATCTTATATTATTATTTTTTAACTTGATATTATTTTCATGTCATAGTCTGCCTGCTGTTAATGTTACTATAAGTAACAGTATATTCAAACCTCAGTAAAACTACAGAAGCTACATGTGCAGGTGTTTTTATTCTGAAAATAATCTGACAAATATTTGAGTCAACAAACCAGCCTCCATTAATCATGCAGTAGCTACAGAGGATGACATGGGGAACTTAATTATTATCTCTCTTTATTCAACTCTCTATCATTTTCAATAAGAAATTTAGGTAGTAGAATATATACAGCCATGCTAGCAGCTGTGTGAGGCTGTACTTAATAGTCACAGCAGTGTTTTGAGCTAAATGCTAATGTCTGCATGCTAACTCGCGCATAATGACAATGCTAGCATGCTGCTGTTTAGCAGGTTTAGCACCTCCTTAGTTTAACTAATTAATTTAGTAGTTTAATGCTACTTAGCAAAAGTAGCATTAAACTAAACTAAAGCAAAAGTACAGCCGAGGCTGATGGGAATGGCATTATATGTGTAAAACAGACTGTTGGACAAATTGAAATTTTGACCTCATGGCAGCGCTAGAGGAAAAGTCAGTAGGATTAATCTTCTGGGCACCACGGATATCTGGAACAAATTTCATCACATTACTCAACATTAACTGTGGGAGAAAAATCTCGAAGATGGGCCAGATGTCCTTCGGATCTTCCCCACACTATGAGCACTAAAAAGTACTAGCAAATAATTCAACTGAGTCAAAATGAGTTCAAGGAGCCTAATGCACGGTACCACCTGCTGACCTCGACTTGACTGACAGGTTGTTTTTCACATCTTGGGCCGGACACCATTGTTCTTCTTTTTTGTCACATTCCCCTTCAACCAGTAAATAATCGTGTCTCATTCTAGGTTCTTTCCATCTCCCGAGGGCCCGATATTCTCAGATCAATAAACAATCGTGTCTTCCCACAGCTGGTCCTGTTTTGTAAAAACAGGGTACTTTTACTGTCTTGTTTATTCAGTCATCATCACAAGCACCACTGAGTGACCATGTCTAGACTCGCCTTTATTAACTGCATCCTGTTATCCCCATGTCCGATTATAATTAAGAACAGGGTGTTTATACTATCTTGTGACTTTGTGCTCAGTACATATTACCTGTGAGCATACAGTGATAAAGATACATTCTCCCTGACTTGACCCTTCTTACATTAATGCTGATTCTTTACCAGTGATTCAACTACATTAATTATTATTTTCCACATGACCTCCATAGAGCCACGCTGGCTAGCATGGCTAGCTTCCAAGAAGCCTGCGAGAAAGTCAGCCTCACATTTGAGAGAATTAAAAACAAAACAAAAACCTCCCCAGATTTCCAATGTAAATTTATAAATTCACTTTTTACCATGACAGATTTTCATCTCAGTTGTTAACCAGAAAAATCCAGAAATCCGACAGCAGCTTGTCCACTCTTTATTATTAATATTTTTGGTGATGTTCACAATTTTTACAATAATTTGTCAGTTTCATACAATCATAATATGACTGAGGAAAGAGAGAGAGAGAGAGAGAGAGAGAAGCTGTAAGGGGACATTTTTTAAAATGTGTCTCCTAACAGACAGTGCTTGAAACGTGTGCTCAGTAAGGCCCTGCACCCACAGGTAATAAGAAGGAATATATAGTTCACACACACACACACACACACACACACACACACACACACACACACACACACACACACATTTATTTTATATACATACACGTCACACACACACTCCAGCACTTGTAAGGAAGAGTCGCAGTATCCCTTCGGCTGTAAGGGGCAGTTCCTAATCATTGCTATTAACTGACACTAATGTGTCAAGCTTCTTTCAGCCTAAATTATTCTTCAGTTTAATAACTTGATATTGCTTTTACACAGACTTTGAATTTACTGCTATGAGGACAACAAAACAAATGCTAACTTTTTTTGCAGTCCTAGTGAAAAAAAGTGCATTAATCACATTCATTATTACTTTATGTTACATTTACTGCTAAAACAGTTACTTTTTAAGACATCGATATTACTTCACGTGGATAAAATCTATCTTCAGAATAGTTTGACTACACAAGATTATTTACAGATTTGGACAACAGAGATCTCTACACGATGCACTCTCAGCAGGAAGTGCCTGACTCACACAGAGTAAAACAAGACAAGAGATGAAACAAGAATTAGTTTGTAGCCACACTAGCGCTCCTGCAAGACAGTAATGCTCTTTATTGTTGAATGGATGAAAATAAAGACATATTTGCTGTTCTTAGATCCACTACTAGAGGGGCAGAAAAGTAAAGTTTTGCCTGAAGGTGGGATCATGTTGTCACGTAAATGAAAAGGGTTTATCCTCTGTAGAGTAGCTGTTTGAGGACAGACTCAGATTGTCAGGCTCAGCTCTACATAAAGGTGAGTTTGGACTGAACGTAAAGGGAATTTTGGAGGCGGTGTGATTGCATGCAAAGTTAATAGAAAGACGTGAGTGGATGCAAAATGGCTCAATTTTTCATTCGAAGCTCTACTTCATCAGTCTCAGCTGTAGTTCGGCTCATCTGTGCTTTTGCAGCGTTCATGTCATATAAAATACAAAGTAATGCTAACAAGCTACCCTGATAGGCGTTACCCTGATATTTCTTATAACATTTAAAATGTTAGGTGTTAGTATGCTAATAATCTTTTGATGCTAAAGGTAGCATGATAACATGCTTAAGTTTAGCATGTAATTTTCTGCATGTTAGTGTGTTTTCATACAATACGCAGGACAACCTGCTAACATTTAGTATGCTAGCACGCTATCTTAGCATTCATCTCAAGTATAGCCGAGGCTGACTGTTACTATTTCCTGTCGTGAACTGAAGTGTTGGACAAGAGGAAGCTTTGACCTGCTGGTGGCGCCAGATGAAAAGCCAGGGTATTCGTGGTAAACAATCTGCGGTAAACGGAGGGGGTGCTAGTGTGGCTAAAAACAAGTAGACCAGTAAACCTAAAGTGGAGACAGGTGAGTGGACGTCTCCTAACACCAGGTGCAGCCAGAAGAGCACACGGCTCCCATGAACACAACAGAGAGCCAGCTGCTGCCCGTATAACACTACACTTCACATCACACATGACCTCCAGCTCCCAGCAGCAGTTTCACATCCCACAACAAGAATTAGCTACACAAACTACAAAATAGATAAGTCTGTAAATATACAATTTAAATAAGCATCACACGAGATGAAAATATACAGTTTATATATATTAATATATAATTAATAATATACTGGTCACTTTTAAAAGATAAATCTTTGTACTTCATCACACCTACATACACTGCAAATATACAGGAATATAAATATAGTCCATTTAATCCTTAACACCATGGCTTTGAATAGTGTGATAAAAAAATAAATAAAGGTATCCTCTTCCATGTAACAGTAACTTGAATGTGCTCAGTTTGAACATGTAGACAGTGTGTTTCACGGAAAGATGTCCGTCTTAACTTTAACATCAGTTCAACCAGGAGTCAAAGATCTTCATCACAAAGAAACCGTGGCGTGACATGAGTTAATGTTACCCTCTGCTTCAACAAAACTTCAAGAGGTTTATTATTCAGTGTGCACGTGTGCGTTTGAGCATATGTGTGCATGTATGTTTTTGTTTGTGCGTGTATGTGCACATGAGAAGGAGTCCAAGGCTTACAGAAGTTCATACTAAGTTAGCTGATGAGTTTAATATTCCATAATTTGGATTTTTGCTTTCATGTTCATTTTGTTTTTGGTCCATAGTGAACATAGTTTGTGCGCCGACGTAAATATATATTGCTTTCTCATTGTGTGGGACATATTTGACAGCAGCCGTTATTTTAATTCCACATGTGCGTAAATGTTCAAAGCAAGAGGTCAAGAGTTAGGGTTAGTAATAGTGTAAAATCTCTCTTGTGCTTTTGTAGCATTGTCATTGTAAGTCAATCGTGGAAGTGATTTGTTTCGAATCTGCACGAACAAACTGTGCTTTCTGTCACTGAAGAATTAAAACAAGCTCTTTGTGGTTCCCTTTCAACACAATTCAGCATATCCTTCCTGTTATTCTGTAATATAAATGTGCAGATTTCAAGTGTTTTGTTGTCTAATTTGTACTCTTTGCTGGAGAAACTGAAATGAGCGATTTCCACAAGTTATACGACGTGTGTGTCGATGATGAGACTGTGGCTTTAGAACAAAAATCATATTATCCTACATTATATTACTATACTGTACACCGCAGAATGAACAAGAACAATACTGGCTACACACAAAAAACACAGCAGAGAACGGGGAATGGAAGAGAATGGATGTAAGCATAGTTTACAATACACAGAGTGGAAACAAATCTACACATTGTTAGTGTTTTCTACTTCAGAGCATCAGAACAGAGGTGCGTGTCAGTGCACATGTAGACATACTGTATGTACTCACTGAAATCACTGCATAAGATCTAATAGAAAATAACTTGTTTTGTGTTAGACTCTATGGCTTTGACACACAGGGCAGCAACGCAAACACTGACAGGCTTTAAACCTTAAAATGATTAAACTCACATTCATCTAGGCTCTCTGTGCCAGTGTACTGAGTGAAAACCTGCTCAACCAGCAGGACCACACCGGCTCCTCTACGTTCATTCTTTCAGGTCCCCTGCACTGTGCAGACAGGGATGTGCATTAAACTGTGCGGGGGCTGTGTCTTCATCTTAAACCCTGTGATGTTAAATACAGAATAGATACAGATGTGCAGTGTGTCACTGTCAGTCCCACCCTGATTTCACTGTTTGATCTACTGTTATAGAGTGAACTTTTTTTGTCTGCTGCTGCAGGTGGTTCTTTGTTGTTATTTTGGGAAGCGTGTGTTCAGATAAATTGGGCGGCTACATACAGTTTTGTGGTGTTAGTAGGGCAGTGGTGGGGATTCTCTGCGCTGCAGTGACCCCCGGTGGAGACTTTATGGCTGAAAGGTAAACTGCGCTACAGGACTGGGTGTCAGGGGTGTGTGTGGACAGAAGTCAAGAGTCAGACTCTGGTGTGGCAGGCGTGGTCGGTGTAGTCGGTGTGGTGGGGCTGATGGCAGCGTTCTGGTAGCTCGTACCGTAGCAGATGTTTGGAGACAGGGAGTTGGGGTCCAGCGGTTTGTTCCCTCCTGGAGTCAGGTAGGCTTTGCGTGCCGGCACTGATGATGGCGCCTCGCCGGGCTTGGCACCGAGGATGGATCTGGCCTCGTCCTGCTCCTCCAGGTTGGACATGTCCTTCATCATGGTTTTGCGGTAGGACACAGACAGCTTGTTGGAGCCGTCTGACATCAGATTGAAGCGACGGGCTATGAAGACAACAGGGAGAGGAAGCATGGCCACTATGATGAGAGCAAAGCACATG
Organism: Macquaria ambigua; assembly: GCA_008360985.2. Lineage (NCBI taxonomy): Eukaryota > Metazoa > Chordata > Actinopteri > Centrarchiformes > Percichthyidae > Macquaria > Macquaria ambigua. The sequence goes on along the minus strand of VMKM01000007.1, from coordinate 699,140 downwards.
GCCAGTGCCCAGGGAGGGTAGCTCTGGAAGCGTTCCTGAGCCTGCAGACACACACAGAGGGTTTAGTGATTATGTGTCAGCAAGAAATGTTTCTCTGGATGGAGAGGAGCATACGAATTTCAATATTTGCCTAAGTACAAACTGTTAAAGTTGAGCAGGTTAATTTGTTGTGCAATGGTGGAGAATGCTTTTTTTTTTTAGCCATGCTAGCTGCGTGGCTCTAGGGATGGTAATGTTGATCTGTTGGTCCACCACAGACTGAAAGACTTTTGTAAATTCCTTATGACAAAATAAGATTTGAAAACAGGATAAAGAAGTTGAGGGCATGTATACAGGATAAACTGTGTCAAACAAATTAATACTTGATAATTACAGATATGTCAATTAAAATCAAGTTAGTTTTATTTATATAGCCCAAAATCTGTCTCTGAGAGCTTTACGATCAAACAAACGACACCCTCTGACTCTAGACCTGATAGACTTTGGTCAAGGAAAAGCCCTTAAACAGGAGAACATAAAAATTATAGAATGAAAAAATGAAACCATAAATGAAGACAGCTGGCAACACAGACACACACACACACACACAGACTGACCAGCTCTTGGACCCATGCATTGTATCCTGGTGGGCTGATGGCCATCTCTATCACAGTTGCTAAGATGAGCACAATGAGGCACAGAGGGGAGACGTACTTCCACAGGTAGAAATAGATGATGTTTGGTCGGAAACCCAACATGTCCTCCAGATCCTGCATGAACCTGACGGAGACCGAACATCAAAAACAATTACGGTAATGATCATGTCCCTTTATACAATTTTACACTTATTTAACACTCCTCCGTTCCAGTGAAGGTTTTATTTTTTAGCATTTGAGCGTGATGAATTGCAGACACATACACGCAAACCTACAGCCAGTTGTACCTTTTTGTGCCGTAAATCCAAGCGACGGACAGGTTTTCCAGGATGACCACTATAGTGAGAGGAAGTCCGGCAGAGTAATCATCAAACATGGTGACAAAGTAGTTCCCTGAGCGTTGAACAAACAACAGGCCACAGAAGAAGGCCACAATGCAGCAACCCACTGAAACAAACCCAGAGAAGAAGAAAAATGAGCGCACATTCGCCAGTAAGCTGTTTTGTTTCCTGTGAGTGTTTTGCATTCAGTGCACTTGGAGTGATAATAGAAACCCTAATGCAGCCCATTCCCAAATGTGCTTTAATGCTGTGCTGAATAAGGAGTTTCAACTGCTAATAGCTTATAGTGTCCTGATTGAGGGAGTCAGAGGGGCAGGTTCACCTGTGAAAAGCTCCTTCTGGACCTTGTAGGTGTCGAGGACAGGTGTGGTGATGCCGGTCATGGTGCCGATCATGCTGCCCAGACCGAGGTTGATGAGCATGAAGAAGAACATAACCGACCAGAACGGAGACGCCGGGAAATGGGTCATGGCTTCTGTGAAGGCGATGAAGGCCAAGCCGGTGCCCTGGACAGCCTGCAGAGAGGCGGTCAGAGGAGTGAAATCAGGTAACAGACACACCGGTGTAAAAAGAGTCAAATACAGAACACATGGATCCGGCTGTTGCAGGACTGTGCCAAAGACTCACCTTGTTGAGCTCGTCCTCCAGGATGCAAGGCTCCAGACCCAGCTGGGCGAAGCTGCCCTCTTTCACCGTCTTGATGACCCCGTACATCTCAGCGTAGTCTGACGTGCTGAGATGGGTGAAGTTTATATGTGGGGGGATCAGATCGTGACTCAGGACGTTAGAGTTGAGGTACCCCAGGATCTTCTCTGCATTCCTACGATAGAGATAAAAAGACCGAATCAGAATCAACTTTATTGGTCAAGAATGTCGACATATCCAAGGAATTTAACTGTCTCTCAACACAGGACGACATACAGCTAAACAAAGATATCAAGCTAAACAAATACAAGCAAACTTAAACATGTACATATTATCTACAGGTATGGCTGGACAACTTTCTATCTAGACAGTAACACTGAGACAGAAAGGCACAAGCTGATCCAGTACAGCGAGTTTTTAAACTATTTTTATAGTTTCTAAGTTTATTACACTGTAATAAATATGATATGTATTACAGTGAGATGATTACAGTGTTATTTCAGAGCTAAGGAAGGTCATTTTCATCCTTTTACTGTAAAAGTAAAAGGATGAAAAAGTTTGTAAAAATGTATATTTCTGCTCTTAGAATGCTTGCTTGTCTTAACATGCTTCTTGTCACTTCAGTTCAACCAAAATGCAAAAATATCTGAAAATATCTTTGTGTTTAGCGCTAATTAGCGAATGCTAGCATGCTAACACAGTAAACTAAGATGGTGAACGTGCTAAACTTTCTACCTGCTAAACATCGGCATCTTAGCATTGTCACAGTGGGCATGTTAGCAGCTGTCATTAGCATTTAGCTCAAAGCACTGCTGTGCCTTGAGCTACACAGAACCGCTAGCATGGCTGTAGACTTCTTTAAATTGTATTATTCAATGTTGCGAGGAGCACAAACAAAATTCTTTTTACTTCTATTGTATTGGTGTGGAGGAATTTCAGCGACATACAGTATATCTCCAAATCTTAGCTAGTAAAACCAGAACTGTCTGCATGGCTAGATACCACTGGAGGTGAAGAAGTGAGACTAATGTCAGGATGTTGTTGTTTTTAATTCCCTCTATGTCGTGTGAATTCACGCTATTTTAGTTCATCTACAGTTCATGACAAGAAATCAAACAAACAAGTGGTTGATATGGTCAAGTGTTCATTTTTTGGCTTAAAGATTTTATGGCCCACCTACAGTATGAGTGGTGCTTAAGAATAAATTGCTTTTGCAGGTGTGAACTTACTCTACGACACACTTTTCATTCATGAGGTTGGCCTTGAAGCCCAGCACAGCGAACACCACTAGTGTGGCCAGAATGGAAGTGAGGAAGTTGATGATAGAGACGAGCACGGCATCAAAATGACAGTTATTATCGATCTTGTTGTAACTGGAGAAGGCTATGACTCCCCCAAACCCCAGACCCAGGGCGAAGAAGACCTGGGTGGCTGCCTCCCTCCACACCTGGGGCTCCAGCATCTTCTCCAACTGTGAGGGACAGAAAGAGAAAGTCACTTTATAACTGTATAATTTTCCAACAAGCCTGATTAAAATTACTGTGATGAAGCAGTTCTGTCAGTCCCACCTTGGGAGTGAACATGTGTGCGATACCATCCACTGATCCCTTCAGCATTAAACCCCTGACCAGGAAACAGAACAGCACCACATATGGGAAAAGAGAGCTGAAGTACATCACCTGTGAAAGTGGAAAAGGGAAAACATACATTCAGGAGAGGGAAACCAGTGGTCTCCTTTATATTTTTCTCTCCTCATGTCATCCATTTCTGTCTCATCCTCTCCACTACCTTCCCGGAGGAGGCGATTCCTCTAATGACGGCGAGGCAGACGATGATCCAGGCCACCAGCAGAGACAGGGTCATTTTCACGTTGAGGCCGCCGCTCTCTGCGATGGTGCTGGTGGTGTTAAGAGTCTGACGGTACCAGAAATAGGTCGTAGCCGAGCTTTTGTCGCACTCCGGCTCCACAACTGTATGTTTTTGCAGACAGAAGGAGATGGAGCTTTAGTTTGGGTGATAATGAAGGGAAAGAAATGGGTGTGAAGATGCAGCAGGGGGGTTTGGATGTCACGGTGAGGAAGATGGAGAGGGCAGAGGGATAAATATGATGAGATTGAGAGTGTTTGCTCAGGGTCAATATCTCAATTCTCTGCTGGCTTACACCTCTCAGACGTAAAGTGAGCTAAACAAGGTCATCTGTGTGCTTAGTATGCAAAGCATGAACCTCCAATTCACAACACCGGAGATGTTTTTTTTTTTTTTTTTTACAGTGCAGTATTCTCTTGGTACCTTGGGGAAAAGATATATATGGAGATATATATATATAAAGATGTTATTATTAGAGCATATATATATATATATATATATAGTGGCTGAGTTTACAGCAGTATTGTTTCTCAAGATAAAAATTGGTGATATGTATTATCTAAGAGCCGAGATGAGGGATGGGCTACGCTGGCTATTGGCTGTTACAGGATGGTGTTGTTAGATGGGGCATAATTTTAAATTTGAGTGAATTTTGGCATGGTTTTCGGTAATTTATGAGCAGCATTTCATTTCGTTTGGTTTCATTGTTTGTTTGCCGCATTTCGGCAGAGTTCCGCCGGCATTACTGTTCTTTCAGTGTTGTGTCTTTCTGCTGGCGTTTGGTTGCTTGTTTCGTCTGCCAGCAGCCGCAGCCTTGCTGAGTCATGCTGAGACATGCTGAGTGTTTCTCAGCTGCCACGGGGGTTATGTTATTATCACTTCTAATCAAATGAACTCCAGAGGGTTTTAATCTGGGTTTTGTCTGAGAAGTCGCGGCAGAAAGTTGTAAGGAAGTTAACACAGTTTGTCTGATCTGCTTACTGTAGGTGGGTCGATAGACTGAGGATGCAGGGCTAAAGTGTGTAGCATGGTGGCCCATTGAGAAATCACGTTAAGAACCATATACATACTATTACAAAGACTGACCATAATAATGACACAAATGGATATTGTAACATAATCCTGAAAACGTACGCACTCTTGATATTAGATGAAAGAATTGATTTACTGTAATGGCGTTTGATTCGACAGATTGATTTGAAACGAAAAACAAACTGGTCAGTATTATAAACCACTTAATGGCCGAGAGCCAAAATACATTTCTAATATCCTTGAAGAATAAACCCAGTAGCTCCCTTTAGATCGAGTCTGCCTTTAGCTACTATATGCTGTGCACAGAACCAACTTCCTGATTATAAATGCACCCCAACTTTAGCAACTTTCAAATCTAAACTACAGTAAAAACTCTCCTGTTTTCCTGTGCTTTGATTGATTAATTTACTTAACTGCACTTGTATTTCCTTAATTGAATTTGGGGTAACTTGTTTTTGCACTGAAATTGTATTTCTTGTCTATGATTTTTTGTTATGCTAGCAGCATGGCTCTATGGATGACAATGTCGTTCGGTCTTCTACCACTTTGGTGACTGAAATATCACAACAACTATAGGATGGATTGCCATGCACATTTTGTACACATGTTCATGACCCTCAGAGGATGAATCCTACTGACTTTGGTGATCCCCTGACTTTTCCTCTAGTGCCACCATGAGGTTGACATTTTTGGTATCGTATCCTGCAAAACTAATGCCATTCTGCTAATTAGCAACTGTTAGCATGCTAACCACGCTAAAATAAGATGGTGAACATGGTAAACATTATACCTGCTTTGCATCAGCATGTTAGCATTGTCATTATGAGCATGTTAGCATGCTAACATTAGCATTTAGCTCAAAGCACTGCCATGCCTTAGTACAGCTGCTAGCATGGCTGTTGACTCTTAGTCTTGTTTCGTCTATTTCTGTTTTATTATATTTCATTTTATTCTTTAATCAATTTTATTTTTCTGTTTGTTGCTTTTTTAAATGTTGTTCTAAAGCATTTATTTGCTTTATGAAAACCTCCTTACAGTAAATTGCCTCTGTATTTGAAAGGTGCTACACACATAACTTTCCTTGTCTGTTAGTTAGTATTTAATGTCACTCACTGGCGAGTGTCCCATTCCTTCTGATTGGACAGTCGCTCCATGGAAGAGGATACTGGAAGGACTGGAAGAAATAGAAGATGCTCCAGCCGATGATCACGTTATAGTAGAGACCCACGAAGCCACACACCTAGACAGACAGACAGACAGACAGACAAAAAAGATAGATACATAGATTAACAGATGGTTACCAATTTGTAATTTGTTATTGACATTTTACAGTATGCCCTCTGCAACATGACGTAAACAGCCAGCATACATTACAGTAACTAGGTGTCACATTTTATACCTCCACTAAACTGTATAATAAGATCTGCACAGAGAGAGCAAAGTATGCAAATGAGGCAGCATGCTTTGTGCATGTCCCACGTTGCTGTCAGTCTTCTGAGCAGCCTTGCCAGCCAGGACATGCACAAGCTAAAAAAGGTTGAGGAAAGCATGAATAATTAAAGCGCTCTCTTTTCAACACCGATCTTCTACGAGATATTTATAGCTACTTCTGCGCCAGCCGTGCAACTCTAAAGAAAGGCTACCTTTCACTCTCAAACACGTCAATACCTCCCATAAACCCAAGAGAGGCTGAGGCGGTGTGAAGGCTGTTGTGGTGACTCCAGATGTTCCTGTAACTTTATCCTGCTCATTGCCATATCAGTTTCGTGGTTTTTACATGCTATACCATCCATTTATTCTTACATAGATTGATAGATAGACAGACAGACAGACAGACAGACAGACAGACAGACAGACAGATAGACAGATAGATAGATAGATAGATAGATAGATAGATAGATAGATAGATAGATAGATAGATAGATAGATAGATAGATAGATATTTAAAGGGTTGGCTCATGCAGAAGAAAAGGCACCTTCATAAATCACACAGACAGAACAGTGGCTTGTTTTTTATCTTTAGACTGGTGCGCATTCAGCAGATGTGCTTCTGTTTAACTGCAGGGTTTGACAGCTGTTTCCTCATTACAACCTCCCTGATTCTTATCAGAGGACCCACACTTTTTCTCTCCACCACACTGCTGTCAAACTGCTTTTCCGGGGCGCCGTAAGAGACTTTAACAGCTACAGCGCACCAAAGAAAGTATTATCAAAAGTATGTTTTATGGATGATAGATGATTGTGATGTACACAGATAGAAAGTAAAGAAAATAAATGAAAAATCTGTGTTTTTTTCTCCTTACCATCAGACTGGACACCCCTATCCCACCCAGACTGGGACAGACGTAGTTCCAGACCCCGATGCTCCCACGTCGGATCTTCTGACCCACAGCCAGCTCCAAGAAGAAGAGCGGGATGCCGATGATGAGGAGGAGGATGAAGTAGGGAACCAGATAGGCACCTAAAAAAAACAGGGAAAATGTCATGGAAACACCTGTACTGTATCATGAAATAAAATAAGCCTGCAACACGTACAACCTTAAAAAAAAATCTTCAGCTCTTTTTTTTGTTTGTAAATTACAGTAAATTGAGGCTGTAGTCTGGTGCTGTTGTATTAGACTGTATTCAGTTTTTTCTATATTTTGTCTACCTCACTGACATCCAGAGGACTATAAGTATAAGAAACGTTCAATATAATGCAATCTAATACAACAGAAGCATCATAAACAGTCTCAGAAATGACCACAGAGTCGAATCAGCACCTTTTTGACACAGTGGCAACAACAAATAGAAACTGTAGGCTTCTTGGAAGTCTATATTTGTCCCTTTGCAGTTTAATCCAAAGAGGCATAATCAGGATGCAACCGTGCAATGGGTGAGTCATCATCCAGGACTTATATCATGTACTACTATTAATACATCAAAAGTAGGAATTACATACAGTAATGAGGCAGAGAGAAGAGAGGAGGCGAAAGGCTAAATCAAGAAAGCTGAAATAGAGAGGATAGTGAGGTTAAATGTAGTGAGGCGAATTGGGCCCTTGCCAGCATCCTCACGCAGATCCACTCCATCACAGGTTATTTAAACTGGAGCCTGTGATAGGTTTTATATACGACAGAGTCATGAGCATAAAGAGGGAGGGAGAAATGATAGAGGATGTTCAAAGGGAGAAGAGAAAGACATGACAAGGAAGAGGAATAATGGAAACGAGAGAGAGGAGCCCACACAGCGATAACTCCCAAACAACACAGACCTTTAATGCGTCTGTAATTGGCTGCCTGACAGAAAATTACCGAGTGAAAAATGGCCGCTCGCCAGGTCACATAACCTGACTGGTCTGGGAGTCTAATGTCAGTAAATCCTCTCTATAGGCAATAAATTCTGCCTGTATGCAGTAAATCAGACACGGGCAGTAAAGCAGCAAACACAAAAACATTAAAGACTTGGAGCAATGTGAGCTGAAGCATGTTTATGAATCCATGATGACAAGGTGTTTCTCAGCTATAGTGAACACAGGTTTACACTGTGTACATGCGTCCCACACCAAAATAAATCCTCATCACTATACAGTTACATTCGTTTTTAATCGAGCTCTTTTCTGTTTACCAGAGTATCAGTTGAGCCCGGCCTGCCTACTGCCGGCAGTAGTAATCAATAGTGCATCTATATTTAGACTTGGCTGTTTTATGCACAATACAGCTGCTCTCTTGGCACTTCTGTGCTGAATGGCAGTGGCATGTAGTTTGTGATGGTGGGGTTTACTGAGCTACTTAAGGTGACAAGACAAGCAGACAAGCCAGACAAGAAGCTGAGCAGATGTTGAGTTTATATTTGTGAAAATCAGCATTAGTGCCTGAAAGATTTCAATAACAAATCACTTGTGTCAAATAGGGCTGAACTATATTGTGAAAATCAATATCACAGTGTTAACACAAATATTTTGCTCATATATCATGTTATGGCAAAAATATGCAAAAACACAAAATGTGCATGTAATGTATTTAAACAAGAACTTCAGTAACTAATTTTATTCATTTTTAATTACAATTTATTATCATACTATCACAATATAATTCCACTGAAAGTTGATAAATGACAATATTGAATTATTGCCTATAGCCCTTCTGTCAATGGCTGCAAATTACTTTAATGGTGCAAAGACTGAAACAATGTCCTAGTAGTAGATATATTGTTACTTTTGGGTAAAACTACTTTGATATGCTGCTGCTTAGACCAAGAGTCTACAGCCATGCTGACAATGACGATGCTAACATGCTAATGTTTAGCAGGTATACTGTTAAACATGTTCCCCATCTATGTTTAGCGTGTTAGCATGCTAACATTTGCTAATTATCACAAAACACAAGGTACAGATGAGGCTGACGGGAGTGTCCTTAGTTTTTGTACAACAGTTTCAACAACATGAAATTTTGACCTGATGATGGCGCTAGACAAAAAGCCAGGAGATCAAAGTTCTTACAAATCATCCTGAGGACGACGTGAATATCTGAACCAAAATTCATGGCAAACCATCCGATAGTTGTTGGAAAATTTTATTCTGGACCAAAGTTGTGGACCGACCGACCGACTGACCGACCAACATTTCCATCACTACAGCCACGTCACTTGCATGGCTAAAAATCACCATAATACATACAGTGCAAGAAAAAAGTAATGTTAGATTACACTTCTTTGTTGTTTAACTTTTCAACGTTTATTAAAAAAAGAAAAATCACATCCACTACACGTTCCACTTCATGGAAAACGTACTTAAAGTTGCTATGTGTAGAACTTTCAGGTGATTATACCATCTTTTAAATATTCAGACGCCATTAGTGTTTATTAATAGAAAAATGAAGTGAAAGTTGGACCTCTCTGTGTTCTGCTCTCAGCCCTTTATTCTCAGCGTCCCTTGGTTGGAGACACTATAAGCGTGCATTACTGCCTGTCATATTGTCTTTTTTATCACCATCCCAAAGGGTCATGGTGATATCCTTCCACTGTGGGCTTTAAGTTAAGAGGAAGTTACTGCTTTTAAAAACGTCTGACATCTGTAGTAAATGTCTACTTAAGTGCAGTGACAGTAAATGTGATCAGTTACTTTGTGCCTTGTGCAACACTGCAGCTTGGACTAAATGCCAGTGACTCACCTCCTCCATTCTTCTGGCACAGGTAAGGGAAGCGCCACACGTTCCCCAGGCCCACAGAGAAGCCCACCTGGGCCAGGATGTACTGCAGTTTGCTGTTCCAGGCGGGGCGTCCATCGTTTTCGGGCACCTCTATCTGCGGGACTTTCTTCCCGGCGGCCCCTCCAACGTTCAGGGAGCTGCTCTTGTAGTCGAGCTCCTCGTGTGCGAGCAGGTCAGCCACCGACTCTGTGACGTGCTCATGGCTCTGCTCGCGCTGCGTCACCTTGCTGTTCTTAGGCATCAGGGTCGGGAAGGGGGTGGGGGTGGAGAGAGAAAGAGAGAGCGAGACGGAGACTGGTAGGAACAGGAAGAAGTGATACAGACAGAGAGTGGAGAAGAGATGGATGGATGTAGCTGTAAGGGAGATGCTGAAGAGTGATTTCAGGTCTGGGCCTCAGTACTGCATCAGAAAAACAGAAAGGTCAAATAGAAAATTATGTTTCAAGGACATCATCAAAATTAAAATGTAATAATGTTCTATAATTGGACAAAAATCCTGTAAATAGTCTACATTTTAAATAAAAGAATGTCAGGTTCGTGCCCTTGACAAGGATCATTTAATGTACAGTAATAAAAATACTTCTCCTGGCTTTGATCCTTAAATAACACTTCACACAGCCACTGACACAATTATTCCTCCATTTAGTGCTTGGTTAGGCTCGTAATAAGACACTGGATTGTAACACATGGTTATGCCTCTCCAGAGCCATGAAGGATGTCAACATGAGGACAGGAGACCATTCATCACACCTGTGTGTTAACTTAACCTGATTCTTTAAAAAAAATAATAAAAACCTCAGCGGGGGCATTTATACGCTGAAAAAAACAAAACAAATCAAAACACCACAGCTCTTCATCTCTCGCGCAATGTTTTTGGTTCAGAAAAATTCCCAATCCTGCAAATTGTTCTATTTAATTTCCCTGTTCTGCAAAGCTTAACTTTAGTGAATCTTTTTTTTCCCCTGTAAATCCCCTAATCCTCTGAAGCCACGCCGCAGCAACATCCATCCTCACCCCTCTCTCAGGGAGTGGTTGGTTCAACCCAAACGTAATGGAGGAAGTGAACATGATGCTTTGGATGAAGTGCTGTCGTGTGGTCTCCTGATCCACATCACGGGCCCCTGCGTAGGTTCATAACTTATTAAGTGAGTCGTTTCTCCATTAAAAAAAATGCAACACTGTAAAGCTTGTTGGTTATTTGAACACTGTTCAAATAAAGAAACCAAAAGAGTATCTCACAAATTTTGATTATCTGTGTTGCTAATGACCAAAGTCCTGTTAAAGCAGATGGAAAATGCATGGCTAAAGGAAACAGTAGAGAACTGGGGCTGAGTGGAGATGCTGCACCTCGAGGGTGATGCAACAGCAGTGATGCTCACGAGCCTTTATCGTCACAACACTCACCAAGAGCATAAACTCCACACAAACACCCTCAGAGAAAGCTACGAACACTCAGAAAGTCGTGCTCAGAATGTGCATTTGCTTTGCTTGCTTGTGTGATTTTCATCCCACAACAGATTTCCCCCTCTGTGCATGTCAAGATGAGCCTATGATGCAATAATCCACGGCCATTCACAAGTCTTCATAATCCTGTGTGCATTAACTGTTAAAGCCCCCAGCGCTGCTTTTCTGTCTTGTCATTCAATCCCATCCTACAGTATACAAGACACGTGATATCAGTCAGAGGCTGCATCCTCCAGCCAACACCGAGAAATGAAAACACATCAACTCACCCAACCAATAATCCAAAAAACACGCAGTTCAGATGACCCCAGTTGATGCTAAGAGTCTGACTGTGTGGATTTTATATCACAGTAAATGGCAGGAAAAAGCCTTTGGGTGGGCCCGCAATGTTATCTTTCTCCTGTGTCGATCATGGCCGTGTCCTTGGAAGAAGATCTACATTTTCAGAGTTTAAAACAGAAGAATTGTATTACCCGTGACTATATATCCTGCGCAAATATCTGCCTGATCTCTGTATATTTATTCTCTTTGTTGTCTATTCAGAGATTCTGCATGTGTCATAACAAGGGAAAACATTCATATATGCAGGGGATTTCTACACTGCCACGTACTGTACATCACTTCTACCAAAACCACCTGGACAAATGTCACATCCACAGCAGATGGTGCAATATAGAGTAATTGTCTGGTACAACAGTGATGTAGTTTCTTTAAGGAATTATGTCTGCTGTAATGTCTATCTTCTGTTGTGACTCCGTGTTCTTGGACATGATATTCTAGCTGAAACTAACAATTACTAAAATGTCCCAAACATTTTAAATGTCCGTTACAAATTGCTAAGTTGATGTCTTCAAGTTGCTTGTTTTGTCCAAAACCCAAAGACATCCTGCCACAAATGACAAAGAAAAGCAGCAAATCCTCACAAATGAGAGGCTGAAATTATTTAAAAATAGTCAAAATAGTTTAATAGATTAATTTTCCGTTCATCAACTCATCGATTAATTAAAAGACACGCTAGCGTAGCTCTTCATTACTGCCATGTGAGCATGTTAAGTGTGTACAAGTGTAATAAATAATCACACTGGTAACTTTCCAGCACCAACGAGGTCACAAGTTCAGCCCTATCTGTGAACACATGCTCTTACACATCACTGTTTTCACTGTCAGACATCACAAAATCATGAACATCCAAGTAAAAGTCATAAACTCATGCAAACAAGGGCAACAACACAGGGTGTAGAGCATGAACAAGGTTTAATATGAGTTATATTTGAATAGATCGTAGTGAGGTTTTCTACCACTTCCAGTAACACAATGAAACACGTGACTAACAGGATAAAAAAACAGCAGACTGCAGGTATCAGCTTCAGTAATCAGTCCTGTTTAAGTGTCCACACTTGTTCATTAATCGATTACTGATTCTGCGATTACAAGCCTCTTTTACAAGTCTGAACACAGCTAGTGGTTAATCAGCTGTTTCTCACTGGAAATTACAAAGTGTTAAAAGTCTGAAGCCTTTAACAACCAACTCACTCCCACTTTACTGGCAACAGCTCATTAGATCTCAGAACTTTAAAAAAATGAATAACCTGGAACAAAGCCTCCACTACTCTAAAGACACCAACCTCTTTTATCTCTAAAAAAACAGCTGAACAGAGCAGCTGCCTTCACTCATCAACACCACAACACAGATCACTCACTGTGAACACCAGGTGACACATCTGCTCGTAACGTGGGATGCGACGACTTTTTTAAAACGCGCACAATCAAGGTCAAACGCGATTATTTTCTGACCTCTGTGTAAACTAGAGCACATCTCGGTCGTGATGCAAATTTTAAGCGATTATAGACAACTTCACATGACTCAAAAAACAAAGCGTAGCCTATAGCTCTGCGTTTAAGACGTGAAACAAAGCAATTGGAACTCTTTCCCAGCTGTTTGTGAACTTTCTGCAGAAATAAACAGTCTGCATCTCTTTAAACCCAGGTGATAACACTTATCTCGCCCTTTGCTAGAGGGATGGAGGGATGTTAGAAGAAAAATCTTTCTCACCGTGAGTCTTTAGCAGCGATCAACAATATCCAGGGTTTATAGTGAACGCAGATGTCAGAGAAAGCATACATCCGCCGGGCAGCACTTGCGTGTCGGTGTGGTACTGACTGAGCGCTCAGGACACTGGAGGACGGAGGATCACATGCTGCTCTGCCTACAATTGACATGCAGGGTGGAGAGTCCGGGGCGCACCGTGACGCACAAAGTGCTGCTCATTACCAGCGATAGACAAATTATCACCTGCCACTCACTTTTTGAGACTTCCGCCCATCACAGCATCTTTGAACGGGCAGGTGGGATGCTGAGAGAGAAAGAAATGGGCAAAACTGTGCGCGGATTTGTCAAGGTTATCCACTCCTACCTGAGGAAGTGACTGTGTGACGCAGCTTTCGTCATTCCTGTTTCAATTGATAAAAAAATGTAAGCCATTCAACACTGCTCTGCCAGGATAGCAGCATGGGATGCACAGAAAAAAAACTCGTTTTCTGGTGACAGAAGTAGTGTTGAGGTTTTGTTTGCATCGCCCCCAAAAACACAGTTGGCTGGTATCAACTGTCCACACTGAGAAACAGATGAGCAAGCCTTTTCCCCACTGCTCAACAATGAATAAGCATTAATAAATGAATAAAACTCATAATAAATATATGAACAATGAATGAATAATAAAGTGAAAGAGAGAAAAGAAGGACATTTTGTACTTATCTTATAATTATCTTCTAGTGGTGTAAGATAATTTACTTCAGTAGCAAGTAGCTCGTTATTATTGAAGCATGAACCATAAGCAGGACTTAAATGTTGAATGTAGCTAGTTGGTCAATATGGAGCTAATTTTAACTGCTTTATTTTGATAGTTTGATCTATATGGTTGCACCATATTTCATAAACTGATCATATATGTGTTGTATGTAAAAGCCTAATCTGAAAAGTAACTAGATGTAGTAGAAGTAAAAAGTAGTTCAAGTACTTCAAATTTGTACTTGATTACATTAATTGAGTAAATGTACTTTTTATTCCTGCCCTCTACTTACTGTTAAGACAAGAATTACATTGATATAAAAGTCTGCACAGCACTGTTTTTATCAAAAATCCTCTTTTTGGGACAGAAATCGATTCTCCAAGAGAATAAACTGTACATGTAATTCTCTTCATAGATGACTACTCCGACTAACAGCTTCATCTCCCTGATCAAACTTTAGGTCTTTGGGCTGGGTGGTCATTTCTCTATTAAACACTGGACATGCGACATGACTGCAGCAGACACAGTCACCCAGGGGACCATAAATCATGCACCAGCCACCAGAACATTCTTCAGTACCACCGAGATCGGGGAGGACGACAACATCGAGAGGCCATTTTTCATCCTGACCTTATGGATTTATTTCGCACACTCCATTCCCACATGTCTGCCTCCTCGGTCGTCTTAATCAGATGTGTTTCCTCACTTGCTTCTTGATGTTTCTCTTCATCTGCATCATTATCATCATTATGGAGTTTGGTCTAAGTGATGATACATAACACAGGGGTGTAAATATGTGGAATTAAGTCGCTTTAAACAGAGAACAAAACCCTGTTCAACAAACACTACAGTTTGAACTGATTCCACATAAGATACGACCTCTACATTACATCTCATATTCCCTGTATTTGTGATGCTTTGCAGTAGGATGCTGGTCAGGCTGATTTTAGGTTTAACTAAAACCCACACCAGAGTGTAGCATCCACGACGAGCTCAGAGTCTGATCTGTCTGTCCTATTTCTACAGCTGGTCCTTGCTCTGTGACGCTTTTGACGCACCTTCTTCGAGCTGACTACTGGGAGCAGTTGCCACAGCAACCTCAGGATCATATGACAGACTTTGTCTCATCTCTGCACTCTCCTTTCTGCATTCCTCCCCTAATAAATGGCTTTTTCCTAGTTGGAGAACAACAACATGCATTTCAAACATCCACACACACGTGTGACCTGCTGGGTTTCCTCTCCTGTTTAAAGTTTCTGTGGCATCCTATATGGGACAGATGGAGATTAATATTTATTTAATCCAAATCAAAAGTCATTTAAGTAGTTGTACTATACTGGTACATCCTCCTCCTCCCACTGTAATTCCTCTCTTTCCTCAGCTCTACTTTTTTCCTCTTGTTTTAGCGAGTTTTAGTGAAGATGATCATCTGTAGTGTTTTCTCCCCCCGCTTTTGCTTCCACAACCCTTTTGTCACCTCGTCTCAAGGGAGAAAATGTCTGACAAGAAATCTCTGAGTTGAAAATGGAAGATATGTCTGAGACAGCACACTGAAACAAGTCTAACATGATGAGAAACTGATAAAGTTTAAGAACAAGGATTAAAATGATGTAGCATAACAAGGAACTGATTGTAAAGGGTTACTGTCTTCTTCCACAAAAACTAGTACTGAAGTTCTGCAGGGCATCTGCTAAGTGGACAGCAGTGTGCCACTCAGTGATACACTCACATAATCAGGGTTTTATTAAGCCTGCATCAGCAGCCTTGCAGGCCTGTGGGACTGTTGGCACAGCAGTGCTGCTGCCCTCTCTGGTTAGCAAATGACCGAACAATCCCATCTGGGTTGGAGGAGCTGCAGCTTTGTTCTGCCGTCCCTTACCCCGTGTCCTTTTACTCATGCCAGCATTTATTGTACATA
Source organism: Macquaria ambigua (assembly GCA_008360985.2). Classification (NCBI taxonomy): domain Eukaryota; kingdom Metazoa; phylum Chordata; class Actinopteri; order Centrarchiformes; family Percichthyidae; genus Macquaria; species Macquaria ambigua. The sequence continues at coordinate 683,261 of VMKM01000007.1, read as the reverse complement.
CTTTAAAACCTTTTTTTTTTTCAACTTCACTCCCACTGTGATGATCTGTAGAGTTTGTGGTTTGGTAAAACTCTAGAGATTTTGTTCTTGGTTCTTGTTCATTCAGCACCAGCTCTGTGAGGCTGTAGGCACAGTTGTGGGTTGAGCTAATGCTAAAGCTACATGCTGACAGTAACAATGCTAACATGCTGATGTTTAGCAGGTATAATGTTTACCTTGTTCACCATCTTAGTTTAGTGTGTTAGCATGCTAACATTTGCTAATTAGCACTGAATACAAAGTACAGCTGAGGCTGATGGGAATGTCATTAGTTTTGTAAGTAAGTGTATTTGGTCATAAACCAACATACAGTATGGGGTCACCAAAGTTACAGTATTACATTTGATCCTGAGGGGGGCATGTACCAAATTTCATGGCAATCCATCCAGTAGTTGTAGAGATATTTCAGTCAGGATCAAAGTGGTGGACCAATTGACAGACTCCATCCAGAGCCACACTGCTAACATCACTAATAAACACTCAGCATAAATCTAAACTAACACCAGCAAAGTGAAGTGACAGTATTTCCTGTCAGGGTTGAATTTACAGTCTTCAAGATTTCTCTTTGGCAAGCTTTCCAGGCTGGGTGTTACTACACTCATTTTCTTCTCTTAGATTTTTTAAAATTAAGTTTATCTTGATCACTTCACATTTTTATCACCAGCATCCTTTTCTTTTCTCCCTGTCACAGCCCCTCTGCACAGTGTCCTTCCTCCCATTGTAAAGAATTTCTATAGGGAATCTTTACTTCAAATATCCTCTATGATTCTGGTTGTATCTCATTTTCCGTGGTGTCTGACGTCAGACTCCTCTCTGCTGTTCACCTTCAGCTGCCTCTAACTTCACAATGTCTCCTCCGCTGCTTTGCAGCACCCGCTTTCTTTTGTGCTCCCCCCACGCCCACTTCCACTCACGTGCGCTCATGCATTCTGCATCTGCACCATCACATCCGCCCAGTACTTTTCCTTCACTCCAGTCTCATTTATATTCCTCCCTCCCCATCCCTTTTCTCCCCCACCCCCTCCCTCCTGTTTCTCCCCTTGTGTTTTGCGCTGTCTGGGTCACTCTCAGCTCCTAAAAAAAGCTTCAGCCTGCACTTGGCTCTGTGGTATCGCTTATCTAGTCCATTATTCTCAGTACAAGTACTTGAACAAACATAATTACATCTACACTGTAGATTCATTCCTGCTGAAAGCAAGTGAACGTGAACACTTTTGACAGATGTGAATGGACATGTCAAAGCAATTGATGTCTACATTTGTTAGCCCACATGCATGACATTGCTCTCTGTGATCAATGCACTGATGATTAAATGACTCTTTGAGCCAACAGGGTTAAAGTTCATTGATGCTGGATGCTCCGTTTTCCCAGAAAGGCTTGTTCTCTCACAATACTACTTCATCAGCATCATACAAAACCATGTGTTGGTCATTTTTCCCTAAGACGAAGAAAGGAACAATTCATGCATAACTTGGTTTTATGTCATATGTGTCAAAAAAACCCACAGTCTTCCTACTTTATCTGTCCCTGCATCCTCACAGTACTGTAGCACCTCCTGCTTTCCCAGAGTGCATCAGTGCACTGGGATGTGCTGGTGTTGTGCAGGTGTTCAGACAGTGGAGAAAGTGGGTCATGTCGGGCTCAAACAGACACACTGCAGTGCTCTGCCACACAGCAACACTCCAAGATGGTGTATTTATTACACAGGTAGTAATGAAAATGAGGAGTCTTGTCATTATATCAGCATCACGATATGGTGATAAACATAACAGATGAATGCATTTAAAAACGATTTGTGTGCTGTGATACACTGTAGCGATGAGACACAGTAGGCGGCTCTCAGTTTGATTGCGTCCAGGTTCAGGTTAAACAGGTGAAGGATTGGTTGTCTTTTGGTTGGCTGATGACAGAAACATAAAAACAGATCTGTTACTAAGCATCTGTCTCACATGAAAGCCAGGGTGCAGTGGGTCAGGCCATGCTGTTCACCTTAATGCGAAACACAAAAATAGAAACTCATTAAAAGCTGTTTTTCCTCACTAATCCTTTGCAGATTTCCTCTTTGACAGCTCATTAACAAAAAAAAAAACCCTGCATGCCATTCTGTTTTTGATGGTTATAAACAGATGAACCGCCTATCTGTTACAGTACATTTTAAGGTTTCATGTTTCAGTGAATTCATAGCAGCAGCCTTGGTGAATTTGAGATTGCCTAAAACAGCGTTAGTCTTTTTAAAAATACATTCTTTTTAAAAGTTACTGAAAGTGTGTGCGTTTTGGTTGCTTCCTGTTGGTTATCTGCTTGTGTGAACATGCACAGCAACTATAATTCCCTTTGATTAGTATAATTTTATATGTAAGCACAGTTTTGACATAATTCACTGTTGGCTTTGGTTGCTCCATTTGAGGAGGACAAACAACTGACCTGGATATTGGGAAGAGATTTAAAGCAGGAACATTTCCCCTCCTCATATACTCATATACACACGTTAAACCCATTTTAATACTGGGTGGCAGATTGCCTTGTTGGGCCTGCGCGAGGTCATATGACGGTCTATAGAAGAACTTCACCAGATGGTCTCTCAAAGAGGGGCCAGTCCAGCTCACAGGGCTGAGGGCAAAGCTCCCGTCCCCATTTTTTTGGACAACATAATCCTTTTAAAATACCCCCGCAGCAAAGCACACTGCGTTTTTTTTTAGCAAGTGTTGTTGGTGCAACAAAGTTGATGCAACAAATAATAGGGTCGGACTCAGTGAGACACAAAAAGAGATACAGATTAAAAGTTATTGAGAGCAAAGAATGAACATAAATATGACACAATTTGAAACCAGAACGGCGATTAAGTCCTTAAAAATGATTAGGATGTGATTCTTTGTCTTTTATATGTTTTGATTTGTAAAGGTGGACTTAGTTATTATGTACAGTATATTCTGTGCAGAGAAAAACAGCATTTCATCATCAGGAAGAAGTTTTTCAACAAGCTCAGAAAAAGAAATGGAAATTACGCTGTAGAAAAAGACATTTGCATGCATGGCTGTGCACACACGTTTGCACGTGTGTCACAGTGGAACACAAAGAAAGTGGAGACAGACGTTTCTGAACTGTAATCTTTTCCATCCATAAAGCAACACAGTTTAATAACTGGACGACCACCTCTCCCCCTGCTGTCGTGCAGGCTGTAATCCTACGCGTGGGAGCGCCCTACATACATGCCTCAGCATTTTATTCCTCTGTATTATTATCATTAATAACTAAAAAAAAAACCCACACATCCACAAATACCCCACGCAGATTGGTATAATGTGGATGATGGTTTGGGCTGCAATACAGCCTGAGTAACAGGGTTAATTGAAATGGAAACAAACTCAAGGTCGCCTCTTAAACTCATTTCATTCAAAATGATCTGAGGGGCAGGTCGTCATGTGACCAAATGGGGAGGCTTCAGGAGGTACACTATGTATGTTCTTGAACTGATGCTGAGAGGGAATGTAACAGGAAATGGTTTTATAGAAGTTAATGAAATTGATTTAAGTATTATATGATACAGGAAAGCTAGATGCTATGGTAAGTAAGGCTTTTAGGATTTGTGTATAGGTATAATATGTATTGCATGTATTAATGTATATATTTGATGTGTATGTGTCTTTTGTTTTGTTCTGTTTTTTATGTAAATACAAGTTGAAAGGTAAAAGTGTAAAGCATTCTGCTGTGAAAATACAACGTGTTCAACAAAATAACTGAAGTTAAACTGAGTTGGAATATTTTTTGTTTGTTTTGAACAGCAAGGACTCACATAAGATGTTTTATATTAAAGGTTTAGTGATTTCTTCATGTTTTATGCAGAGTAGTGATGGGACAACCCAATATAAATCTTCCAAGGAGACAAACTGGACATAGAGACACACTGGCTGAGGTTTCTAAGTGAACACTTTCACTCCACTCCTGGCAGCCACTGAGGAGACTGAGTCTCCTTCCAGTCAATAATCAGAATACAAAAGTTTTTGTCAGTCTAGACAGTTAGTGCATTAACTTCCCGTTTCAGTGACAGGGCTCTACGCTAACTTTTTTCCCAAGTAACACAGAGTTTATTAACAAACAATATATTACATACATATTTATACTGCGTGTGTGTACGCGCGTTTATGCATGCTCCTTCTCCTTGTGTGCACTTAAGATGTGAAAACCAGTGAAGGACTATGGAAGTGGAAGAACCTAGTGTCTAGTGAAAGAGTGAAAACACTCATCACAGAAAACTCTACTGTGATTGGCACATTGTGGCTTTTGGAATGTGGGACTTGTAGTTTTTGAACCAGGGACGGATACACGTAAACTGCAGCTGATGTGGTTTTTAGGAGGAACCTCTCTGCCCCCTGGTGGTAAAAACGTGTTTGTTCAGTATCCAGCAGGCTGACAGGAGTGCAGCTGGTAAAAACACACACAAATATGTATCCTCTGTTTCATATGTTACTCACAGCCTGTTCACTTAAAAAAAATAAAAATACCTGAAAGAGTTGTTTAATTGAAAAAAAGAGTGTGAAGGAAATTGTGAAAGCCTGCAGTATACAGTGTAAGTCTGCAGTAGTTATCCATCCCATAGTCACTAAAGCCACACAGTATTAACACTTATTGAGTCACTTGCATGGATAATACAGTGTGGTGGATGTTGTGGATAACTACTGCAGATAAAGTACTTATAATGTATACTGAGAAAGGGTATACTGTACGCGTTCTTTGGTTATGTTTTCCCTGCAGATCTGTACGCACTGTTAAGATGATGTTAAGATCTGCAGAGAAACGATTTGTTAAAAAAAATCTGCTCTCATGAAAACTTACAGGCCTTTAATCAATTTGGAAAAACACTAAAAATCACAGCAAACCTCCAAGTCTCTTTTGGAATATGAAACATACATTTATCTGGTTTTATATGAGGGTTGGATAGATTTATTACGGGGCACTTCACTCAGCATGCTCCACTGGGACTCATCTTGGGCATTTCCACCCCTCTTACCATCCAGAAAAAAAAAAAAAAGAATTCACTGTCTGTAAATCTTTATTAAATTACAGTTTACAAGGATTCTTTAAAGCTCCACAGCACTTTTGTTTCATGCATCTTATTCTATCTGGTGCAGCTACCTCACAGTGCAGACACTCTAAACTTGTCTTGCTTATACACAGCTGGTCCCTGACAAGGCCCTGGCCTGCTACACCTCCTATGTCAGGTGCACCAATGCACAAATGCAAATAGCTTGTTAGATCCTTGCTCTACATGGTCTAACAGTACACCCCTCCTCCACTGTAAATGAAGTGCTGGTTTCCTGCTATGTATTACTCAATACACTGTGAGTGTCCTTACTTCAAGGACACCATGTAGCCTTCCTCTACAAATACTTTACCAGACCAGTTTATGTTATTCCAACTCTCTTATGCTTTTTCTACATGTAGGCTAAATCAACTCATACTGTGTTTTAATATTAAGTCATTCAAGACGAAGATTAGACTAAACTAAAATGCAAACTTCCGTTTTCTCGGCTCCTTCCTTCTTCCTGCTGCTCTAGTCTCACAATCACTAGCTTTTTGTCATTTTCAAATCAACCTGAGCCTCCACGACTGTACTTTGACCCTACAGCAGAGCCGCACCCTTGTTTATAATAGGCGAGCGGCCTTCCTGTTCACATGAGTGACAGCCCGCCCAGCCAATCATCTTCTTCTACAGGCGCGTATGCGAGACTTCCTGTACAGTAGGGCAAGTTAGTCCAACATGGCGGTTATGTTGCTCGCTTGAGAGAGAAGTGGAAACCGCGTAGAAGTTGAGATAGTTATGGTCTATTTCAGTAGCAGAGAGAGTATATTTACACAGATTAGTGTCTGTCGACTGCAGGTATCGTCTTTTTGGAAATGAAGGGGAAGGAGCGATCACCGGTGAAGAAACGCTCCCGGGCGCCAGTTGATAGCAGAGACCGAGGAGGAAGCCACCCGAGCGGCAAGAAGACCCTGTCGACGGTTGGCAGCAACAACGGCAACGGCTCCGCTCAAAGCGGCGCTTTATCCCGGAGAAGTTTACAAATCGAGAAAAGAGACATGAGGGATTCAGACGGACATAATTCATCCAGTCGGGCTGGTAGCGGGTACGACTACGGAGTTGTTTCACTGAACAAGCCGTACGGTGGCGCTGACATCGCCGCGGAAACATCCAGGTCTGGTTCACGCAGCGACCCACGGCCTCCGTCAAACCCCGAAAGTGAGTACAAGACTCTCAAAATAAGCGAACTTGGCTCTCAGCTGAGCGACGAGGAGATAGAGGACGGATTGTTTCATGAGTTTAAGAGGTTTGGGGACGTTAGTGTTAAAATAAGTCGGGAAAACGAGGAGAGAGTGGCGTTTGTGAACTTCAGGAGGCCTGATGACGCCCGGGCGGCCAAACACGCCCGCGGCAAGCTGGTGCTGTACGACCGGCCTCTGAAAATCGAGACAGTCTACATGAACAGACGCAGAAGCCGCTCCCCTGTTTCAAAGGACAATTTCCCCCCAGGGCAGAGGCATCTCCACGCTCAGAGACCCCTGTCTCCCACTGGTTTGGGGTACAGAGACTACCGGTTACAGCAGCTGGCTCTGGGCCGTCTCCCCCCTCCTCATCCACCACCTCATATAAGAGATCTGGAAAGAGACAGAGATTTTTCAGTGTATGATGCAAGGACTAGACCCCCGTTCATCCCTGAATGTGCTGTTTACCGTGAAGAGGACCTGATGAGCCCTGAGGATGACCAGAGGGCGAACAGGACTTTGTTTCTGGGCAATCTGGACATCAGTGTGACGGAGAGTGACCTGAGGAGGGTGTTTGACAGGTTTGGGGTGATAACAGAGGTGGACATAAAGCGGGCAGTGAGAGGGCAGAGCAACACCTATGGATTCATAAAGTTTGAGAATCTTGACATGGCTCATCGTGCTAAAGTAGCGATGTCAGGGAAAGTGGTGGGCCACAACCCAATCAAAATCGGCTATGGTAAACCTACACCCACGACCAGGCTGTGGGTGGGGGGCCTTGGACCCTGGGTTCCACTCGCTGCACTGGCCAAGGAGTTTGACCGCTTTGGCACCATCAGGACTATAGACTACAGGAAAGGTGAGGCGTGGGCTTACATCCAGTATGAAAGTTTGGATGCTGCTCAGGCTGCATGTACTAACATGAGAGGCTTCCCTCTCGGTGGCCCTGACAGGAGACTCAGAGTGGACTTTGCTGACACAGAGCACCGCTACCAGCAGCAGCAGTACATGCAGCTCCCCCTCCCCCTTCCGCACTACGACTTAGTTCCTGAACCCTTTGCCCACCGCCTTACTGACTCAGTGAGAGTGAGAGAGAGGTCCCCTCCACTTCCTGCTCGCTTCAGAGACAGGGATTTGTACCCCAGTGCTGAATGGTCTGGCCTGGGTGTCAACGACAGGATGCGGGGGGCAGGCTTTGATCCCATAGATCGCCTGGAGAGGCGTTCCCGTGAGACCTGGTCAATAGAGCGCGAGCGTGAGTTCCAAAGCCGAGATCTAGGCCGCAAAAGGAGACATTTGGATGATGGCTGCCGGCTGGATCATTCACCTGACATCAGTGACTATGTTCTGCGCCGCCATGGCAGCTCATTAGAGCGCAGCCCTGGAGGGAGCAGCCGAGACGGGGGACGCTACAGTGACTCTGAACGTCTGCCTCGCTCTGGCAAAACCTCCCCCGTCAGAGAGCGCCAGGACACTGGCTTTGGAGACAAGAGAAGAAAAACACTTAGCCCAGCTGAGCCAGGGTCCTGCTCTGAGAAGGACCGCAAACGCAAAGCCAGTGACTCATCTAAGAGCCCAGCGAGAAAGGAGGATCGCTTAGGACATCCTTCCTCCAAGTCTGGCCAGCAGTCTAAGCCGGCAGCTGGGGGACAGAAGCTGAGTCAGGCCTGGCAGGGCGTCCTCCTGCTGAAGAATAGCAGCTTTCCCACATCACTGCACTTGCTGGAGGGGGACATGTCGGTGGCTACCAGCCTGCTGGTAGAGGGCTCTGCAGGGGGTCAAGTGTCCCAGCTGAAGATCAGCCAGCGCCTGCGCCTGGACCAGCCCAAGCTGGATGAAGTCTCTCGTCGCATCAAGGCCGCCGGCTCTGGCGGATACTCCATCCTTCTGGCTGTGCCCGGGAAATCTGAAGATGGAGTGGTCCAGGATGCAAGCAGCTCCACCGAGAGACCCCTGAAGAATCTGGTTTCCTACCTGAAGCAGAAGGAGGCGGCCGGCATCATCAGCCTCCCTGTGGGGGGCAGCCGTGACAAGGACCACGGAGGAGTCCTTCATGCTTTCCCCCCATGTGAGTTCTCACAGCAGTTCTTGGATGCCTCTGCCAAAGCCTTTGCCAAATCAGAGGACGACTACATGTTGATGGTCATTATCAGAGGAGCATCATAAAAAAGTGCAAATAATAAATGTCTCTTTTCACGCTCATGAAATGTTAAACTGTGAGTTGTAAAAACAGGGAGAAGTAATTATAACAAAGCAGAATAACAGGAAATAACGGGGTTTCCTTAACTGCATGGTAGCTTGTATATCATCCCGCTGGAGGTTTATAGAAATTAAACTCACATTGAATTGAACACATTTTGATAAATTGATGGATTTGAATATTCATACAGGTGACAGGCTGAACTTCTACTATTTAGTTATCAGATACATGTAGATTACTTGAAAGGTACTCTGCTTAAAGTAATTCAGTTGTTAAGTGTTGCCTTATCTCATTTAAAAAGAAACACAATTCCTTTATGTCCTGTCATACAATGCCTGCCTATAAGAAAAAAAGAATTTAAGATCCAAAGCAGAGTATTTAGCCTTCATTTTATGTGTACTCAGCAGTGATTTAACTGATCAGTGTCAACAGGTTTGTAGTACTATAATGTGTGTACAGCCAGCCTAATGAAAGAATTCAAACTCATGTACATTTTCTCTTGATTAAGGAAAATATATCTTTTTGCTCTGAAGCTTTACCCATTGCTCATTAATAGGCTTATTCCAGATGTGCATCTGTATTACTTTTTTGCTGACTAACTAAACATTTTAAATACTTCCTAATTCAAAGTTTCATTATGGCAGCTTTTCTGTTTTTGTCAGTTTTGGCCAGTCCTGCTTAAAGCTAAAGAAAATTGTGGAAAACCCCCCAATTCTATTGACTAAAATGTTGTATTAGTCCTCCTGGTATCTGGCCTTTTGGACTATTTTTTTTTAAATAATTTACTTTTGGATATGTTAAAATACATAAGAGAGGGTTATAGTATAATAGATTACATTAATATCAACACTCCTTTCTGATCTGGAGGTTGTGTGACATTACAAGGTGAAATGAATGCAGTTTTTCCTGTCTGTCAGCACTGGGACATGTATGTAGGGGTGGACACAAGCAGCAAGACCTGCACATTATAATGCAGGTCAATACAATAACCTTGCGAAGAATACTGCCTTTATAAAGCTAATTATGTTTAGATTTTGTTGAAATGATGTTAGAGAGGAGAGTTTAATCTCTGTGATTAGTTCTGATCCCAAGGTGTTGTATTAAACTGCATTATGTTATAAGCTAATATTTAGGGCTGCAACTTTCCATTACTGATTAAGCTACTGGTTCTTTTCTTGATGAATCAATTAATCATTTTGGTCTGTAGAACATCAGAAAATAGAGAAAAATATTCATATTTTCCTAAGGTGATGTTTTCAAGCTCAAGGTGATGTCTTCAAGTGGCTTTTTATGGTCCTACCAAAAAAACCCAAAGATATTCAGTGTAACGCGACTAATTAATTAACCAGTTGTCAAAGTTGTCGCTTATTAATTATCTGTCGATTGACTGTAAATATTATTAGCATGGAGTTGAATCAACCCCCTTTAGTCCCAACACAACCGTAGGTCTGTTATTTTGAATGGTATTTTATTATACAGGGTTGCTTTTGTGTCCACCCCTTTTGTATTGTGTGTTTATTGGCATCAGATTCAATTTGGTTGAACAGTAATTGGTTGATTCAATTCTTCACTTTTCATTTTCTCATGCTATAATCCACTAAATACAATAACTACTCCAACAAAGCATGTACTGTTTAAAAAAAAAAAAAGATAATGTAAATTAAGAACTGTATGTATGCCATGCCCCTCTCTAATAACTGATCAGGAGTCTATAAGTAGAAAATATTGCTCTACTACCGCTGGACTTGTGATAAAAACCTCTGAATGAATCAGAGCAGAGAAGGCCGTTCTCCAGTGGCCTTACATGCCTTCCTCTGAAAGGACTGATAATGATTGTTTTTCATGCTTTGATTTGAGTTCTGTGTTTCAAATGGAAAAAAAGAAAAGATTTGTATACTCAGGATATCTGGAGAGAGAAATGGAGAACATCAGTGCTCATGGGCCTAAAGAAGTATACCTGTCAGAAAAAAACGCAGAGTGCAACATGCACTTGATTTTGTCTCAATAAATTTACTCTTTCGTGGGAAACACGAGTGCCTCGGAAGACAACTTTTGTGACCTTTTCTGTTCTTGGAATTGTCTATCAAACTCTAAAGGCTTTATCACTTTGACAGCAGGAGCCTTCACAGCAGGAAGGAGAGGAAGTGTGAGAATCAAGGGAGGTCAGCCTCTCAGTTCTGTGTTTTCCTTTTGTTGATCATCATTTGTTGAATGACCTCTTTTTGTGAGGAGCTTTTCATGTGACCTTCATTCAGATTGAAATTTGGCCATACTAGAGTGCTTTTTTGAGTCCGCCCGCGAAGGCAAATCTAGAGTCACTGGGTCTCTTCAGATATGTGGCTTATTCCTCAGTTGCCTCTGGCCTGTATGACCGGAGGTGTGGCTGAGAACTCGCCGAGTTCTGCCAAAATCGCCGGGGTCGTCTCCATCTGGCAGCCTCTCAGCGGAGGCACAGCAGCGTTTGGAGGCCCCCCCGGTCTTCTTTCTCATCTGGCTCCAGCAGCACACACACAGTGTTGATTCAGCGTCTGCAGCAGCTCGAGATGGAGCAGTGTTCGTGTGTGTAGTTGCTTTTTGTTCTTGCATTGGAGTTTTGAAGATCTCTGTGCTAGGGCCAGACTTCAAAACGTGTCTCATCCCGTGTCGGAGCAGAGGTTGAGACGGTGAGACAGCATCTGCTTTATTTGCCGTAAAATGGAAAGGAAATGCAACAGGAGAGAAAAGATCGCCTGTACAGGGAATCTAATCTTTAGTTGATATGTTGATCTGATAAACACACTTTAAAAAAAAAGAAAAAAAAAAAGATTCTGTACCAAACTGTGTATGAAAGCAAAGTCAAGAGTTTCCTGCTGCAGGATGTGTATCATCAAGACGCTGCTGTTCCTCCTCATCGCTGCTTCATCTCCAAACTAAAGGGACGTGAGCAGCTTCCCTGCATCTTCGGGTGTCCACACGGTGCCATGGCTGGTTATCAAGGTGTTCTGGGGCTGTAACAGGTGTGAGTCTCACCCCGGCTGTACCTGCTCCTGTTCCACAGGTAAAGTATTAAGATGGCCTAAACGACTGACTTGGGTACGTATTAAAATGTTTAAGACGACTACAAACACACTAGGCCGTTTACAAGCTGGTTAGAGGGTGAAAAGATAACAAAAATGACTAAAATGTAATGTCCCTTAAGTAAAAGACCAAACTAGTGCCCACAATGCAGAGTTTTAGTTGTGGCAGTCAGAGATGTTGATTTAAAAAAAAAAAAACAAGTTTATGAGGTCTTAGTTTGTCATGTTAAGCAAATATCCTGTCAGTATCTTTCAGTCAGTGCTGCTGAGGGTCTACTCACTGTGGGACTGCTGTTCCTTTTTGCTGATTCAACTTTCTTATTGACACGTTTCTCCTTGTCAGATTAGAAATAATTTAGCAGTGTTGGTCCCAGATGTACCAGCGAGTCATGCAGCAACTACTGTAAATCTGAACAAGAAAGGCAGCTACACAAGTGAGCCATGGTTAGTGGTGGGAGAAATACTAGGATCCTTTACTTAAGGAAAAGGAGCAATACCACAATGTAAAAATACTCAAAATGATTGCTTAAGTAAAAGTATGGAAGTATGCAGAATGACCCATTTCAGAGTTTTATAATATTATATAATTGGATTATTATTACTCCTGCATTAACACGTAGACAGCATTTAATGTAGCTGATTGAGGTTTATTCTGTTTAATGACAATACAGTATATTTTATTAGCTGATCATATGTTTTGTATCATCTTAATCTGCAAAGTAACCAGCAACTACAGCCATCAGATAAATGTAGTGGAGTAAAAAGTACAAGATTCCCCCTGAAATGTAGTGAAGTGTAAGTATAAAGAAGCATAAAATGAGAATTACCGCAATATTTTACTATAGTACTAAAGTAAATGTACTTAACCTCCCACCACTGCTCAAAGCTGAATGTCATTAAGTAGCAATGCAAGGGAACTAGGGGTCCAATAGTCTCTGATTGAGTTAGTGACATAATGTAACGTTAAGTATCACAAATTAAGACATTACATGCCAAACATGGGAAAACTGCATTAGTAAACAGGAACAAGTAGAAGATGGTTAATGGAATATTTCTTCTGAGCTTCATCAAGTTGGCTTCTACTGCATCTCTACTTAACTTTATCCAACCCATGTAGCATTCTTTAAATTGATAGTTTAAGATAAGATATATCAATTTATGAACATTAATGAAATGTAATGCCCTTATTTGCAGGGTTAAAGGTTTAGATGACCTATAATTACTCATCAGTAGGATGCTGACATAAATAGTAAGGGTGTGTTTACTGTATATGCGGTGGTGAGAACTTGAATTTCACAATTTCTGCAGTGTGAACGTGAAAAGGGAAATGTCACTGACAGTTCAGACGGTAGTTGTACAATAAATGTTCGTTGCCCCGCCTGAAAACTACAAATAGGAGAACCAACACTGTCCACTTTTAAAAATGTCTTCACTTTTGTTCCTTTTTGAAGGTTTTTATAAAGTTTCTGGACATTTTTGAACATGAGCTGGTCATAATTAAAATGTTGAGTATTTCAGGTTGTCACCTCAATGTGGAGGCAAGAAACGAGCTCTATAGAGAAGTTAAGAGTGCACAAGGAATTCATTAGACAAGAGACACTGTGCCTTGGTGAGTACACTTTAAACTTGTTTTAAAAATTTGCACCTCTCATACCTTCAGTATTTTATATTAATAATGTAAATTGCATTTGATTTGTGTTTGAATAAAGGCTTGAAACACATTCTGACATTGTGTCTGTTTTTGTTCATAGCATCTATCCTGTTTCAGTGAAAGTGTGTGTTTGAGTATTTACAGATTTTGAAATGACAGGACGTATTTACCTGTTGTGGTTTTTAGACTCTCTGTCCTCTAGAGGGCAGGGTTGGATGGAGCAATATTACACTACCAGAGAACATGAACAGAAGACGTGCCTTGAGTACCGTACAGTATCAGTATTTCTTTTTACATAGAGCATGCGATAAGCTTATCCAGTTGACTTATGGTTGACAGGTGAGGAATTTATAATAACTAATGTCAATAACATTAGGTCTGCAGGCATTTACTCTTTATCTTTTAAAAGCCATTAATACTTTACATCACTTGAAACACTCCTCAATGTGAAAAGGGCTTTGGGAAATGGTGACACACAAAGAGAAGAGATTTGTTCTGATGTTAGATTTAAGACCATTTTTTCTAAGAGATTGTCAAGAGCTCAAATTAAAAAGTGAGTTTTGTCTCAAAGCCAGCAACACAGACGCTGCACTATTATTTGGTACAGAGGGGCCTTTAAAATTGCAATATTCAATAATACTTTAAATTTCGTTTCTATAAGCACTTGGTAGATGAGAAAAGTCAACAGAAACTCATTCAGAACACAGTCTGGGAAAGGTCAGACCTCACCTGGCTTTCACCACTTATAAAACTGACTAATACAAATGAAGGGAGCACAGTTCAACCCCTTATTGTCTGCTAAAGTAAGCCTGATGTTTTCCTTTGCAACTTCAAAGCCTGACCCAGGGTGACCTCTTTTGTTCGATCAATTATATTTGCACTGTATTAAAATCTCCACCTAAAACTTAAACACAGAACTGGACTTCCCCACACTCTCAAAACTGATTGATCGGTGTTTTAACACCAGGCAACTGAATCATATAGTTTGATTAAGTTGTAGAAAGTGTGTTTTAATCTGAAAGGTTTATATGTATTGGTGTAAAACAGGCCTGTAAATATACAATAGAGATTTTCATTTAAAACTCTTTACTGACACTATGTGCGTCAATGTTTCTGAACTTTATATGGTCAAATAATGGTGTATATATACTTATTAAATAGCATTTTGCCATCATTTTAGAGTAGTGAAATCCTTTATTTCAAATGTTAATGTAGTTTTAGGCTTAAGACATTCTTTTTATTATTTCGTTTTTCTTTGGATAAATTATTTACAGAAGTTGAATTGAAACGGTCAAAAGAAAAGGTGAAACATTATTTAGCAGTTTATATTCCACAATCTATTAACACATTACTGTTTATTTTATTTCAGCTGGGTGTTGACATTTAATGCTGATTTCTGGCCTAAGTTTACTTTAAATAAAGAACTGAGTAAGCATATTATATTCTTAACACTAAATTAGTGTTTAGACATTAGATTAAAGTGCATTAGGAAAAACATACTCGGCTCCTTTTGTTTCCTTTATCTGAATTCACTCATTTGATACTCTGTAAAGTGGTTTCTTATCACTTCAGTTGTTCAGTGTTACAGTAAAAAGGAGGAGTTGGACTAGTTTTGACCTCTCTCTCTCTCTCTCTATATATATATATATATGTATATATATATATATATAAACACCACCTGCTCTTGTGTATGAGAGTTTTATTGGGTCACTTTGGAAATAATGAAGTCTGCCTTTGTGTTGCTGGCCTTTTTGGCTGTCTCACAGGGTCTTCTCAGGTAAGATATACAACAAACCTACATTTACTCATGATACAATTAAAATATGCTATTTAACAAACTGTGTTTGCTGAAGGTGTTTTTCACAGCGTCAATAGCTAAGAGATCTAGTGAAACGCGGAGAAGTTTAGAATAGAATAGAATAATGATGCTCTCTAAGATTTATTTTAAATGTATTTTTAAATGATTTCAAATTTATTTAAAATGATGAAATCCTTCACCAGGAATTTAAAACAATGTAGAGGTAAAATTACACTGCAAAAACATCTGTCTTGAAAAATAATTTGATATCAGGTTCAGACTGCGTTTTTCAATTTTGTTCCACTAGAAGAAAAAGAGTTTAGGGCCCGATAATAGACTAAATTGTTACGATGGAGATACTTTGTGTAAGGTTGAAGACCTTTATGAAGATTTTCTTAATAAGAGGATAAAAACACCATTCACACAAATAAAGACATGTTTCAGACTCAACAGTAGAAAATCCACCCTAAAACAGAATTCATGTTGTGATATTGGAATGATTTTGGGCACAAAGTACAAACAGCAAAGATGAAAGATGAATGTAATTGAGCAATTGACACTCAGTGAAACAGTTGGTCCATAAATACTGAATTGTTGTTGGAGAGCTTACATGTAATCAGGCAGGTATCCAGGAATACTGGAGAGGCTTTAGGAAAACCTAAATTGTCAGTATGTTGTGTGCTCAGTGCTCTGATACTTTTGTATGGTAGGATGTAATGAACATTACAGCTTAAGGGCCTCCAGCAGTTCTTTTAGACTTTTCTTGAACAATTAATGACAAGTTTTTTGAGAGGGTTGGAGGTTCAATCCCCAGCTCCCACTGTCCATGGCTAAGACACTGAACCCCAAATTGTGACTGAGAGGCAAATTGCAAAGCGCTTCATAAATGCAGCCATTTATGATCAAACACACCAACCCCCTGAGACAAGTTCTTGACCTTTTCTATCTCAGAACACTATAGTTTATGTTTCCTAAATCTCTCCCAGGCTGAAACTCCTTTTTAGGAGAAGTTATGAGGTCTGACATATTTTCAAAAATGTTTGTGAGCATGCTCTCGGATCAGCTGAAATGTTGACTGTGCTGCAGCGTTTATGAGGTGCTAATGGGGCCCGTTTGTCTGTTCAGGATTCCCCTGATGAGAGGGAAGTCAGCCAGGCAGCTGCTGGAGGAGAGAGGCCTGTTTGAAGAGTACAGGAAGAAGTTTCCATACAACCCCGCAACAAAGTTTCTCCCCAGGAATGAGCAGAGTGTGGTGCCAATGACCTTCGACCCAGACGTAAGTAGCATGTAACCACTGTATACTCTGCCCTCCGCAATACATGCACTAACTAAATAATCTTATTTTGGACAAAGTTAACCTACTATGGAGTGATTGGCGTTGGGACTCCACCTCAGTTCTTTAAAGTTCTCTTTGACACCGGCTCCTCTGACCTGTGGGTTCCCTCCGTAAGCTGCACCAGCTCTGCCTGTGGTAAGTATAATAGTGTATAATAATATAGTGATGATCCCGCATATGTAACAGGCCACCAAGTGATTTATTGTTTCAGTCATTTTTCAACCAAAAATGCCAAACATCTGCTGGTTCCAGCTTCTCAAATATGAGGATTTGATGCTTTCATTTGTCATATATGGTAGTAATGTGAATATCTCCTGGTTTTGCACTGTTGGTGGGATAAAAACAAGCATTTTGAAGTCTTTGTGACAAAGAGTGTCTTTGTGTACGAAGCAAAAAGTAAGAAAATGTACTTTCTGTCACCTGTCTGTCTCTCTCCTCTGCTGCTTTACCTCTCTCTCTGTCTGTCACTAGGCGATCACACAAAGTTCAACAGCTCAGCATCCTCCACTTTTCAGGCCGGCACAAAGCCTTTCTTCATCTTATACAACAGTGGATTTGCATCAGGGAGTACTGGATATGACACCATAAAGGTGAGGACAAAACATTAATATTGCATTCTTGACCAGCTGCTGACCAGTGGTGGAAAGTAACTGAGTACAATTCAAGTACAATTTTGATGTACTTGTACTTTACTTATTTCCATCTCATGCTACTTTATACTTATACGTATATATAAACAATACATTGTTAAAGATTAAACCTGTGGTTTCCAACTTTTTTGGCTTGTGACCTTGTCGGGGCCCCTTGTCACGTTTCTCATGAGTTGTCATGAGTTGCTCTAAACTTCTCACACGGTTTCATCAAAGTAACTATTGGAGGCCCAAAGAAGTAAAATTATTCAATATTTCATAAAAATTGACGATTAGAGAAAGTCCCAAAAAATAAATACACATTTGTATATCACAACTTAGTTTTTTCTTCTCCCATTAATCACCTCATGACCCCTCAGATTTATCTTGTGACCCTTAGTTTGGGAACCAATGGACTGAAATACTGAACTTTTCATAGTTGTATAAAGTGGTTAAAACTTGCTCCACCATAACCACTCTTTATGCATTGATGTATCAGAAATAACAATCTAATAATGTAAAATGTAATTTATATTACATAATTCGCAGAGCAGGTAGTTTGATACTTAAAGTACATTTTGCTGATAATATTTTTGTAGGTTTGCCAATTTGCACTTCCTAAAAGCCTAATAATAAAAACTGATGTTAAATTTTAAATCAGATAAGTGACATCTACGTGGAGCACCAGATCTTCGGCCTCACTGAGACAGAGGCAGTTTTCCTGGCGTCTGTGCCCTGGGATGGGATTCTCGGACTGGCCTTCCCTGGCATGTCACTTGAGGGAGGCCCACCTATATTTAACAACATGTGGAACCAGGGCAAACTCCCCCAGAACATGTTCTCCATGTACCTGAGCAGGTGAGGTCTTATTTGAGTCACAAACAGAGAAATAATGCTGTAAATCTAATGCAAATTAATGTTTAAGAACTTACTTTCTCATGTACAAGATGATGTTTTTTTTTAAATAAATGATGCAGTGCTCATTTTCTTTAAAACATCTCTCTGCCTCCAGTTCTGTAGAGGGCAGTATGTTCATCCTGGGAGGAACAGATCCCTCATATTACACTGGAAGCATAAAATGGATCCCACTGTATCGCGCCACTAACTTTTGGAACATCCATATACAAAGGTAGTTTCCTTTTTTTCCCACAAATCCTCACAATAGATTTAAATGTCCTCGTTGTGTTTTAAACAATACAGCCACTTCACAACAGACATTATTTGGAGGTTTTCTTCTACTTTTTGCCTACAGTATGATGTTTGTAATGGATGCATTTCTACTGATGCTTCGTTTATGTTGCAGCATCGCCATCAATGGGAACACCGTTGCATGCTCTGCAAGTTGTGAAGCAGTAGTGGACTCTGGTACTTCTGTAATCATCGGATCCGGCCAAGATATTAACAACATCAACGGTTGGTTGGGAGCCTCTACAGATCAGTATGGTGATGTGAGTGTTTCGAATGTTTTACTTTTAACGAGCATATTATTAAATATGTTCAGAGAAATGTCATGGGGTTTAAAAAAAGTAACATTTTGCTTATCTGGCTCACAGGCTGTTGTGAGCTGCAGCAGCACAAATCTCTTGCCAGACATTGTGTTCAACATCAACGGCTACAGCTTCGCTCTTCCTCCAGCAGCCTATGTCATGAAGGTTTGTGTTTTAAGCTCAGAGTGATTTATGGTGCCACTTTCTAAGGCACACTTTAAGAATTAATAGGTGTAACTAATGGCTTTATCAATGTTAATAAATAATTTATTAAGCCATCAATATTTTAAGCCATTGTTAGGAGCAATGCTTGCTTTATAGAGCATAAATAATACATTAATATGGGCGACTTTTGGGTTGTAGTAATGTATTTATATATATAAAGTATATATGGGTCTTTTTAGCTCGTTAATTCATGAGGACGACCCCTAAAATGAACAATTCAACCAATTACTTTCTGAAAAAGAGCTGCTTCAGACCTGATGGCTAATTATAAAGTTTTAAATCCATAACCCTTTATTATTGACATGAATGATAATATGATGATGGTCTGGATGTTCTGCAGAGTTGTTGAGAAAAGGGTCTTATCGGGGAATTAAAGAGCTGACAACCCAACAGTTGTCTTTAGAAATGGTTTGAATGATTTATGGCTCAATACATAAAATTCAGAAACAACTTCAAGTATGTTCAAGTATATTGACACATACAAGAAAATCAGTAGATTTCAATATGCTTAAACACAGTGCAGAGAGCAATTTTACAGGATGATGAAGATACAGACTCACAGCTAAACAGAAATGTCAAGCTAAACAAATATAAGCAAACTTAAACATACAGTACAGGCAAGTGAGGCCTACATTCATGGCGGTTATAATGTTCAGTTTTGTATTGCGTTATACTGACAGGTGTTTCTACTATTTTGTCCATGCCATTTGTATCAATGAGGTTAGGCTAAATAACAGAAACACCTCTCTGTATAACACGATTCAGTTCAACAGCACCAAAAAACTGCATCCTCCAAAATAATCATACAGCTGAATCAACACCTCTCTAAACAATTTTAACAAAAACCGAACATTATAACCTTCATGAAGGGAGGATTTTTTGCAGGACTGTTGCATTAGACTGTATTAGTTTTAGCTAGGTGTACCTAATAAACTGGCAACTGAGTGTATGTACAGGGTTGTCGTACAGAGTGCATGGCAGTGCAAAGAATGCTGGAAGAAATACAGGTTACTCTATTTACAGAAGAGTAAGATTTAAAATTATTTAAATGTGTAAATGATTTATTAAGCATTAATAAAGGCATTAGCTGCAACATATAAACTCTATGTTTGCCATATTAGAAGGTGGTATGGTCAGTAAGTAGCCTATTCAGACATACTCTCTGAGGTGATTAAGCTGATCTGGTGCCTTTGGTCATGTTGTCTGTCCTCTCTCCTCAGTCTGCCTCTGGGTGCAGAACAGGGTTTGCACCTGGCCCCTGGATCCTGGGTGAGGTCTTCATGCGGCAGTTCTACACTGCCTTCGACTTCGGCAACAACAGGGTGGGCTTTGCTCAGGCTGTGTGAATACGTGTGAAGAGCTGGGTCAGTTTAAAATGATATTAGCCATTTGTCAGAGGCTCTAGTCTGAGCCTGAGATATTTAGAAAGTAATTTACTTCATTTTGACTAATAAAATATGCCTTTCAAACCTTAAAGTCAGCATGTCTTTGTTGTAAAGGAGGAATTCAAATGCTTGTAAAGTCTTCCTAGAATATCATGTAAAGGCGAGAGTCAACCATATGTTTTACTCCAATATGGATGTGTGTTTTGGTGGCCACTAGATGGCAGAGGACTCACTGAGCTGCACATTCAGTCACTTCACCATTCATGTGATTCTCCTGGGAGGGGCCTGAGGAGAGGATGAGTCATCTTACTTAGAATTCAGTCTCTTAAACACAGAACCGAATGCCAGTCATTCATTGTCAGCAGGCGCTGGCTTATATTCATGCCATTTGTGTCTGTGATGTTCAGTGATCTGAGATTTTCTTTAGGCTGCTGCATTTGTTCTAATTATAATCTGCGATTTGATATCCAACGGGGGTGGGTCATTCAGCTCTTTTCCATTTAAACACGTGCATCGACACACAGATGAGCTATTATTAACCCTGTCAGACCTCCTGTGAACATTTTTATTTCAGCAGTTATTTCCATTTAACGTTTTAGCAATGAAATACTATTAAACTCTGAATTCAATATTGTATTGTTGCAGTGCATTTTCAAAATGGTTAAATCTAGTTACACACACCTGGCTGGCAAGCATGGTAACATGAGACAGCAGCTACTGAAATAGGGAGCATGGACATCCCTGCAGGCCTCTTCAATCATTCATTCATCCTGTAGAGGAGTTGCAGGACAGCAGGTGAGGTTTCACACTGCAGCATCTGTCACAAAGATGGACCCACTTTCTTTAAATAATGATTCTGCACACATTTGCTGTCACATGAAGAAATGTGATGTAGCAAACATCAAGATTATTTACCTGAAATCTGAGACATAAATGGTCTGAGGCCAATATAACACTGATCCGAATGAGTGTTGTGTTCTGGACAGAAACAGGCAGAGGAGAGTGAATACAGACCAGAGTGCTCACTCTGCTGAGGGAGATCCTGTGGTCAACAACCCAAATAAGGGTGAAAAGCCAGCCAGCAACACCGAATGTTGCCAGAAGAAAGTAAGTCTGAGGGACAGGTGCAATAAATACGTCTCCCTGGGTTAACGGTTTCTGCTCCAGTGAGCTGTGTGGTCTCTTATTTCACCCACAAGTAAACAAGTCTGTGTCTTTAGTGTAATACAGAAACTGAAGCCACGGGAGCTTCATGCTAACTTGGCCAACTGAAGCCTGATCTTATGATGATGACGTGATCTGGATGTCATCATCATATCTGTTCTGTCACATCTGAAGCACTTTGGAGTTAAAGGAAAAGTTCAACATTTTGGGAAATACGCTTATTCACTTTCTTGAAGAGAATTAGATGAAAAAATAGATACCACTCTCTACTGAAGGTACTGCCAGCAGCCGGTTAGCTTAGCTTAGCATAAAGACTGGAAACAAGAGGAAACAGCTTGCTTGGCTTTGCCAAAAGGTAACAAAATCTGCCTACCAGCAACTCTAAAGCTCACTAATTAACCCGTTATATATCTCCTTTGTTTAATCTGTACAAAAACCAAAGTGTAAAAACGACATGTTTGTGACGACAGGAGTCACTGCGCTCGGCCATGAAACGGTCTGGCACATGACCCCCTGTAAAACCAATCATTTCTTCCCTTCGATTTCTGTATGAATTACACAAATTAGATGTAACGGGTTAATTAGTGAGCTTTAGAGGTTTTGGTAGGCGGATTTTGTTACCTTCTGACGGAGCCAGGCTAGCTGTTTCCAGTCTTTATGCTAAGCTAAGCTAACCGGCTGCTGGCAGTAGCTTCACATTTAACATACAGATATGAGAGTGGTATCAATCTTCTCATTTAAATCTGCAAGAAAGCAAATTATTTCCCAAAATGTCAAACTATTCCTTTAACTTAATTTTTTAAAAGGTCTGTAACTGCAGCTTTGTTTGACAGATTCAGTGTGTTCACCTTACAGGAATATAGTGGACATCATTCACAATTTGTTGCCATACTTTTGTAGTTTATGAAATACAGGAACAATACAATAATAGACGAGGTATAATACAGCAAATAATAAAATACAACAAGTCCTCATACAGGATTGCATATATTAAAATATATAAGCTTGTGGCTTAACACAGAAACACAGTAGGTAACCTAAACATACTGATGACAATATAACTGTTGTGACTGTAAACACTGAACATGTAGGTTATTAATTCTCAGCATGTAACTCAGTCTTTGGTTATTATAAGTACCTTTCAGAGGAAAAAAGAGATATGTACAACATTAGCATACAGCAGATATGTGCCCCTTATATTTCATGATGTAGCTACATTATAATGCTATTAGACCACGCTCACAATGTCATGACAATGTTCAGCGCTTTAATTCCCTTAGAGACATTTAATTAAGGTGTTGATTCACCTAAATGATCTTGAAAAAGCACCATGAGAAGTGATTGGATACAAATAATAGTTCTTTCAAAATAAAAGTACATTTACTGTACATTGCTACATCTCTCGTGTGGGATTGGTGTGTTTTGCTGTTAACTTGCTTCACTGTTATCGTGTGTGTGATCTGTAACGAGCAGCCTGAATTTAGTGAGTAAAACGTCAAGTTAAGTTACAGAAAATTCAGTTTTTATCATTATTATTAGTTATTATTGTTCTATTATTATTAGCAGTATTTCTCTGAACTGTGTTCTGTGACAATCATTCATCGGCAACAGAGCCAGAGTGAATTTAACTTTGTGAAAACATCATTTATACAGGACTCTATCTCCTGTTTTTTCCTAATTTCTATCCACGTGTGCACATACGATGGACAACAGCTTTGGATTTGAGCCTCTAAAATCAACAACTTGAAAGTATTTTAGCAATGTAACTAAAATTAAGACGTGTTTGAAAACTGCTACATTTATATTTACATTTCAGCTCTGTCAGGCAGCCTGCGTGTTGGCTGCACTATTAGCTGCTATTTCTGACTGTGTTTATGAGACTGCTGGCTGGCTGGCTGGCATTTGCTGATTTGTTCAGGGTTGGGCACTAATTCCTAGAAGCATTTAGTAGATGGTACTCGCTCTCAGTTGTTTCCCCTGGGCGATGCTTCCTGGCTGCCATTAACTGTCCAACATGGCAGGATGTACATTTATGTTACCAGTCTGAATCTCACACTGAACATTTCATTTTAACTGCATCGTAACAACACAGTAGGTTTGTTTTTGTCTTGTATCCTGTCTGAATTGGCATTATAGTATTTTTTGAAGACGATTAACCCTTTCGAAACAGTTCAAACTCAAGAACTGAGGCTGAAATTTGCCATCAGCAGACAAAACCTGCAGCAGCTGCACTGCCAGTGGGCAGCTGGGTGACTTTGATGACTTGTGGAATGTTTGTTTTAAGCTTTAAATGAGCTTTAGCTTATTACAGTGCTTATTCTTTCTGCACCAGAAACTGTGATAACACTGCAGACCCCACAGTTAATGTTAATGTACTAATGAAGACTCTGAAAGAAACTTCCTCTTTAAAAAAAGAGGCATAAATGCATATTAGGCCATGAAATGTTGCAATCAGGGGATCAAAATCTTTGTCTAACAATTAGAGGATAATTACTCTGCACTACTGGATCTCATCAATATTTTAGAAGTGTTAGTTTGTTCACTATTTTTTTGCAGTGTCACCAGGAAAGTATCACACGATGAAATGACTGGGTGAAATAGCTGTCTCATCTTAAATCGCTATTTCGTGTAATTGTGTCTGTTAATAGTCAATAGTTGTATTCATATTGATGTAAACAACTTGATATCAGTTTCAGTAATGCCTGCAGTGTGTATATGGTCACTGTGAGTGGCTGCCACAACACCGGATGAAGTGTGGTTTATCTGAAAACCTTTTGTTACAATTCAAACTAAATCTAATAGAAATTATGATTATTGCAATAAAAGTACAATGTACTGACTTAAACTAGACCTGCATACAAGGTTTAAAGATTTTCTGAAAGCAGTGTTTAAAAACACACAGAAGGTCAGTTACTGCAAACACACATGTTACTCATTGAGCATTAAATCACACTCAAATCTAAAATAATATAAATAGATAAAATTGCATAAGAGTAATCCTTACAGTATCGTGTCCTGTGAAGGCCAACGGAACCACACAGGAATGTAAAACATAACATAAATGTTAAACATCTTGCAGCAATAATTAAGTGATCTCTGCAAGCTCTGCATAAAAATTAGCTTCGCTTTCAAGCCGCAGCGTCTGTCCGACATCTTTAAAACTTATAATCCTTGTAGTACCGTGATCCTCAGTGGATAAAAGAAGCCTGCTAAGTTGAGGAATCACATCAAAAATGTTTTCGTGCTGTTTGTTGTCTCTGAGTAATTAGTACTGTTTTTTAAAAAAATATTTTCTGAGGGACTTCCATCAAAAATGCAAAAAATATTTCAAACTCTTATGTTGCATAGCAATTTCTTGCAGGGCCAGCGAGAAATGTGCAGTAAAAGTGACACTGTTAAAAATAATAGCAGCATTAATTGCATTTTTTTTTTTAAAGATAATTTAAGTTAAGTAATAGAAACAATTTCAGTCCTGTATGGCCGCTGAGATAAAGGCATTCATCAAAATATTTTAGGCCACAAATGATTTTAACCACATGTCTAAGCATTATCAGAATGTTTTGGGGTGTTTTTAAATTGTTTTCATCAAGACATTGCACTGATAATTTATTTGCTATCAACAGTACATGCTACTGCAACAGTGCCCCCAGCTGTGAGAGCCAACTAAAGCTTTAACTTTGTTTTGGAAGATGCTAACTTTTAAATCTTGCTCACATTCAAAGCATACAAATCTCTGTGGAGCAGCCACATGGATCGAGCCCTCCCTGTCTTACCCTGCAGGCTGTGCCACTGACTTTTACACCACCATGGGGGTATCGGAGCACGCAGAGCTGACAGACTCTGCGTCAGACCTCCTTCTCTCCCTGTTCTCCCCCTGCCACTCCTCGTCTTCCTCACCTATTGGGTTCAACCTCCCGTTCTGCTCCAGCTGGTCCTTGGGTTCCAGGAAGGCCACATGTCTGTAGGGGAAGCCTCCACCTTCCACTCGTTCTTGGCCTGTCTCCTCCTGTGCCTGAGAGATGCTAACAGTTGAAGAGTGGAGGCTGTCTCCGCCGGGGTCACTTTTCTCCAGGCCCTGACCTGGACAACAGGCGCAGCGGCAGGGTGTGAGATAGAGGTAGATGAAAACCATCACAACACTGACCAGACATGCTATGAGGGTGGTGTAAGCTGTTTTTAGGTTCTCCAGTCCACCGCTCGAGGTGGAATTAAACACCACCACAGTTACATACAGTGTCTCATTGAAGGAGTTGCTGGTGGCGTAGCAGGTGTAGACCCCTGAGTCCTCTGCCTTCAGGGGCCCAATCTGGAGGCTGCCGTCAGGACGCATCACAGCAGTCTTGTATGCTGGAGTCACTGGGATGTCTCCAGGCAGCGCCCAGCGCTTCCTCACATCCTTCTGCTTGGTGTCACAGTCCAGGACCAGGAACTGCTCCAGATAGGCTACTTCATCCATAATTATGACCTCACTGCAGTTCAAATAGACCTTGTCCAGATCCAGTAAGGCCACTTTCTCTTTCTGCATGCCTGGTAACACACACGTGTGGCTGTCCTTGAAGTCAGTGGCAGAGCTGAGCTCCTTGAGGTGCCAGCGTGCCACCATGTCATATAGCTCACAGCTGCAGGGCAGAGGGTTGTCGTGGAAGTACAGGCCATTAATGATCCAGGCGGGCAGAGCCTTAAGCTCATGCAGGGGCAGGGCTTTGATTCGGTTGGAGGACACATCCAGCAGTCTAAGAGTTTCCAGCCGGCTCCGCTCCTTCACCAGCTCCAAGGGGAAGCGTGAGATCTGGTTCTGGCTCAGGTAGAGCCTCTGCAGGCTGGAGAGGCTAGAGAAGGCAGAGCGATCTATCTGAGAGATGCGGTTGTTATAAAGCAGCAGCACCTCCAGGTGCACCAGTGGCTCAAAAATTACCTCATCCAGCAGGCGCAGGCCATTAGAGGAAAGATCCAGGTACCGAAGCTTTGTCACATGCACAAATGCCTCAGAGGAGAGGAAGGTGAGGCCATTGTGGCTGAGCAGCAGACTGTGTAGTCTGCTGAGATCGAACGAGGTCCACTCAGCACGTAGCCTGGTGATGAAGTTGAAGCTGAGGTCCAGAACTGCTGTATATTTCGGAAGATCAGTGGGAACGTTGGTTAGATTCATCTTGGAACAGCTGACAATGTTGCTGGCGCACACACAAGTCTTGCGGCAGTCCAGAGGGCTTCCCATAAACTGTGCACTGACTCTCACTGTTGGCAGCAATAAAGCCAGAGGTAGAACTGTGATGAAGCTCCTTCTTCTGAACACTGCTCCAGTGGAAGTCCACAGTGACCCCCCCATCATGTCAGGATTATAAACTATAGGAGTCTGGATGTGTTCTAGTCTTCACATTGGACAGTCATGGAGCTGTAACGACATATTGTAGAATGAGATCAATACATCTATTTTACTGAGGATCCAAATGATGATGTATGATGATGACATGAATGCTCAATGCAGCAGCCAGGTCACTAGACGGTCAGAAAGTTATGGGTGCTCAGCAAAAAATGTCATCATGACGCCATAAATGAATAAGCGATTAATCTCGGCATCAAATTAATAATAATAATAATAAAAACATTCAATAATATCCTGAAATATTATGAATATGCTGTTGTTTGTTTCTTCCGACCATCATCCCATCATCAAATCTCCTCACTGTGTCAGACATTTGTCCCGACAGGCACAAGTGTCCCGCCCGCTCGTGCTTTACCTTGTGTCGGTTTCTTAAGATCCGAAGAGAAAAAGGGGGGTCTTCAACAACAGTCCAGTCTCGGAGATGATCCGCTACAGGACAGTCTCATCCTCTTCACCACAGCAGCGGCGATCAGCGGTCCCCCTCCTGTCTATCATCGGGACGGGCAGAATATGAGGAAACGCGGCCATCTGATAGTTGATCTGATCCGAGGGGCGCAAACAGCAGAGCAGGGGGTGTGTCACATTTCCTCTCTCTCTCTCTCCCTCTCTCTCTCTCCCTCTCTCTCTCTCTCTCCCTCTCTCTCTCTCTCTCTCGTGTAGTCACACTACCAACTCAAATAAGACACACGACTATTTTAAACACTAAAGAGGTGAATTTGAAGTGTCCAACATTATAACACTTCATCCTCAGCATTCCAACAACAACAACATCAAACTATGTGTCTGAAATCAGCTACAGTGTTTAAAATCTTTTACAGTCATGTAGTGTGGTAAACATCTGGGAATTGTAGATGAGCTTCAACCCTCCAGCAGGAGGATTGCTGAAGGCTGATGGTCCCTTCTGTCTTTACTTTTCTCAGTGCTCATTAGATCATTATGTTGGCCCTTATCACGATACATTTTTCCTAAAACAAAGAGGGGGTCCTCGGGGATGGTGTGATTCTTCTTCCCTTTAAGGACGCATTAACTAGCAGTAGCACATTCAGAGAGATGACGCCTTTAATGATGAAGCAATTCCTACTGGTTCATCTTATTACTGCGGTGAAGGACAGGGCAAACACTCATTGTGCGTGGGAGCTGCAGCTGCAGCAGTCTTTAGCACAGGACGTGATGTGCATGCAGCAGTGTGTGAGGGATCAATATGGAGAGTTCAGAGCAGCATGCGCAGCATGTGGTTAACATAAACAGCTTAGAGCCCTGTCCTGTGAAATGGATGAAACACTTTTAATACAGACATTACATTATATTTGTAAGATTTAAACATGAAGCACGTTACTCGTGCCGTTCATTTGAGTTATTATACTGGTTATTATTTGCTGGTTAATCCATCTAAAGTCGTCCTTTGTTAGAGTTCATTTATTTTAGGAATAGGCAACATAAGCATAAAGGTATTTTTGGCCACTTGGGGGTAATGGAAACGAGTTGCGAACACAACGTTGACATAGTTTGACAACTTTTGAACTGATATGTCAAACTTGTTAGCAAACACTTTGCTGACTTACACATCCAGCAGTTATGGAGCAACATTATAATTCATTTGGAGCCGTGTTTCTGTCCATTCTGTTCACTCTCTTTTGTCTCTGTTTTGGTCTCTACCAACTCCTGACGGAAATATCCTGCTCTTGTTGCTGAATGCTGTCACTAACTGTGTCTGCCTGCTGTTCTTGAGCAGGTAGTGTACACTGGATTTTTAGAGCTTTTTCTCTGAAAACAGCTGCCCGCTACTGCCGAAAACAACGCTATGAGAGAGGTGAGTGGACCAAAACCAAAATAACAATGTCGATTATAACCGCTTTAATATTGGATTTTGACACAGGAACCCTCTCAAAAACAGGACCAACAGTACATTAAGGCTCTTGTCACATCAGTGGATATTGTGCTTTAGTGGTGCTTATTCTCAAAGACATCTTCTATTAAATTAGCACAACCCAGGTGACACAAAGTAAGCCTGGAGCTTTTGGAGCACCAGCAGTTCTGGGGTCCCATGCAGGGCAGTTGTCAGCTTTGCCCCATTGGTAATCCCACCGGCAGCCTTGGGATATAGTTGTAAATTTAGACATAATCCAGTGTGTGCACATTAATGCAGCCACACTGGCTACACTCATTGTATTTTTGGCAGCTGGGATAACTTGTAAGCAGTAAGGACGACTCAAACACACACACACACACACACACACACACACACACACACACACACACACACACACACACACAACACATGAGGTAATGTTGAAGGCAGTTTATTTGGTTCACGTTGAGGTTTACATCTGGCATCAGGCAGACAGGAAGAATCAGACGAACAAAGCAGGAAAATGAGCAGACAGGACATTAACAACAGGCAGGTAACAGGTAACAGGAAAGGCTACACCATTAGAGTAGCAAAGCAACACACTGGTACTGAAAACTGGGAAGTTAATGAGGAAACAAGGGACAGCTGAGCAGGCAGGTGCTCTCCAGAGGATGGAAACTCACTGGGGGCAACTATAGGCGTTTTTCCCAGCTGCAGGTCAGGGACCATGATTGGAGACAGAGTCTAAAGCTGAAGAAGGTGAAAAGGGCAACGATGGAGACGTCAGCATGACAGATGGCCATCCAGCTCATGCATAGCTGCACATTAAATACCTTGTTATCAATCTTCTGAGCACAAGGTCACCTCACACAGAAACCCTCACATAAAAAGTGATGTGAAGATGAATTGGTCCACAGGTCTGGTTGCCAGGGGTTTCACGGGGTAGGAGGTGATGGTGGAGAAAGCGCACAATGAGAGCACCATGTGAAGCGTTAAATGATTGTCATGTAGAGGGTGAAGGAAACATTTGGAAGGAGAGAGGAGACATGCATTAACCTGGTAAGGAGTTTTGCAGAAGGATTTTGAGGCTGTCTGAGTGGGATCTGACTCTGGTACAGACAACATAAAAATATTATTTACAATGTGTGATTTGAATCAATATAAACAATATAAACGGGCAATTTGACATCCTGTAACATTGATCAACATGGGTATCAGCAACAGTGCCAAAAGGCAGGAGAGTGAACACAGAAGGGAAGTAGTGACGTCAGCTGGGAGCAAAAGGTCGACATTCAACACTCGATGTTGACCTGCAAGTCTTTGATTAAAAGGTTTAAACTGTGGCGAGAAATCAGGGCACAATTTCAGTGGTGGATTGAGTCACACTGTGAGGTCTCACTTACAGGACAACGTTACATTGTCCAGATAGCTTACATCCCAGAGACTTTAAATAAAATAATCCAGTCCACATCCTGTCGACAGAGATCCTCACTAGATTGAAATTTAAACCTGTTCTACAGAATTGGCAAAAAAAAGTTCTACCCAAAGCTGCTCATTTAAAGGAAATATTAGTCATATAATTTGTGCTCTTTGACCATTTTTATTGTTTTCTTTGGTCATTTAACAGCAGATTTCTTATGTCACCGTAACTGAAATGATTGCTTCCCTGTTAAATAAACCAGATTACTCAAAGTCGAACGTATGCTATCTTCTAAGCATTTAAATAAATCTTTCTGACTACAGTGTCAATCTTACAGAAAAAAATGTGACTATATAAATTAGAGAGTATTTTATTTTACTATCTCATATACTGCTGGTGGTGTAATCTGTAACAATAGATCATGTTTTATAAACTTATATGATGTTTTGTTTGTAAAATTTGAATTTGAAAAGTAACTATAGTAGTTAAATAAATGTAGTGAAGTGAAAAGTACAATATTTCCTTGTGAAATATAGTGAAGTAGAAGTATAAAGTAGCATAAAATGGAAATACCCCATGACTGAAGGAAGTACCTCAAAACTGTACTTAAGTACAGTACTTGAGTAAATGTACTTAGTTACTTTCCCCCACTGGTAAATGCTAATAAATAAATGTGGCCTATCCTTCTGACACGTCCTTTTTATTCCACAGTGGAGAATGACTAATACTTTCAGTGATGTGATGGATGTGTCAAAACTTGGAAAATGAGAAAAGCTCAATCAAATATTTGCTCAAATCTTACAAATTATAAACCTTTTTGAACGTCTCTGCCGAAGATGCTGTATGTGGATCAGCTCATCTAGAGTGCTGTAACTTGAGGAGTACTATTAACAACATTAATCTTTTTTGCCGGATGTTTGTAGGGATCCATTTTTACATCCGCTCCCAAATTGTTTTGTATTACATAGTGGACTTATGAGTGGGGTTATAAGAAATGGAGAGGATACATTTTCATTTTGAGCTTTTATCGATATCGATCGAACACTGCTACAGTGAGTGTTTCCATTCATTTAATTCATGCGTCATCATGTGTCGTCATTCCAGCTGTTCTTATGCTGGAGCTGCTGAGCATTATGGGAAAGTGCGAAGCACGGTATATTGTGTTGTAAATGGAAAAAAACCAAGATGATTCATTTAGAGCTGAAACGTGAAACATCAAGCTCTCACTCCACTCTACAGAACCACGTCGCCACTTTCCAATGAAAACTGTGTATCTCCAAAATGTCACTTTTTCATTAAATAAAAACAGCCTTGTTATAAATTCTTTGATAGTAAATTTTTAAATATTTTAAGTGTTTTTTTTTTAGTCTGACATAGAAGAATTTGTCTGAACCCACAAAAGAGCATTTAGCCTATAATCATTTATTTGAAAACCCTAAAAATCACCAAATTTGGAGATACATTTGTTCACTAGACAACGACAATATACATCACGATTACTTGAGGTCCAGCGAGATATGAAGCTCTGTGTTGCTGAGACTGAGCTGTGCAGGCACAATGCATCTGCAACCTCTACTGTATAATAATGTGACATGGATCTCAGTAGCAGTGATTACCCATCATTACCAGAGTGTTTTCAGTGTTAGGACACAGAGACACACATGCAAGAAACACACACACACGAAAACAAGCACATTATGCTTTTTCTGCTGTACAAATGTTCAGGATTGCTGCCATGATGCAAGGAATGTGGCCTGATGGCCTTTTTCTTTAGTTACAATTATGTATGTGTGCTAAACCCAGGCTCAGATCTCAACAAATAGTCAACAAATCCCACGAAAAGATCAAAACCAAAAGTAAATTGATTCTATAAACATTGTGCAACCAAAGCCTGAAATATCTTATTGCTCACTGTTGCACTGCATCACGTTCCTTCATCACAATGAACACACACACTGTAGTTTATTTTGAGCCGATCCTATATACACCCTCCTGCTGCTGTAAATACTCACTACTTCACCAAATGTGTATTAATCCGCGGCTGAAAATAGTGCCCAACAAATACACTATTTGCTCCCGTTTGAGTAATGATTTCTAAAAACTACAGTGCCCAGCTGTTTTAAGAAACTACTGAGCCTTTTTTTTTATAAATCAAAGAATATATTTGTGACCTCCTTTAAAAGATTTACGTCTTCAGTTGGAACCAATGGGTTTTGAGGCTGAGAGCCACAGAGAGGCTGCAGAAGTCGAGAAGTACTGAGAGATGATTAATGTACTGCTGGTTTAGGTCGTTTCATGGGACTTGTTGACAATAACAATACAATTACAGTCTCGCTGATGAATGTAGTATTCCCCTACACATAATTTTCATTACTGTCTCTTGGTAGTTGTGATGTTTGTTCCAGAGCGAGTCATTTAAACTCACCTCTCGCTGTCACAACAGCCCGTTCACAAAGCTGATTCAACCTGATGTGCATCTGAATGGGAAGCATCAGATAGCAGGGGTGATTCAGGCCTGGTGGATGGGCGATCTGCTCTCGGGAGATTTACAGTCCTCTTGTGAAGTATAAATGAGATACAGCTCTGGGGCAGTCCACAGCGCTCCATCAGCTAAACGAGATCGGACTCTTTTCTCCAGAAGAGCTGCTTGCTGCTCACAGCTGAAAAAATAATGGATTTCATTGTTTTGTAACAAGTGATACTGAACATGACTGAGTGCTGTTGATGATGATCCACATACTGGTTGACGGGTCATTGTGATGATCAGAAACAATATATTTTGGTCATGATATAAGCTCATGTGCCATGATGCTTTCATATGTATCATATTATGCGTGTAAGGATATACAGTGATATACAATTATTGCTTTTATAGTAATTAATAAGATTAGGGATCAACACAATAGACTTTTGGACTTCAGGGTTAAACTGTATGCAAGCAACAGGTTCATTAGTTAATAAATGAGTCTCAGGCTTTGTCATCCTCTTTTTAATGTGTGTATTGGCTCTTTTTGTGTTTTACATTAAACAAATCAGAATAAAGGTAAAAGCTAAAACTATTTATTGTTTTTGGAGTGTATTTAGAGCGTACTGGTAGATTCATATTTACTCTTAAACTGAGATGAAATAACGAAGATATTGGAGCTCACAGAGCATGCACCTTTTTGTGCTTGTGTTTTAGTATCATAGTTTGTCATCTCTTTGACTCTTTCTTAATGATATCTTCTCTGAAAGTTTACAAAATTCAGGCTAATTCTATGAATGTGTTTGTCAGATGAGAGAACAGATGAACAAATCCCAGAGATAAAGCTCTCTGTGTGATAAACATAGCAAGAACAAGAACATTTATATGGTTTCTTTGTATTAGAGGAGAACAATTAGGTTCTGTATAATCCCACAGACACACACACAAAACATGATCATGCTACGAGCTGAAAAGTTTAATTTTTTTTGGTTCCCTTTTTGCCTTGGACTTCTTTTTTTTATTACATAACTGTTTTACATTATGATGTTAATGTTTACTGTTGTGGACCCCAGGAAGAGTAGTTGCTACCTTGGTAGTGGCAAATGGGGATCCAAATAAATAAATAAATACTACAAGCTGAACAAGACTTTTAACAGATTTTTAAAAATGATTTTTCCAAATCTGCCCCCAAATCCAACAATAAAATCCGAGGTTTATTGTTGTAAAAATAATTGTTAGTATTAGGTGACTCCCTGGTGTGTGCCTGTGTGATGTTGCTGTCCCTGGTGTCTGTATTTTTATCTACAAGTGTACCTGTGAACCGTATGTGCAGGCGAATTTGTCTTGAAAGGTTTCTTCAGTTGTTTAGTACATCCAGAACTCCACATCTCCATCTAACAAAGGACAGAAAACCTCCCTTGTTGGCATTTTGCCTCTCTCTGCTTGGCACTGGTGCATCATAGCTATGTTTAGGTACATGCATATTCAATTAAGCTTTTAAATGTGTATAAGTGTGCGTGGCTATAAAATAATGCAATACCAAAACAGGTCTTAGAGATATTACTGTAATCTCTGTCACAGTGGGTGAAGCAGGCGGCTACTGTACCACACGCACAATATAGTGGACGCACTGCCACCATCTGGCAGGTTTGCTGAGTTATCTGGAGTAAAACCCAGAACCCCATTGAATCTTAAACATGAAGTAAAACATCTGTTCAGGGTTTCATTCAGCAGAGTTATCCAGAGAACAGGCCTCATGCCAGCAACGACTGGCAGACTCAGAGAAGAATGTCTAATTGGATTTCTATAAAAATATAAAACAAATATTTTTGTCAGGCTATATTTAGATGTCTTCCTACACTCATTTTCACTGATAAAGATGGCAGTCTAATTGCCACAAAGGCGCCCTCAGGCGTTTTGTTGGAACATATTATGAAGCAAATAAACAGAGAGACACTGCTACCATGAGATATGGCATCAGCTTTTACCTCAGAAGTTTAGCAACACTTACTACAAAGCTCACATTGTCAATCACTTGGACTCACTTTATTTATGATGTTTCTGTCCTCAGACCTTTATCAGGTAAAATTCTGGCAAAAACAAATTAACCTGATGAAAGTCTGAGGACTGAAAAGTTCAAAATTAAGTGAGGATTTGTTGGTTCTTTCTCAATTTCAGTAGTTCATACAATTATTTTAATGGATTAAAAAGCAGTTGTTGATAGCAAACTTTCTGAAATCCAAGAGCTCCTCCAAATTGAGATATTTTGGGTAGTTACAGAGGAAACCACATCATCATACTAAAACATATCAATGTAATTGATTAACCACATAATTCAATGTAAACTCATTCAGAGGAAACATTTTACTGTTTCAGTCTTTCATAGCTGTTTCCAGCAGCACAGTGATTCAGAAAAAAACAACAGCATCCCTATTATGAATGACTCATAACGTCTGATAAGATCCACTATAATGTTATCCAACATTGTGTATAATTCCCGAAGCCAAACAATACATGAATCTCAGAAAGGTAAGATAAAGTTTCAGACTGGTGAATGTTCATTGGAAGCATAACAAGAATAACCCAACAAGATCCTATTCTGTGTACACACAGTCACTGTGTATTAGTTGTTTCTCCATCCTCTGTTTGACTGTCTGCTGCGATACATAAACCTTCCTCCCCAAGTGTCTCCACGGCAACATTCATCACTTTACCCTTTATCTCCAGTAACATCACTCCAACACATTTACAAGATATCTGAAACTATGAATTGACAGAGTAGTATGTTAGACATTAAAGAATCTCTCCTTCAGTCATGTCAGGTATTGTGGAGCCTGACTGAACAATCTCTTTGTGCTTTTGCTTTCATGTTATTAAACACAAAGCGGGTTAATGTTCTCCCATGCCTCAGTACATCCGTGCTAAATGTGCATTTGAATTCCAGTTGATTGTTTGTGTAGGTTGCAGTAATTATGTTTTGGTGAATGTAATGGCGTGATTTTATTTCTGAGTGCGGCTGATATTTGCGCGTCCATATCTGTGGGTAGTTATTATTGGCAGTAGGGGCTCTCTGGGGTTAGTGCAGCGTCCTTTGCTATTTCTGAGTACGAATGTGGAGTCTATTTTCAAGGTTGCCATGGAAACCATTGTATTTGTGGTAGCAGCGATTGGTGCTGCCGGCCGAGCAAGACTCTATGCTATTTTTGTCATGAGTCAACGCCTGATATACACACACACACACACACACACTCAGGTGTACATGCCTGAATACAGATGAAAACAGACAGATACACTCACACATTGTGCAAAACCACACCACGCACTTGCGTTGTTGTTATATATACGCTGTTTGAGAGGCACAACGTGTTACAGAAGCATGTGTATGTTTCCCATCCATCCTTAGTGTTACCAGACATCTTAATACATCTTCACCATGACAACAGTAGTAATCGCTGTCCATTAAATCTCTCCACTCAACCGCATCGTGTTTTCTTTGGCTCTGCTGTCCAGGCATGTTTGAAGTATTGACAGAAAGAGACAGATGATGTTAGCCTGTAATCAGTCAGGTTTAAAGATCATAGGCTACTATAAGCTTACATGAAATTTAAAATAGAGGAATCTGATATCAGAAAGTGGTAATGGTTGTCTACTACTGTGATGTATGATATTAGAAGGTAAAAGGTATTTGGATTGTGAGACTGTGGACAAAAATGCCATTTTACACAGTCTGAAATAATGGTTTAAAATGGTGAAGAGTGGCAAAGCAATATGTAGTAGGGCTTCAACTAACATCATAGTGTTATTTTCTTTATCAATTAATCTGCTGATTATTTTCTTGATTAATCACTCACAAAACTGACAGTTTTGTCAGTAATAGTGAAATATGCCCATCACAATTTCCACCGGGCTGAAGGTTAAAAATGACTTTTATTCACTTTATGATCACACAACACAAAGAAAAGCAGACAATCCTCACATTTTAAAAGCTGGAACCAAAGAATTTCTGGCATTTCTGCTTGAAAAATGACTTGCCGATCATTTTCTGTTGATAGACTAACCAACTAATCATTGCAGCTCTACTATGCAGTGGTATACATAAAGTGGTATTATAATCTGTAAAATAAAACTTAAATATTTTATTCAATAGTTTGCAATATGAGAGTAGTGAGTGCCTTTCACTATTGTTCATTCGTAAATGTGTCTATTGTTCCTGATGCAGCACTGATATGTGGGCTGAAAGCAACAAACTGGATAATATTTCAACCAGAAGACCTCAATTCTCACAGTGACTTAACCAGTGACATTATGATAATAAGGCTATTAGTGAACTAGATTAGTCAATCAATTCATGAGAGGTGCTGCAAATTAAAACATGAGACGTGATTTCCATGAAATGCAAATGTTATGCGTATTATCATGGGGAACCTTACAAATGCAAATGAAAAACACCTAGGACCCAGCAGCTCCATGCTTGGTCCTTCGGTAAAGTAGCCTTACCAATTATAGCCCAGATTTCATTGTCCTCCGCAGACAGAGCGATGAGATGGACTGTATATGAAAAAGATCACTGTGGCAACAGGAGAGCCAGTTTGGAGGCTGAGGCCTGGCCTAATCAATGCCTCACCGTCTCAGTATATCTTGTAGGCCTACTGGAGGGCACTTTAATCCATGAAATTACTACACGAATCATTACTGACTGACAAAAAATAAATTAGCTGGGAGAGGAGCAAGAAATAAGGGATTAGATATGGGGGTGTGGTATCATGTGCATTCCTGTTTCCGCCAACACCAAGAGGTCTCTTGGAGGTCATCTGTTAAGCGTTTACACTCGGCCCTAATAGGCTGTAATGCTCATTACACACCAGAAAATAATTTGCTGGATAAATGAAAAATGGAGAGATACTAGGGGGCAAAAAAATTTTATATTTGGCCTTACTATTATTACCCACATTGAAAATCCTCTGTAGCGAGGCAACTTTAAAACTTGTCAGGCTTAGGTCTGTATTGTTAGATTTGGCTCAGATTTCATGTGTACTTCGGCTCAGCAGCTGTGCTTTGAGCTGACAAGTAGTATATACTACTTTATTTACAAGCTAACATGCTAACTGTCTGGTTACAGCCCTGTTAGGGTCTCATCAGCATGCTAACCGGCTAACATTAGCATATGGTTAACGTGCCTACTGGATGCTGACACTGTATGTTGTTTAGTAAGATTTAGTTTGTGACATGTGCCAGCATTTAGCATGTCAGCTTGACATTTTGACCTGGTGGTTAGGCGATCACCAAACTCATTCGATTCATCCTCTGAGGATGATGAATGTCACAAAAGTACATGGCAATCTGATAGTTGTTGAGATATATTGTACTATATATATTTATTATGTTACAGTCGTTTTTGAGAGGTGTTGGACTAACAGATATTTTCATCCCTCGTACCACCCTGATCTGTTTACAATGCTAACAACTACAGCAACAACATAACATTTCCCTACTTCCATCATATTCAGTTCCTCATTTCTGAAGCTAACGTTTGACAATACAGTAAGGACACTAGGACCCTGTGGAGACAGCAGCTCTGGTCCTGTTTCTCACTGCCTCCTGCTCCATCTCTGCAGTCACTGTGTGTGAGTGGAGGGGGGAAAGCGGAGAGTGAGCTGGTGTCTTTTGCAAGCAATCAGCATCGTTTCAGCAAAATCCCTGCTGCCACAGCTGAAGTCATCCAGGGAGGAGGATGCACAAGGCAGATCAAGGGACGGGAAGAGAAACAGGCTCGTACAGTGGGAAGTACCTCAACAACATCCACA
This sequence comes from Macquaria ambigua, assembly GCA_008360985.2. Lineage (NCBI taxonomy): Eukaryota > Metazoa > Chordata > Actinopteri > Centrarchiformes > Percichthyidae > Macquaria > Macquaria ambigua. The sequence goes on along the minus strand of VMKM01000007.1, from coordinate 645,110 downwards.
AGGTACAGTGATTGATGTCCAATGTGTACCTCAGCAGTGGGAGCTACACCAGGTTTTCATCCTCAGAGACCAAAGCAGCAGACAGCTGCATCAGGAAATACTCTGATTCAGGTACATAATGCTCTCTGCCTTGTTCTCTCTCTGTTTCTTCCCCTCACGCTCCCTGATTCTCACCACATTTTCTCGCTTGTTCTCCCCCTTCTCCTCTAATCTGCTGATTATACACTGCTGAGTGAAACGATGAATCTAATTCAATTGTAATGTGATATATAGAATGTGGGCCTTGCTTTATACAGTGGGTGTAATGCATTAATGATTAATATATAAACGAGTAGGCGGTAAGACATGACTAAACCAGGCAGGAGGGTTAAACTGAACTGGGAGTACCCCTATGTGTGATTTAGAGACGTTGCTCAATGAGGGCAATCATTCATAGGTGATTAAGGAGGTTAAAGCTAAATTTTTACTCTGATTCGTACTGTTATCCCTGTAGACAGGAGACAGAACAACCTGAGCTTTTGTTACATCTGTGGCAGAGAGCATTCATAGCAGTAAGCAACTGGATTTCCTTGATCTGACACATACATATAGCAGCAGCCACCCATGTCTGTTTGTTGTCTGTAGGCACAGTTAATACAGCATGCAGACAGCCTCTGTAACCTATGCATACCCTCAAGTTTTCTATTTGAAACACTCAATTCACTCACGCCAAGTGGCCAGGGCTTCCTCAGTGGCAGACATGCTATTGTAGTACACAAGCAAAAACCATACAGAACATTGGATCTTGGACGTACACACAGGGATACAGTTTGGCAAGGCCTTCCAGAAATCAGCAATTGTGTTTTTTCCTTTTAAATAAAGTAGCCATACACGATCAGTTTAGACCCTGGGTTAACATATTCAACAAGAGCTCTCACAGCAGGTGTAGATGTGATGGAGAGGACTATTACCTATTCGGTGATAGGATTGGCTTTGGGGAATTAGCATGCATTCTGCATTGACAGGATGTGTATCACCTGCAGCTCCTCAGGAAAGGAGTACATCTTTGACCTTATTTTTATTTATTTTTTTTTTACCATAATAATTATACAAGTGTAAAGAAGGTGGTCCAAAATCCTGTTCTTCAGATTTATGAACTATAATCTGTTAAAGTGGCTCAATTCTTTTGCATGATGATTTATGATTGTTCAAATCATTTTACTCCTTCAGATTTCTCAGCATGTTGGGAAAAAGGTGCCCAATGCGTCCTTTCCTTGAATAATGCATACTTTATTGAGTTAATTGGTTTGAGGGCTGGCTTTGGATTGCCTTATCAGTAAGACTGCCTTAACAGAGATTTGAGAAGCTAAAGAGGATTTTATAAAACATCATCCGAGTGAATTAATCTTAATGGTAGCTGGGGCAGAAGTGACACACAGCACGAGCAGCTGATCAGAAGGATTAGTTCATATAACCCAGAAGTGCAAATCAGGGGTCACATGCAAACTCAGGTGAACATTCACAATTCATTTTCATCTGTCTTTCTCTCTTGTTTTTAGGGTAGGTTGTAACTGATGGCAGACATGAAGACTTTCTAAATGGACAGGAATCACAAAATCTGAACCTCCTGACGATCACAGCATCAGCCTCCGGACTACAAGGCAGCTTTTGACCTCATTTTCAAGCCACTGTTTTCTGGCCGTACTCCCTGACTTTGAAGGATGGGTGATGGGCCTGTGACTGATCCTGCCTGCCTGCCTCATCCCACCCTTCAATGGAGCCGATGTGGAACTCCTCCCACCCACCTCCACAGCTCATGTCCAACATGTCTGCCTCCTCTCTGCCTGAGGGCTGGGCTCTGTCCCAGTCGCTAGCCCTGCTGGCCATGCTGCTCATGGATCTGCTGGCTGTGGTGGGTAATGTGGCTGTCATGGCGGTCATTGCCAAGGCCCCACAGCTCCACAAGTTTGCCTTTGTCTTCCACCTGTGCGTGGTGGACCTGCTGGCAGCCCTGGTGCTGATGCCCCTTGGCATGCTCTCAAGCCGAGCCTTCTTTGGGGAGGCCCTGTGCCGGAGCTACCTCTTTCTCAGTGTGTGCCTGGTTAGCGCCGCCATCCTCTCCATCTCCGTCATCAATGTGGAGCGTTATTACTACATCATACACCCGATGCGCTATGAAGTAAAGATGACTGTTGGCCTAGTAGCGTCAGTGCTGGTGGGGATATGGGTCAAAGCCCTGGCCATGTCGGCTCTGCCACTGCTCGCTTGGTTCCTGCAAGGTGGAAGAACTCCTCTTCTGGAGAGTAGTGCGGTTGGGGGAGGAGGAGGAGGGGCAGTCCCATCTCCCCCTGCTCAGGGTCACAGGCGCTGCTCACTACATTGGACAGGGGGAGGGTCAAACCGCTTGGCCTTCATGGTCCTGTTTACTCTGGTGTATTTCCTGTGTCCACTACTGGTTATTCTTGTTGTGTACTGCAATATGTTCAAAGTGGCTCGGGTAGCAGCCATGCACCACGGGCCTCTGCCTACCTGGATGGACACACCTCGTCGCCAGCGGTCAGAATCACTCAGCAGCCGTTCCACGATGGTTACCAGCTCTGGGACGGGGACTGGGACAGGCAGAGCGACTCCGCAGCGCCCCTTTGGCGGAGGAAAGGCTGCAGCAGTTTTGGCAGCAGTCGGTGGGCAATTCCTTTGTTGCTGGCTGCCCTACTTTACTTTCCACCTGTATTCAGCACTGGCTGCCAGCCCTCCAGCCACACTAGCCTCTCTGGAGGAGGTGGTCACCTGGATTGGCTACTTCTGCTTCACCTCCAATCCCTTCTTCTACGGCTGTCTCAACAGACAGATCCGGGAGGAGTTGGGCAAGCATCTGCCTTGTCTGTTTCGTCGAGCAGGGATTGAGATGGAGGAGAGACTGCCAAGCCGTGAAGGATCCATAGAGGAGAATTTCCTTCAGTTTCTTCAGGGGACTGGCTGCAACTTGGATCCTCAAAACTCTCACAGCACCTCCAGTCCTAAAGGGGAGGCCTGCTGCCCCATGGCTCAGTCCCAACCACCGGAGCCAGCGCAGCCCATACCGATTGATTTCCGTATCCCTGGACAAATTGCAGAGGAGACTTCAGAGTTTATTGAGACTGAACAGGCGAAAAACAACCATATATATACAGACAATTAAGTTTCTAATGTCTTTATTTCCTGACAATAAGATGAATTTTGATCATTCAGAGATAAACCGCTTCAGGAGTTATTTCAGTGAAAACACGTTTCTCTATTTCTACTGAAAGCTGTCCAACAGTTCATTTAAATGACTTTAAATTGTATCTTTGAATCATTGCACTTTGCCTCATCAGATTTCATCCTTAAACAGTCACGATGATACAATGACATGCAGTGGTTTGAGATGCATTTCAAACTGTTGTTCGTGAACAGGGAAATTACTGCTTTTAAAACATTCCACACAACCGCTCAGCTCTGTACAGTAAACGACTCAGTGAATTAATATTGATGTAACTTGTTAAAGCCTTTTTTTTTTTAAATAATAAAAAAACATTCATTATATGTTGGATTCTACGAAGATGAACTGAATAGTTTTCAGAGTTAAATATTTTCAGAATATCCCTTTTGATCTCAAATTAGGGAACACTTGCTGAAATGCACTGGCTCCCTCTCAATTAATTACTTTACCATTGTGCAGTGGAGCTCTACTATTAGACGGATCGCCTTTGGTATTCAGAAATGAAGATTAAACGGTTCCACACACCAACTGATGCTGTACTTGTAACTGCCAAATCAATCATTTTTTGAGCCTCTGGTAAGTTGATTATTTTTGAAAAGAGTTTTGTAAATGACTTGCAAGAAAGGTTATGTCAAAGAAGACAGCAATAAAATACACAAAATTATGAGTATTTACGGGATCCATTGAGGGAAAAGCACTAGTCACTTTTGATTGGTAGTTGGGCTTTCATCAATGATAATGCCACTCTTAACCCTTATGCCAATCTGATTATAATCGATTAGGAGGCGTACATACTGTGGCCTAACTCTCATGGAATTGCAGCGAGTTGTTTACAGATAACCATCTGAATTTTGTTCTCCTTTTTTTGGTGCTTGTTCAAAGACATCTTTTTTTTTTTGATTTTCCTAAAAAGCAAGCCAGATCTGTTGTGACGCAGTTTAGGATGCAGGTTGACTTTATAACTCATCTTTAGGGTCACCCAGCTTTCTGCCATGTTGATGTATTTATCAGTGTATTTGGATATAGACCTTAAAAAGCAGTATTCCCTCAATGCACTGCATTGCATTCAAATATGATTCTATTTCTTACATTTGTTAAATGTTCTAAACTGTATGTTATGTTTAGTAAAGCTGTATAAGTTGTGGGTTGTGTATTTCACTCAACACGCCCATTTTTCTTTTTATTCGTGAGTGTAAGTATTTGTTATATAATTTAATTACAAGGAGGCTGATGTACTTTGACACGTATGCAGTAACTGCCTTCTCTGTTGAGATTTTTTTTTTTTTAATCCCAGAAGGAGAATACATTTAGATTTTCTTTGACTACCCTGCTCATCAGGGATTTTACAGTACCTCACGTGCAGGAAAAAAACCCCATTACTTTACAGTCCGGCGCAGTTCCTTGTCAAGTGCGACTCCTGCACACTCTATTCTAAACGTGAAAGGAGACTAAAGCAGGTGTGATTTGCTCGCTGAGGTTTTATTAGAAATGAGGGTGCAGATTTTGCTCAGTTTTTCAGCTTGAGTTTGATGATGAGATGAAGTAGTATTTTATAGCAAACAGCTAGGGATAAATATGATGAACTCTGTGTGGAAATGTTTGATTTAAATAACAGGTTCTTTCTTACGCAATGTGGATACAGGGTTTTAAAGATATTTTTTGAGTGACAATGCCAATCCAAAATCAAAAAGCTTGTTGAGCTTGATATCTTCTTTTCATCACGTCTAAATATCCCAAACTGTGAATGATGTTGAACGTTTGTGTTAGGATCTTCACTTGTTCAGAGATTGTTTTTTTAATGCTGTGATTAAAATAAAAAGAATGACTTCCAATGTACTGCAATGACATGAATGTGTTTAGAAAAATACATGGCTAAAACTTGAGTGAGAGATACTGTTGTAATAAAGAGTTTCTATGTTTGTAAAACATTTTGGATGCGTTCTCATAATTTTACCGACAGTATGGGACTGCTGTCACAAATATAGTTAAGTGATACCAAATACAAGCTTAACATTTAGGGTCGTGGCTTCTTTCACTCAACATCTCCGATTCAATGTGTGTGGTATAGTCGCTCTGCTTTGTTTTGATATTCCTTTGCAAAGAGGGGGGTGGGAGGATACAGTTCAAACACTTTGACCTTAAGGTAACATTTAAACTTCAAAGGCCAAAGCCTGGTATGGTATGACCTTCATCAGAAAGAAAAGATAAAACTGTCAATATGATGTGATAGATAGATAGATAGATAGATAGATAGATAGATAGATAGATAGATAGATAGATAGATAGATAGATAGATACTGTTTAATGCTGTGTTTCAGTTGGAGGATGCTGGTGCGCGACAGGCCTCACACCTCAACGATGGACCTCAGTCAAACCGCCCCCAGCTTCGCCAGGCTCTGCCATCCCCATGGCAATTATTACCTAGTGACATTTCCCACTGCTGTAGTGGGCGGTAGATGGAGCTTGCTCTATTGGGAATCCAACAAGACACCCTTATCTGTGACTTCTTAAAATACACTCTCTAGACTAAACCAGAGCTGACATTTCTTTTTGTTGTTCACAATCTTGGGATTTCTTGTGTGAGTATCTCATACTGTAAACTAAAATAACTCTGCCTATTCTGCTGTTTACCTTGGTCTATTTCTTTGTAATCTTGGCTTTACCTTAATATCTATCATTTTTAAATGTAAACTTAAATGTTATATTCTAATATTTTGTGTTATTATAATCTAGATTCAAAATAAATGATTATATATTGTGTGAAAAGTAAAATGTTTAAGCACTGTTGCACCAGTTCAAATCAATCTAACCCAATAGCTTGGTACCAAAGAAATGCAAAAAGTATTGTTGAAAATGCACGGTCAAGAAAAAAGCTAACTGCAAACAGAAAACAAAACAAAACAATAAAAGAACAACACAAGTTGCATAGAAAAGATTTTCAGGTTAGAGCAGGAAGTGGACTGTATGACACAGTGGCTAGATAAGCAGCGTGCACTGACTGAGAGTCTGGAAGAGGGCAAAGGGCATTTAGCTAGAGCAAAATGATGAACCATGGCCTGGAAAGTGTGGGGATGCACAAGAGCCCCAGGAGGAAGTGAAAGAGGGAAGTGAGATGGGAATATCTACATATATATGTAGATAATGCATTAGTTTATTATGGAACAAAGATCTGGATCATTACTTATAAAATAAATGGATCCTGTACTTTTCTTTGCCACTTGGGGGCAGTGGAACAGCCTGAAAACACTGACATATTGTCATTTTATCAAGTTGTTTGTAGACAAACATCTTAGTAGACATATTTACATATCCGGCATACGCGGACCAACATTAGTATTCATTTGGAGTCGTGTTTTTGGCCATTAATGTAAGTCCAACAGGCCTATTCATTTTAGTTCTGGTTTGGTCTCGATTAATTCTTCAGGGAAATATCTGGCTCTTGAGCTGCTAAATGCTCGACTATGTTCACCAGCTAGTTGCTAACTTTGTCTGTCTGGACAGGTAACATACAGTGGGTTTATCACTGAAAACAGCTGCTACTGCTGCATCTGGAAACAACGCTGATGAGAGCGGTGAGACTTAACCAAAACAGTAAAGTTGAAGGCTGTAAAACCAAAACTAATAGCTGAAAGATGCTTCAATGCTCCGAGGAGCTGAGGGGAACTGCAGAGACGGGTGATCATTTTCTGTGTGTTTGTCACTATCAGCGACACCTTTCACATTACATATAGTCATTTAATACATTTTTAATATTAAAAAAAATCAACATACACCATTTGCAGACGTGAATATTTATGGATTAGGTCCCGTGCCACTATCAAGAGGGCATTTGGTTATACTGTGTTTGTAGATAGCCATATGGCAACATTTTTGGGAGAGTCTGAGCGGCAGTGCTCAATGTATTGTGCTGCCACTGTAAAGATGGAGGGCCCAGCTGTTCACTCAAAATCTTATTTCAGTTGTCCTGTTAGGGCAATATTGTTACTGAACAAACCCAAAAAAGTTGACTCCAGATGGTCAGTGCTTTACATCACGGTTCCTGCCGCTGGTTACCAAGAAGAGGTGAAAGCAGATAGACAAGAGGGTCAAACCTGTGATGAGGACATAGACAGGGAGAGCAAGAAAACAACAATATAATTTCTTTGCTTCCAACAACTGTCCAGGCACATTGCATCAGCATTTCACAATAGAGAGATACTGTTTGTAAGAGGGACAACAAGCAGACAAGACAAAGTTGGGGAGATGGAAGTGGAGACTGGAGGAGGGAGAAATAGCAGAGATTAAAAGAACATAGAGGAGGAGAGAAGAAGAAGAAGAAGTGAGAGGGCAGAAGAGGAAATAAGATCTGAGAAATGGATGTAAAATGGAGAAAGGAATAAATATAAAAGCTTATAAAAAGTGAACATTACAAACATATACGCTAACATGATTTCAACATTTTAAGACAATAATGAATATGCAGCTACAGATACATCAATAATGTGATTTATAATACACGAACCTTTGAGTATATTTAAATTATTGTACTTTCCTTTACATACAGCATATAAGTTTAACACTGATGGTGTTAGTATGGGCCTTTGACATGCTAAGTTGCTTCTTTTTAAAGCCTGTTATTATATAACATTAAGAGTGTAAATAAACGTCTGCATTATGTCAGAAAAAACACTTATCACTGAAACTGGAACCTTGTATAGTACCAGTGAATACATCAACATCATATCAAGATCGTGCTGTAACAGGATCTACTAAATTAAAGTTATAAATCGTATCTGTTGGTTTTAACAAAGGTCAAAGGTTTTTATTCATGAGTGACACACATGGTTAAATGAAATGTTGGACTTCAGTCTTGAAAGCCCTGAGTCAGCCACCACTGTACTGCTACGTGTTCCCATTTTTACTAAATGTGTCTGGCAGTCTTCCAGTTTGCTTTTGCAAATAGTCTGTCATACACAAACTATAGTATGTAGGGCATTTTACAGCTAATTGACTTCTTAAAAACAGGTGTGTTTTCTTTCTACTCCACTACATTTCAGAGGGAAATATTGTACTCTTCACACCTCTACTTTAATTTGACACAACATTTATTGCAGGTTAAGATAATACATTTATTTATTTTGCAGCATATTATCAATATATAAAAAATATGACAATATACTGTCACACTGACACAGCCGTTCTGCCCGCATAATATGTACTTTTTCATATGACAGTTTAATACATGGTGATACTTCTGTAGGCCAACTTTACTTGAGACAAATTTTGAATGGGACCTGTAATGGGGAATTTTTACATTGTGGAGTAGCAACTTAAATAAAAGATCTGAATATTTCCTCAACCACTGGGTCTGGTGATGCTCCCAGCAAAATGAGAACCAAACTATAGTTTCATTTCCCCATATTAGACATAGCTTGTGATGTAAAAATGACATTAAAATAAAGTTCCTGGAGACAAAACCGTACGAATCCCTTTTTTGTGCGTTTAATGGAGTAGAGCTTACAGTTTTTGCAGATTGCTTACACGCTTGTTGCAGAATTTGGCTCATCATGTCAAAACTCTACACACAAGCCAAATAGGACACAACACTTGGAGACAAACATCTCATTTCTATGTCAAAATGAAACTCTGTAATCAAAACCTAACAATCCTTTTTCAAAATGGCATTTTTGCAACAAAATGATGCACACATGCAGCGGGTGAATTACTCTTTCAAAGCAGCATCAACACACTGATGTACTTTATGCAAAACACTGCTGTCTTTAGTACTCTGTATACCATACAGGCTTCTGTGAAAGATAGTTCCAGTACTGAACATCTGCTCACACTTCAATGAACACAAAAATAGAAAGGCTTCAAAAATATATATATATATTCAACTTATTTTTTTTGCCATTGCAGGTTTTTACAACAACAACAAAACACAAAGAAAAGTAGAATTACAGTACAGTAATCAATACACTATTGGAAATATGTTTCCGTCTATTGCCTGGTCCCCTTATTTGTTCTTGTCCTTCTCCTCCTCCTCCTCCCTCTCTCTTCCTCTCGCTTTCACTGCCTCCATGTTTGCAAAGTTCTTACAAAAGAGGTGAGCTCACCTGAGGTCTATTTGTAGTGCTAAGGCTCAGACTGATTGGTTTTCATTTAGTGTGTTAGTGTTTTCTGTGTGTGTGTGTGTTGCTAATATCAGGTATGTTTTGCATTTTGAATAGAAGTGTTTTCCCAATGATCGCAAGAGATTTCATTCTTTTCTAATGTAAAAAAACAGTGTGTTTTGCAAGACGTGTGTTGCAGAGCTGCAAACAAAAGCAGAAAATATGTTTGTACTTTTGGTGCCTTTGTTTAAGGCATGGTTACAAAAGGTTTTTATGCTTTTGTCTAAGCATTCACTTTCAGTGTGTAAGCAATCGGCAAAAACTGTAATGGTGTGTTTTATCCGGCGACCTTTGAACCACGACACAGTGCGGCTCCTTTAAAAGTAAAACTTACCTCTTTTGAGGAAACTGCATTTACGTCAAACAAAAACCCACCTAGTCGAACAAAGGTGAAGATTACCTCTAGCTCACATTATGACATTGTTAGTCCAGGTGTAATGCTGACAGCTATTCACCGACGAAAGGTAACTAACGGTTAACTTAATAAACGTTAACTGACAGCTAACGTTAAATTATTGCTCGGTATCAGTCGTTAAACTAACGTTAGTTGAGTTCGTGAGATGTACATTTTAACGTTAACTACGTGAAGCTTTCATTTCGGTAAACTTTACAGGGACGTTAATCATATCTAAGAGATAACCTAGCTGTCCAGGAGTCAGTGTAACTGATAGCTTATCAGCTCGCTAGCTATCTGTTGTCAGTTTAACATACCGTGCTGTGTTGCTGTGTGTTTTCTGCAGGGTATTTCCTGTCTTGTGCTAACAGTCCACTTCTGCTCCCAGCTGCTCCTCAACAATGTCAGGTGGTAAGTCAGCAAGCAGTGACACGGTGCAAACATCTGTCAAGAACCTTGGCCTAAATATTACTGTTTGTAGTAAAAGTAAATTTTAAGATGAATGCGACATGTGTTAAAAAACACATAAGCAACATGCAAAAGTCGTGCTTTTAGAGACTACTCTGGGTAACAGTTACATGCTCACTATGAAATGGCCATGGTGGCATCCTAATGGTAACCATTCCATGACTACACCCTACTAATATCTTCAATTTAGTGATGTTTTACAAAGTGGTGACTGGCTTTTGTTTATAACAAAACGTTCTCAAAGATTACAGACAGGGAAAACTTAACTGGAATAGCATTCTGTTATTGCTGTGAAAGGATAACTGTAGGTGTCTTTGCCTCCTTTAGTTTCAAAAACAGTTGAGTACAGAACTTGCTGACAAACAAACAAACAAACAAACAAACCGAGAGTTTGCCCTTGCTGTACATAATCTAATTAGAGGAAATGCAGCTTTGTTCAGTTGAGTTTGATGGCATTTCATATAGCTTATGAAAGGCTAGGCTACACTTGGAAAGAGAGAACACTGTGTTTTCTTTTTGGTGTATGGACTCTGCAAACAAAATGCTGAATTCCATGAGCTTTGCTCTGAAGGAGTGAAAAAAGAAAAAAAAAATCCCCCAGCAGCCAGTGATGCACAGTGGTCTCATTTTTAGCAAAAGGGTGTGCAGACAGAAAGCTTGGCCAAGCAGCAGAGGCAAAGAGAACACCAAAGAAGGAATAGCAAGAGCTATCAGGGAAAAAAAATTGCCTCCAGTTTCCAGGTAAGGCCTTGAGAATGTGGTCATAGAAAAATGTGTGACATAGTCGTGGGGGTAGTTAAGATCTTTGTTTTAGACAAAAGTAGGCCTCTGTTTTTCAGCCTTTGCTGCTGCTGCACCAGATGGTGAGCGTCAGCTCTCGCAAAAACTGGGTCAGGTTTCAGAAAAGGCTGGAGACACCCTGAAACAAGATTTTTATTTTAACTTGGGAAGATAATCCTTGACTTCTTTCACTTTTGTCAGTCACCCACCAGAATATATCTTTGAAAGATGTTGTTGCCAAGCTCATTTAACAGAAAGTCTGAATTTTAGTTATTTTATCGGTGAATGTGCAGGTCTGTTCTAAATCTTCAGGGCATAGTTTGAACAGGTTTGTGACCGGAGTTTAGTCTTTGTTTAGCCTAATTTCACACTGATTCTAACAAACAAATAACTTACAGATTATGTTTCAATTTTAGAGATCAGTGTGATTAGGTTTTTGAGTGTTTTTGGCTTTGTTCAGAGTTGATCAAATTCAGCCTATACTGTAATGCCAGAGGCCAGTTTACCTGCAAAATGTTTGAGCATAATCCTGTAGCACCTGTGCAACGTCAATTCAGTTGTATTCTGAAGTGTTTAAGTGTAATTAGAGGACGATGGGCGAGGAAATGAATGAATGAATGAATGGTTGGGTAGTGAGGACGTCTTCTGTGGCGGAGAATTAATGGACAACTGTCTTTATACCAAGTGCTATCTCTGGTAACTGTGCTCCATACTGTTGTATGCAGCGTGTAAAATTTGTCACAGTTAATGAAATTATCCGTATGCTGCAGTCAAATTATGGTGCCAATTACAATTTTAATTTTGGTAAACTGATTGCTTGAACAGCAATCGTGTGCTCAGAAAGGATAAACATGTTTTTGTGCATAACATTTTCATACCACTAGATGGGGATCTTTACTCTTTTTTTGTAGCTCGTGCTCTGGCTACTTGGGTAAGTGAAGTTCCAAAATACACTGTAAGGCCAATATTAGATAGTCAGTAGCTTCAGTAATATACAGTAGATGTGATACAGTTTTTAAATAGATGTATATAGATGTGTGACATGAAAAATCCTTAATTTGAATTTATTTTTACTGAGCTATTTTGGTTGTATTTAGTGTATGCATTGGAGTATAAGCTTATTATTTTGAAAAGCTAAATTAGAGTTAACATGCTCACATGCGGTAAAAGTATATTCGTGTATTGTCTGTATAATATGTACGAGTGTGATGAACAACAACTTTGACTTTTGTAGTTTAAAAGTATTTTTCAAATAGTCTGAAAGTTTCGTGATGCGTGTGCCTACAGCATGAAGTGTCAATAAAGCAAAGTTTAAAAAAGTGTTGGTAAAAACCAAAACAATGAACAGCTTTATTTGTTTTACTTGCTCAGGCTCTGCTGACATTTAGAAGCTTGTGTGTTTATTACATTTTAAATAAAAGTGTTATTAATGTTCCTAAACTACAGGAAACACGAGGGAAAGTTGTGCACGTACTTGTCACGGGTTGCATTACTAGTCTTGCTGGGCATTGGTTGTAACTATTTACAATACTTCATGTCCGGTTGGGCCTGTGCTGTGTGTGTGTGTTTAGGCTGTCTCCCCTCAGAGTTTTCCAGCAAAGAAGACTGGAGTTCACCAGTCGGCTTACACACTAGCTTGTTTCTGCGCTCGTCCACTCTGACCATTCTTTGTTCTTTGGCTTCTTTTGTCACTTGCCGTTCATCTGGATCCCCTGTGTTATTCTCTCAGCTGAATACACATCCTCATGATATCTGGTGTACCTAATGGCTATTTTTAGATGAGTGGAAAACCTTTTGTCCTTCACTCACCTTGGCGCTCAGCTGGCGTGGTGTAGTCGGTCTCCAGGCTTGCTGGCTGCCATGCTAGCTACACACTTTGATCTGCAATGCCTTCCGCTGTGGCTGGTTTTCCCTGCATTGGCTACAGGAAGCTCATTCCCTGGTTACTAGGGCAACCAAGGAGGATGGCCCCCAGCAGGAGCCGGGGAAGCCTTGGGCTGCCTTTCAGCTCGTCGTTGTGCAGCATGCCTGCTGATCTGCTGCGGGCTGGGAGGAGGAGCCAACTCTGCGGAGGAGCTTCTCCCAGCCCAGTATGGGTCCTGCCGCCCCACTGCCCCACCATGAGACAGCGCTCCAGCACTAGAGCTAGTGCTCCTCTCTCCCTCTGCTGGCCACTGTGCAGCTCTGACTCACTCTGCTCCAGTAGTAACAGGAGCACAGGCGGCAAGATGTCATCTTCTTCCTTCTCCTCCTCCTCCAACAGCGATGGACAAGGGAAGCCTAAACCTAAATCCCCATTTCGCAAGAGGGGGAGCCTGCAGAGCACCACCAGCCCTGGTGAGTGTGGGTGAGAGGGGGTCCCATAGAAAGCCTGAGTGAACTCTCAGCTGAATGTGGATTGAGAGCATTACACAGATGCTTGTGCAGTGGCATTTAAGAATCCATGCTGCACACCAGGAGCTTTAAGGGAAGAAACTGAGTTTACAGAGATGGGGCCCACTGCCACTCTAGTTTGTTGCTCAGTTTTGTTTTCGATCTGTTGTTGTGACATTGGTTGAATTTCTTTGAAGCTTTGACTGATGTTGTATATTTAGCATTCAGCACGCATGCTGCTTTGTGTGGATCGCTAATGCAGTTCGCTTCAAAGAATATTTTAACGAAACTGCTGTGACTGAGTTAATCTATTGATAATTGCTGTTTGGTTAATTGGTTAATTGTTTAGTGTAAGAAATGTCAGAAAATATGGACAAAAGCACATTGCATGCTTTCAGAGCAAACCCTGTTACTGGTGAAGATATCAGTTATTAAAATTGTTGTTGATGGTCAGTTGACTCATCAGTTAATCAACACATCTTGTCAGCTCTGAACTAAACTTTAATTGTGACTGCTCAGTAACTGACTAAGTAAGAAATGTGTTATTTAGTACCACTGCAGTTAATAAGTTAATACATACATCAATACAATAAATACATTATAAAACAGCCAGACTTAAACACATTAAAATATGGATCTGACTCAGCTTTTACTGAGTTTACTGTCATATTGTGCATGCTGATGAAACAACACACTCATGTGCTATAGGAACCACCCAAAAAGATACGCACCCTTAAAGAAGTGCCCTTAATGGGCCCCTTTGCCTTCTCCCCTTGTAGCAACAACAGTTTATCATGGGTCTACTGACTATGGCTTCTCCTTATCTCATCACCTTGGGTTACACAGAGCAGTGGGATTGTTTTATCTTGACCTCTCTCATCATGACAACAACACCCTCCCCAACTGTTTGGCCAAAATCTCATTATTTTAGCTTAGTGCTTAGCTTAGACACATGTGACCATGTGGAGAAAAGGAAACACCATTATATCATATGTTTTTTGTTACTACAGCTAAAGATTACTGCATTTCATCCTCCCTATATGTTTCAGTTAGGTTCCTCCATTAGCATCCCAGATGTGATAACTATAATGAACTTTGAGTATATTTTTAGCTTGCTTTAGTGACGGTGACCTCTGGATTTCTGAATCAAAATTGGATGAATTGCAACAAAGTTCATGTCTCAAAATTTAGGAAATGCAGTTTCCCAATTCCTTTTTGATTGTTTGGGTTTAGCTTCTTTACTTGACTGTTAGTTACAAATTAATATGACAGAGCTGTTCAAGCTTGGATGCTATTCTATAAATAAGATATTAGACATTGACATTTTAATTGGACTTTGTTAGCACAGGCCTGTATCTTACTGGCATATGGTGGTGTATTAGTGTTACAGTGGTGTCAATTCACAAGGTATGCATAGGAGTTTCATTAACTTTTTAGTGTTATGGGATACAGGCCAAATGATCGTAGCTATATGATTACCTTTTGAAGTTGATGCTAACTGGTCTCTGTGGGAACAAACTAGACCAGCAATTTATCAGTGAAGCAGTTAAGTGTTGATATTGATTTAATTTGAAGCTACTTCCTCAGTGTGCCGTAGCACTGCACAGATGTTGAGTGGATGGATGCAGCAGCAGATCTCAAGCAGTAACTCACGTTGACAAACACTATACTGTATTTGCTGAGGAAGCCTGCCTTTGCTGCAGTAATAAATAACTTAGAGGTCTCTCCATCCATGCAGTCATTTAAGTCCTCTCAATTAGCCGCTTGGCTGAGCTCTCTGCACTCCCAGTCCGTCATAAGAGCCACATGTAGGCCACCCATTATAGTACTTCCATCTGACCACGCCAGTCTGTTTGCGTTCTCGATGCCAAAATTACTGCTGTAGAAAAATCGACTGTAGCTGCAGCTTGAGCAGCTGGTGTTTTATCCACGTCATGAACTGAAGCGTTCAATATTTCCTGTGTTACTTCCTGTAGCAACACCAGAAATAGCTCCGCTCCACGGCATCTTTCCTTTCAAGAATTTATTTTTAAAATAAATTCGTATCTCTGGCACTCCTGCGCATTTGAAACAGTTCTCTTATGTAAGTGTTGGTGTTGATTTGCTGGTGGAAACATTGATTACTCCGTACTCAGTTTTCTCATCTGCAGGAATCTGTCTCTGCCTGCAGGCTGCTCTCACCCACTGGACCTTTGTTGCATCACATGAAGCAGAATATGTAATGTCCAAGCTTTGCAGCCAAAGCTATATGACGTGATATATGGAGGCTATTAAAGCATCTGCCAGAGAGGTGGAGGGAATTCCTCTCTCTGCTGCGCTTTCTGTTGTGATCTGATCTGATACAGAAGCTCTCACCTTGATCTTTGCTAACTTCCTGGCCTCTAACTTGACACTACC
Source organism: Macquaria ambigua (assembly GCA_008360985.2). Taxonomy (NCBI): domain Eukaryota; kingdom Metazoa; phylum Chordata; class Actinopteri; order Centrarchiformes; family Percichthyidae; genus Macquaria; species Macquaria ambigua. The sequence goes on along the minus strand of VMKM01000007.1, from coordinate 629,329 downwards.
TTGTGTACCTTTTTATCTGGAGGCTGTCTTGTAGTCTAGCTTGTCAGACGATTTTGTTGTAACAGAGTTTCTTTGCTCCTTTCAAGTTGGGTTGTCACCTTTAACATTTGCACTCAGTAGTACTGTGATTTCTGCATCATTACCTGGATTTCCCACTGTGCTCTGTATGGTACTGGATAATATGTGGAGAGTATGGAGGGTCTCTGGCACATTTTTGGATACAATTATAATTTGCCACTGACTCGAGAACTCTCACCTCCACATTAATCTGCAGGCTTCCTACTTGCTATAAATCCTGCTCCATGCTGCAGTTGACTGGCTACTGTACTCCCTCCACCACTCCTGCCTCCCCCTGTTCTGATTCATTATTAATCAGAAATACTGTTCCTGTCATGGCATGTCTCTTGTCAGCTTCTCTTTTGAATTCATGTGTATTCTGGATCTCATGACTTGCCAAGTCACATGGGCTCTGTTCTGTTACCCGTGGATGGGCTTTGTTACACTCCTTACTGAATCATTAGCACATCTGCACATTGTTGCCCTATGGACTTTAATCTGCACAACCGGCAACCCCTGTGCCCGCTCACCTCACTCCACCCCCATCCCCTGGCCCCGCAGTAGACAGAAACATGTGATGAGCAAACACTGCGAGTCCCTGCCCGGGGCCCCATAACCTCACAGTTGAGGTTGTTGGTGTTACGGCATATTGTATGTGTTACCTACTTCTGCTGAAAAGGTATCAGTGGTTTGTTTTTCTTAACCTCTGACAGACAAAGCAAAACCTCAGTGTTACTGCGCAGGTGAACCATATTAATATGAATATTGTTAAACTGTAAAATGTAGAGCCTTGAGGGAGCCAGTGAAGACACACTTGGGACTAAGAGCAACTAAAATGTATGGGGATAATGATTTTTATGTCAAGTCCTTAAACTTTGTGTGTAACCAGTTAGGCCAGTGTATATGTGGAAATTTTATTTTGGGAAAAACTGTGTGAATATTTAGAATATTTTTCTGTGAACTGCTTTTTCTATACTACATTTTAGTAGCACATTTAATACAGTACAGTTCTGCACTTTTGCATCTCACCACTAGAGGGAGGGAAGTGTTTTGTACTATCAGACCATCACTGAAACAAGTGGCTGGTTGTCAGTGTCTCGGGTCTTTGGCTGTTCTGCAGTCAGACATGAGTGAGGACCAGTTTGCTCTGTGTTTGGGTGGAAAATTCCAGGGCTTTCTTCTGCTATGAATAGATTGGTTGCTTCCCATGTAACAGAGGAAGTGTGTTAGTTCTGGAAAAGGGATTTTGGAGAACCAGGAACCAAGGCCTTGGAAGCTATAACACCAACAGGTGGGCCTGTTGTTGCTGGGGATGACTAGATGACCAGCAGAGCCACAATATCTGTCCTTCTAATCGTTGCCACACCATAAACACACACACACACACACACACACACACACACACACACACACACACACACACACACGCGCACACACACACACACACACACACACACGAGCAGCCAGACTCAACATGATGCCATAAGACACACCATATCTCACAGGGGTGTTTGTGGGCTGACAGACAGTGCTTATACACATGGTTATGATGGGTTGTATTTCATTGCTGAGGTACAGTTAAGCATGCTGCTGTGGTCTGTCTCTGGTCTCAGCATGGCTCCTAATGAAGATCCGTTTTCATTTAATCCATAACATCTGATCACAGATGAACCGGCGTCAGCTGATGTTTGGTCCATGACTGGCTTTTTTATTGTCCTGTGACCTCAGTGAGTCTGTGAATCCGTCGCCCACCGCTCCCCTGTTCACCCAATGATCTCCCAGCTCATTCTCTCACTTTTTTTTTTTTTTAGGAATACATGCACACACATGCACCTCCACACTAATGCTGTGTAAAAAGATGCCACGCAAGAAGAACAGTAGTACGGTTTCTCCACACACACTCACATACATCACAGTATGCTGATCATGAGAGAGCTCTGAGATTAAACCACACATTATTGGGGGCGGAGGGGTGTGGGCGCCACAGTTGGTCAGCAGTGATCCAGTCAGACAATTGGTCAGTTTCCATACTCCCCCCGCCCCCAACCACCCCCTGCAATTATTAAAATTGTTAAACTGTTAGTCATTGTTTGAAATCAGGTGATATCAAGTAGCAAAATCTTCCTGTCATTGTGTTTGTATTTGCGCATTCCTGTGTGTATCGGACACAGAGTCTCAACAGAGTATCCCAACGTAAAGATAGCAGTGACGAGGTGTGTGTGCATGTGAGTCTGTATCGAAGTTCATAGGAACGGGACATGTGTTATCAGAAGCCTCCTCACTTAGCCATCTCAGGGAGGCAACACTCTTGTTATTGCCTCCGGCTTTGATCCGTGACACACCTTTGGTCTCAGGAATGGTATATTAACCTCTCATTGTCCAGGCAGTGCTAAGTACAGTGTGCTACATGTTGACAGTGTCAAGTGACACAGCGCTACTCTTCGCTATATTCAGATATGGTGAGAGCTGCACTGACAGAGGTGACGAGAGGTTTGGTGACCGGATTGGGCTCTGGATAATCACAGAGGATTGGAGGGGGCTGTGTGAATGTGTGTCTCTGTATCTGTGTGACTGTCAGTGTTTATATTCACTGGCTGTGTACATGTAGTGTGTGTGTGTGTGTGTGTGTGTGTGTGTGTGTGTGTGTGTGTGTGTGTGTGTGTGTGTGTGTGTGTGTGTGTGTGTGTGTGTGTGTGTGTGTGTGTGTGTGTGTGTGTGTGTGTGTGTGTGTGTGTGTATTATGGGAGTCTCCAGTTGTTTTTGTGTATTTGCGTGTGATAGGCTGCAGGGAGAATTTATTGCTTTGAGAACTTCCCCGATGGACTCGGATACACAGCATCAGTATGAATGCTGAGGAGCCATGAGTATTTTGTTGGAATGTTTGTCCTGTTGTATTCACATGGGAATTATTTTTGTGCAGGCTTAGAGATTAGGTTTGCTTGACAACAATAATGCCAGCTCTTGTGTTCCTCTGGAAGAAAGGGAGTGAAAAATGGTGCACAGCTACTCCGTTGTGCTGTTGATTGGTCTCTTGGGGAAAAAGATGTCTTGAACACGACAGAGGTAATGGCAGAAAAGGTCAAGCTGGGATTGAAAAAGACACCAGATCTCAGACTGCTTTTGAGAAATGTGATTTAAAGAAAAAAAAAAAGTAGACATGTACATTGTCTAAATGGAAATTCACACCAGCCTGTAGCTGGCTTTTGGCAGCTAACTTCTCAGCTTGCTCTGGTTTTATTGTTGTAAGTAAGTAAGTAAGTAAGTAATGTCATCAGTGGCAATGCATAAATTCATAATTTATCCTAGCCTAAAGTTGCCATTTCAATCTTTAGGGTAGCAGAAAGTCAAAGCGAAAAATTTGCCTCAAGCTAATTCAATTTCACGGAAACATAATGCATGAGAAATCCTCACAAGCACTATAGGATAGGTTGCAGGTCACATCAAATCTTCTACACTTCAGGTGGCTTGATAGAAGTGAAAGTAACATTCATCTGTAGAAACGAACTACTTTCACCTAAACCCCCTTTAACACCTCTTTATAGTTTTCTACATATAAAGACTCCTCTATAGGCTTCTGAATGGGTGAATGAATTTGAGCTACCATCCCTTCTAGAGGCAATTTAAACGTGGCAGCACCAATAAATTGGGGTGTAGTCACAGTTCCTGCCACTATTAATGCAAAATCATGCAAATAAACTTAATTTATGATGCAATTGTACTTTGCGCCAACCGTCATATTGTTTACTATCCTCTAGTTTAGGCCATCTATTCTGATAATGCAAGATTATGTCCAGAGAGATTTTATTTTGCTGTAATATGTTTTAATGAACAGGAGGTTTATGGTTACGAATCTCTAAGATTTATCAAATTTAAATTAGCGTAGCCTACAGCATTCATTGATATTGATCAAATTTGAGATTAAAGCCTCAGAAATCATATTTTTAACTTTGTAAAACTTTTAACCATATGTTGATTCTGTTTATTAAAGACCCTTTTATGTTTGCTGAAATCGTTGACGTACGTTTTTAAAATGAAGTCTTTCTTGAGGCAAAAATAGATTGTTGTTTTGGCTGTGTTTATTTAGACCTCAGCTTAGCTGTAAAAGTCCTGACAACTTAGTACACAGCAGAAGGGATGGGGAAACATCGCTGACCGCCACATTTTAGGTCCATCGTGTGTCAGGCCGCACAGCCAGAGCAATGAAGGTATTGTGTATCTAGGTCAACTTTTTTTTTTTAAAAGCTGTGGGTGATGGGTAGGTGTTGATTGTGGTTAGTATCTATGTTATTTCTAGGATGTGGAGGTAAAGTTTCTTCCGCTGTTGAAATCATATAAGATCTATCTTTGCTCTCTATTATAAACAACTAAGAATGCAGCTTACTGGTATGGCACAGTTCATGAGTTCATCCCATTCCTCACTTTTTGGCCAACTTCGTCAATCATGCAACTTTGGAGACAGGAATTCAACTTTTTCTGTTGCCCATAGATCATGCCTTCAGATTCAACAGACCCAGTAGCGATCAGCCTAAAGGCTTGGTCCATATAGCTCTCCGCCTGTCAAACCGCGTTAGTAAACAAATATTGAGTTTGGGTACGGTCGCATGAAAGATGGAAAAACAAACTAGAGCAACATTGCCATCGTAGTTTCCTCTGAGACTTGTGTACTGCGTGTTGTTGGGTTGTTGGCTGAGTTGTTTGTATGTGGTGGTATTGCACAAAGATGAGGATCTGTCCAGAATTCAGTACCCAGTGTGGTTTGTGTCTGCCTTTTGTGTGTCTTTCATGCTGACGTTCGTGCGTGTGCCTATAGTTGTTTGACTTTCATCTGGAAAATTCCTTGATGATCTTTGCTCTGAGCGTTGCTTTGAAAAATCGCTAAAAATGGAACTTAAATAGAGGCTTAGCAGATTTCTTGTAGACTGTGAAATACAGCAAACAGGCCTTCCTTGTGCTGTGCGGCAGTCATGTGAGAGGGGAAGGAAATGGCCTCCCCTGGCATCATGTGATCGGTGAAGACAGTAACATGGCATGCAGTTATTTAAATGAGCTAACTTGCATGTACACCCATATACCTGTAGTAGTAGTAAGTAATCACACTTCAGACATTACACTTAAACATCTGACAATCACATAAAAAATATTTAAATCAGGAGGAAATTGTTTGTTTTTGAAAATTGGCTCACAGCATGGATAAAACATCAACACAGACTCATCAACAGCAAGCAGAATAAAAAAACATAAATTAGAGAGACTAGTACGTAATAGCTGTAAAACATTAAGTCACAGAAATAAGCCAATTAAAACGGATACAATTCATTAATAAGAACAATTTACAAAGACAAACAACAAGCCAAGAAACCATATTACAGTGCTACAGTGTAGGTAACTACATATGAGGCAAATCAATTGATACAGTGCAAATGAAATGATTTTATTTTGAATCTATGTGCAATAAAATGTGTCTATAATGCACATGTAATAAGTGTTTTTAAATACTGGTATTCATAACATGATGTAAAGGTTTACAGTCATCAGATGATTGAAGAAGTGTGTTCATGAATAAGAGGTGGGAGGTAGAGAAGAAGTGGGAGTGGCCAGAGCTGCAGGGCCTCCTCCATTTTACAGCACAATGGAGTCTGAAGTGGTTCACCCAGGTCCCGCCCCTGTTTTGCCACGTGGTATGTTCCAGCCCAGTATTTAAATCCGGGAGCTTGAAGGCTGTGCTGTTCATGCACTGAAACCGGTGTAATCCAGGAAGCAGCTGAGAGACAGAGGCAGAGAGAGAGAGCGAGAGAATCGGAGGAAAGAGGGGAAAAAAACTGCTTCACCAGCACACTGGAGGTGGCGACAGTTACAACAGGAGAAGCAAAGAAAAGAGGAAAAAGAGGAGGGATTGTGTGATTCTGGTGTTAGAGCAGCTTGTGTTTAGGACAGAGAGCATATCCTGTCTCTTCTCTCTCTTCGCTGTCATTCTCTCTCCTCCACTGTGCCAGCGGGGGAGGGTGCATTGGCCGTCCCAGGCCTAGTTACATGTCCCAGCATCCCGCAAGAGCTCAGACAAGGCCACTGCGACCGTAACGGAGACTGTGAGAACAGGACAAGACAGGGAGATAGAGGTACTGTAACCAATGCTGATTAATGATGATGAACAGTACCATATACTGCAGAGCCTGTTAATGTGCATACTGTGTTACTACAAGTTTCAGCAGTTCTGTGTGACGCATGGTACCTATCACTCCAAAAATACTGCACAAGCAAGCTCATAGTGACAGATGAGGTGCTAGTAAACACAGTTGCTGTGTACTGGAATAAGCTGACAGCATGCAGAAGACAGTGGGAGGAAATATAGAAATGTGTGTGTAGGGGGGTCTTTATGGAGAAGCATAAGCAGATGGAAGAAAAAAATACGTCATGCATTTGTTAGGTCAGTCTGTTGCCATGATGCTGATATTTGAGGTGTTCATAGTTTATTGCAGAGTCTGGCTGTTGCAGTGAGTGAACATTTGGGGCATTTAGCCCCCGCTGCTGTTTGCTACACCCCTGTATGATTTAGTAATATTGCCCAGTGGATTAATCACTGAGATTCCCGTGAGTGTGCTGACAAAAACAAAACATATACAGTGTAGGGCACGAGTGTGTGCAGTAAAATCAGAAAGGCGGTTGCAGCAGAGTTGCAATTGCTGAAAAGCTGCCAATGAAGCTGGAAGAAAATAAGTATCTAATCCAGAGTTGCATCTCTGTTAACACTGTACTCCTCAGGCAGTTTGTGTGTAAACTGCTGGGGTCTCAAGTCAGAGTCCAACTGAACATGTCGACCTTTGTGATGTTTATAAGGGCAGTGTTCCGTTTTGTGTGTTTGTGTATGTGATGGCAGTAACGAGTGAATTATCTCTTAAAGGCTGTAGATGGTATAGAAAGCTGCGGAGTAGCAGTAAAGCTAAATGTCTCTGAACGATAGTACTGGGAATGATCTTGTTGTTTTTTATGCAGGCATTGAAATATATTTTTGTCTCTCCAGCAGGCCGTCATTAGTTTTAAAAAAAAAAAGAAAATTATGCCCCAACTATTTACAAAGTGAATTTGCAGGCAGTAGTTTTTAGCTGGCACGTTACGTCATCCACGCTTCTTCCCTTGTGTCCACCCAGCCTGCTGAGTACTGATAATATATTTTCGAGACGAAGACCCGAAGTAGAGGTTTATTCTCATCTGTAGTTGCTAAGGAACATCTGAAGTGTGTCATCACTCTCCCTCTCAGGGAATAAAGTGAAATCTGTAAAGAAAAACAAGTGTTTCTTAACACTGGAGCCACAATCGCAGAAGACCAAAAAGTAAACCAAAACACATTATTATGGGGCACTTCACACACACACACACACACACACACACACTAGCTTGACTTTTATGCCATCAACCGTCTCTTTCATTCTGAGATGCCCATCATGCATTGCTGCTGCGTGACATCCCTGGCTGTCCATGACTTTTAGCTTTGTAACAGACAACAGGCTCCCTTATGTTTGCATTAGGGAGATTTAATATCTCTACAAATATAAGTAGACAGCCTTTATTAATTGAATTGATTTGTCTCAATGATTATTCTCTTGGTTTGATAATGGTACACACAAACTGATTGTGTTGTAGTCTGAATAATGCATGTACAAACATACGGTCAGCTGTGTAACAATAAGTAGGGCTGGGCAATATTTCAATATTATCATTTATTGACTTTTTAGATCATTATGTTCTACAAATTTCTACAGTCAAAGCTAATAATATAGAGCGCTCTGTAATCAATAAGTTCTTCTTTTGACACGCAGAAGTCTGGTGTCATGTAATGTGTAAAAGTGGAACACAATTTAAACATCAGCTGGATTATTTTATATGTGATTTTGAATACTTCTGCTATACTTCTCTCCATTCCATGTTCATTTAATCTAAGCATTGATGATGATGATGATGATGATTAGTATTATTATTATTATTATTATTATTATTATTATTTTGACTATCTTGGCTCTTGGTTAGCTCGGACCAAGCTGCTTCTCGCTGCAGGAAAAATGACATATTTACCATCGATGACAGTATTAATTAAAGGGTCTGATACTATGGTCAAACTTCATCATGCATATTTCAAAAGATATTGACATTGTGGCCATGTTGCTGCAATTAAACAGACAGTGCTACACACGCCACTGAATTCATGGAGTTATGTCAGGGTGTGTCTAATTTAAAAATAGGTAAACATGAAAGGAGAGCAGAAAAAAGCATTTTTTACTTAGCACAATAGTTAAAATCTCCCTGCAGCTATAGTCACTTAGGCATCCGCCTATCCAACCCCCTACCAATTGTAGTTTGTTTTTATTTGTTTTTTTAGGAAAGAGTCATGTTTATATCAGAGCGAAAAGGAGAACCATCAATTATCTGGCATATACCAAACTGAAACTCACGCAAGTGCCTGTTTGAGCATTGCCAGACCACAATGACAAAAGGAAATTGCAGGCTGGCATTGTGAGGTTACATGTAAGAAGATTTATAACAAAAGTATATTTTTCTCATTATTTATTTCTTTGAGACATGAACTGGTTGAATTGTCCATAACATGTTATTGGTGGGACTTAAAGATGCACTCTGCCTGTCTGTTTGGTATTTGTGCACCCAGCACAGCGTGCTTGGAGTAAAGGTTTTAAGGAGAGGCGCAACGAGTCGAAATCCATGCAGATGAGGCAGTGCAAGGCCAGATGTATTCACCAAAATGCCAGTTGCCTTGGGTGTTGTTATTGTGGTGAAAACTGTCTCTTTGACGTTGCACTGAGAATAGCACAGTGTCACGCAGCAGATGATTTGTTGATTCAATCAGTAAGAATACACTAATTTCTTGACAGATATGCTCATCAATTACAGAGAAGGACGGAACAAATGTAGAAATGAAACTGGGAGATAACTGAAATAACTGCTGTTCGCTTCTACAGTGGCAGTTAAATCTAATTAATTCTCTGGATAGCTTAATGTTTATCATCAGAGTAAATGACCAGCCAGTAGGCCTGATGGGGAAGTTTTGCCTTATGGGACTTGAAGATTGTTGCATACAAAGTTACAGCACATACAATAAAAGTTGGCAAATTGTTTTGTTTGACTACTTCAGTATATGAACTAGAATGGCAAAAACTAGTCTGCTGCAACTTTTGGCCCGAGGGGCGGGGAGGACGAGACAGGCTGGAAGGATTGTATTGATCCTTGCAGAGCAGAGGCAGCTCTACAGATTCTAGATGACTGTCTCTCTGATAGGGTTTAAAAGAACGGGTGGGTAGTGTGTGTGGGTGGTGTGCAGACTCAGGTCCCAGGGATGTGAGAGAAAGCTGAGATGGAGAGCTTTGTCAATATTACTCACTGGTCTAAGAAATTAATTCACAATGGCTACATGAAGGTAGAATAGATAAGACACCCTCGCACAGTAAACGCTGTGTTTGAGGCGAGGCTAGAGGCGAGGTTTCCTGGCAGGCCTGTGTGCCAAAACACATCCTCATGCAATCTGGATCTGCACAGTGGTTTGAAACAAAAAAAAACAAAACAAAGTTGCTTATGTCAAGGCTTTGCAGAAATACTACCCACCCCCAAAATTAAGGTGTTTTGTCCCGTGTTGATCCACTCTCTCTCACAAGTGGGTCGCACAGTCTAAAGTGCTTTCTACGGTTGGACTCCATCATGGCTCAGACGTCAAAAACATTTATCTTTATTATAGATTTAACATAGTCAAGACAGATTAACAGTATTGTTTTAATTTACCTGTCTAGTTGCTGTTTGGACAGATTTTTCTTTTAAATGAACCACAACTGAATGAATCATACAGGCCTTCTTTATGACTAATTGAAGTCTTTCGTGAATTTTCCCTTCATAAACTTGCTAGGACCTCTGTTGTTGTCTTGATGTTTGGCTGACTGACATGCAAAGACAACAAATACACATTTGTTGTCTTTGCATGTCAGTCAGCTGGTTTTTGAAAGAGATATCGCAGTGCAGAGCAGAATATGAGCCAAAACTCACAGAGAGAATTTGCCTAGTCTGCTTAGTTTCTCTCAGTTCTGTTGTATTTACTTGTAATGGATGTGTGTAGGAGGTTTGTGCTCTCTACTACCATGATGTCACTGAGATAAATAGAGTCGCAGGGGTGCTGGACTAAGAGTCATCTGTGGTGGAAAGGCCTAGGGATTACATGGATACTATACTGGGGTTGACTCTGTTTGTGCGTGTGTGTGTCTGTATACTTGAAGCCATCTGTTTGTCCATGTGAAAATGGACATGTCCTTATATCCACACAACAGATATGTTGGAGGTTATCTAGACACAGTGTTGCCATTATGTAGTTTGTCCACCAGCGAACACTGACAAGTTTGTTTTCCAACAGTAAAATGGTCCACTCAGTACGTATTGTGGTCATAAATCTTTAAAAATCGAATTTATGGAATCCTTATCAAAAATGTCTATTATACGTGCCTCAAATATCCAGCATTGGTCGGTCTATAATGATATGTCTGTATGTTCAAGCGCTCTCTTTATGTCTTTATGTGGCGCAGCTGTAGCTAGCTGTAGCTAACTTAAAACTTCTAGGTGCAATATTGAAATGTTTTGCAGTGTCATGCCAGTATTAGTATACTGTGGAGAGTTACCCTCTGTTCATTCCTAACTCCGCAGCCTTGGAGGCAGACAGCAGATGGCAGAGACTAATTGTCACAGGCCAGACACAGCACCAATAATGGCACCAATTATAGAGGAGAGTGAACACACTGCTCCCAAAGCCATAGACTCATTATGAGTGAGTGAATTACTGTGTGCGCACATAACTTTGGTACTCTTTAAATTATGGTTCTCTTTGACTTAAATACATGGCTATCTTTAGAAAGTACACAAGAATTAGTCAATTTGATGTTCCTCAGTCTTTGGAGACAAATGTATTTTGTCTTTTGGTACTTCTCCTCCATTGTGTTTGGTTTAGTCCAGAGTGGAGCTGACTGTCATCTGTTTCCAGCAGGTCTAGAGTGGGGAAGGCCCCTCTGTGTCATCCTCAGGTGTGTGTACGCACATGTCAGCGTGTACTTGTGAGTTAGGGTAATTCTTTTCCAAGTGTGTGCATGCCCACGTGTGATTGAAGTGACACAGTATCTGCTGGTACAGCTGTCTGTCCTTAAGCCAGCCTCTGATCATGCTCTGTCACAGACCGTCGCCAGAGTCCACTGGTGTCTGTAGTGTTTGATGTCTTCAGTGTAGATACAAGAAAAATGGGCTAACGTGTTCATGTAGCTGAAGGAAGGAAACAAAGGAAGTTCTCTGCCAAAGATTGCTCAATCTTGAGAGCATTGGTTTTCTCTCAACAGCCTGTCTTTGGTTGTGGCCCGTGAGATCAGTTATGTGTTACAGTGACAGTAACTGGCGGACGTTTTTAGCTATTCTAGTGTCACATAAAATGAAGTGGTACGAGCAGTTTGTATTAGTTGTTTGTCCGAAGTCTATAGATTTTAACTGAATCAATGTGTACTGTAATGTGTAGTTTTAAGGATCACATGAGTATAAGCTGTAGTGTAGGCTACACATAGTCTGAGCCAAATTTGTGCTCGCTAAAATCATAGTTTTCCGCACTCAGACCACCACACGTTGCAATCTTTGGTAAACCAAATGTAAATTCTTTTCTATTTTTGTCTGTGATGGTGCTAGTTAGCATTGTCTGTCTCTGTTTTCAACAGATGAACAGTGATGAACAATTGTAGAGAGACTGACATCATCGCTATTGAATTAGCTGTGAGCCTGCAAAGCACCCAGATGGTCCGTGTGTATCTGAACCCCCCACGACATACACATTGCACATGATGTTGTATGCAGTAAAAAGGCCATGTTGTATGTGTGTTGGTGTGTTTGGATGGAGGTATGGATTGTAAATCCTTTACTGTCAGAGATGTTTCACTAGTAAACATTTACATTGTAAACTGCAGGCCTTATCAATCAAACAGCTCTTTGTTTAAGCACATACACAACACATAGTATTATAGTATACTGTCACTTTACTGACATTTTACTTAAGCAAGTGTATCTGTGTGATAAGTAAAAGAAAAATATAGCTTAGTTGCCAAGTTACTTTACAGAAAAGAGACAACTTTGTTAAATGTGATCTTTCCCATGCAACACTAAAAGGACGAGCGTGCGTGGCTCCAGATGCAGAAAACTAAACCTGTAAAACTGTAACTATCTCTGGCCAAAAGGAACCTATTCAAAATATATATTATTCAGTAGACAGTGTAAAAGTATTTGTATTTTGCTGAAAGAAAAGGTGCATAGATTACAAAAAATGTACTTTTCAAAAAATGTTATGAGGCAGACTCCTTCCTTTAATACAGACATATGAAATATTTAACTGCTCTGCTTTCTTTTGCCGGTTTATGGCTGTTCTATGTTTGAATGGTGGCCCACGTGTAGATGTTGCCGTGATTGTGTTCAAAAGGCTCAGTTTTTGCAGTTTGTTACTTGTTAATTGTAATCCATCGCCTCTCTCTTTACTGGGCACAGCACCTAAAAGAAAAGACTCTAATTAATCATTACAGATTTCTGAAGTCATTGTGACACCGTGTGTTTCTGTCACATGCGCTAACTCTCTTTGTCTGCCTACAGACCTGTGTGGAGCATCTGGGCCTAAACCCCTCAAGCCCCAGAGATCCCTTCCAGGGACGCCCGTTTCTCTCACACACTACCCAATCGACCTGCGAACATCCATGGAAGAAAAGTACAAAGAGATTGCTGAGGTAAAAATTCAAAGCCAGATTACAGACAACAGATAATGTTGCTACACAGTAAACCTCCCTGATCCATGATTACATCAGATCTTTTGGGTACAGCTAATCGAAATAATCCTAAACTAGGAGCACTATTGATTAGCACCCATGCACCAGTTCTCCAGCCATTCAGATATTTTAATCAGCTGTTACTGGCATTTGTTTGAATATGGAATAGTGAAAATCTTTGAGTCCTTAATAGTTAACCAATTAACGGCTGTATGTTGTCTCAGTGGATTCTGACTTGAGAATAATTTCAGCTTCCAATATCTTACCAGTTTAACACAAGAAGATTTAGTAGAATAATGCCTTAAAAAAGTGTGCAAAACCATTAGAAACTATGTCATAAGTTCATTAAACTTCTTATTTTGAATTACAGCACAGTACTTTCTGGCTTTGTGTGATGGTAAATGTAACACGTGGTTATGTGTGAGCCTCAGAGTCTGCCATATGTCCAAAGGTGCATGGAAATTGACCTGTTTTATGACACCATAAATGGTATAACTCATGTTTGCACCAGGAGCTGTTCACACGCAGCATGGCGGAGAGCGACATGCGAAGCGCTCCTTATGAGTTCCCGGAGGACAGCCCCATCGAGCAGCTGGAAGAGCGACGGCACCGCCTAGAGAGGCAGATCAGCCAGGACATTAAGTGAGGGAATGCAAACGCACCACACGCACAAAGCCAGTTAAATAAACCCTTTACATTACATTACCTCCGACAGACACAGCTCTCCACTGCCCCCACCTTTTACACACAGTCTTGCTTTCACCCATGCACACATGCTTATCAGCTTCCAACATGCCAGTTTGCGGGCTAACTAACCCTAGCAATCAGCTAAGTGGGCTAGCCAGCAGTTGGCACCTGTCCTGGTGTTCAGTCTTCTTCTTCACAAACTTTTATAAGGAGGTGGGTTCTGTCTTGGTTGCCAGCGTTGACGCTATCTGCGCCACTAAGCCAATCATCTGCGTGGTTATCTGACACCACCCCTGCAAGCCCCCTGTTTACCAATCAGGGTGTACCTACTACTAACTGATGATATTTTTCTGTTTGTGTCAATCTCCTTGATCACTTAATACCTAATATGCTTTGTGTGTATATGTGTGGGTGAGGGAGTGCTTGTTTGAGTGTGTGTTCATGTGTGTGCGTGTGCTTGAGCATATATTTAGTCTCTCTCCCTTTTGTGTGCTTGATTTCTTCTCACTTCCTATGATGCTCATCTGCCCCCAACTCAACCCCACCCCACCCCGCCTTGCCCAAACTATCCTGCGCCGCTGCATATCACCCCAAGGCTTGAGCCAGAGATCTTGCTCCGCGCCAAACAGGACTTCATGAAAATCGACAGTGCTGCAGACCTAGAGTGAGTGAGCTCTGCTTCAGTTTGGTTGTTTATTTTCTTTCAGTTGACCTCTGTTTTCCTTGCGTGTACTCTTAGAAATGTGCATGGCAACTACTTACCTGAATATTATAGTATTTATCAATACTACATACTTATCAATGTCTAGTCTACAGTATTTAGGAACTCTGGACTGGTGTAAGTACTTCTCTCCAGAACCAGAGAGATTATCAGCATATTGAGATGGTCCACATTTCCCCCTGCTGGTGACTTGATAGATGTACAAATGAGTACCTTGTTCTTTTGCTTTTTACTCTCTCTAAGAACAACACGTCTCTTAAGTGTGAAAGTCTAAAGTCTGCAACTGCATTTGCATGTTCTGTTGATCTTGATTTGACTTCTCTCCTTAAGTGAGATATGACTTCCTGTGTTTTCTTGGTAATGATTCTTGTACTTCCTGAGAACCCTGAGAAATTCTTACGTCATTGGGCAGCTCTATAGGTTAACTATTGAAGTTTATAATATAGATTCACTGACATCCTACTAGCTGTTACCCTATGTGTACGCAGGGTTTGAAAAGTATTCACACTTATTCACTTTTTGTTGACTTAATTTAAAATGTATTTATTTTTTTACTCAATTTTTTAACCCCAGTACCCCATGGCAAAGTGAACATTTTTAGAGATGATTGCAAATGTATTCAAATTAACACACAGAAATACCTCATCTACATATGTTTCCAGACCCTTTGCAATGACATTTCTAATTGAGTTTGGATGCGTCCTCCTTAAATCAACTTGATTGAATTTGCCACATGTGTTCCCCCAGTCAATTGGACATTACTTTCAGAGGTACACACCTTTCTGTATAAGTTTCCACAGTTCACTGTGTTTGTCAGTTTGTCCTTGGACTTCACAAAACCAAGCTGTGAAGTCCAAGGACGTCTGAGATAGATCTGTGTTTGAGACATGCATCTAGAAAAGGGTATAAAGTTCGCAGGAACACAATGGGCTTCATTGTTGTGATGTTTGGTTCACAGAGATCCCAAGAACTAAACCACTGAAATCCTGTGCAGAGACTTGAAGATTGCTGTTCACTAATGTTCTGCATTCAATCTGCAGGACAGAATACAAACTGTCAACCTTAATGTATGCAGAGCTGCCCTGTCAAGAACACTTTAGGTTGTAATCACAGCTTATAACATTTCTACGAATGACTTAATAAGGGTCTGAACGTGTCTGTAAATAAGAAATTTCATTTTTTTGTATGTAAAAAAAACAAAAAAACAATCACCTTGTTTATGGAGTGTGTTGATTAAAGTGAAGGGGTCTGAATACTTTCCAAACCCATTGTTTAACATAATAACCTGCACTAATTTCTGATGCTGCCATTACATCTTTATAAAATCAATAACATCTGGATTCTCTTCTCCTTCATTTGCGTTTCTGCCACACTTCCTGCTTGTATATCCACATGTGTCCTCATCCGTCCTGCCTCTGCCTACCTTTCTCTTGTTGTAAACTCTCCTGTATCCTCTAAGGTTAATGAAGGAGAAGAGTGTGGACACTGTTGATGATGGCTATAAGGAGAGTGCAATGCCAATGGAGAGAGAGTACCAGCGGGTCTCAATATCTGGAGAGGAAAAATGCGGGGTGAGGAGCTTTTTTCATGTGATTCTTATGTGTTTTCATCTGCATTTCAACTTAAACTCAAGTAAGTTAAAGTCCATTCACACTCATTTTCAGTACTGTGTATTGATGTCTTCCCAGGTGCCCTTCACTGACCTGGTAGACGCTGCGAAGTGTGTGGTGAAGGCATTATTCATCCGGGAGAAGTACATAAATCGATCTATGCAGAACTTTTGTAAGACCACAGCTCACGCCCTGCAGGAGCTCGGGATGAAGCCTCTGGATCTGAGAGTCTATGACGATATACCGGAGACCCCTGTAGATGCTGGTATGACATGCACACACCAAACACATATTCTTTTACAGTTGGGAAGAAATGGCAATTAGAAAGTGTACATCAAAAAGGACAGAACCACATGGCGGAGGCAACACATTCTTCAGACTTGTACTGAGTCAAAGGGTTTGTTGAATTCCACAGAGATGGCTGTTGCACCCCACAAGGAGGCAGTAATGGCTGAGCTATTTACTTTGAATAGCTCAGCTTTACTTTAGTTAGTCTGCCTCCTTCTTTGGCTGCACATGTTGTTCAGGGAATACCTGTCAACAGAGAGACTCAAGCGTTTCAAGCGTACCCGGCCCTGTTCTACAGGGGAAGCTTATTTCTTTTTTGGCCTGTTTATATACAAGAGGCATCAAGGGGGAAAAGGGAAAATTGCAGTCTAATCCAGCTAGAGCTGTAACGATTAGTAGATCATTCGATTAGTCGATTTGACAAAAAAATGAAACGGCAACAATTTTGAATATTGATTAATTGTTTGAGTCATTTTTCAAGCAAAAATGCCAAAAATTCTCTGGTTCCAGCTTCTCAAATGTGAGGATTCTCTGCTTTTCTTTATCTTGTATGATAGGAAACTGAATATCTTTTGGACTGTCAGACAAAACAAGTAATTTAAATATATCACCTTCTGCATGAGGAAATTGTGATGGGCATTTTTCATTTTTCTCTGACATTTTACTGACAAAACTATTAATCTATTAATTGAGAAAATAATCTGCAGATTAATGGACAATTAAAATAACCGTTAGCTGCAGCTCTAAATCCATTATTTGCCCTCAAGAACCAAACAGTCAAGCATCTTTCCATTGGAACATAGTCTTTCTGCTCTCCACGGTTTTCCTCTTTATAATAGTTACTTACTACATTAGCAAGGTGTTTCATCTGTCTGCCACTTGTCTCATGGTATAATTAGGGCCCAGGTAAGATCACAGACTTTTTTTCCAAAGGGGATTTCCAGGACCAACACTAATGGGTGTGTGTTCAAGCTTGAAGAAGCTTGACTGTCTTTAAGATGAGCCTTTCAGGCAACACATACATGGGTGTATATATATTGATGGAGACAACAAGGAACTAGTGGGCAAAACCACCGAACAATAAAGTATGTGGGGAAAAAAAACCCTACAGCTGTTTTTTTAAATTTATTTTAATTTATTATTATTTAGCTTGCCAAATTCAAATCTAGATCAAATGAAAACACAGAAGTCATCCGGGACCACCATGTAATAAAAACTCCTACACTTTGTCTCTTTTATCTGAGCGGTCACCGTGTCATTGTTTATCATTTTAAGATCATTTTAATTAATTAATATAAATGTCCTGTTTTCCCAGATGCCCCCGTCCACCCACCCGTTTCAGAGACACACCCCTATGACAACCAGGACCCCAAGAATATGCCGGCAGACACAGGATATGGTTGCAAGATGGTGGATGGAGTAGTCCATGTCTACACCAAGAAAAACAACCTGGACAAGTATGCGTTTTTACCTGTAGGATGACATGTTAATCTAAAAAAACGAAAAGTGAGTCTGTTTGAATAACTTTTATGCTGTTCTCCTTTCTCAGAAGTACAGAACTGGACCTGCCCTATCCTGACCTGAAGGAGTATATTGCAGACATGAATGTTATGATGGCGCTCATTATCAACGGGCCAGTGTGAGTGTTTCTTTGATACCATCATTCTACAGATGTCATCGTTTTGTAGCTCAGTGTTCATTTTAAATGAAATATGTCTGAGTTTCCTCTGTATGGTGTCTACAGGAAGTCTTTCTGCTACCGCCGCCTACAGTACCTGAGCTCTAAATTCCAGATGCACATCCTCCTGAATGAGATGAAGGAGTTGGCAGCTCAGAAGAAAGTTCCACACAGAGACTTCTACAACATACGAAAGGCAAGAGCCGACAAATGGCAGTCAAAGTCAATCTATAATAATATGATTTAAAGAAAATGAAGTAAATGATTTCACTTCATTGCTAATATCATTGTCATGTGTGCTCTGTCCTAACTCCAGGTGGACACACACATACATGCATCATCCTGCATGAACCAGAAGCACCTGCTGCGATTCATCAAGAGAGCCATGAAGAAATACCCTGGGGAGATCGTTCACATTGAGCGCGGCCGCGGTCAGACCCTCAAGGACGTGTTTGAGAGCATGAACCTGACGGCCTTTGACCTGAGCGTAGACACCCTCGACATGCATGCGGTGAGAAATGGGAGCAGCAGTAAACACTATCAAAATAGAGAAGTATTTTTTAGAGGTTATGTGGAAAGAGATACTGCGCAATACATTTGATATAGATAAAAATGAGGTTTGACTGGTTTTGTTTGCTTATCAGGACCGTAACACATTCCATCGGTTTGACAAGTTCAACGCCAAGTACAACCCCATTGGAGAATCCA
Source organism: Macquaria ambigua (assembly GCA_008360985.2). Lineage (NCBI taxonomy): Eukaryota > Metazoa > Chordata > Actinopteri > Centrarchiformes > Percichthyidae > Macquaria > Macquaria ambigua. Next base: position 610,759 of record VMKM01000007.1, on the reverse strand, counting down.
TCCTCAGAGAGATCTTCATCAAGACTGACAACCACATTGAAGGAAAATACTTTGCACACATAATCAAGGTATGAAATCATTCATACGTAAAGTATATAAGTGCCTCATCCAAACAAGTTATTAATACACACTGATACATCGATGTCTCCTGTCACTGTTTGTCCAGGAGGTGATGTTTGACTTGGAGGAGAGTAAGTACCAGAACTCTGAGCTGCGTCTGTCCATCTACGGTCGCTCCCGAGACGAGTGGGATAAGCTGGCTCAGTGGGCCGTTAAGCATCGAGTGTACTCTGATAATGTGCGCTGGCTTATCCAGGTGCCCCGTCTTTTGTAAGTAGTCCCCCAACTTGCCTTACCTTGAAAGTGAAATGTGCAGCATTTAACCTCTAGGTTTTAGATTGGTGAGAGTAAACACCAGTCAAAACAAAATGTCACCGCAGGTTGTGCATCAAGTGTTTTCGCAACACGTGTATGAGAATGCATATCTGTTCCATAGGCATATAGTAAGAAGCAGATGGTAGTTTATTGTGAGATAGAAGGTGCTGTACTGTTGTCACTGGTCAGTACATGTTGTAATAAGAGCATGAACCAAAAGGAATTAATTTGTCTGACACTAGCGAAAGAAGATGTCATCCAGCCTGTAACCCTGTGTGATTTCTGAGGTTAGGTCCCTGTCGGAGAATAGATTCATATCATAAGACGAGCTATCTGTCCTTGGTTCCACCTTAATCAAGAAAAAGGAAAGCAAAGAACAAGCAACTCCTAACTCCTTAACTAGTGTAGACATTGATTATAGCTTCTAGCCTCTACAATGAAACCTCCATTTGAAATACATTTTTAAGACAAACGAATGATCGTCATCTCTATGATAACAACAAATGTCACTGCTCAATCACCACCTCTCCAGCGACGTGTACCACACAAAGAAGCAGCTGGCTAATTTCCAGGAGATGTTGGAGAATATCTTCATGCCTCTGTTTGAAGTCACGATCAATCCCCGCAGTCACCCTGAGCTGCACCTCTTCCTGGAGCATGTGAGTATCACCCCACAAGACAGCTGAGACACCTGATGATTCACACTTAAAGAGACTGAGTGATTGTTGTTGTTTTTTTTTTTTTTTTGTTTGTTGCATGTGCGTTGGTAGGTGGTGGGCTTCGACAGCGTGGACGATGAGTCTAAACCTGAGCACCACATTTTCAATCTTGACAGTCCACTGCCACCCAACTGGACAGAAGAAGACAACCCACCCTACTCCTACTACCTCTACTACACCTATGCCAACATGACTGTGCTCAACCACCTGCGAAGGTACGGGCCAGCTGGACACATTTATAACACACGAGATCCTTTATTAGACCTCTAAACACACAATCATTCACAAACAAAAAACACAATACGTGAGGTTTTAATGTTGTTTTTGTGAATACATTCGTCTGATTCAGGCGACGAGGCTTTCATTCGTTTGTGCTGCGACCTCACTGTGGGGAGGCGGGGCCGATCCACCACCTGGTGTCAGGTTTCATGTTATCGGAGAACATCTCCCACGGGCTGCTGCTCAGAAAGGTCAGGACAGAGCATACTGGATTGTTTCCAAAAACCTTCTATGGAAATGTTTGGTTTATAATGTTGAAATAATGTTGTTACCAATGCCGGCTGAATGTCTTCTAAAACTAATTTGGAAAGCTTGCTAAAAGATTTAGTGTTTTTTTGTGAATTGTCCCTTTTTGCAGACCTTGTAGTGTATTAATGGGTGCTGTATGTCATAAAAAGCAATTTTGGCAATTTTTTGTAAATTTGCATTGGACTGGACTGCATTATATTTTGGGAATCATAAAGAGAGATACAAATTATTGGGTCCCTCTTAGTGCTCCCATCCTAATCAACCAATGGTGATTAACAAGAGGCAGGAAACAAATACCCACAAAATAAAAGCATAGATTAAAACAATATAAAACTATATTTCCATAATAAAACTGTTAAAAATGTCCAAACAATATGAAAGCATCTGGTTATTCTGCCTTATCCCCTTTGGGGTAAAAGAGAGAGAATACTGTTTAGTGTGTGTGAGACAGGTGGTCTTAACCTGCCGCTGTGTTCAATCTGCTGGTGCTGTTAAGAAGTCAGAGACAAAAGCCATGGCTGGCAGCTATATTTACTGGTGTGTCTGTCTCTCGTGCTCTCTTTCTCTGTTTGATGTCCAACAGGCCCCGGTGCTGCAGTATCTGTACTACCTGGCTCAAATTGGCATCGCCATGTCGCCACTGAGTAACAACAGCCTGTTCCTCAGTTACCATCGCAATCCACTGCCAGAGTACCTGTCCAGAGGCCTCATGGTCTCTCTGTCCACTGATGATCCTCTTCAGTTCCACTTCACCAAGGTCAGTATGAAGGAGGTTTGTCTGAATCTACACATTTAACTGCAAAAAGATGATCAGAAGTGATGAAGCTGAAATGAAACTTTCTGTGTGTGTGTGTGTGTGTGTGTGTGTGTGTCTGGACCCAGGAGCCTCTGATGGAGGAGTACAGCATTGCTACTCAGGTGTGGAAACTAAGTTCCTGTGACATGTGTGAGCTGGCAAGAAACAGTGTCCTCATGAGTGGGTTTTCACACAAGGTAAACTAGTTTATAGCTCTTCTGATTTTGTGTATTTAGTCATGTGACATACACGCAGTGACCACTTTATTAGGTACAGCTGTGCAATCTAATGCAATTCAGTACAACAGCTCTACCATAAACTTTACCCTTTATGAAGCTTATAATGTTCAGTTTTTGGTGACATTGTCAGAAATGTGTAAATTCAATTATATGTTTATTGTTGACGACATAGTTAAAGGCTGTGTTGGACTGGACTACATTATATTGAGAGGTGTTTTGAACTTTTTGTCCTCTGTATTTACAGATATGAGGAGGGCAGAATAGAAACACCTCTGAATATAATGAACACCATCACTAGCTGTGAGCTCAGTGCTAAAACATATCATTGAATTTACACCTCTGTGACAGTCTAAAAGAAATTTAACTTTATAGACATCATAAAAGTAGACGTTATAGCAGATCAGCTCTATCAGATCACATTAAATTGTACAGAAGTACCTAATACACATTATTCTCTCGTATCTTTCAGACTCATTAGTAAATTGGGGGACACTTTGAATCTAAAATGACTCTCGCTCAAAATTAATTTACCAACATTCCTGAAAACATTTCCAATAGGTGTCAGATATTGTGTTTCCTTCTGTGTTTTGCTTGTGTCTGAGCTTCCCACTCACGTAGCTTCTCCTAATTCCAGGCCAAAAGCTACTGGCTGGGCCCCAGTTACGCTAAGGAGGGTCCTGTGAGCAACGACATCCGTCGTACCAACGTCCCTGATATCCGCGTGGCGTACCGCAGCGAGACACTCTCTGAGGAGCTTCAGCTCATCACTCACGCTGTGCGCACTGAAGAGCTGGACACTATTGATGAGGAGGACTCTCTGTCCATGGCCCCGCTCCCGGGACAACGCTGAAATCACAATCACCGGGACTTGTCCTGTAAATCCCAGACCCTGTGGTCCACCCAGCATGACACTGAAGAGACATGGGGTGATAGTAATTCTGTTGTTCATCCTATATACAGCATAAACGCCACCAACCATCACTATACAAGTATTCTGCACACTGACAGCTACACAGCTACACAGCTACCAAAAAGCCAAGGATACAACTCTGCCAGAGCATTTTAGCTTCGACGTTCTTTTATTTTTTGTGTCTGAGTCATTTTTAGGTTGCAGGAAAGGATTTTAACCCCATGTTAAGTTAAGTTAATGTTAAGTTTCCAAATTATATTGAAGCTTTTCCCCATCTCTTCTTTATAACCTGTTTCTATTGTTCTATTCGATGTGTTCAGTCTCAGTCAGCGTGATGGAAGTTAGCAGAGGTGAGCAGCACCAGGGTTTTTTGTGAATGAAAAGCAGGAAGCATTGTTGTCTTTATTTCTTAGTCCATGCGTTTGATTCATTCAGCGATATGTTTGAATTCACCAGAGACATCACATAGCATGTAGTATCTCTGTAGTATCTGTGTACTATACAAACACTGACAACCAGCACATTGAAACTTTCTTCACAGCCAGCCGGCTCTGAACGTTGCTTATCTTCCACTATACATTCATGCTGCTTATCTAAACTTGGTGCATCTATCGTCTTCATTAAAGTTATAATGAAGGATTACAGATGCAGTTTTATTGAAAATATACAGAGGGGGGTTATTGGTGAAGGTTTTATGCTACTTCAGGGCGGCTTAAAGCTTGGAGATGTACAGTAGCTGAATCAGAGAGTCCTAGAACAAGATAGGATAGCTTCTGTCTGAATGCTGCAGCGCTGAATATCAGCCACGGATGGTGCTCGGTGTGGTTTCAGATCATTTATTTGCCAAATTGCACACACAGAATCGTTCTTCCGTGATTTTAATCAGCACAGAAAGTAACATAAAAGAGAGAAACTCCCATCGCCCTCAAGTCAGGAGAGACGCAGACTTCCTGCGGCTGACTGTAAACATTCCATGAAGCAAACAGTCATCGTCAGCTGCAGATGAAACGAGTTCCACTAAATGTTGAAAATCGTCTTGATGGTATATTTCTGTGGATATACAATACATACAAGAGATATAAAGGGGAAATGAGCATTGTAGATTTTAACCACAGCACAAATAAATGTGGATGGATTCAGCATCGTCCGAGGAGAACGCCCTTACCGTTACCTCACTGTGGCCATGAAGACATGGACCCTCTGTCCCTCCTGAGGGCCCTGGTTTCACTCATCCCTTCCCCCCTGTGGACAAACTAGAAAGTCGTGGAGTTTTTTCCCCTTTGCATGCAGTGCACTGTACATATCCCCCAAGCCAAGACTTCACAGTGCCTTTTCATTTTTAGCTTTGGGCGCTGCGTGCCCAGTTTTTGTCTCTATCACCTGCAACATGTATTGCATCTCTTTTCCTCAGTCGTATACAGTAGGCCTCTATGCTGTGGTAAAATCCCCGCCAATGGAACTGAAACCACCTAGCTGCATGCTCGGTGTAAAATAGCTTTTACCTTGGCCTTCGTTTGAGGAGGAAAAGTGATTTGTTTCTAGTTCTCTACTTTTTATTTTTGCATGCCTGCATGAATAATGGATGGAAGGAGAGAATGAGTTGTTTACAGCAAGCTGTAATGTGAAGCATCTTAACTAATTCAGGGCTGACGACCAGCTTTCGAGTCAGAAATCTGTTTGCAGTGAATATTACAGCAAACAGATTTAAACTAAGCATCGTTCACCATGTAGAAATGAGCAAACCATGCTGGGACATGGTTAAGACTGTTGCATGGTTCTTGTAGCATTTTTTTTGTTTGTTTTTTTACTCACCCCAAATCTGATCAAAGCTGGGATCACATTTCGTATTGTACACTCGACGGGTTGTCACAACCTGCCACTGGACGCGGTCCAACTTCCCATCAAAGAGTGAGCATAAACCTAGATGCTGCTGTCGAGTAATATTTGATGCCAGGACGAAGAGAGTGAATCAAAAAAATGTCAGCCTTTATTTGAATAAGCAACTATAATTTATTAGTATATATACATGTTTGCTTTATAGATGATTAGAATAAAAGCAGGAATACAGTAGCTTCTAAGTGTTCAACGGCTGCACCGGAGTTGTGCACTGAACATGGTGAAGTGTGTGTGTTTGTTGGATTTCATGTATAAAGTGTATTTTTTTAAAGGCGATATAGAGATAAGAAATGTACGCTTTGTTTTTTTATTCCTGATCATTCTCAGTTCAATATTACAGTACACACCTATTGCACCAATGATAGATACCTCTTACTTTAAAGCCAGAAGTTGTCTCTACAGTCAGAAACTGACCTCTACACACACAAACACACACACACACACATAAAAACTAACCATAATATGTACATCACATGAATAGAGTTGGCTTTTTCTGTTGTTGTTTCTTTGTTTTGGTTGCAAAGACTCATTTCAAACATCCATCTACGCTCACTTGTCCTCATCTGTCTGATAGCGTGAGTCCACAGATTGAAGCACAAAGTGTAGTTATGTCAAATTATTGCAGCTTCATTTTGTTATTGACCTTTTTCTAGTTTTAATGTTTAACAACCATCTTGCTGACTGCCTTGTTACGTTATGGGAAGGAGTGTTTGATGACAGCGAACCCTGCCGTGGTGCGTTACCACGGAGAGACAGTTAAAATCTGGACTGACCTGAACCTTTTCCATCCATTCAGCTCCACAACTGGCTGTTTACTCTATTTATGTCCTCTTCATGGCTTCATGTTGTCTTTTACAGTCACCACAACATAGTGCACCCCTACTTCACAAATACTAATCTCTGATCATTGTTGCTGCTCTCTGTTGTCCTCGGCAACAGCCACAACTAATGATAATGTTCACTATTAATTAATCTACTATGTTCTTGATTAATTGTTTGGTCTATAAAATATCAGAAAATAGTGAAAAATGACCATTATAATGCCCCACGGTGCACGGGGTATCAGATTGTTTTGTCCAACCAACAGTACAAAACACAAAAACATTCGTTTTGCTATCGTAGACAACAAAGAAAAAGCAACAGATCTTCATGTTTGAGAAGTTTGAACCAGTAAATGGTCATTTTTACTCATAAAATGATTTAAAAGATCAATCAATCATCACAATTGTTGCTGGGGTTTTTTTTTTTTTTTTTATGTCGATCAACTAATCGATTAAGCCCAGTAAATAATGGGAAGTAAGTAATGAGAAGTGATTCACAAGAGACAGAACAGCGGAGACCATTTAAAGACGCTGCTCAATATTCTCTGAGCAGCGATTATTTGGATGGCAACATAAAAAATATGAATTATTCTAATATATACTATACTATATTCACAGATTTATAGTTCAGTTTCAGTTGTTAAGACGTTCAGATTGATTGATTTCTTCACATTACGTTACATGAATTATAAGTTTTCTGATTCTCTCACTCAAGGTATTTTTGTGTTCAGCTTATATTTTTCTCATCAAGTATCTTTGTTTTTACAGTCTTGTCACTTTTTGACATGATTTTATATTTTTAATTTTGCCTAATTTTACGTCCATTGATCTGTAGCCATATTATTGCCTGAAATGGATTGCCAGTGTTTAACAGATGCTTCTGATATAAGGTTCATGTGTAACGTCTGAACAATAAAATAAAGCATGTTTATTCTCTAAACCTTTGTATGTGTGTCAGACATGACTTTTATTTAGTTTTCGTAATGATTACATAGATTAGGTTTTTTTTCTCGCCCATCATTTGTTACATAATTCAGACCATTACACTTTGTTAAATGCCTTACTGCACACCATTAGCATAGTATTGCTGGATAAAAAAGCACTTTAATTTACGCCTCATCGTGTAACTTGCCAACTGATTTGATTACATCCTTGACTTTAAACATTTCTGAATGAATGTGACAAAATACAAAAGGTTTCAGAGGATAATCTGTTAATGCCAAACAAGCTGTAAACCTAATCTCACTTATTATTACTTAATATTATCTGAACGTTTACAGTATTGGACCACTGGTGACTTGTTTTGGTCCATGATGATTCTTCTTATTCTCCTTCCTGTTTGATGTTCTCTTACTGCATTGCTGGGCCCATTTAAGTGGCAGCCTACAGGGTTGAAACACAAAACAGTCAGAGGGGTGTCTGTGTTTACACCAGCATTCGTCAGCGTGATAATAATAAATCTCCGGACGGACAGTGGAGACAAACGAAGCCGCACTGTGTCACTGTGTCACTTACAGCCATGGCAGCCTTGACTGCTTGTAACTGGAAGAAGACTCGCCCCCCTTCCTCTGGGCACACCGTCTTCAGCTCCTCTCTGGTCATCCCCAGGAGCATAGAGCCGCTCAGCACGCCCAGACAGCGCACAGTGCTGCAAGAGATACGTCACAGTGATCTGTCGTTAATCAATGCTGGAGTTCATTCTAGCAGAAAAAGTGTTACTTAACCAAACTGTAATGTGTTTCAGTTGAGTGCAGGTTCCTTAGGTTACCACTGAAGTTAATTAGTAAAAACAACAACAACAAAAAAACTATTAAAGGGGTATTCCAGCAATTTAGTATTGCACCTCCGTAAAGTTTTGGCACTCACAATGTTTTGTGTCATAAAAATTAAAAGCAGCTGAAGCCAATATATCCTGACTTTTAGTCCCTAATGTGTGTGTGCGCACACACACACACACACACACACATATCCTAAATGCCCACTTCTTTCTAAGTCCACACCTCCAGTTTGTAATACAGGCTTTCTGTTCTGTTCAAAGATTTAAGTCTGAAGTCCACACCAAGATAAGATAAAATCACCCTGATGACAAAAAGCTAACGCTGACATCATCAGGGTTATGATGTCATCAGGGTGATTCTGATCAGGATTTCTCCAACTTTAGAAAGTTCCCTACAGAGCCACAGAAAACATCATATAGCTGTTTTCAGCTGTGAGTTGTAATAATTTGTAAATGCAGTCATAAATGTACATGCATCATTAAAGGCTGATGGAAGTCTACAACACTATATTAGTAATCTATATAATAATAATATAATATATATTATATATATAATAGTATATATAATAATAATATAATGGAATATACTTAAGGTAAGAGACAAAGCTTCATAGATTTTAGGTTTTATCAAGTTAAACAAATTAACCAAATCTAGCTTCCATTGCAAATATTAATTTAATACTACATTTATTAAGTGTGTGTACTTACATTTTAGTGAAGCCCTTGTCTTCGAGCCAGGCTTTCACTTCTGCAGGCTTGGACCTCTTAGTTAGGACAGGAGAACCTTCAGTTTCCTGAAATGGAACGATAATGATTTTACTGAAACGTAAGGGCGGAAATTAAAGAGTATATTGCACCAATGATGCCATCAGCCTTAATATACAGTGTCACAGAGTTGTCATTTGGTTTGCAAATGATGCAGTTTAAATAAAGCCTTCAAACATACTGAGTGAGTCACATTTTACACTGTGTAATCACTCTGATCATATTTGCATTTTTTCGCTGCTGTGGAGACTTTTCCGCTCCGATTTACTCATGTAAATGTCAGTCAAAAGGTCAAAATCACTGAGAAGTGACATAATTACACACAAGCATGTTTAGTTTGTAGTAAATGCTCAATTTACTGAAGTGCAGTTTAAAACAGTAATTGCATTCCTTCCATTCCCACCAGAAAAATGTAGCTGACTTCCTGTTTTCTGACAGTGAAGTTGTTGCTTTCCTTCACTTGCCAGGTTTAGGTTTCCTGTAATACTGAGTTTAAGTTGACCTGTGGTGTTGGTGGTACCCACCTCAATAGGTTGCCCGTCATGAGCCTCCAGGACATTATTGGGTACAAAGCCCTCCTCCCCTCTGCTGTTCCTCACTTTCCACCACTGCTTCGACATGTCCAGCAGCTGTGGACGGACAAAGCAAAGACTAGCTATGGGTCTTGAAGACAAAATAGCTGAAGCAATGGAGAAAAGAGACAGAAAGAGTAGCTGGTTCACGTCACTAATACTCACCTCAACTATTTCTCCTTTTGTGACGGTGAGCTCTCGGTGGTTTCTTGAAATGAAGTCACACATAACACGCATGGGACGCGGTTTTGACTCACCCGAGCTGAAAAACACATCAAAGCGCATCAAAAACGTAGAACTTTGAGGTTTAAGACATTCACATTACACTGAATTATACTTAATGTGCTTGAGCGTACCGTGCTTTTTGTGGGGGGTGTGGTGGTGTCCACTTGGCTGAAATCTACACAGAAAAAGTACATGGTCTTATGTTTTTTCTTCTTTCTCCTTCTCTCCACTCTACCTCTACCTGTCTGTCTGCGCTGGTGTCACACTGACTGTTTGATGTGAAGGTTTACCTGGCTGGGTGCAGGTTGTGGACTCTCCTGTCTGCTCACAGGTTCTCTGGGTTCAGGGGGCTGCCAGCCATCAAAGAATTCCAGAGTGTATGTTGGGATGTCCTCATCGTCTTCTGGCCATTTGGTGCTGGAAATATCGTCAAAACCATAACTGATCATTATCCTGACAGACACGCAGCAGTCTGATACATTTTACTAAACCAAACTGCAATGCGAGTGTAAAAGTTAAGTAAAAGTACCAATGCAACAATGTAAAAAATATTTAATTAAAAGTAAATGTCTGGCATTCAAAATCTCAGTTAGGTACATTTTAGTAAGATAAAAGTATTATCAGCAAAATAAACTAAAAGTATCAAAAGTAAAATTAAAAGAAAATTGGCATAAGCAGCTTTTAACTGTTGTAGCTGGTTTTGGTGGAGCTAGTTTCAACTACTTTATATACAGTTAGGTAGTTTAGCCCATCGGTTCCCCTTCAAAGGGTCACAAGATAAATCCTGGAGGTTGTGAGAGGATTAATGGGAGGAGGAAGGAAGGAAAAATAAAGTTATGCTGCACAAATGTATATTCATTTTTCTTTAAACTTTTCTCAAATCTTTGCTTTTTTTTGAAATATTGGATAATTTTACCTGTTTGGGCATTGAATAGTTATTTAAATGCAACCATGTGAGAAGTTTAGAGGGGAAATGTCTCTTTGGTGGAACTGCTAACAACTCATTGACATCTAAAACGTTGACAAGGGGTCCCAACTAAACACTGCTCTTTTTGTAAGGGGTCCACTGGTTTAATCTTATTATATAATATACTGTATTTTAAAAGTTTATTGTATGTTTGTTTTATGTTAAATCTTCATCTAAGAAAATAACTAGTGCTAAAAATATTTCCCTCTGGAGGAGTAGAAATATAAAATAGCATAAAATGGAAATACTAAAAAGTTCAAGTAAAAAACTGTACTTAAATACAGTACTTGAGTAAATATGCAGATAATAAAAGCAACAGCTCATTGGGTCCAACAGTGTCCAGTGTCCCACCTGGGGATGTTCCAGGCGTCTCCCAGGGACTGCCACAGCTTGTCCTCGTCTGCGGAGGCCTCTTCACTCAGGAGACGGATACACTGAGGCGTCAGCAGCGGTGCCACAATAGTCGGTGGTAGATCCTCAGGGCAGTGAGAGATCACCTGGTGAGGAAAAGCACAACTCACCCAGTTAACAAAAAATAAGTGCAGTAAGTCACTGCAAAGTGTGTGATTAGGCCCCAGGTGCAGGGCCACAGATTTGGTTAAATAAGAGCAATAAATTGGATAAAATGATCCAACATATATTCACGAATAGCTGATTTTAAAAAAAACATAGATATCATAGAAAATTCATTAACTATAAAGAGAAAATTCATGAAAACAATTTTAAAAAATATAAAAATTAAGTGAATCTAAAGTGTGTAGAAAATATATGTTAAAGGCTGAGCTAATCGTACATAACAGAACATGGTAATGCATTCTTTCAAAGTGGTATATGAAGAGCTATAATACAGCATGTGATAGAATAGGGTTTTAAGTGCGTTTTTAACTTTTTAAATGATTATAAATTCTAAAAATCCACACATTATATGCATTCAAGTTACTCCAAATTACAACTATTAAAAAAATATTCAAACTTAAGAGATGTAGTCACTTACGAATGCTAATGTGGAGAATAAGGAGTGAACAAATTCAGGAGCACTGGGATTATTAATCTTTCCATTGAGCTCCCCCTGTTGAAATGAAAACAATGTTCATACATAATACGCAGCAGCAACACTGTTACACACACTGTACACTACAGAGGGAACAGGAATAACACCGACCATGATGATACTGTGTAAATCTGTTTCAGGACACATACCAGGAGGTTGAAACCACATTTGACTTTATGGAGACACGCTTCAAATTCTGCTGCAGAGGGCATGCCGTCCATGGCTAAAATAATCAAAAATAGATACATGATGAAGCCGTCACAACTGATGGTATTTCTACAATTTAAACCATCTGATTTTTACACAAAATATTCCAGTGTAAGCTGTCATTTAGATACAGTTTACATGCCATCATTTTCTGCATTAAATTACCTTTTCCTTTTTTCTTTTTCTTCTTTTTCTTTGCATTTTTAGCTACTACTGCAGCTACTTGTCCCATGAAGATTTCTATGTCACTTAGAATATGATTCAAGATATCCTGGAGAGAAAGAAGAAGAAGAAGAAGAGGAATCATTTCCACATTCTTCTTCTCTTAAATTTTACTAAACATGTATCCTTTTTAAAAAGTACAAAAACCAAAATATGTCACAGGTAATCAGTGTATCAGTGTGTGTGACTGCAGAAGGACACTCACTACATTCCTGTCCAGCTCTGTGTATGGACGTGGAGGAGACAGAGGTTCTTCTTCTGTGGTGACAGGCTGCAGTGATGGTACTTCATCTCTCGGAGTTGAGGCCTCCTCCTCCTCCTCCTCCTGAGGTACAACCAGCTCAGGCTCAGGGACGCCATCCTCCTCTATTATGTCCAAAGGAGACAGAGGGTTTGTATCGATTTTGACTCCATCATTATTAATCAGTGTCACAGACTCACCATAGTCAGGAGCCATCCATTGGGGCACTGAGTCAACTGCAGGCTTCTGCTCTTTAGGTTCAGAAGATTTTGTAGTGTTGTGAAGGTTTTTCATTTCCTTGTGTCCAGCTATAAGTCCTGCGTTGCTGCTTCAAAAAGTGTGAGAGGCATTTTGAGGAAAAACAAAAATAAAGTTTCCGGTATTTGTTCTCACTGACTTTAGGTTGGTACCTGATGCTTGAATCCTCTCTCCTGCGTGACAGTGCTTGTGAGAGATCCCTTTGAACATAGTCAGCCTGTAAACAATAAAAAAACAAACAAAAATTACTCACTAATTTCTTTCACTTAACAGTCATGATAACAGCCATTTCCGTGGGTTTGTCCTCACCCTGACATCCTCACACTGAAACATGAAGACAGTGGTGGTGTGTTTTCTGCCGGGCTGGACCAACACTGTGAGCAGGGAGTTAAACACTCCAGCGTCCAGCACAGCCTTTAGCTCCAGGACGTCACTGAGAGCCATGGACTCCAGTTCCTCCTGAGAAAACACAACAGGTTTTTGTACACACAAACCACGTCATAGACTTCTGCACCTACACGGATGAGTGACAAAATAAAGGAAAAACCAACATCAAGTATCTTTAAGTTTAAGTTTATGGTCATCTGTGTAGAAACCACAGAAATCTATACAATGAATTTCTTGTACCAAGGCACTCTCAATTTAGAAACATGAAACTCTAAAATTAAACTATACAATTCAGTTTAAGATTGAAAATATAAATTATAAGGTATATTAGTAAGATTTAGGCCACCATGAACCTCTAGAAAAGCTTCAGTGCTCCTTGGCACAAATCCTAGAAGTCTATGAACTCTATTAGAGGGATCAACAACAGTGAACCAAAAGATATTCCTTTATTTAATATTAAAAATAGTAAAACCTTATTTAGATAGCACATTTTCATTAAAAAAAAAACCAACGTTGCCTCGCAGAAGGAAACACGAAACAAACAGTGGTCTCCCGTGTTAAACTCTGATGTTTCTATAATAACATCCTCCTTTGCCCACAATAGACAAGATGTCGTAATTCCTATGGCCGCTATAGGAATTACGATGTCACTTGAATGTAAACATTTGCTGTTTGGGGGAATATGCTGGAACAACTGATTTTTTCTTGGGAGGACAGTCTCAGATATAGAGTTGTGTGTCGTCTGCGTAGAAGTGGAAACAGATGCCACTTTTGAAGATAATAGACCTGTCACTAGACTGTGAAGGCTGTAACATTTGATTCACATCTATTTTTGTACTCAACTAGTCATTCAGTGTCCTTTTATGCCCTGGGTGGGGTCATTGTCATCCTGGAAGAGACTACTCCCATCAGATTTGAATTTTAATTTGTCACCCGTCTGAAGGTCTCATATGCTGCTTACCTTGGTTTCCTTGTCTGTGAGCAGCAGATTGGCGCCGCGCACCTCCAGCAGCATGCTCTGACTCCACACACGACCCATCCCATCCAGCAGCTTCAGCCGCTCCACACAGTCAGCTACGCTTCTCAACTCCTTCCCATCCAGATCACAAGTGAACAAGTGCTGCAGCAGAGTGGCGTTAAAACACAACATTCAACATGGCATGATTTAGAAAGGGTCACGTTTGTATGGATACTGTTACATATGATACCTCCACTCTGTACTGAAATTTGTCCATCATCTTGTTTATTGATGCTACATACTCCTTTCTTTGCACTGTTGAAATATTAAGCAGAGCTCTGTGTTATTCATAAGATTAAACTGTAACCACTGATTATGTCAAGCACTGCAATGTAAACTTACAGTAAATTGACTTTGCACTGGGCCTGGACAGATTTGATACCTGTGATGACGCCTCATCCATGGAGTAATCACTGTCACAACAAATGCATTTACAATGTTGATAATCTCAGTATGAATAAAGTAATGAAACAATCAATCAATTGATCAGTCAACCACATAAAATTATTGTGAAATACATACTTAGACTGGATCGATCCTACATAGCTGCTGGTGTCATTGCCAAAGGGACTGTTACTCCGTAACATTGTCAGTACTGACCCAAACACACCTGCAATATCATATATAATATAAATTATACACACCGTAAATGTGTAATGTCAGTGGTTTGAACGGACTCAGCTCTTTCAGATCTGAAATAAATCTAGACATAATTTATTTTGGGAGGTTTGTCGAGCCATCAGTCTTTAATCAAAGCTGAGTGAAGCTTTAGTTGAGAAACACGACTTTTACATATGTTAGAAGCGCATGGGTCTTCTGACAAACAACACCTTGGTTATTAGCAATAAATTCATAAATGGGTGTTGATAATCATCAACAAGTTGTAGTCCCCTAGCAACACAGCACTGGGATCAACCTGACAACGATATCTTTATGGTGCTGTCAGAATATTTCAAGAGTCTGTATATTTTAAAGACAGGTTTGCTGACGGCCTTAAATGTAGATGAAATCCGTCCAAAGGTAAATGATCTGTTTGAATACAATAAAACAAACTCGACATATTTCAAACACGAATACAGTGTGAATGATTAAGAACATTGTTACACATTTACAGTAAGTACAGTGAGTACGGAAAGTATTCAGACCCCTTTAAATTTTTCACTCTTTGTTTCATTGCAGCCATTTGCTAAAATCTCATTAATGTACACTCAGCACCCCATCTTGACAGAAAAAAACAGAAATGTAGAAATTTTTGCAAATTTATTAAAAAAGAAAAACTGAAATATCACATGGTCATAAGTATTCAGACCCTTTGCTGTGACACTCATATTTAACTCACATGCTGTCCTTTTCTTCTGATCCTCCTTGAGATGGTTCTACTCCTTCATTGGAGTCCAGCTGTGTTTAATTAAACTGATTGGACTTGATTAGGAAAGGCACACACCTGTCTATATAAGACCTTACAGCTCACAGTGCATGTCAGAGCAAATGAGAATCATGAGGTCGAAGGAACTGCCCAAGGAGCTTAGAGACAGAACTGTGGCAAAGCACATGAAGGACTCCCAGACTATGAGAATTAAGATTCTCTGGTCTGATGAGACCAAGATTGAACTTTTTGGAGTTAATTCTAAGCGGTATGTGTGGAGAAAACCAGGCACTGCTCATCACCTGCCCAATACAATCCCAACAGTGAAACATGGTGGTGGCAGCATCATGCTAAGGGGGTGTTTTTCAGCTGCAGGGACAGGACGACTGGTTGCAATTGAAGGAAAGATGAATGCGGCCAAGTACAGAGATATCCTGGAAGAAAACCTCTTCCAGAGTGCTCAGGACCTCAGACTGGGCCAGAAGGTTCACCTTCCAACAAGACAATGACCCTAAGCACACAGCTAAAATAACAAAGGAGTGGCTTCGGAACAACTCTGTGACCATTCTTGACTGGCCCAGCCAGAGGACCTAAACCCAATTGAGCATCTCTGGAGAGACCTGAAAATGGCTGTCCACCAACGTTCACCATCCAACCTGACGGAACTGGAGAGGATCTGCAAGGAAGAATGGCAGAGGATCCCCAAATCCAGGTGTGAAAAACTTGTTGCATCATTCCCAAGAAGACTCATGGCTGTACTAGCTCAAAAGGGTGCTTCTACTCAATACTGAGCAAAGGGTCTGAATACTTATGACCATGTGATATTTCAGTTTTTCTTTTTTAATAAATTTGCAAACATTTCTACATTTCTGGGTTTTTTTCTGTCAAGATGGGGTGCTGAGTGTACATTAATGAGAAATAAAATGAACTTTTTCGATTTTTAGCAAATGGCTGCAATGAAACAAAGAGTGAAAAATTTAAAGGGGTCTGAATACTTTCCGTACCCACTGTAAGTCAGACAAGTCTTCTATCTGTTCTAATTAGATTTAGGAATTTAAGGACTATAAGGAAGACTGTGGTGATGTGGATTTTGTTTGAAATGTCTTAAATGAAATGCAAACACGCAGCAACCCTTCACTACAGATCATTCATACAAATAGCAAAGACATCCAGTTTACTGTGGAGATTTGTCAAAAGCTCTTACCTTTGTTGTCTGGCAGTTTAATGTTGTTACTTCCTTCTGTATTATTTAACCTTTAGTAAAAATACAACTCATATTTTAATCCTGTGCCTGAGTGAACGACACTATTACACCCAAGACTTCCTCATAAAAGAGAAGGACAAAGTCCACCGTCAGTGGCAAAACGATCTGTGGGGCACTGAGCCGACTCAGTTGAGGGTGTGAGGTCTTTATTGTGGCATCCCTCCTGAGCAAAGGTTACCAGATACATAGGAAAACACCTTCATCCTGGAAAGGTTTCCAGGTCTATAAATGAGTGTGTGTGTGTGTGTGTGTGTGTACCCTATTAGGATTTTGTCATATTTCCAGTTTCCTACAACATAGTGGGATTGCGAGTATTGAGCCACAATGCTCCAACACCTCTTTTTTTCTTCTTCCTCATAGAAAACAAAAATAGTTTGGGCCTAAAAATGTGTGAATCCCAACACAGATAACTGCCAACAACATGTCAGATACACGTTAGAGAGAATTAAAAATAGATAGAAGAGATAAAGCAGTGTTCATTGCATTGCAGTATTGATTTTAATTGTTACCGACTTCTCTTCAGGCAGGGTCACATCTTTGTAAAACTAACATTTTATTGTATTTTAGTTACATACATTTAAAAACACTCTGAAGTCAAGTTCATCTCTATTCAATTTCCAGTTTAAAATGCTTTCATGTGTCTTTCCTAATGCCCACTTCTTCATATACTGTATATATGTATGGTGCCAAAAATAAAGAAAGAGCAGTTAGAGAAGATAAAAGCAGACAGGAATTCTCATCACTTCTCTCGACCCTCTGACTCCCCATTAAAACCACAGAAGTGTAATTAAATAAGACACTGTCAGTCCACTTGGCAGAAAGGCTTCACAATAAAAACCACCAGCCTTCTGAGTTTTAATGTCACCTGAGGAACAATCACACCGCCAAACATTAACCAGAACGAGTTCCTTAGTGATGTAAAGATCACAGGGTAAACAATGTGACCTTATTTAGCTCAAAGGACCTCACGGGGGGAGTCACAACATGTGTGAAAACGATACAGAACGGGTCACCTGTTCATCATCCTGTTCGAATACGTGTAATATGTGACGATAAGAGCTTGTTTTAGATTCATATGATGCATCCAGAAAATCAGCAGAACAAGTGGCTGAATAACAAACCACAGCCGTCCTGCCCGTTAAGCAGTGGTGGAAAGAACTAAGTACATCAAGGGCTGTAGTTACAGTAATTACAATTTCTTGGTAGTTTGAGTATTTCAATTGTATGCTACTTTATGCTCCCACTACACTTAAGTCACTGCATACATTTGACAGCTGTAGTTACCAACTTCGCAGACTTTTAAGATTTTAAAATCTTAATGTACAAGAACATATAAAACGTGGCATTATGCATTCAACTGAACCAAACAGTTTAAAAAATGGTTTAAAATTAGCTCTACCGTGACCTGCCACAACTGTTTGCGTGTAAATGCCTAATCAGTACTTTTACTTTTGATACTTTAAGAAAATGTTGCTCATAATACCTCTTTACTTTTACTTAAGTAACTTGTTGAATTCAGGACTTTTACGTGTGATGGAGTATTGTGGTATTGTTACTTTTACCTAAGTATCTACCTCACGTATCTGAATACTTGTTCCACCAATGCTGTTAAGTATAAAGAATATTTACGGTATTTATTTATGGAAAAGAGACTTAAACTGTATTAGTCAGTCTAATGATATATTTGGCATTTATTGTCAGAAGGCAAAATAATCTAACTAACCAAACAACCTCACTTTGGAGGTTCAGGTCCTCTACTGAAACACATCACTTGTCCCAGACCTGCTGCTGTTGAGCTAAACCACTGGAGGTCAGCTATGCTGCGTGAGCACGTTCAGAAGCTGCAGAGCTGCAGTTACCTAGAAAACCTGGAGCAGAAAAGTAAACAATGTCTAGACATGGAACTACAGTCAACATCTGACAGCTCTTTGAGAGTGGAGTAATTCACAAAGCCCAATGTTATTTTGGCATTTTTTATTGATAAAATAAACATACAATCACAGGATAAATGCACTTCATCTAGACATAAAACATAATTCAGCACCTCAAAGTGCAGTGGCATCCATATTAAAACAGATCCATGTAGCTGAATGCTGCTTAGTTAAATGGCCGCCTGGATACAATAAATGGCTTAAAATCAAAGATATGAATACAAAAATATCCTAAAATATAAACGGAAAAATAAAAACAACTGAAGACAAAACTGCAGGTGACCAGAAAACTGATACTTTTGTCAAACGGGAAGACGTTTAGTCAAACATTTGTTAAAAAATGACATGTGCTCGCAGGACAACGGCATCTCAAACAGCTGAGTACAGCTGGGCTGCCATCCATGAATTCATTCACATTTGCCTTTATGTTATCCAAAATATACAAATCCTATGCTAGATGTGTTGCTTCAAAACATTTTACATGAGGTCAGAAGATAAAAATCATTCTGCCCTGTTTCTTGACTCTAGAAAAGCTTGGTAATCACTGACCCGTTCTGGATAAATAAGGCACAGGGCAATTTCTGTAACTCATTAACCATGTTAAATGTTCCAATGCAGCAAGCAGGACTTTGGCCCATGCAGTCACTGTCTACAGTCCCTGCACACATAATGTAAAGTAATGCTGGCTTGAAGTCACTACTTCTATATACAGAAAAGCATCGTCACAGCACATTTATACTAGCGAAAACCACACTTCTAAATATGATTACACATAAGTACTTCTTTGCTAACAGTGGGTAACTCTCAGTAGAAGGTGTGATACATGATATATGTTAGTTCACAGTGTGGGCTGCTTCACTGTGTCTGCAGAGCCTGGGCGATGTTCAGGCCTGAGCCAGGGAGCAACGCCCAGCCGTCCTGGCCCTGGTGGGTCTGTAGCAGGCAGTACAGCTGCTTTAGGTGGGTCACTATGTTGTCTTTGATATCTGGGATTGAAATCTGCAGGCGAACGCTGCCACTGTCGAAGGATCGCGTGTTGTCTCCAGAAAACATCTCGCTTAGCATGCGGGCCACCACTGGAATGATCTGCAGGACAGAGGACACACAGAGACGCTAAACACCAAAAGAGTACAGCATATCGGCAGTCCTGTGGTTCACATGTGACAAGGATGAGAAATATGAGAGTTGTGTGTGACTTGCTAAAGTTAAATTAAGCAGTTGTATGCCTTTTATTTACTTTAAACAGGAAAATGTCCAAATAAGAAGAGATTTTCCACTTGTGTTTTTTATAAAAAATAATTTTCATGCAAAGTGTTTCTCCAAGCAGTGAAATATTTCCATGGAGTTTACTATCTTTATGGAGTGAACTATTCACAGGTATGAAGTGAAGAGTCTGACCCCTGATTACGGCTCTGTACTGTCCGTCAGTGACCACAGAGATTCATTACTTCATTCAAACTCTTGTTCTCACCTGAACCATGATGAGTTTCCTCTCCCTGGGCCTTCCATCAGGCCACTCCTCTCCAAAACACAGGTTGATTTCAAACGAAGGAGGGCTTGGTGTCTGGCCGCGCTGGTGGGCTATCACCCCTGCACACCATACAAACACATTTATTAGAGTTCTTTCACATTTTAAAAAAGAGCTGCAAAGACCATCATTTCAATAAAATCTACATATAACCCCGAGTTATTTTACTAATTGTTCCGATAAAAGTGAGAATTGTATTTACCACTGAGAAAAGACTCCAGGCAAAAGAGTTTGACTTTCCTCTGGCGCTCTATAAGATTTGGTGCAGCTGGATTTGGAGCGCAGGGACCGGACCAGTACACCTTACACTGGCAGAGACGGACTGCATAGATATCGTGGCCGCTGATCTCCAGGATTAGGCCTCTGTCCATCACATCCAGCAGGCGGCTGGTGAAAACTCTCTGCTTGTCGTTGGTAATGTGCTCTGTGGTCGGAAAGCGTAGCTGCTCCAGGTTCACCGGCCCGAACAGCTCCTCCTGGTTTACCATGGGGCCGAGGTCTCCGTAGAACAGCCTGCAGCCCTGCGGGTTACTGACGGTCATCATGGGACACATCTCCTTCCCCCTGTACAGGAACTGCACCTCCAGGTCTGTCACTGGGTCAGAGACAAACGTAGGCATGCGTTAAAACCATGTTAGATGTACAACTGAAGTTACGCTTCAACTTTAAAAAAAGGGGACAGTTCACCCAAACACATACATTTCTCACACTTTACCTGAAGTGCCCCCAAGTTTTGGAAATATTGTGTAGGTCAAGTTTCATTAAAAATATATGTCTGGTGATATTCTATAATTTTCTTACTGTCAACTAATGATTGGTCCTTCTAATAAGTATTGACTGTGTGGCTTATTCCTCTGCGCCATAGACCTCCATTTATGTCCAAAAAGTATGAAAAACTACATCAATAAGCTTCATTGTTTCACTGGCTGACATGTTCCTTCGTTACGATGAACATGGGCTCTGCAGTTTATTTGGAGTCGATCCCACGTACGCCGTCCTGCTGCTGTAAATACTCACTGGAGCAACAAATCCACAGCTGAAAATAGTCCTCAACAAAAGGATCTACTTTCTCCTTTTGAGTATCGTTTACTAAACACTACAATGTCCGGCAGTTTTAGGAAATGACATAGGCTTTTAAAAAATGAAATATATTTGTGGCCCATTTTTGAAGATGTATGTCTTGAGGTTGTGTGCCATAGACAGGTTGGGGAAG
Organism: Macquaria ambigua; assembly: GCA_008360985.2. Taxonomy (NCBI): domain Eukaryota; kingdom Metazoa; phylum Chordata; class Actinopteri; order Centrarchiformes; family Percichthyidae; genus Macquaria; species Macquaria ambigua. The sequence continues at coordinate 589,483 of VMKM01000007.1, read as the reverse complement.
TAACTTCCGAGAGACATTGTTGGTTGTGGTCTTTTCATTGGATTGTTAGCGATAACAAATCTGTAAAATATCGCCAGCCTTCTTCTTTTAAGAACAACTTTCTAGCACAGTGCACCTGCTTTCTATCTCTGTGAAGAATTATTGTTGAACGTAACAGTATATTTCAATTTAGAGAGATGTTGAGCTTTTCAAATGTTACATTTTGGTCATTCAGGCAAATACCATGGAGCTCCACTGGACTGGGTGGAGCTACAGCAGGTGTGCCCACACCTCAGCCTGTTGCACTAAATCTATCTGAATGTACCGACTGCAGTTTGGGAAACGGGAAAAAAATAAGTTTGTGCTTTTCGGTGGCTGACCTCTGTAATTCTGTGTGCCGATAACTGGATTTCCGCATTTTTCAACGATACCAAGTGTATACTCACTCGGGAGGGAACTGATCCACGTCTCCGGAGAGGCAAACAGGGCGTCGGGTAGAGACGGGGGCTGCATTGAGTGATCAGGCAGAGGAGCAGGGGGCATGTCACCCAGGGGCGTGGGGTGCATCTCCACATCCACAGGCTCCTCTTTAGGCCAGATTTTACCAGGCTCCTCTTTGGGCCAGACCTCATTTGAAGGGGGACAGCTGGGAGGCTGCATGGAGGACTCTGAGCTCATAGGAGACCACATGATGAGAGGAGAGGGACTGGTGCCTACACGAGGAAAGCGAGAATAATGAATTAGTGTTACAGCAATCAAACGGTGTCTCCTTGCTTTGCTTTTTGATATACTGTCATGAAATGTGTGTGAGGAGAAGTTACTCACCATTGGATGGGTATGGAGGGAGAGACTCTGGTGTATCTGGAATGTCTTCCTCACCACCATCTTCATCATGCGGAGTCCAGGAACCAGCGTCTGAGGAGCCTGTGGGGGGAGAACCAGTATTTAAAAATGGTAATTATTATGAAATGAAAGTGAAATGGAGGCAGATGTGCAACTGAGGATGAGGAAAATCATCCTCTCTTATATACCTTGGTTACTGAGCGGCTGTGGGATGTCGCAGACATCATAGATCTTCAAAGGATTCATGGGGACCTCTTTGGTGCCATCATAGACCAGGTTGAACTCTCTACTTTTGTTCAGGGCACATCGAAGCTGAGCTTTCCACTTTGCAGGATCAGGTTCATCAACTCCCTCTTGGAACTTCCCAGTCTCCACAGCCCACGCCTGCAGGAACATTTAAACAGAACGGAGGTATCAATATCACAGTCCTGCTTTAATATTTTTATATTCCTGCACATGATCCATATATTTGTACTGGTTTTTTTTTCAGAGGTAGATGATGTGCATGAGACGTGGTTATGAACCATGAAATGTATGTACAGCTATATGAGTAGAAGTAGAACATTTAAGGGATGCATCACACTTCAAGACTTCCTTTCTCATGAAGCATGTGTACAATGTCACCCAGTTTAACTGTTCAGTGTCAAGATGCTTTAGTTTTCGTAACCATGCACCTTTTGTCCTTTTTTTTCCCACGTCTTGTTTGGCAGGTGTACAAAGACATAAGACAAAGAAGACTGAACATACGTACATGAGCCATGATTAAATACCTGCAATTTCATAAAAATGGAGACAAGATGTCCCAACATCACTAGATCTTTAATTGCAGCAACACAAATAGAGACCCACTCAACCCCTTATCCCCTATACCTATATGACCTGATGGACTTGTACCAATCTTTCCTAATGCTAGAAGCCAGAGAAAGACCTCATGTAACTGAGTTGCAAAACCAGATGTTGCTCAAGAGACATGCACAGGCCTTGAGTTTTTGCTACAAAATGAGGCACTTTTCAAAGCACATTTAACAGGTATGAAGCAGCATAAACCTTCCTCACAATGGGACTAAAACATGTGAGCCTAATTCCCTGCCGGTGCAGCAGTGCCAACAAAACCTGTCCTGACTGTAGCCTACTTTACATGTCATGTATACTGTACATTCCTCTATCAGCTGAACCAAACCTTTTTTTCTTTGTTACCATGACATCTGCTAAGGGTAGGTAGAGTCTTAACCTTAAATATGGTGTCCTCGTCCTCGTGCTGGGGTGTGTGTCGTGTGGCGTGTTTCCACGGGATCCTGAAGCGCATGGCTTCACGGTCCATCCACACCAGACCCGGATATCGCCCGCTGTCCACCTGAGCGACCAGCCAGGGCTTCAGCCGGACACGTCGAGGGGTGACCGACATCCTGACTGACAAGATAACACAAACCAGTCAGTCAGTCCACAGTTGATTATGAATCATTTCCCCAACTGCCAAAGATATTCAATTTTACTCAGTGACAAACAATGCTACAGTCGATAGGCTACCCTGCAAGTCCGGATTTTCCAAACATTTTAAAACTGCGTGCATGTCCACACCTTGACAGTCGGAACTCCTGTTGTTTGTCATATTACTGCAGTTGTTTACAGGTTAGACCTTGAATGGCAGGTCACCATGTCTTTAAGTGTTAGCATTACAGTATAATTGATCCAAAACACAAATAAACAACGCGACCAAACACGATACTAAAGAACGACACACATACCTGTAGTAAACCAGGAAGTCGGAGAGGTATTTCCTCGTCGGCCTCCTGACCGACAGCTGGGTATAAAACCGTCTGTTTCCTCTGCAAAATCCCAAAAAACTCCCGCAGATTCCCTCAAAACAAAGTTCGCCGATAATAACTTCGACGAAAGTGGGTGAGAATAACAATAAGAGAAAAGTTTATCTCGGAGAACTCTGAGGAGCCGATGTTGTTCACTCCTTAGCCCTTCCCCTTTCCCCACCGAAACTCAGGTACGAGCGTGACGTCACGCCGGTGACACACCTTTCCCCGAGCAGCTGGGGGACCGCTTTTCATGAAGCACGTGGACAGGGCACTTTATTTTTCCACGAAAGTGCAATTTGAGTCTGACACAGAAATAATTACGAATAATAGTCATGAAATAAATAGTTGCTTTGTGAAGCACAGTCTGAAACACCTTTATTTTGTCAGTTCTGGCTACAGGTTGATATATATTTTAACATATTTAGCATTGATGTCATTTATATTTAAGATTTACATGGTTGTCAATAATCTAATGCCATTATACAGGCATATATCATGCCTGTAATTCTAGATCACACTAGAATTACTGAAATATCCATGTGCAAGAAGATTATTAATTTGCCCAGCTGGGATTTTTAGGACCCACTTTTTGTTATTTTTCTCCAGTGATGTTTAAATTTATATTTTTTCACACGTAGCCCTACTACTTATTTAAATTTTTTCTGCAAGAAAAAAACTGTATATCTTAAGGGTTTAATATAAGTGGCCTACGTATAGACTAAATTGGCCTACATCCAGGACTCAGTTTGCAGACGATATTTATGACTGAGATGACTTGACTCAGCTGGCAGGCAGACCGGGAGTTTCCATAGAAAATGACAATAGCCTACTATGAAGTGGCACAAGACATGTGGACGGTTGATTATGATCTCGTCGCTAATACTCACCAAAATAGCCCGACAATAACAAGACACTCCCTGAAACTACTCATGGCTTTGAGAGCGTGTGTCCGCTGTCAGCTGTGCACCTTTCCCTTTGGTTTTCCTGGTTTCGCCATCATATGCATAATGAGCCTGTTGCCATGAGTGTGATGCTAATTTTGTGTTTTGCATTCTTGGGGATGGGGAAGGATGGTTGTACGGGGATGTAGTGGCTGGGTGTGTTGGGTTGTTTTGGGTCTGTGGCATCACAAAGGATGCGCATGTATGTAGTTCCCAACCTGAGGGTCAGAGTCCCCCAAGGGGTCCCAACATAAATCTGGGGGACTGTAAAGGGGTCACCAGATGATTAAAGGGATTTTAAAAAAAAACACACTGTTAGGTTAATTGTTTTCTGACTTTGCTCTATTTTTTCCACCTTCTTGTGGAATAATGCATATTCTTCTGTCTTCAGGCCACTAACAATCTGTCAAACAAATTCTCCCAAACTGTCCAAATTAAAGCTGCAACCTGTGATGAGGTTGACAAAGTCATCAAAAAAACTACTTGTCAAGGACTTTATGTCCTTCTTGTGAATGTTGCCAGTCCCTCTTTGTCAGTCAGATTAGTTAAACTGCATGCACGCACATATACAACACACACACACACACACACACACACACACACACACACACATCAACACCCAAAATACATCCATGCACAACACCATGGACCACGATGACGATCTGAGGCAACTAATTAAAGAATCACTGAAAACAAAAAACTGATCAATATCTATACCTTACTGAGCGGTCTATTACATTAATGCTGATATGCTTCTTGCTTTACACTCTATAACAAAATGTATTTGTTTACACAAAGGTACATTTTGCACCATCTGTCATGTGCACATATCAAAATTAAGTCTTTTTTTTTCTTTTTAAACATAAACTCTCGAGTCAACAGACTCGACAGCATCAGAAATTAATCTGATGTGGAGCTTTAATTGAAAAACAACAGAATATATTAAAGTCAGAGTTGTAAAAAAGCTGAAACAGTTGTTAGCTTAATGTTTTCTAGTTACTTTGCTTCCAGTGATACAATAATTTAAAGGGCAACTTAAGGGGAAAACTTGGAAAAGCACACATCCTGATGGTTTTCCTAAAGAACAATAAACAGTCAATCAGACCACATGATTTTGATAAAGGTAGTGTTATTGTTTATTTTAAAATATACATTACAGCTACTGTCCAGGGAACCCACCTCAGTGCGGGTAGTTCTTTGCATCTAATTCATTCAAAGTATAAAACAGCTTTTCTGTAAAGGCTTTACAAAACAACCTACATTTGTGCAATGGGTCAGAAGAAGGGACATCTCAGGAGGCTTTACTGTACAGTATATTAAACACACCACAATTAAAGAAGTTAAGGGGTCTCCGGATTCTAGTGGTAGTAGGTTTGACCTAAACACATAAAGTTCAACATGTATTTAATGTCAAACAGCATGTGATGGCTAAAAGTCATGGCAATAATGGCACTTAATGGGCACCGAACAGAAATCATGTTTCATTTCAGTCCAACAGAGGATGCACATTAAATATTTGTTTTAGTTTTTAGATGTTGAAATCGTTGGAAGCTATGAGGTAGCATACTTTGCATTTTAAAGTTCCCTTCATTGAATACAACTTTAATATAGATGGATGGCCCATGAATATGTGAGGAAAAACCAAAACAGTACAACCGTGCTGTACTTGGACAATGACCCACAGATTTGTCCACATCCATTTGTCCTGATGATGATTTGTGGGTCATCCTGAACCCACGTCTTCGCTCATCCAGCTGTGGCACAGTTATACGAAAATATATATTTCAATGTCCGTAAAGTTGGAAATGTTACATGTTGGCCCTAATTTCTCCTTGGATTTGTTGTACAATGTGTGTGAGGTCCAAACTCTCTGTTAGTGTCTTCAGCAGCATTTCGTCATTCTGAACGCCCTCCATGAACTCCTCATAGGACAGTTCACCTGGGAAATAAACAAAAACAAACTGCTGGTGGTGACATAGATTCATATTTAGTGAAAAATAATAAAGGTTAACATATATTTATCTTTTTTTCCACCCACCCCCTTAACCCCCAGTGTTTGACTGAATTCTTACCATCTCCATTGATGTCAATCTTGTCAAACACCATGTTGGCAAAGTCCTCTGCTGACATCTCACTAGGAATCCCACTGATTGCACGGATGGACTAAACATGACACAAAAAAAGGAGTTAAAAACATACACATGTATTGCTTAATTGTTGCTTACATTTCTTCAACCAGCAGATGTCAGCTAAGTCTCAGCTATTTGCCTCTGCAGCTTGCAGCGAGTCCCACACTCCTTTAAGCCTGAGGTGGGTGTTTCTGTGCCTTGTGTGTCATTCAGACCCGGGTGGTCTGAGCAGGTTGTTTCAGGACAGCACTTGCAATTTTCTTAGGTCCGTCACTAAGTCATTCGTCAATCTGAAGGCACATGCGCACCTTAACTATCTGAAGCAGCTCCTCACGGTCGATGCAGCCACTCCCATCTATATCATACAGTTTAAAGTACCAGCGGAGCTTCTGCTGCACTCCTCCTTTTAGCACCAGGCTCAGGGCGGCTACATACTCCATGAAATCAATGTAGCCGTCCTACAAAAGAAAAGGACACCATGAACATTGTCATTAGCAGGGCAGTGTGGCAATCAAGGTATACTCCTGCCACATTAAAGGCTGTGCAAAAAAACTACCACACTGATCCACACCTCCAAAAATAAAAATCTAATAATACAATAACTACTCAATAAACACACTCCATATGATAGTGGAGAGAGATTAATTCCCAGTAAGTGAGCATATACCTTCTCCCAGTTCACATGTTTGTAAAAAGAGGGCAGACATGTCTTGTTTAAGGTTGTAGGTCAGTTGAGTAAGCAGCGTCTGAAGGGTTAAGCGCCCCCCCCAATAGACTAAGTTAATCTCAGACAGATTTCTATTAGCAGAAGAAATTACATGAACAACTTTCCTCTCATGAAAAACACAAGAGGACACTGAACACTGGACACTTTTAAAAAGTTGAGATGAACATGAACCAGTTTCTTTGCTCATACAGTTTTACTCATATAATTTTGCCAAAGCCTATTAATAGACATGAAATAGATCTAATTGGTGGAAATACAAACAAATAAACACACGTTTTTAAAACAAATTGTGGGTTCTCTGATGAGGATGAGGATGAGGATGATCATTATAATTCTTATTTTTAGTAATAGTAGTAGAAGGTTTTCAGTATTATTGGTATATTATGAGTATGATTTGGATTATTCCTATTAGCAGCATTATCATAAGCTATCTACTTGCAAATAAAAGATACAGATTTAAAACATTTCACTGTCAATTCTATTCAGTAAAGATGAAAAGCAACTAATGACGAGTACACTTAGAAACATTAGAATAAATGTATATTATGAATTATCTTACATCATTCATATCAAACGTTGTAAACATAGTCTCAACGTAGGCTTGTGATGTATCCGACAGATTCCTCAGGCCAAAGAACTGCTTGAACTCATAAAAGGTGAGAAGTCCCGATGGGCACTCGGTCATGAATTTTCTGTACCACTCATGACTCTTGCAAGCTTGCAGTTCCTCCACAGTCGACCCAGTGCAGTTTCCCATGTCTGTTTCTCAAAATAAAGATGCTAAAAATCCTGTAAAAACCATAACCAGAAGGTACTGCATCCACCAAGCATCCGGGCACGGCCAGTATGCAGACTCAAAACAAGCATCAGGATTCAGAGTGCGTGTTAGCCAATCACCTCTCTGTGCGTCTGTGTGAAAGGCTCAGAAATTATAATCCACTTTGCTCGCCAGCAAAGACTTAACTAATTAGACCAAAGAGCAGAAATAAATCCTTGTGCGCAGGATGACACCAGCTGACCAAACAACTAAAATTTAAGATTTCTGACTGGCTTTTTGAATCAAATATCAAGTATTACTGCTAAAAAAAAAGAAAAAAGTAAAAAAGTCAGGAGGATCAAAGTTATCACAAATCATCCTCTGGGGATTTTACAGCAAACCATCCGATAGTTTTTAGTAGAACTGAAAATCACCAGTCAGTAAGTCAGTAGGATTCAGCCTCCGGAGGCCATGAATGTCTGTCTAAAATTTCATAGCAATCCATACAATAGTTGTTGAGATATTTCAGTCTGGACCAAAGTGCTGGACCGACCAACCGACAGACCAACATTGCCTTCCCCAGAGCCACGCTGCTAAAAACAAACTGTATAAAACTAAACTATAAATCATAAAGTGTGACTGATTGTATGTGGATGTTCACCACATACTTTACTGTCAGATGCTATTTGGTCCTCTCCTCCAGTGGGTTGTGGTCTTTAATGTCAGTGTGCTGTTATTGTCTCGCAGGTGAGATGGGGGCCACAGATGGGGGATTAATGCAGTTCAGGGGGCCGTCCCTCAGCCAACACTGTGAATGCGTGACTCCCCTGTTACTGCAGACACTGACATGAACTCAACCTCACAGCAAGGGGGTCATCGACACCGAGGGGAAAAGAAAAGGTAAACTCAGAGCGGGACATACAAATACATTAAAACATAAAAAGGAAGCCAACCATAAACCACAGCATTCACCATTTTATTTATATTGAAAAGGTAGACTACTGTAAGTTAGAAAACTAACTGACTAACAAGGACTCATTTTTAAAATACAGTATTGCAGCTCTTTGAAGCGAACATCAATTTCAAAACATTTGTCCATATTCATAAAGCTCCTTTCCTTAAGTCTTCTTACTGTAGTCCTAAGTGATCTCTCAGCTTACCCTAGTTTCACTGCAGGAATGGCAGTCACTGGGTTTCTTTAGACCCTCTTAAAGCTCCCCCATGCACTGCAGAAGCTGCTCGTTTGTTGGACTGGTAAGGGACGGCAATAAGCCTCCAGTGTGAACGCCCCATGCTGCTGAAAAAATTAAATTTCATGGTCCTAAGAAAAATTACATGTAACAGTGACACACATTTTTTCTTACAATTAAGATGTTAAAGGGTCAGTTCACCCAAATTACAAAAGAAAATCTTACTTCTTACTAGATGTCTGCTTCAACCAATGGAGGTCAATGGAATTTTATTTGATGTATTTATTGGTTTTTCTTTAATGGGGAGAAGTGAGTTAGCCGAAGACTTAGCCACAAAATGTTAGCAAAGGATTTTCATCTGTTGTCCCTGGACAGATGTTACTTAGTCACCCTATAAAATGATAAAACAATAGAATTAAAACAGTTATTAATGCAGAGCAATAGTAAGGGAAATATTGGAAATATTTAATATATATGTTTTTACTACATCATCAAGTACTAATTGAAACGTGCAACACAGAAGCATACAGTACACAGAGCAAGCAACACATAAACAAACATAAATCACTGTGGTACAATAAAAGCAAGACTACAATGAAGGACATACACGCACAGACCTTACTGTGATCAGTTTTCATTGGAACTACTTTCTACTGAAGAAATGCTAGTGACGGAAATGAAAGCTGCCTTCAGATGTTAGATCTATAATGCTGACATACACGGTAACTGCTTCTGTCATCTTAGCAACTGAACACATTTCTTCCACACAATAAATCTGTTTCAGATATCATCAATAGTTTCATTTCCATTTACCACTTCATCATACCTCATTATAAAGGAATGCAAAATATTTATGGTCTTTCGGTCTTCATTTCCTTTTACTTTAGTATACGCTTAATGTCAGGTGTCTATGTACTCATGTATGATTTTTGCTAAAATCACAGGTCAGGGCCTGTATGATTTGTGGCTAAAATTACATGGGAACAAAGGGGAGGAAAGCAGAAGCTGATCAGAAGCAATGCAGTGTATACTGGTGCCTGTGTTAGCACTGCCATGTTTCAATAAAACATGATAAAACTTTCATCAGCTGTGTAAAGTGGTGTTATTATTATTTTATACTATGCAATTAAAAGCTGCATCATCGTGCCTCTCCTCACAGAATGAGCATCATGTCATAATTAGTAACTGAATGATTACACAAATGAAAGGCTCAAAGAGATAATGATGCCCAGAACTGTTACTGCCACCATTTTATGATATCCTGCGTAGAGCTGAGCTGTACAGTATGTTCAGCACTGTGAAGCAGGTAAAGCGTTGAAGGCTCTTGCCAGCACATTCTTCACATTTCAACCAGCATCAGTCGGCATGATGAATTCCACCAAGGACAAAGGAACTGGATGGGCCGGTCTGGTTTGTCTCCAGGACAACTGAGGTTTAGGTGCGACAGACAGACTAGTGGACCGCAGCCAAGAGGAAAAAATAAATAAAAAAGATTGACTGGCTTTCTGGACAGCGTGAATATTACAACAATCCACTGTTATGTAATTAAAAGCATGGGGCCAAAACTGCTCCCACTTAAATTCACTTCTCTAATTACAATCGATATTCAAATGTGAGTACTCGTCATCCTACATTTAATATCAATCTGATCAAGGAAATAGATCAGTTGTCCTTATTGGATTGTTGCTATGTTAGTAGTAAGTGAAGTGGCATTCAGATCCTTTACTTAAGTAAAAGTAGTGATACTTATTATTAGTAAAAAGTAAACACACAAGTCTACAAAGTAATTGTAGCTGTCAAGTATTGAAGTGAAAAGTACAATATTTCCCTCTGAGGTATAAAGTAGCAGAAAAAGCAAAGTAAAAATACTCGAGGATTAAATACAGTGCTTGAATAAATGTATTTAGTTACTGTCCACCACTGGTATTATCTTTGTGTAAAACACTGGGTGTCAAATAACCCCACTGTTAGCCTCCTCGGCTCCTCAGCCATGAAGAAAACAAAGCTCTTTGTTTAGCTCAATGTTCAGTAGGCGAATGCTGTTGTAGCGTCGCTGTCAGGGGTCAGTTCAGTCTGAGCTTTAGAGGATTCTTGATCCTCTTTAGCTGAGGCTCTTCAACATCATATTTATCCTGCTTACATAGGTCACATGCCTCACCATCCTTAGGTAAATAACACCATGGAATTCAGGTAATACCTAAGCGAAGACACAGATTTGTAATAAAGATTAAAAAAGGGATTCATAAAAAAACAAAAAACTTCAACCATGAGCAAATACCCAGAGGGATAAATAGCATGGCACTTGTTATGTTTAGGCTTCTCTCTCCCGTCTCCCTATTTGTTTAATGGTTTGGCTCCATAATATGTTTATGATATTTTTCTGACCACAGTCAGTTCCACAGTCGAGGCTCAGGACAATGGTTTTACTGTGTAAACTCCTCCTCATTATCAGGTTAGCTGAGCCTGTGCCATGTTGTAAAAAAGCTTTTAAAAACCAACCTGTGTAGGCTGGCATTTTTATAACTATTTAACAATCTATGTTGTTCTTTTTATTTTGTTTTATTTCACCGTGATTGACCATTTCCTGAATTTATTTTATGATATTTTACATGCACCTGCAAATCACTCAGTGATGGGAGTCATATTCAGATCAGTAAAGTGAAAGTAGAAATACCACTCTATAAAGTAAAAGTCCTCCATGTTACTTAAGTAAACGTACATATGTGTTATCAGCAAAATGTACAAAAGTATGAAAAGTAAAAGTACTATCCTGTCAGTGTTTCATATTATTAGTATTGGATTATTATTATTGATGCATTAACATGTAAGATGGATTTTAATTTTGTAGCTGGCTGCAGTAGAGCGTTGGGTGGTTTAATTTACTGTATTTTATATGCTCATTGTAGGTTTTTAAAGTCTTCATCTGCAAACTAGCTAGTATCTACAGGTACGTAATAGATGTAGTGGAGTAATGAAATGTAGAAATGTAGAAGAAGAAAGTAGCAGAAAATTAAAACACTAAAGTACAAGTAACTCAGAATTATACTTAAGTAAATGTACTTATAGTTAGTTTCCACCTGGATCACCTTAGACTTCTGGTTTTAAAAGGTGCTACAGAAATAACATGTAATAAAATTTGCTTACTTATGATCAGAATGACTGTTTTATTACACATTTATAACCAGAAGAGCAAAATAGCCAGGTTATTTCCCATTAGCATCTTATTTCCTGCTGAAAGCCAAAACACTGGTCCTTGGTGACTCATCAAATAAAAGCGCATTTGGCTTTTTTTTTTTTATCAAGATGCTGTAAAGTTAAACTGTGTTCCTGAACGTCCTGAACATGTTTATGATGTCTATTAATCAAATAGGCCTGATGTCTCTTCCAAGTGAAAGCACAGCCACAGTCAGTCAGCCCTGCCAACTAGACCGCAGTCTTTTGAAGTGACTGTGAGGATGACAGATTCATTTCACGGCGATCTAAGCTGAGCAGCGAGAGTACAGAGCGCAACCATTAAAGACAAGAGCGGCAGGTAAACGCGGGTGAGATTTGTGCTGGTATGTGTCTGAAAAGGAGAGCTGAGGCCTCACCTGTTGGGAGTGTATAAAAACACAGTGAGGCACAGTGAAAGGAGAGTAGGCGGGGTCAGCCCCATTTTCTCTGCCCGTCCCGAAAAGTTTGCACCAAACCACTGGAATCAGGTTTACCTGGTGCGCGGCGGTGCACCTGTCGCGAAAGTCGAGAGTGGCCGAAGCTCACCTGCTGCTTTACGTCGGATTTACCTGTTGATCAAAATGCGTCAATAATCCTGCCTGAACCGAGAAGTCGTATCTACACAGACACTAATCAATAATCATGAAGAGGGGAACGCTGAATTTTCTGGGTCGGAAGAACCAGTCTCTTTTCGACACCAATGTCAAAATCAAGGACATGGGTGAGTACACTGCTTCCAGGGCCTGTAGGCTATAATGGAGAATAAGTGTTCACATGAACGATTTACTGAGGAATAACACGACCTCTGTACTTGGTGTTGACATGGACAGAGGTGTTAAAGCCTGTTTCTACACACTTTATAACTGTTGATGAGTGGATGCTAAAGGAAATCTCAACAGTATTTTAATATTTTTAATATTATGCCATCAAGGGAATGTGATTGATCCATGAAAAAGCTGTTCTCTAACATCACTTCTTGGTGAATCTGGGTTACCTTGCATATCTGGCTTCACACTGACCCTTCATCTGTCCTCCACAAATTGTGTTCACTTAGTGTAGCTGTGTGTTGCCTAAACAATTTGTGGTTTGTAGTTCAGGACAGGCATCTCTAGAGACTCCAGCCAAGTGGGAAAATAGATGTAACTGAATATCTTCGCGATTCAATACTGTGTTATTAGAATTATGTCTAAAACAGCTGCTTTCCGTGTGTTTATTTGACTGATATTTACAGGTCTGACCTTGTTAAACACAGTTTGAAGTAGTTTATGTGAATATGAGTCAGCTCTAATCTCAGATACACAACACAATGATGTGTAGTGGTGATTACAGGTGGAATATATATGACCTGACAGTAGGACTGCATGATACGGATACCTTGATATCAATACACTATTTTATGGGATTGGAACATTTATTAGTACTGTAAGAACAAAGTATAACAACAAATAACAGTAGATATACACGTACTATTACAACTGAGCAAACTCCATCTGCTGAGGAAGACCATGAGATGCGGTTGAAAGCTCTAGAAAAAGATAGATGTACGATATAAGTGGACCTTAAGTTTTTTTTAATTTTTTTTTAGCCAAACTGTAAGAACAAAGTGTGAAATAATAACCACACATCCACAGTTCATTTCACTCAGCTTAAACAGGTCAATAATAAAGCTGCACTGCTTAAATGTAAAGCAGCCTTTAAGACCAGAAAAAGACAATTTAAAAGATAGTACCAGATTATTAGGGTGACACTAATCCCTGACTATCTACTCTCACATGTTGATATCAGTTTTACTGATAAACTGTCTAACTCTGCGTGACATTAATTCCATTTGATTGGTGAGAGCAGGAAACAAGAGCTATGCAAAACCGTAACATGAAGGAGAACATTTGTATATTTAAATCAGGCAGGTGCACAATAGGAAAACTAATCATTTGGTTAGACTGGTTTAACACCGCAGGCAATTCTTCTTCAGTCGTTACTGAGTTGCTCCCTCAGTTGTCTTTTTTTTTTGGAGTGACACCATCATATTTTTGGTCTAAAGTGCATGAACATCACAGAGTCTACGTGATACTTGTTGAGTAAAGGAAAAACACTTTGCCTTCCTTGTTTATAATGTCAAGCGCCTTGCAACTCTTTGGTCGTTCTTCCTTCAGCCCCAGTGAAAAGTGTTGCTATAGAAGGCTGACAGAACATGCACACTAAGTGCCTCTCATTGACAAGTTTCTTTCATCAGTCACTTATTGGATGAACGCGATGACTGACACTGGAATGAACAGCAAAGGAATGTACAACTTCTAAATGTCTGTTCTCCAGCCAACCCCAGTGACCTCTGATATTATCATTTAGTTTAGCAGAATGGTTTTTCAGCTGTCCTGGTCCGTACTTGTTTCTAAAGTTGGATGGGGATACATTTAGTTACGTAATCTTTATCTCAGTGCTCTTTCACCTCACCTTTCCCCTTTGGCCTATGTCTAGGATTGCAATTGAGTTGAATTTAGCACAAAAGTGAGATAAAGACCATCGGGCCATTTTTTTTACCATTTCCACTAACATTGAAGAATTATATAAATATCTCTTTGCCACTTTGAGTTCAAAATGCAGGATCTATATGCTCCACTGTTTGCAGTACAAACAATAAATACCTAAAGAACTTTAAAAGCATTAGAAAATGAATGTTTAGCTGACGTGTGATGCCAGTTCTTTTGGAGAGAGTGAAAATATATACAACTCAATCAATGTAACCTAAATTTATCCCCATTCAACACTGAAATAAATTTGCCAAGCTTTGCAACAGATAAACTATTTCTATTTGGGAATATGATTAACATATATACCACCATACCTAAGCTTTCACTTCAACACAATGGTAAAATTTTAATAAAGATTACAGTCATCTGTTCAGCTGACCATAACTATTTAGTTGTCAGCAACGAAACCTCCTGGAACAGCACATGGGATCACACAGTGGATCATTAGGTTTGGTCACAAATATTAAGAGGCCACTTTGGTGCACACAGTATCTCATTACCTGTACAATGATCAGACTGTACTACTTCACCTGAAAGAAGAACAATGGACAGTTGGACACTTTTAGAAACGAACGGATTTCTGGGGAAATAATCATAAATACTGTATAGTGTTTCAGACAACCCAGAGTCAGCAATGATGTGTTTATTGTTATTTTAAACTGAAAAATATCTGGCAGTGTTCATCTGCGTCTTACACCAACCCCATTGTTCGTCCTCTCTGGCCAAATTATTCACAGAGCTTTGAGCAGAAATTGAATGGCTGAAATCATAAACTGAAAGTTGCCTTTCTGATGAAGGGCTGCCAGGGGATTCAAACCTTTTGCTTTCTATTTCCTCAGACAATGTGGAGCTGGTGCTGGGGTCATCAGCGATCCCCGAGTCAGGAACTGCCAGTGTGCGGGCCAGACCCACCGTCAAGCATCACACTGTGAGTATCTCAGTAAAGCTTCATATGCTGTAGATATTCACATTTATTGCTCAGTTTCCAATACTGGAATAACATAAGGTATGCGGTACACTTAAGGTACGGTCTCCACCCTGTCGTTTACCTGCAGTTAAAGGATTACTTCATCTTGAACTCTGTATCTGAAGAGCTGCACATATTCAAATTAGCTGATAAAGGACAGTTTAGTGTTTGATTGGCAGAAAGAGTTTGAATCTGGGTCAGTTAAGTAAACACAGAGCCAGGACCAGTATGAATCTGAAAAAAATGGCCCATGTTGGGCACTGCGTATTACCAAGTGTTTGTTAATCAATCATTTGTAATTGTGTCAGTCGAGCGTTTGCGTCGGTTGAGTTTGGAGATGTTCGTGTCTGTTCTAATAACTAAAACATACTCTCATGTGGGAGTGATAACACTGTGTGAAAGATGACGTAACTCACAATGTGATATTATCACAACATCTTGTCCACAATAAAGAAGGTATCACCATCCAGGTGCATCACATAACACACTGTAAGACAAAAGCTAAATCTGAGTAAACAGTCCAGTGCTAATATGCATTCACTGCATTCAGAGGTGCTTTTTGTTTCATAGAATTTAAAAACTGGAAATTTGAAATGAAGAAATTACTGTGAAAAATAGCAAATTACAATGTACAGTCAGTAATTTATACATTTGATAGAAACAGCCATACTTGGTGCCAGTGTATAGATAATATATCACCAGTGGTGGACAGTAACTAAGTACATTTACTCAAGTACTGTACTTAAGTACGATTTTGAGTTACTTGAGGTTTTCTTGAGTTTTTCCATTTGATGCTACTTATACTTCTTACTTACTTTTCAGATTTAGATTTTACATAAAAAACATATGATAAGCTTATACAATACAAGACATTGTTAAAGATGACACCATTGATTCCAAACCTTTTTGGCTTGTGGCCCCTTATTAAATATTAGTCTAGTTGGAGTCCCTTATGTACTTAATAACACTCACAGGGGCAATTCTGCAGTAAGCACTTTTGCTTTGGATAATCAAAGTATATTTTGCTGATAATACTTTTACTTAAGTAAAAGTGGAGTGTTTAAGTATTTTGGTACTAGTACTTTTACTTAATTGCCTTATTGTCCTACTGCTAATATGTAAGTTTTCATTTTTAAGTGGTTTGGGATGATTGACCTCTACCCATAGCACTACATTAGCAGTCTGTATGACTGTCAGGCCTCCCATTATATCGTCATGGTGCAGATACAAAAACAAAGCTCATCTCTGCTCTGGTTCACATACCTCAGTGTTTGGGAGTGTTCTGTGAATGCGTCTGTGGCATGTGTTGGATGTGGCACACCCAGCAGCACACGGGTAGGACAGCTCAGACTACTGCGACAGATAAAAGTGAGTCACAGCACAGGGAACAAACAGATTAAATCAAACTGGATCATACGCCATATTAACTGCCACGCCCTCTGACAGTGCAGCATTCATACCTTTCCAAGAAGCTGCATATGTGTCCTGTGATTATTAGCAAAGAGAGAGTGTTGTCATTCAAGGTGTGATATCAGGCAGATGTCCAACTTATTTTAATTGAAACTGAGACCTGTTTGACTTTTTTCGGGCATGTGAATTGTTGGCTGAAATTGCCTATAAAGTACATGAGAGCAGTTTTATTCTATGTATAAAAACTGTATCCGTCTGGAATTTGAGTAAATGTATTACATGTGGACAAGCAAGCATTTATAGGGCTGAAAAACAGTATCTCAGTTACTTTTAGATCCTAATTCATTACCAGCAAGACTGTTTGTGAAGTGAAACTGGTGTTAGCTTGTTGCTTTATTACATTAGCAGATTACTCAAAGAGCCTGCAGCACAATAATGTCAAGAGGTGCAGCAGCAAAAATATGTTTTGTGTTGCTGGACTGATTTTTTTTTTCCCCTTCTGAAGGGCAAATACCCCGTTAACTGTCATTGACTTATATTGTGTCAACACAGTCTGTGTTTATTTTTGGTGGCGTTTGGGCCGTGAAGAGAACAGCAAATCTCTCTCTCTTACACACATAAACACACAGGTATCTAAGTGACAGCCTGCGATTTTCTCAGCCAGGCCTACTGTAACACTAGACAATGTAATAGGTGTATCCTCTGATTCACAAAGTGTCCTCATGAGTGAAGTATGTGAAAGTGTGGTGTACAAAAATGATCCTTTAGAAACCACCGCCTTCAGTTTAGTCATGGCAAACCTAAGAATAGCCTAAAAATGCACTAATTTGAAAGAGACATCACAAATTCATGCATTTTGTCACAGAATAGTAAGTTGTAGTAAAACAATGAGTTTTATGTTCTGTCAGAACACATTTTATTATTCACTGCAGTGCTTTTTTTTATGAATTTAACTTAAGATTATTTGCAAATAAGGCATTTGTGCCATACAGTAGGTTCCTCGTAATACCAAGACCTGAGAGCCAATGAAATTATTTGGCAGCAATTTTTGTTCTATCGATGTATTGGACATGCTAAACTGTTTTCTGGGAACATTGGGAGCTGCAATAGTTGAGAACTGGTTTGTTCACTCGGAGAGTGAATACTTGGCACCTCTAGAACAGGATGTAGAGTTTATCTCACGTTTACTGCTGTTCTTGAAACATGCTTTGTTTCTTGTGACTCAAATGTTGAAATATCAACAGTCTGATGGTGTTTGTTTTTTCCCTCACAGTCCTCATCTGAGAGTTTTCAAGGGTTTGCCGTCCCAACACCCAAAGTCCCCCTCCTCCCTCCTGTCAATGGTCCAAAGATCAACGGTTCAGGTGAGCATCTACCCACCTCAAACATGTACTTTAAGTTTAACATGGCAAATGCCAAAATTCTATTATTTACACTCTGAAGGACCCAGATGAGTTGTGGTGCCTTTACTCAGACTCAATTAATGTATCAAGGCAATCAGAATGTCTCCATAAAGGGTTGAAAATGCAGGGCAGATTAATGTTTGTCCAGGGAATTGCTCAATAACCCTCCTGAATGTGTCCAAACAGCCATACCAGATGGCAAGCATATTTACAGAATGGGAGTGTTTGCATAAAATAAAGGGGCTATCATTCATTTATAAATCTATGTAAGATTATCATCTTACTTGTTTATCTGGTGTTAAACTCTAGAATTCATTTCAGCATTCAATTTTGTTGATTCTTTATGATCTATCTAGTTATTTCTCCTTTTTAAGATAATTGCTTTTATTGCCATTTCCACACATGGAACATGGAAGCAACACATGTTCAATATTGTAAGTGCTCCTGCTTAACAGTGTACAACAGCACTGAACTTTTCTCAGTTATTCTTTCTCATCTTTTATTTCCATAGTTGGTGGAGATCGTTTGTCCAATGGATCTGTTATATCTGTGCCTGACCTCATAGAGGGGGAAATATTTGTTCCTCCTCCTCCCTCTATGGCACCTCCACCCCCTCCAGGGATTTTTATCCCTCCTCCACCAGACTTCATGGGTGACCTGAACAGTCTAGACCTGGCAACCTGTCAGCCTCCTTCCATGCCTGCTCCAAAACCCACTTCACTGGCACCCTCCATGGAGGAGGAACACTTAACCTTCTTAAAACCGCCACCAATGGCTCCACCAAAGCCTCCATCTACTGGCTCTAGTGACTCTGCATCATCCGTACCCATTTCTAGTCCACCACCTGCCAAAGTTCCTGAGCGTCCAACATTTGCCCCACCACAGCCCTCTGCTGAAAAGCAACACACGACTTATAAGACACCACCTCCAAAACCCATTAGACTGTCCTCTATCTCCAACCTTGACTCCCCACCACAGACTCCTGCCCCACCTCCCCCTGTGCAGACACCCACACTGTCCACCTTCAATCCCCAAAACACAGCAAAGCTTTACAAAGTTTCTAAGAGCTCAATTCTCAGCGGGTATGATGATTGTGACCCAAGACCCAAGCAGATGTTACTCCTGGAAGATTCTGGGTCTATCAAATCTGCCCCAGTGCTTGTCCAGGTGGATGGAAAAAACCCTAAAGTGGATACACCGTCTAAACCAGTTTCCAAAGATGTACAGGGGCTGAAGGAGAACTTACAAATTACCCAACCCTCTCAATCACCCCTTCCAGAGCCAAACAAGGAGGCTAAAACAATGACAGTGTCAGCACCACCAGAAATAGAAAAACCTCTCCAGATTCCACATCGGACATCGCCACAGCTTCTGAAAGTGAACAGTACTCTGGTGGATTCAGAGCCCAGCAAGGACAAACTTGAAGGATCTCCAAGTCAAAGTCGCAAGTTCAGTCCATTGTTAGATCGTAAACTACGCAACCTGAAGAGTAGTGAAACAAACGGGGCACGAGAGGGACCTGCAGCTTCCCCACTGGCTCTTTTAATGGCGGCTAAAGAAAGAGAGAAACATAGATCGACTCACTCTCTGTCACGGGAAAACAGTGCCAAGAAGAATGAACAGCCTAGTGCAAGCATTCAACCGAGTGACTCAAGTCCCAATTCCTTTATTGTCACGCCAAGGTCCAACTCATCCTCTTCTCTAACATCTCAAGAAATAATACAGGAGAGTCCAAAGTCTGTCAGTCTTGTGGAACATACGCAAACAATTCAGACTCCAAAAAAATCCAGCAGTCCTGCACTGGTCAAGGATCAGATGCCATCTACCAGTCTAGCTCTCAGTAAGATGGCTGCATCCCCAAGTGCGACCAACCTGGTTGAGCAGAAACGAGATGCAGAGCAAAGCCCCTCAAAGTCTCAATCTGCACAGCATGAGGATAATAAAGAGGAGTTAAGTCTGCCGTTACTCCCTCCACCACCAGAGTTTGATGATTTAGATGAGATTATGGGCCCCCCTCCTTCCATCCCTCCACCTGACCCTCCCATGAAAAAGGCACAAACACCAACTGTGAGCTTTCTCCCTCCAGCTCCTCCTCCAAAACCTAAACCCCCAGCAGCTCCAAAACTCCCGCCTCCTGACATTGATGTCAAACCAAAGCTGCAATTCCAGACAAAACCCAAGGTGGCCCCTTCTCAGCTACCATCTACTCTTTCATCCAGTCAGGCTACACTTCTGAGCATCTTACAAAAGAAGATGTTGGAAATGGACCACAGAATGGCCCCAGTAAAGGAGGCAGAGTCTGGTTCTGATGACTGGGGCGCCCCGTTGTCTGATGAGGAAAATAAGGTCCCTGTTGTCCCCAGAGCCACACCACAGAGCAAGAATTCCCCTGTGGTCAACAAAACAGCAACCCTGAACATGCAGGAGCTGGAGGGTAAACTGGTCAAAAAGTACCAGGAGTCCTCCTCAGTCAAAGTTCCCACCAGGTAAGACTTCCAGTGCTCAAATATGACACCTTCACTTTTTAAGACAATAAGTGCAGTGTTTAGGTACAGTATCCACTCATAATCATGAATGTGTTCTTCTTTTCAGCAATGGACAGTCAAAACATCAGTATGGTATGACCTTTACAGTTCGGCCTGGAACCAAACAGCCTATTACTCTCGTTAGTAAAGGGGATTCTTAATGAGATGTGTAAATGAGATAGGTGTTCTTCTGTTTAGCACACATTGCATGTGATTGGATAATGTGGTTTTGCATCCGAAGGGATTTGTACAATGGGGGAAAAAAGCACTTTGAACGAATGAGTTACACGAATGTGGTTGGCAAATATGTTAACGGATGTCTCATAACAATGGTCTGCTCAGTTCTAAATGTAGTCTAAATGTATTGCTCAGTCTCTGGAGAACACACTATCACTGTCAAATAATATTTTTTGTTTTTATATTTTATTTTTGAGAGTCACAGTACATTTTTAAAGTTTTTTTTAAGCTGCTGCTGTTTATTCAGTATAGAGGTATATGTTGCATATGTTGCCTTCTTAACCAAAAGCTTTTAATCAGTCTCAATGCCAAATGGGTAATATTCATAGTATAAACACATTCTATTAATAAAATGTTTTACGCTTAAGTTATTAATAGCTGTAAAATGCATGCCAAATGAAACTTAATCTACATTATTCAATAATTTCTACAATGTTAAGTCTTTCACAGATTTATCTGTAATCTTGATTGTAAAACAATGTAATTATTGTGGTTCATGCTGTAATTACGTCCCATAACTGAAATGTTCTTTCACTGTTACATGTACATTATGTAGGTCCATTGCAACGAAGCCAACAGTTAATTCAGAGTGCCACAGTGTGTTTATCTCTCAGTAGGATTGTTTCTCATATTTATTGATCTAGGAAATGTTTTGCCATCTGTATAATAATTATTCTACTGCAGTAAAATGTGGGTCGATGTACACTCGTGTTTTTATGCTGTACATATCAGTTTGTATAAGATTAAAATAGAATTTAGATATTGTAAGATGTAGTTTTATGTATGTATGTTAAGGTTGTATAATCAAAATATTTAAAATATTGGTTATAAAGTCTTTAAGCAGAGTTGTTTATCTACACCAAATGTTGTCCAACAACTCCCTAACTGGAAAATAAATCCAAGCATTAATTGCATGTTTTAATAAATGTCCTTGAGTTTTATTGTGCACGCTTTTGTGTTAGTATCAAGACGTCTTGGTCAAGATGGGTGTGCATATGAAAAAGAACTTAAAATGTCAGGACAGTTGCACTGTAGTTTATATAATAAATTGGGTAAAGAGTAGGGAAGCACCAACAAAGATTTTAATCAGCAGTACCTCAAATAATGTTTACATCTCCTCTCTGACTTGGTCTTAGGTTATTCAAGTTCTTTCAAGATTCAGATCTCAGTCTCAGTCTTAAACCCTCTGTGAAATTAATCACATCTAGTAAGACATCTAATAATTACATTTTTTTAAATAGACATTTAATCACACCTCTGGCATCTTGTCTTACAATGGTACAATTTGTGGATTACATGGGGCTTTCTAGCTCAAATGAATACATTAAAAAGCTATTGTTGGCCCATACGCTGACTTACCAGCTGTATTCTGAAGAATAATTTAGTTATTACTACATTCATAGTGACAAAGAAAGTTATTATTTCATGATGGAGGCAAGACAATGTTCCTGAACTCCTGCATGGTCAGCTAAAGGTGATTTCTCCTTTTTTTAAAAATCATATTAGTAATTAAAATTTACCAAAACTCTTTAAAAAGGACAAGTAACTCAGCAAACACAATATTATGAAAAAACAACATTCCATTATTGCGGGCCTGAATGTTGGTGTCTGATTGCTTCAAAGCTTTGTTTGAATCTCCATAGATATGGAATCCTGCAACATTATTACAGTATTAATGTAATATATTGGCCACAACACATTGTGCTGGTGACGTGTGAAAATGATTATGGCATCCAAGTCCAGTCTACAATGTCAGACCGCAGAATAGCAAAGACACCATACCTGTGCAAATCACACGTGTAATCTTGTTATCGTCCGAGCTGACCGCCCACACTTGTCACACATGAACACATAACACGCTGCCCTCTTCTGACCCAGCAGTGGGTAAATGGGCTCTGCCTCAGTCACACTCATCCCCACTACTTTCAAGCTACAGTTTATTCCCATAGTCTTGCAGTTGTTAGCATTTAATAGATTCCAGGAAACACAAAGAAATATCATGTTCTTGCTATCACAACATTAAGTTACCTTTAATGTAAAATTATGCAATACAAATGGGTTGCCTCAAGTGTAATTACACATGGAAATGCTTTACAGTATGAAAGAAGTGGATAGAGAGAGACCGTATTGCAGAGTAGCACAGTAATGCACCAAGGCAAGGACTGTGAGAGTAAAAGTCCAAATATTGTGCACATATCTGGATTACTAAATGACAATGAAACATTTTAATCCATATTTCTTGAATGACATATTGTACTGAACTTTTTGGATACAGATGGACACCCCTCAAAAACAGGGGGGAAAGGTAGTTATTTTAAACCGTGCTCTTCCAAGCATCTGTTGGGTCTAAGAGGAGGAGTTGGGAGCACCAGCAGCCGGATTCACCGTGTGGTGAAGCACAAGGTGATCCCAACCTACGGTTGTGAGAGTGTTGGAGCCACCGTGGAGCCAGCACACACCTTTGACAAAGTCCTGGTGTCGTCGATCTCTAAGTCTACAGAAGAAGAATACATGATTAGTATTTTTTAAATGTATTTCTTTTAAATGGTACAGGAGATTGACCTGGTGTTTGAGTATGAAGTGCAAAGACTCACATTTCTCGCAGTTCAGAGTTCAGAACAGCGAGGGAACAATCATCACTTGTGGAGGCTAGCATGCAGGCACTGGGAGGAGAAAAAAGGAGTTACAATTTTGTAGAGGAGCAATGTAAGAGCGAATGACACTATGCCAGGATTTGTGTTTACCTATGTGTAGAGAAGGCGAGCCCATTAACTCTGCGGCTGTGGACGTTCTCCACCCGGGCCGGCTCTGTTCCCAGGAAATCCTTCATAGTCACTCTGCCCAGCTCATCACCTGAGGCACAATAAGCATGATCAAAAACACAGGGACTGCCAATTTAATGCATCTGTCAATCAATAATCTGCTGCTGGGCCTTACCAAAAGCAATGGTGCTTCTGTGGTGGGGATGCCAAGCTACAGTGGTAGGGGAGCAGATGGGGGACTCTATATCTGAGACAAAAACAAAGACAGCAATGGAATAGGCATCCTCAAAAAAAATTGCATCTTGACAAGATGTAATACCATAAAAATACCTACAAAGACTGTTAGATTCTGGGATCAGCAGTCACAGTGTTGTTAAATCAGCCAGACAATTAACCACCAGGTAGCTGGTTAGACACTTCTCTGTCAGCTATACTAATTTCCACTGTAGCAAAATGAATTCCACTGCCGTCAACAACTTGACAAACATGTATGAACCTGGTTGTTTAAGCTGGGACATGTTGCTCACCTATTCTAGAGGCTGGTTTGTTTGGCTTCCTCCTGTCCCACATCAGCACACGGCCATCCTGAGGGAGGGAGGATAACAACAGGATGAGTTTGAATGAAGACGAGTACAGTCTTACGGTTACCATCTTTATTACTGCTGGACTATCTGCTGATACACAGCATTTATTGTAGCTTTCTTGTGTTACAACACAAGAAGAAAACCAGTCCATCCTCATTAATATGCACATATATGCAGCAAGGTGATCCAAAACCTAGTTCCATCAGTTAGTGTATGTTACAGTATGTGTTGTCTTGCAAACTGTTGATTGTTATCTTACTTGACCACAGGAGATGAAGAGAGACTCGTCTGTAGGACTGCAGGCAACACAATTGACTGGCTGTGTGTGCACTGGAGGGTTAGAAAGAAGAGAAGTAAAAGAGACATTCAGTTGTGGTTTTTAACATCTTTATGAATGAGCATTTTCATTTTGCTTTTCATGTCAAAACCACATTCTTCCAATAAAACCATGTATTATGCAATTATACTTTCTAAATCACTAGAAAGCACAGTGTATTTTAATAATAGAATAAAGTGCAAAACATTTCAAAAATTCCTAGTTCTGCATCAAAGAGAATCACTTGTTCCTTGACGCATGGCAGAACTGAACCAATTTGACCAATTTGTATTGAAATCTGTTTAAAGCTTTTTAAGATATTGTGCAAATAAACAGGGAATGTTCTTGTGATTTACAAAGAGATTTATCTTTCTACTTAACTTTAGCAGAAAGATTTAAACTTTGTGACAAATATTTTTAAAAAAAAGCACTTTCCATTAGCCATTACTACTATCTAGCTATTCTGAGATCTCGATACTCTGCGGTTTTGAGATGTTCCCTTACCATTGTAGGTAGTGACAACCGTCTCCTGACTGAGATCCCAGACTTTAATTCTGTAGCGAAGAAAGGGAAAACGATGCATTGTGGTGAGAAAAGTAACTGACAAAATCATCATGCCAAAGTTTAAAAACATAAACAATCAACATGCTTCTGTTCTGCAACTCTATATGTAAAATAGGGTTCTAACCGACAGTCCATGCTGCCGGTGACAGCACTGCTTGCTCCAGTAACTGGGCTCACTGAGGTGACAATGTGGTCGTGCTCATGTTTGGTGAAGCGGTTCACCAGCAGGCGCTCGTCCTCTGCCAGTTCCCAGAGCTCCAAGGCACCTGCACAGGAACCAGTCAAACAAAATCCAGTTTAACATTCAAGTCTCAAGAACAGTGCATGATTCATAATTGCTATGAATCTGCTTCTTACCCGAGTCTGATGCAACAACAACACCCTTTTCTGATACCCATTTGACATCTGTGACTCCAGTCTCAGTCTGCACACCAGCTTTGCAGAGCTCCTCATTGGGGGCCTGCGCAGGGTCACTGTAGATCCACACAGACCCCTGCCAGGTCCTGCCAGTGAGGCTGGAGGCACCGAGCAGCAGAGTGCCATCTGTGAACAGAGCCAGTGAGAAAAATACATTAAAAACAACTATATTTTAATGCTATTTTGACAGTTAACTAAACTGTATTGTTAATTATCAATTCGGCCAGCATCCAATTCACGGATTAGCTCATATTTAAGCTGCAAAATGCAATTTGTGTTGACATGTATTTATTACTTTCTAGCCACCTGCAGCAAAATAAAGAACCTAGCTGGGATGCTGAGCTCGTGCAAACCTTTTATAACCAAAACTGTTGTTTATTTAACATTTTGCCGTGTTGTATATACCCCCAAATATACCAGAGGACCCTTGCACATCAGTACAGATGTAAACAGACTCAGACTAATAATAACCAACTAGCTGCACCACGTGTTTACCTGTGTAACCTTCAGCTAGCTTGCCTTGTTACCTACCTGCTCTGTACTGCGCCGAGGACAGATGCTTCTCCATGCATGCTGGAGCATTGGGGGGTATGTTCCATCGGTTTTCCTTGATCATGCTAGTATCTACTGCACCTTTCATTCAGATGGCGCACTTGAATTTTTCCAATATGATTTTCCCAACAACTTTAGCGCGGTTTCTACGTTAGCTAGCTAGCGTTACAGTTTTCTTGCAGAGACACCACCGTTTTCGTCTTTGGTTTATTTGGGAAAGATTATTTATCGTATCCTAAAATCACAATGATGTCCCTGTTCCGTGAGAAACTACAATATGTAATGGAGCTAAAGTTGTCGTTTCAAGAATGAATGAACGAGTGAACAGCGACACATGGGACCGATGAACATACACTTCCTGCTCCGGGTCTCTTCTTCTTCGTCTTCGTCTTCGTCTTCTTTGAGGGTTTACGGCATTTGGTGTCCTTGATGGTGCATTACTGCCATCGCCTGGGGTTAATTAGGTTATTTCATTCATTTGATTTGATTTATTTAATTTTCTGTCAAAAACAACATGCACATAATACACTTGTACAACTAATCACAAAAAAGCAGAGACAAGAAGAAAACCAAAACAAACAAGAAAAACACAGATTCAATCCAACATGGAACCTAGACATGTGAAGACAAAACATGAAATAAAATAAAACTTACTATAAATATATATAACACAAACAAGGTGTTTTGCATAAAATGTAAGCATGACACAGGATGAAAACACTAAAAGTTAAAATAACTTGTTTTCATAGAGGTTGTTGCCTGTCTCTTAATTTTTACAAGTAACCCAAGTTATCCACCAAAATCAAACCATCTTCTGCTTGTCCACAACCCCCATAACACCAGTTTTCATGTATTGTGTGTATTATGTTTTCTTCTTACTTGTCATAATGGCAGAGAGCAAACCCATGTGCATACACACCTCCATGCACTGAAATGTTAATTTTACCGTGTTAACTTTCACATGGCTTACATGGGCCTGGGCAACATGAAATCTCTTTCAAACCTTGTACCCAGAAAAATAACACTCTCTCTCCTATCAAGAGAAAATTTAGAAATATGCTCGATGTTTTATTTTAGCGTCTATACTTAATGTTATAGTAGTGCTAAAGATGGTCTTCACCAAGAAATGAAGCCATGTCTTCGAAAACAGAGATGTATCTCTACTGAATACATCAGATATCAAGGTTAATAACATTAGGAACATCAGACAGCATCAACCTTGTTTCAAAGTACAATTTCCAATTTTACCTTATATATGAATATTACCCAATGACACATCACCTTGTCCTCTCAACATAGTACTTTATGTTTACTTCCTGTTTAACAACTTGAAATTGAATTTTCTTTCCTTGGAATACAACTCATTTGGTCAATAGTTTTCACTGGCTTGACTTCAGACATTTCCCTGATCTTAAATGGCACTATACAGTTAATCCTTCTCTTGCCTGTTTATTGTGATGTTGTGACACTTAAATTACATTCTAGACTATAATTTTTGCTTTCATTGACACAATTGGTCATATCTCAAAAATGTGGTATAACCTGCCCAAGGCCGTGGGAGTGGCAACCGCGAATCCTACTTAAGGGTGCATGAAATAATGAAAGGAAAATCCCTCTCTTTCTTTGTGAACACCTTGCAGGTGATTATCTCCTTCGATGTGCGGCTCCTGTCTGGTTCTTCCTCAAAAATCAAATGACAATCTTCTGTCTTGACACTGTCATTGATATTTTACTGCAGCTGGCATCCTTATTATCATGCAGGCTGTAGTGTTTCTTATTTTTACTTCCTCATTCTTAAATATGCAGACAGGAAACCTATGTAATATTTGCATGTGTCTGTCTAGAGCTGGCCAGCAGGAGTCATGGAGAAAATCTCCCCAACACATTACTGACTCTGCAACATATTTCAAGTCATTGCATTGTCTGTCAGAGCAAAAGTACAACTTGTAAACTGCTGAACAAATGTAGGCTACATACCACTGTTACATCTATTGGACCAACCAGACTGAATTAGAAAATGCGAGGAGGGAGCCATTGAGGACATTTTAAAGCCTTTAATCTTTTCACATGTAGTTGACAAGTGACCATTTTTTTGTACCCATTTCCCTGTCAAGTGCTACAGTAGTTACATGTTTGAGTGTTGCAGAACTGTAGTTTGCAACTTTTTTGGCTTGTGACCCCTTAAAATGAAGCAATGTCTACTTGTGACCCGTTGTCACCACCTCCATATGTCAACAAAAGAGTGATTTCGTCCCTGTTTTATTTAAATGATTTTTAGAGGTCTGAATAGGTGAAATTATCCAGTAATTCACAAGAGCTGATTGTGATTATCAGAACATTTACAATACATCAGTCACCACGTGAACAAGTTTTGAACTCTGAGCTGAAAACATAGCAATAAATAATAAAATAATATCAAGTCACCAATAGGCTATAGCTCACTAGTACTTAAAAACTGTGCACCAATGTGGTACCATTACCTCCACGGGAATGGGCTAGGTCCACTTATTACTGAGAAATCTGACAAAAATATTTTCCTATTGTCTTTATGATGGCTTTACATATGTGGCTTGAATACAAGATCAATTCTGATCAACTTCAGGAACCAGTCAGAGAACCATTCAGCCAGCCAAATTGTGCTTTTATGGTCGTTTCGAATTGTAATGATGCGTTTGGTGACATGGCAACAGTAAATGTTTCCATGAGAACCTGTAACTTGAAGAAAGAATAGCAGATCACAATATGATTTTAAACAGGATTCATGTCTGTGAAAATGAGTAGCCTACTCGACATAGCTGATGTAGTTTTATGTAGGTTACTGTGAGGCGACAGTGTTAACCCCTGTTACACCGTGTCGCCTCGAATTTCAAGCAACAGGAACTCTCTTGGGCTCAATGCGCAATCAGCGACGTCAACGATATGGTTTCTAAATAGTAAAAGTGGTCACCATTATGCGACCTTTTTTTTAAACAAATCCCACATTAAAGTGAGAAAAAGGAGAACGAATCATTATAATTAAGTAAAATGCACGTATAACTCACAGTCTATGGAAACTTGTAACTACGTCGAAACCATGTACGCTTTTATTCTGGAGGTGAAGAAACGGAAGTGGCAGTTGAATTGTTTCTAACTTCACACTTCTGTCCCGCTGTCTAAAATCGATAAGTGATTGGCTTTTTTGATGGTTAAGATTTTGTGGGTCTAGTAACGTGCTCACTGAAGGTAAGCACACAACTATGTCAAGTGGACTGAAATATAAACTGGAATATTTTCCATCAACTGTCGTCGATTTACTTAACGGTAACGTTAGTTAGCTTTGTAACGTTAGACGTTGTTACGGTGAAGCCTTTGTCTCGGCGCTGACTAGATGATGTTGAAGGCTAACCGTTAACTGTAGCTAACGTTAGCTGTTCTGTGGTCTGTACCTGTCCACATTGAGTGACAGGTACGTGGACAGCTGCTGCTCTCTGTGTTAGCTTATTGCTGATGTGGGCACACTGGACTGCAGTTTGTGCGCAGCTAGATGACATTAGGGAGAGCGGTTAACATTTTTGGTCAGTCAAAGCTCCAGACACGCAATCATCATTGGTGTCCTTTGATATAAATGTAATTCCAGGTGATGATAGTCAGCTAGTGTGGTTGTCACCTTTCATAATCTGACAATAAGGAACATAAAACCTACAATGAATTGCTTATGTCTGTTGCCATTTGAGAGGAGAATTTATCAAAATTTAACACGCGTGTCCAGTTGTCTGAAGTAAAGCATTTAATTAGGGTTCAAAGGTCATTCGGGGTGACATGAAATTACTCATCATGCATGACATGGGGGTATCTCCCATCCCTATGGCCCTGCTTCTAATACACATATTGTGAGCATTTAAAATGGTATATTCTGTGACTTACAATAAAGTAAAATATTAATCTAACTTCAACTAAAATATTCTAACTTTTTTAATTTGAAAGATTTCTACCATCCTGACAAATTTTGTCATGTTTCCTCAGAAGTAAGAAAGGGAGGGGTCCTTTCTCCCCATTTCAAAGAACTACATGTAAAAGTGTAGCTGTAAAACATAAACGGGTTAATGAAAAGTACAATCCAGAGACAGAAACATTATCCGCACCTAAAGGCCCTTTTTAATGGAAATTTAGTGGAAATTTTGACATGTCACAGTAGGGAAAAGCTCAGGTCTAAATTATAAAATGAATGATGGCTGAATTCTATTTAGCTGCTTCCAGGGTCATTCAATTGCTCACTAGGACACTTGAATAGAACACAGTCATTGTTAATGTTATTAATAACACCTGTGCTTTTCCTACCACAACGAATCTGAAAAACCCTATTATATATATATATATATATATATATACAGTCTATGTTAATGACAAATAGGGGTTTCAGAGCACACGTTTTGATTTGTTGTGGTAGGAATGACCACAAGTAAATATTGATTTTCTGCCCGTCTGTATGTAATGTCCACCAGCTTCTGACTTCTAGCAAACACTGCTGAATAGTAGAGCAACGTTCTGCCAGCTCTAGCTATAGTTATAAAATAAGATCTGTAGTCATGTTTTTACAATGACATTTGTTTTACAACTAGGAACAATATTTTGTGAGTAATCATTAAGGAATGGCGCAACTTCCCCACCTCAGAGAGGCACTATTTTGTATTATGTGGCATTGGAAAACTGAGTATGTAATGTTTATAGCTCTAATGTAAGATGTTCTACATGTAGTGACACTTGTTGTTTTACTGGCTCTTCACCTCAGGGGTTCGTCATGGCCTTGAAAAGGAAAAGGGCGACATCCCCCTCTAGCAGTGTGAGTGGAGGAGATTTTGACGATAGCCAGACTTCATCGTTAGTGTCTTCAATTGGGAGAAAGAGGAGAAGGACCTCAAACATTCCAACTGTGGATCCTGTAATTTTTACAAATTTCAGTTATTGTTTTTCCTTTAACATACTGTCAGAATTATTCTACCTACACAGATTAAGTTGTTAACATGGGAGAGGATGTGGATATTTTTCAGTGTTTAATGCTTGCCTTGCAGATTGCTGTATGTCATGAACTGTACAACACAATCAGAGATTACAAGGATGACCAGGGCAGGATGTTGTGTGAGCTGTTCATCAGAGCCCCCAAACGAAGGTGAGGATAGGGATTAGTGGTCATTAGATATGTGCACATAATTATGGTAATTCCTTTTAGATATTTTAACACAAACATTAGAGGCAGAAAATGTACAAGTCCCCATTTCTTACAGGAATCAACCAGACTATTACCACGTGGTGTCTCAGCCTATTGACATGATGAAGATCCAGCAGAAATTAAAGATGGAGGAGTATGATGATGTTGAACAACTCACCAGTGACTTTCAACTGTTATTCAACAATGCAAAAACATATTACAAGGTAAAAAAAAGAAAAGAAAAAAGAAACATATTAAAAGGTAAAAATTCTGTATACGTCTGTGGGGAGAAAATACAATTATGTCTGTGCATGCCACTGGCTATGCACCTACATGAATATGTATTGCTTGTGTCTGTCTAGTCTGACAGCCCTGAGTACAGGGCAGCCTGTAAACTGTGGGACCTTTACCTGCGAACCAAGAATGAATTTGTTCAGCGAGGCGAATATGATGAGGATGATGAAGATGTGTACGATGCACAAGACAACCCCGGAGGGTCCACTGAGGATGAGGTGACACTCATTACTGTTAACACAGATTTATTATGACCCTTCATTCAGTGCATGCTGCTAATAATACTAATCTTATTGAAAGTATGAGCTTTTTCCATTACACAGACTTACCATACCATGTTAACAACTATGTTGTCTTATAAATACATGATTTTTAATGCTTTAATGAGCTGCATTGCTTGTTATGCTATGTTTTTATATACCTTATTGAGTTTAAGGGGACGCTATGCAGCTCAGATGCCTCTTGTTACAAGATTCTGTTGGTTGTATCGAATATAATATAAAAAGTGAAGCCACACGGAAAGCAAATTTATTTCACGCCACTGACAGATTTAAATTTTCAGTTGTTTTAAGGAAAACAGTATCATATAATATTTAATAGTTATTATTGTAGACTTGATTTTCAGTATAGTTTGAGTGTATATACAGTATACTGTATATCACTGAGAGTGATGCAGCATTTCCTTACCTAAACTGCGTGACCACTTGTGTGTGACAGAGTGCACCTACCTGCCTGAAAGAGGTCCTTGAGCAGCTCCTTGATGCTGTGGTTTCTTACACTGAGCCCACTGGCCGTCTGGTCAGCGAGCTGTTCCAGAAGCTTCCCTCCAAAATGGTATGAGCACCTTCAGCATGATTTAAGACTTTATCAATAAAAGGAGTGACTTGGCTTTGATGTGTACTTTGCCTTTTTCATTTAGCAATACCCAGATTATTATGCCATCATTAAGGAACCAATAGACCTGAAAATCATTGCTCAAAAGATTCAGGTAAGCGACTACACCTCCTACATCAAATATGCATTATTATTCATTTTTGTATATTTACAACATTTTGTTGATAAAATGTCCAATCAATGTATCTGCTTTTAGTTGGGCCACTACAGGAGTGTCGGTGCAATGGCTAAAGATATAGATTTGCTGGTCAAGAATGCCAAAACTTACAATGAGCCTGGATCACAAGTGTTTAAGGTGAGTGTGGAACTGAGAATATGATACACGTGCGATGTCATTAGCAGTGTTTGACGTACATACCTATGGCCTACTCATGTATTTCAGGATGCAAACACCATCAAAAAGATTTTTGCACAGAAGAAGTCTGAGATGGAACATGGAGAACCAATCAAGTCTAGCATTCGAATCAGGTAAATAGAAGACACCACTGGGAATAATGTGGAATAAAGTCATGTTAATGTTTGATTTTAACTCTGTCGCTCTTCGTCTTCTGTCTGTCTCTATCAGGAATAGAAGGTCTGCCCAGGGAGACCGCCTTTCAGCTATCACCATGGCTCTTCAGTACGAAAGTGATGAGGAAGGCATACTCTCTGGTACATCTTCACCTCATTATCTTAGGCTCATCAAACAGACACGTGCATCCACTGGGCATTGATGAAGATGCTCTGAAGACTGAATTGTTGTAATTGATAGGTGTGTCATTATTTATTGATCTTTTCCTGTATTCCTCAGGTTCTGTCCACTATGATGAAGGGGAGTCTGAGGCAGAGAGTATGACCTCTAACATGGACATGAGTAATCCCATCTTCCAGCTGTATGAGGCTGTGCGGGGTGCGAGGAACAGCCAGGGCCAGCTG
Source organism: Macquaria ambigua (assembly GCA_008360985.2). Lineage (NCBI taxonomy): Eukaryota > Metazoa > Chordata > Actinopteri > Centrarchiformes > Percichthyidae > Macquaria > Macquaria ambigua. The sequence goes on along the minus strand of VMKM01000007.1, from coordinate 556,343 downwards.
ATCTCTGAGCCTTTCCTGCAGCTGCCCTCCAGGAAGGACTATCCCGACTACTACCACCAGATCTGTCAACCCATCTGCCTCCATCAGATCAAGTATGGCAGAACTAGCACTGATCTAAGTCTGTGTGTGTTTTCATGTGTCTGTGTCAACAATGGAAAGACAAATTTAGTACTCAACAACACTGAAATCTGTTTTTTTTCCACCCTTAGTGGTGTCACCACCTGAATTCAACGCTGATTTAATATGTTTTGACATACTTTTTTACATCAAAGTGGATTTTGTTATTTAAATCCCTTTAAGAGTTAATCAAAGATGGAAAGTCCATTGGCAAAAAACGCCTCTTAGAAAATAAAGTATTCAGTATTGATTTGGGGGGTTAAAACAAATTTATGTTAGATATTTCTGTATTTCATTTTCAATTTATTTTGAAAGAAAAGCATGTTTTTATTGTCATTATGTGATATTTTTGCATAGTTTGCATGTGAATATAGATCTGTTTTATCAAGTGAATTTTAGGTTACCTTTTAAAATGTCCTCACAAATAAAATGTATTAAAATAAATAATACAATTAATTAGGACTTTTTATTAGCTAGATTGAATTGTTTCAACAGATGCTGTGAATTTAGCGTCAGATAACACATCTACCAGAAAAATGTAATATGTCCTACATCAAGTAGTTTGTTGACAGTGGAAGAGGTTAGTAGCAATAATATAGAAATTTGCCTTTTTATACAAACTTTGAAAGCAAGTTTTCCAAGCAGAAATTTATCAGAATTTACAAACGCCACTTTGATGCAAACCCATTCTGCTTATGCTTCATTTTTTCTTTTGTAATTTGTTCATGTTTTCATCATTGATTTGTTTTATTTTGTTTCACCAACATTCTCTCTTTTTATTTTCTACCCCTACTACGGCATCACACACACTCACTGTACAGTACAGTATTTCTGTGCCCTCCTTCCCAAATGTGAGAGCCCGTAATTCCCCACAGGAACAAGATGAAGAACAATGAATATGAGAGCGTTGAGCACATTGACTCCGATCTGACGCTGATGTTTGAGAATGCCAAACGCTACAATGTTCCTCACTCGTCCATCTACAAGCGTGCACTCAAACTCCAACACATTCAGCAGGTCAGTCCAAATGTACACAATGTACACAATGTATGCATCTGTGTTGGATTTTTCTTTTTGTGTTCTTGAAAACTAAAGATGCTGATTACCAAAGTTTCAAATTTTTGAGAGACATTGTAACCATTTGATATGGTGTATATATATGTTACCTGTAATCTGTCTAGATGAAGAGAAAGGAGCTTTTACAGAGAGATGATGACGATGGAGACAGCATGCTCTCCTCTGCCACGTCTGACACCAGTAGCACAAAAAGAAAAAGGTTTGCACTTTGTCACATTTTACTTGCCCAACTCTATGTGGGCACTTTAGTTTATTTTGTGCGTGGAGGTAGAGTGACAGTTGACTTGCATTTTCTTTCTAGTCACAAGAAGAATACAAAGAAAAACCGAATGAAAGTTCTCTTTGCTGCCGTGGCTGAGGCTCGAGAAGCTGGCACTGGTCGGAGACTGTGCGACCTCTTCATGGTCAAGCCCTCGAAGAAGGACTATCCCGACTACTACAAGGTCATCCTGGAACCAATGGACCTCAGGACCATTGAGCACAACATCCGCTCAGACAAGTACATGACTGAAGATGCAATGGTGGAGGATATGAAGCTGATGTTCCGCAATGCTCGACACTACAATGAAGAAGGCTCCCAGGTAAGATCTGTTTGGTATTTGTATTTGCCTTTCATTGGTGCTTTTTAAGTATTCTAATTTCTTTCTCCTTAGCTTTTCTGAGACCTTACAAGTCTGAAAAGCACATTTGTTTCATGTTGTAAAGAAAAGTCTACTTATGAATTAGTCTTAAAGTGGACAGATAATCTAGGAATGGGAAATATGATTGTTAACAAAGGTCAGAATTAACTTTAAGGAACCAGGAGCTACTCATGATGAACTTCTTTGTTGTGTTCAAGGTCTACAATGATGCTGACATTCTAGAGAAGATTATGAAAGACAGACGCAGGGATCTTGGGCCAGCGACAGATGATGATGACATAATGTCCCCAAAGTTGAAAATAAGTATGTCACTTAGTCAGCCAGATTTACTTCACTTGACTGAATCAAATCCAAGCAATATGTTTGGGTGGGAAGGTTGGTTATCATTAACACACATACACTTTATTTGATTGCAGGAAAGAACAGCATTACTCTGAAGAAGTCCAAGTACTTAACACCCTTACAGCAGAAGCTGAATGAGCTTTATGAGGCCGTAAAGAACTACACAGATAAGCGGGGCCGTCGCCTCAGCACAATCTTCCTGCGGCTGCCATCTCGTGCCGAGCTGCCGGATTACTACATTGCCATCAAGAAACCTGTGGACATGGAGAAGATCAAGAGCCACATGTTGGCTAATAAGTACCAGGATGTGGACGCATTGGTGGAGGACTTGGTGCTCATGTTCAACAATGCCTGTACTTACAACGAGCCTGAGTCTCTGATTTACCGCGACGCTCTTATGCTGCACAGGGTGCTGTTAGAGACAAGGCGCGACCTGGAGGGAGGAGATGACGCCCATGTGCCCGATGTGCCCCGCCTCATCCAGGAACTTATCCGCAGCCTCTTTGTCTCCGTGCTTGGTCACCAAGACGACGAGGGTCGTTGCTACAGTGATTCACTCGCTGAGATTCCCGCCGTAGATCCTGCAAATCCTGACAAGCCACGACTCAATTTTGAGATTATCAGGACTAATGTAGATCAAGGGCGTTGTAAGAGGCTGGATGTGTTCCAGGACCATATGTTTGAGGTGCTGGAAAAGGCCAGACGATTAAATAGGTGAGGTACTGTTGACCATCCTGTACAAAATAAAATCATTTGTCTAATCATCTTTTTATGCTTTGATGTTGTAGGGTTATTGTATTAAAAGAGAGCCAAAGTTGTGTTACACCATATGTTCATTACAGGACAGATTCCGAGATCTTTGAAGATGCTGTGGAGCTGCAGCAGTTCTTCATCCGGATCAGAGATGAGCTGTGTAAGAACGGAGAGATCTTGATGTCTCCTGCTCTCAGTTATACCTCCAAACATCTGCATAGTGATGTGGAAAAGGAGAAGAAAGAGAAACTTCCCAAGGAGTTTGAGGAGGACAAAATCAAGAGGGAAGAGGAAAAAAGGGGTATTCTGTTGAATATATATTAAATGTCACAGCACATAGAAGCTCTATCATGCGTTGTCTCGTGCATATACTGTGGTATTGTTTCACTGAGTCAGTTGTGAATTCCCAGAAGCTGAGAAGAGAGAGGACTCTGTTGGAGGATCATGGCAGTCTAGCCTGCAGCGCACATACAGTCAGGACTGCAGCTTCAAAGACAGTATGTACCATGTGGGAGACTACGTATACGTGGAGCCTGCAGAGCCAAACCTCCAGCCTCATATCATCTACATTGAGCGCCTTTGGCAAGACGACACTGGTCAGTCTCATTACTGCTCTAAGCAGACAAAATTTTGTATTTTTTTGTAAGAAAAGCCTATTGATATTTTCTGCTAGATGTTTTTGTTCCATACATTATCTTCAGTTAGTGTTCCAGTTCTGTAAGACATCATTTTTTTTTATTGAGACCAGTTCTAATTCATTCAGTTTTTTCCACCTTTAATAAATGCAGGTGAGAAGTGGCTGTATGGCTGCTGGTTCTACAGGCCAAATGAAACATTTCATCTCGCCACAAGGAAGTTCTTAGAGAAGGAAGTTTTTAAGAGCGATTATTACAACAAAGCTCCTGTCAGCAAGATTCTGGGCAAATGTGTGGTCATGTTTGTGAAGGTAAATGCTGTCTTTTTCCTATATGTTTGCTAGGTATAGGTTTTGTTTTTGAGCATTGGCTGTTTGAATGTGTATTGAGTGTTGATCAAGTATTTATTGTGTGTGGGATTCAAGGAGTACTTCAAACTTCACCCAGAAGGCTTCAGAGCCGAGGATGTCTATGTCTGCGAGTCGCGCTACTCTGCCAAGTCCAAGTCCTTCAAGAAGATCAAGATGTGGGCCATGCCCTTGAGCTCTGTTCGGTTTGTTCCCAGAGAGGTCCCCCTACCTGTCGTCCGTGTGGCATCCATGTTTGCTCCCAAACAAGAGGAGAAACCACCAGAGATGGCTGATGAAAGCAAAATGACAGATAGTATTGTAGACAAGGTAAAGGACAGTTGTTGTTTTTTCCATAAAAAATGACGAGTACATGTAAAATAATGCAGATGACTGTCAGGAAAATCATTTGTGTCTGCAGGAGAGGGAGGATGTTCAAATGGACATGACCAATGGGGAGCCAGGGTGTCAGTACTACGAGCAGCTCTGCTACAACAACCTGTGGCTGAAACTGGGAGACTGTGTTTACATTGGCTCACATAGACTAGTGCGCCACCGAGTGGGCAGGTAGAGTAAATGCATTTAAACGCTTTACAGTGCATGCTTACAATATACTGTATTTGAATGGTTGTGTATGCTCAGTAGGGGATGAAAGCATTTAGTTTAAACTTCACAAACGCTAATATTTTGTTAAATTTCTATAAGCATTTTCTTAATTAAAGGCATACATGCAAATTAGTGCAAAAGGCCTCGGTGCTTTCCTTTCAACTGACTATGGGACACATGTCACCTCCTTCCTGTCAATCATGGACAGAGGAGCTCTATCTTGTGGTATGGTTGGAAAATGTGGAACACAGGGAGCTTGGTGCAATGGTATGATAGCGTGTTGGTAGTGTAATATAATATACAAAGGTTCTCTGGTTTTCAATCTATCTAACGCAGCTTATTTATAAAAATATATTGAACAGGATTGAGAAAATGTGGATGCGAGACGGAGCAGGCTACTTCTTTGGTCCAATCTTCATCCACCCAGAGGAAACCGAGCATGAGCCCACTAAGATGTTCTACAAGAAGGAAGTGTTCCTTAGCAACCTGGAGGAGACTTGTCCTATGACCTGCATCATAGGTACCGTACCAACACTTTGTTTTCACAAATGCTGCAGTGTATAAAGTTCCATGTATGTTGTTGATAGAAATTATTGAATGCATTTAGTGAGTCAGTTGTCTTGTTTCACAGGGAACTGTGTAGTGTCGTCCTTCAAAGACTACCTGTCATGTCGGCCAACTGAAGTGCCTGAGGAGAATGTTCTGCTCTGTGAGAGCCGCTACATTGAGAGTGAGAAGCAGATGAAGAAGTTCAAGGGTCTTAAGCGCTTTTCACTTTCTGGGAAGGTGGTGGAGGATGAAATCTACTATTTTAGGTGGAAATCCTTTACATACTTTAAATGAATTAACTGTTAATGTTACTGTTGGCAGTGGGAAAGGAAAGACAACATTTTTTGTTAAAGAACTACAAAGTAAACATGCACTGATCCTAAATACAGAAATCATTTAATCCTTGGTTGTGTTCCTTTATGATTGTCTGTGCCTGTTTTCCAGTTGAATGAAAGAAGAGCTTAACGTACGGCAGCCAGTTTGTCCTAAATAAAGGATTTATTTGGAAAAGGTGGATAAATTGCACAGTATATTGCACAGTATATTTTTCTGATTGTCTTATACAGGAAGCTCATAGTGCCCCAGAAGGAGCCATCCCCTCTGCTGGACAAGAAAATTGAGGAACTGGAGGCTAAGTTTGCTGATATGACAGATGAAGAGCTAGAGGATCTTGGGGATGATGATGGCGACCTCGGGGACCAGTCTCTTCCTCGAATGCAATCTTCCATGTCTAGTGACATGGATATCATGCCTTACACTCCTCCGCAGGTCAGGGTGGAAGTATATAATTAAAAATGCAAATTTCCTCTGCAAACTAACCAGTGATAATGTGACTTGGTTGTGGTTTTGGTTGCAGTCCACGCCGAAATCCATAAAGGGCCTTTCAAAGAAGGAGGGCTCAAAGCGGAAGATCAACATGAGCGGCTACATCCTGTTCAGCAGTGAGATGCGAGCGGTCATCAAAGCCCAGCACCCAGACTTCTCCTTTGGGGAGCTGAGCCGCCTTGTTGGCACAGAGTGGAGGAACCTAGAGAGCTCCAAGAAAGCAGAATACGAAGGTGAGCGGAACTTATTTTAAATTGTAGTCTTTATCCAGATTGTTTGTGTTTCAAGAATTGTGAACCATGTAAAGTTAACACCCTATGCTCGTCTTTATTGCGTCGCAGAGCGAGCAGCTAAAGTGGCCGAGCAGCAGGAGCGTGAGAGGGCCCAGCATCAGACGTCCCCTAGAGCAGGTACCCCAGTAGGGGCACTGATGGGGGTGGTGCCTCCCCCAACCCCCATGGGGATGCTAAATCCCAGCATGACGCCTGTGTCAGGTAACCCCTCATAGATGCAGATGGATCCCCAGTGTACACTAGAAGGCTGGAATAAGAAGCTGAACTGCTAGTTTTATTCACATTTTTAAGTTTCCTAATCACAGCATGCTTGTGATGTGGCAGTGTCATGATTTAATTTTATGTTGCCTCTAACAGCATTTGATAAGCCCAAACCTTGATTGCTGTACAGTGCTCTTTATTCTTCAACCTTCACATTGTGTTCGACTCCACATATCTGTATGTGAATGCTGAAGATGAAGTGGAAAGGTTACTGTACACTATTTGAAGATTGGGACTTACAAATGAATTAGTGCTTGACAGTAGTGCATGTGCACCAAGTTGTTTTCATTGTGCATTTTTCATTTGCGTTCCCACTCATATCCATCATAATGATCTGCTGATTAAATGAAAGCATATATATATATATATATATATATATATATATATATATATATATATAAACATATTTCTGCATGCTTGGCAGTGAAGTAGATATTGCATGTTTGACTGATGCATGTTGCTGTCTTGTGTTACTACTGTTCCTTCCTAACAAGGTATGATGGGTGCATATAGGTCAGCTATGATGCCCCTGCAGGGCCACGTTGAAGGCATGGTTAGTATGACTGGCATACCACCACATCACATGGGGGTGCCTGTCTTTCCCCAACATCTCCTGCCCATTATGCCTGGGTTTCCTGGAATGCTATACTTTGGTAAGAGTGCTGTCATAGCCACCCCACCTGCCACGCAGTTGTTTCCTGTCTACCAATCTGACTCGCTGGAGGGGCTACCTGTACCAATAGGCTGAGGTTCTTTGAGTTGATGACTAGTCATTTGAGAGCATACAGCCTCAACTGGGGCTTGGTTGTTTGTCCTGCTCATTACCAGTAGGCTTGTTGGTAATAAATTCAGTGTCTCCAATCAGCAAAACCTGATATTTTAATGAATATATTCATAATTGGCATTCCTAAATGCTCTGATGTAGATTAAAATGACTCGGGTTAATTTCAGTACTAGACTTTGAATGTAGTATTTGTAATATAAACCAATATCAAGTGGGCCGCTGCACTTTTTGACAGTGTCTTGATGTTGAATTTCCCCACAGGTGTCCATGTGGGAGGTGGACCTGGAGCAGGAAACATTCATGGATCCCAGGTAATCTATAAGGCTCGGTAAGAAAGTAATCATTGCAAACCATTTGTAAGATCAGAGGTTAGATGCATGTTGCTGCTTTGATGCAGATCTGTGTGTTCAGAAAAGGATATGAGACTCCTGGATAACATCAAGAAGTTCATTAGGTGAAGTTTACCTATTCTAAAACTTTTTCTAGTTTCGTCAAATCTGGCATAGTCGTCTTAGATTCAGAGGCGGGGCAGGTCTACTGACTGTTTGTGGGCCCTCTTCCCCAGTGACTGAATAATATTGCACTAGTTCACAGTTTATCATTTTAAGCCCTGTATAATATTACTGTAATATCCCTATCATAATTCTGATTGAACTTAGAACATATGTGGTATAGTTTAGTAACTTACAATGAGTTTAAGATACTGCACTACTTAAAGTACCACATTCTAGCATATAATTTCTAATATAATTTTAAAATACTCATATAGTTACCCAGTATTATCTTAATATTCATTTATCATATCATACTGTTTAACTACAGTATGAATAAATCAGCAGTGTTGCCAACTTATCCCTTACGCTAAGATTAACAAACCAGTTTGCAGCCACAAATCCACAACACTAAACTAGTTTGTCTGTTACTGTCATGCTCGCAAACAGACAAACGCACACACAGAAATATATTTTTTTACTTACCCAGCTCTGTGTTTCTCAGTGATGTCTGGTTCAACTCCAAGATAATGAATTATTCAGTTAACACCAAACAACAAACTAAATACAAGTTAATGTCCAGTTATAGATGTCTGATCTTCTGTTTCATGCTGGCAAACCTGCCAATGACTCTAGAAAAAATCAGAAGAACACACGACAAGGTTTGCCAAAACAAAAAACTTCTCTGCCTTAACGCGTCTGTGCACCAGATGTTTTCCATTTTGCAGTAGTTTAGCCTTTGTAGACTGTAGAACAGTATCCCTGAAAAAAACGCAAAGCAAAACGAAGGTCAGGGGTCCCTTTATGGGGTACCAGACAAACAACACTGTAGGAACAAAACAATGCCACCAGAATAGAGAGGTACAGGAAAACGGCAAATGCATAGCCGCATACAGTACTGACTGTTTTAAATCAGTAAAATGTGTGTTTTTTTAAAATTTTTTTTTATGGAACATAGGGCTTCTTTATTGCCCCCTACCCCATAAAAACCCACTATTGCTTAGATGGCAAACCTTGTGCTTAAAGCCCTAATCAACAGACCATGTACAACCACTAAGTGACATTTGTGACGTTTGGGCACACACACCAGTTGCAGGTTGGGGCTTTAATTAGATCAAACTATTGATGAAGATTAAATGCTGTGTGAATTCCGATCTGAATCAGAGAAATAATAGAGTTCTAATAATATCTAATATTTTCATCAGATGGGTTTGATGGGCCCAGGGCAGCAGGCTCCACCACCGTACCCAGGACAAGGCCAGATGGGACAACCTGCACTCCAGCAGCCCTCCACCCCAGTGTTTGTGTCCCCACCAGCCAAGTCTCAGCGGCTGCTCCACTCTGAGGCATACCTCAGATACATCGAGGGCCTTACTCCAGAGTCCTCCACCATTAGCAAGTGGGACCAAGCTCTTTCAGGTTAATCTTGTTTTTTGATTGCAAGTGATTAAGTCGACATAAAATGACGACCACAATGGCTAACATAGCTCAGGAGATGTGTATTTCTGGGTCTTGCTTATCCAATTTTTATCAGTAACCCCCTGATTTGAGTATTAATTTATGCACTAGGCTTTCAATTGTTTTTGTAATAATTTTGCGATGGTGCTCTTAGGATGCAAGACATATGCACTGAAATTTTTTTTACACGCTAATTAAAACCTTTAAAAGAATATTAACATCATATTCAGTAATCCTAATGTTATTAACAAATTAATGTAAAATGGTGAAAATTCCCAGACGTGTAATTTTTATGTTTTATTTGTGCACTTTCAGTTCAAAAACAAGATGTGCGCCTGACAAAAGAGCAAGAGAGTAGACTACCATCCCACTGGCTGAAGAGTAAGGGGGCCCACAAGACAATGGCAGATGCACTTTGGCGACTCCGTGACCTGATGCTGCGAGACACCCTAAACATCCGTCAGACGCACAACCCGTAGCATGCCCGTATTCTGAGCCTCTGTTCCCTCTCTACCTGTGAGACAGGAAGAGGATTAAGCTCACTAAAAGTGTTCACTTTGTGTTGTCATTTAAAAAAAATGTGTTTGTAGTCATAAAAGCTGCTTTCTGTGTTGAAGCTGTTTTTTGTTTTACATTTCAGATATATTGTTCTAAGTGCATTATTGTGAACGACTGTTATTCTGTGATAATTGCCTTCATGCTTTCACGATTAAATTGTGAAGAGTTCCGTTTGGCTATATTTATTTACTCAGTAGGACCTACTGAATGTTGATGAACTTTAATACAATAGCTGTCACTTGCAAAGAATGATCACGTATGTTTTAAGTTTTAATTTAAGTGTTTTCTAAAAGCTATAAGTAAAGTAGAAGAAGGCATTTCAAGTGTGTGTGTGTGTGTATATGTGTATATGTATGTGTATGTGTGGAGGGCTGCTGGAGTGCAGGTTGTCCCATCTGGCCTTGTCTTCATGTAGTGGAGATGATTAATAATATTTAATTGAGGAAATTAAATGATAATTTAATGTAAAGTTGCCTTGTGTTGCAGGCTGCACTTGATACAGACCAAGCAAGGGGCGTGCCTTACAGCTTTCGTCTGACATCTGCGCTTGCGCAGTATACTGACCGCGCAGTTCCTTTTGCTCCAGACGTTTGAAAGCTTGAACGGCGAGCACGTCTGAACGGTCTGTAGTGCCTCCCCATCCCATCCTGACTGAAATTTACTGTAACGGTAAGACGTCCCAATGCTTTAACAGTTATCATATCCAGTAATACGGGATTCAAACGTGTAAATCATAGCCCAGTATCTTGCGAGTAAATGCGTAACTAATGTTCGGCAATTGGCTAACTTTGTGGTTAGCACAAAACACATTAGCAAGCTAGCGCTAACATTAGCAAGTTGACTTGAAGGGGGACCGGCTGCTGGATCAGTCTATTCACTGGAATAGGGATATCTCTTTCCAATGCCGCGTAAGATAGTATTGTACTAGTATTGTATGTTGTTAGTTCGGGACAGTGGAGCAATAAATAACTTCTGTTAAATATAACGTTATATAAGATCAAGTTCATGCGATATATCCCGACCACCATGTGCTTATATTTGAACTTGAAGACTAACGTTACTGCTAGCTTAGACGTTAGACTGCATAAACCGATCTGGAGTCAGCGGGGCCAACTGAGCTAATGCCAGATTGAGGCAATGTAGCCAGTCTAGCTAGGTTAGCTGCTAGCAAGCTAATGTCAACGGCAAGCTGAATGCATGAATGACTGAAACTAGCAGAGGAGCTGTAAGCTTAGTATGAAGAATTGCTTTGACTTGTTACATAGAGCAGTGAAACTTAGACGTTTTAACACGGACAACAATTTTTGAACAAGTAAACTCAGCACACTAGGGAACTTTTAAGTAATGTGATCTTAAAGGAACCAAGACACACGTTTTACGAACGCATTGCTAAGATTTGTGTACATGATTACTCAGCATTTGGATAAAGTGCATCCATATGTAGTAAGGAATTTAGCCTCTTGAGCAAATTGCTGCCAGACACCGGTTTATCTCGTTCATTAAATCATGTTTTCTTGCCCTTAGTTAACGTTACGAGCATGGAACTGAATGATGCTAACCTACAAACCCTCACCGAGTTCCTCAGGAAAACACTGGACCCAGACCCTGCAGTCAGACGTCCAGGTAATGCAACCAATGACATAACATTAACCTAACATATTTTAATATAGTATCTAAAGAATAGTGTTCTCATTTACCTATTTATGCTAAGTGTTCACTTGATTGTGTAATCTCTGCTTTGCAACACCTGTTTTCTATTTATCTTTTTCTTTCTTAGCTGAAAAGTTTCTTGAGTCTGTGGAGGGAAGCCAGAACTACCCCTTATTACTACTCACTTTGCTGGAGAAGTCCCAAGACAACGTGATTCGTGTCTGTGCTGCTGTTACATTCAAGAACTACATCAAAAGAAACTGGCGCATTGTGAGTCTTGCTAAGTAACATCAAGTTTACATGTTGTTGACTCTGCTCATATCTAGTCTCTTGTATGTAGATACAGTGTGTCTAGATTGTGTCCAGATCCAGTTGAAAAGGGACTCTGTCATCACATGTCTTACATCAGATTTCACATAGTTGTTTATTTATGAGAATCTGATCAGAAAAAAACTATCTACTGGTTTGTAATTTGCCATGCAGATAAATGATATTATAGTGGTAGCTATACAGTGTGTCATCTGAGGAGCTGCGATCAGAAACCTCAGAATTGTTTGTCATAGGAACATCAACTGTACAATCCTAGCATGTTGTCCCTCAGTGTGGTTAGGGATACCAGTGGTATTTTTTACTGTATGGGACAAACTGTATGTAAAGTAACTAAGTGTGAACAGAAACATTGTTGTGTTAGTCTTGTTGACCTGTGCCCTGAGTTGATTGTCCTGCTTTGTGATATGTTTTCCCAAAGGTTGAAGATGAACCAAACAAAGTCTCTGATCCAGACCGGACAGCGATCAAAGCAAACATAGTCAATTTGATGCTAAGCAGCCCAGAACAGATTCAAAAACAGGTACACCCTCGCATGTCACAGTGCCTTAAAAGGTCTGATTTGACGGTGTGATGGAAGATGCTCAACCAAGCCCCTGTTTATTCTATGCATTTCCACAGTTGAGTGATGCCATCAGTATCATAGGAAGGGAAGATTTCCCTCAAAAATGGCCTGACCTGCTAACCGAGATGGTGACCCGCTTCAGGAGTGGAGACTTCCACATCATCAATGGAGTGCTTCGTACAGCACATTCCCTCTTCAAGAGGTAATTCAGGTTTAAAATGTGTTTTATGATTTAACTTTAAACAGAAATTGCCAAATCTTTTCTGTTTCCCCTCTTATTTTCTTCAAGGTACCGCCATGAGTTCAAGTCAAATGAGCTTTGGTCAGAGATCAAACTAGTACTGGACACATTTGCCCTACCTCTGACAGAGCTGTTCAAGGTTTGTAATGACTTGCAGTTCAGTAACATTATAGCACTTACAAGTAAACAAGTTGTATAGCATATAACAAATATTGAAATGTTTGATTTAGTTATGGTGACATTCCAATACGAAGATGTATTTATAGTTAATTTTCTCTCTTCCTTGCTGTAGGCCACTATTGAGTTGTGTCAGACTCATGCTACAGACGTCAATGCCTTGAAGGTCCTCTTCTCTTCCCTCACACTCATCTCCAAGCTGTTCTACAGTCTGAACTTCCAGGTCAGTTCAATTTGCTTTGTACTTCAAGGCTTTGCTGAAGTTTCACCCAAGATCAATGTTGGTCATAAAGGATTAATATGAAGTAGCTGTTTTTGTGGTTCTTGATGATCAGGGAAGTCTCATGTCTCCGTTTTAAAGACTTGATCTTGTATACCAGGGTGTCGGCAGCACTTCTGGTAGTCATGTACGCAACAGCAAATTATTAAGGGAACAGCAAATGTTTGGGAACCCTGGAAGTTGATGTGAAGCAATTTTTGATAGGTATATTGGCTGATTGCAGTTTGTGTACAGCTTGTAACAGCTGTTGTATAAGGCCATTTTACAGTTGCAGATGTTTCAGCATTGGAGTTGTTTTCACAAGAAAAAAAAAAAATCATTCAAAACGGGGTCCAAAGTATCTTAAAAGCTGAAATTAAAATGTTTGCTTTCATTTATGATTTTAAATTGGAAATAAATGCAGTCAAATAGTTAATCATTAATAAATTGTAATAAATTTGTAATTATTACAAGGCAGTCATGCACTACCACTACCACTGAAGTGAATGATGAATTTGCACCTGCTTTAGTAATTCACATACACTTTCATCATTTTGCCTTCAACTGTGCTCTGTATTATTAAACAGGACCTTCCAGAGTTTTTTGAAGACAACATGGAAACCTGGATGACCAATTTCCACGGCCTGCTGACTTTGGATAATAAGCTTTTACAAACAGATGTGAGTTTGTTTTTTCTTTTTTTTACTCATGAAATACATTTTCAACACTGCTGTGCTATAAAGTGGTTTTTAACATTTATTCGTTTGTGTCTCTTATGACCACTCGGTAGGATGAGGAGGAAGCAGGTCTCCTGGAGCTGCTGAAGTCTCAGATCTGTGACAATGCTGCTCTTTACGCTCAGAAGTATGATGAAGAATTCCAGCCGTATCTGCCGCGCTTCGTCACTGCTATCTGGAACCTTTTAGTTTCTACTGGCCAGGAAGTCAAATATGACCTGGTGAGAGTAATCAGTGATCAGTAATCCCTTACTGTGTTTCTGTGTTATTTTTGAAGTTCACTTTCCCTGTACTAACAATGCGCCTCGTCTTTGTTGCAGCTGGTGAGCAATGCTATCCAGTTCTTGGCATCAGTCTGCGAAAGGCCACACTACAAGCATCTATTTGAGGACCAGAATACACTGACTAGCATTTGTGAGAAGGTCATTGTGCCCAACATGGAGTTCAGAAGTAAGTAAATGCTTTCTTCTGAGTCGTCGGATTGTACCTGGAAATGTTATCAGCAGTAGGCTTATTCAGAGCTCTGTTTGCTTGGACACAAACATGTACTTGTTTACTGTGTGATACTGACCAGAGTGCCTGTAATGCCCAATTAGGTGCAGATGAAGAGGCCTTTGAAGATAACTCTGAGGAATACATCCGGAGGGACCTTGAAGGATCTGGTAAAGAGTTCAATTGATTATCACCTCCCCTAATGTAAATTATTCACACAAATACATGAAAGAATATATAATTTGACTGTTGTTTCAGTGTCAGCAAAGTGTCTCTCTTGGCATATAGGATTAGTCCATATGCATAGTTATTTAGTCAATTGGTTGGTTAATTGGAATACTTTCATCCAAAGTTTCAATAGAAGGTTTACACATCAGCTTGGCAAATAATGGACAGTTAGCAAAAGTTTGCCAGTGATAACCATGTCCCCATTGTTAACCCTTTCCCCATCCTTCCTCAGACATCGACACGCGTCGTAGGGCGGCATGTGACTTGGTGAGAGGCCTATGTAAATTTTTCGAGGGCCCTGTCACAGCAATCTTCTCCGGCTACGTAAACTCAATGCTGGCAGAGTATGCCAAGAATCCCGGGGAGAACTGGAAACACAAAGATGCTGCCATCTATTTGGTCACATCACTGGCGTCTAAAGCGCAGACACAGAAGGTATTGTTGACTTTCATTTTCAGAGGATTATTGAATATATAACCCTTAATACAATGACAATTTATAATGTTTGATTTAATTAGAATAATTTGCTCCGTCCTCAAGCTTTATTTCTTTTTCTTTCTTTTTCACCAGCATGGAATAACACAAGCCAATGAGCTGGTAAATCTGAATGAATTCTTTGTGAACCACATTCTCTCAGACTTAAAATCCCCCAATGGTAAGAATACTCTTACTCTTCTCAAATGTGCTGTAGAATTACAAAATGTATTATGTGTTACAACAGCTGGCTCAGTTTAGGTTTACACATTAATTAACATCAAGCACTCATTGTCGTTGTAGTTAATGAGTTCCCAGTGCTGAAAGCAGATGCCATCAAGTATGTCATGATCTTCAGAAGCCAGGTATGAACTGTTACTTTCTCCACAAGGTGTTCAATTTGAAGAGGCAAAATGAATGCATCACAGAGGGCTTTGTTCTGTCCTTTTCCTTCAGCTTCCTAAGGAGCAGCTGCTACAAGCAGTTCCTCTACTGATAAGTCACCTGCAGGCAGAGAGCACAGTGGAGCACACTTACGCTGCCCATGCTTTGGAGAGGCTGTTCACTATGAGAGGCCCCAACAACACCACACTGTAAGTGTGAAGAACACTGATATTTTAATTAACCAAAACAGTTTCTGAGTATTGTTCACACGTTTTTTTTTTTCCCAATACATTATTAATAGAAATATTAAAATAAGTTGGGATTTATTTATTTTTTTATCCTTAAAATTAAACACACATCTTCACCCAGTCCAGTTTAGAACAAGGCAAATGTCTGTATATTAAAGAACAATTCTGACTGGTTTCACATTAGTTTAAATTGCTTTGGAATGACTGTAGATTGAACAATATGTGCACTTTTTAACACTGAAATAAAATGTCATAAAGCTGGACATTAGGTGAAAGCAAACATTTACTAAATGTAATGTGTATGTGTAGTAATTACCCATAGCTAATGTTGGGAAAATTGCCTATTATTTACCTTTTCTCCAGGGATCAGTTGTATACTACGTTCACCCACAGCAATGCAATAATAGCAGTACTTTTTGTTTCACAAAAGGTTTTATAGACAACTGAGATGAAACAACAAGACAGTGTGTAAAGTCTGCTCAGACTTTTGCATCAGTCTACAAAGCTACTAACCAATTATTTTACCCACTCATCCTCTCTGTATGTTTTTCAGTATCACTCCTGCAGAGATGGCACCTTTTACCGAACAGCTGCTCAACAACTTGTTCAAGGCACTGGCTCTTCCCGGTTCTGCAGAAAATGAATACATCATGAAAGGTAAACCAGACTTTTCTGTCATCTAAATGCTCTCCATTAATGTTCCCCATTCAGTGTCAGACCAACTCTAGAGTTATTTTAAGTAGCCTCATCATGTCTTTATTTTCTATTCTTTCTTCTTTTTTTAATTTTTAAAGCCATCATGCGCAGCTTCTCCCTGCTGCAGGAGGCCATTGTTCCCTACATTCCCACTCTGATTGGTCAGCTCACTCATAAGCTCCTCTTAGTCAGCAAGGTAACACACACTTTGTTACTATTTATGGATACAGACAGATTCACCAAGATGCTGGTTTGTTTAGGGGGTACACGTGTCAACTAATCCAATATCTGTCGCCCATTTTCAGAATCCCAGCAAGCCTCACTTTAACCATTACTTGTTTGAGTCCCTGTGCCTGTCTGTCCGGATCACCTGCAAGGCCAACCCCGCGACTGTCAGCAGCTTCGAGGAAGCACTCTTCCCTGTCTTCACAGAGATCCTTCAGAACGATGTCCAGGGTGTGTCACTTACCTATGGAATTGATTTATCTACGTGTAGATGATATACTGATAGACACAGCTTGTGGCAACTCCACTCATCCTCCTCTTGTCCGCTGTTGCAGAGTTTCTTCCATACGTGTTCCAGGTGATGTCTCTCCTCCTAGAGATCCACTCCAACTCTATTCCCTCTTCCTACATGGCTTTATTCCCTCACCTGCTGCAGCCCGCGCTATGGGAACGGACAGGAAACATCCCGCCTCTGGTGCGCCTGCTTCAGGCTTATCTGGAGAAGGGAAGTGCCACTATTGCTGCCTCTGCTACAGATAAAATAGTAAGTGATGGCAGTGTTGTGTACAGTAGAGAAAATGATAATGTTTTAGTTGTCTGGAGTTTAACAGTGATTTTATGTCTATCTGGTTAATTCTTAACGTTTATAGATTGCATGATTTATTCATTGTGTGACCAGCATGTTGACATTTTAGTCTTGTCTTTCTCATCTTTCCCTCTCAGCCTGGCTTGCTTGGAGTTTTCCAAAAGCTTATTGCCTCTAAGGCCAACGACCACCAAGGTTTTTACCTCCTCAACAGCATCATAGAGCACATGCCCCCGTAAGTCGATTATAGCTGTGTTCGCAGTGGATCATCTATTAATTGTCATGCCTGGTGAAATTGATTGGTTTAGGTCATGACATGATTTTGTTTTTCTTTTGTCAGAGAATCTATCACTCAGTACAGGAAACAGATCTTCATTTTGCTCTTCCAGAGGCTACAAAGCTCCAAAACCACCAAGTTCATCAAGAGTTCGTACCATCATCTCATTACCAACGTTGTGTTCAGAGCTATTAATCTGTCGAACATTGTCAATGACCAAGCTCATGCCTTTTTAACTAATAAGAATTGACATGTTATCTAATGATCACCACTTTATTATAAACCGCTACAGTGTAAAAGGTTTTCACTAATTTTCTGTCTTTCTCACAGGTTTCCTGGTGTTTGTCAACTTGTATGGTGTCAAATACGGAGCTATTGCACTACAGGAGATTTTTGACAGCATCCAGCCAAAGTAAGTGTATTTTCAAAATAAACCGCAAGATGTTGACAGAAGGTACACTGTGATGTCTGACTGCAGTTGTTTACTGGGTTCATCAATCAGTGTAGCGTTTAGGCAGTGGGAACATGACAAGGTCTATTGACCTTAATGCCACAAAAGATTCATAAGCTGGCTGTCTCTTTGAATTTGTTGGCCCACTCGAGCTATTTAAACCAGTCTTGCTCACTGCGAAGTAGCACAATTTTCTTGAAATAGGACATATTTTAAGGGAATACTCCAGCCAAAACTTTGATTATCAAACACTCAGCCCTTTTTTAAGCTTGACGAGTGGCTTGTTGTGAAGGATGTTATATTCAGCTCGGATTCACAGCGGTTATAATGGATTTCACAGAAGACCCAGTTTAATGGTGAAATAGAAGGTGTTTCTGCATCCTTCCATCCTGATTCCCACCTGCAACAATACTGTACCCCCCACCTCACATGATTTCTTGCTCCTGTCTGCAGTAAATATGTCCCACAATATTTCCTGATCCCAATGCAGGTCTCCAAGTGCTGAAGACCAGTGGCAAAATGCACAGTATTAATCCTGTTTGCTTTTTGTGTTGCAGAATGTTTGGTATGGTGTTGGAGAAAATAATTATTCCAGAGGTTCAGAAGGTGTCTGGAGCAGTTGAAAAGAAGATCTGCGCTGTTGGCATTACAAAAGTCCTCACTGAATGTCCTGCAATGATGGACACGGAGTACACTAAACTCTGGTAAGAAATCAGCCAGAAGGAAACATAACTAATGCATTTCTTTAGAGAACCTATAGTCCACCTGCAATTTTGCCTACATCTATATGGCAGAAATACTCTCCTGATACGTACAGAGTTTAAAGTGTTTGGTTCATTTGTTGTCCTGAGTAAAACTATAACCAATAATTTGGGCTTTAATGTGTCTGTTCAGGACCCCTCTGCTCCAGGCACTCATTGGTCTATTTGAGCTGCCAGAAGACGACAGCATCCCAGATGATGAGCACTTCATCGACATAGAAGACGCACCAGGCTATCAGACGGCATTCTCGCAACTGGCCTTTGCCGGGAAGAAGGAGCACGACCCGATTGGAGACGCTGTCGGCAATCCCAGGATCCTGCTGGCCCAGTCACTCCACAAGCTTTCTACTGCCTGTCCTGGACGGGTATGTTTGGACACGCAGGAAATATGTAGCAGCAACTTGTGCCAAAACTAATGTTCTGTGTTGTAATGGTGTGGTTTTGTTTGGAATAAAATAAAAGTTAAGATTATTGATTGAATGACACTGTGCTCTGCTAGACGATGAGACAGCAAATCAGTGATTCTTGTCTCATTTTTTTTTGTGCAGGTTCCCTCAATGCTGAGCACCAGTCTGAATGCAGAAGCCCTCCAGTTCCTGCAGGGGTACTTGCAGGCAGCCACCGTGCAGCTGGTTTGAAACTGATGTGATGGTGTTCACTTAATACAGAGACCACCGCGCTGGAGTAGCCACAGTGACCTCGGGTCGCACGACAGACCTGCTTCAGCTGAACTTTTGTCTTTACAGATTTGGTTTGACTTGACACTTTATGATGGATTTGCCAGAGAAATGATCATTTTGCCTGATTTTAGGGTGTGGTCTGTGATGGAAGTTTTTTTAGGGTTTTTTAAAGACATGACCAAAAGTTGACTTAACTGAAAAACTGTTATGTGTTTGGGCCCTTTGTTTGCTGTGTGGCAAAGGATTTGGATATCAAGTTCTGATACAATTGTCAGTTTATTTCAGTAACAGCAGCAGCAGAGGTGTATTTCAACAGTATTGTGGAACATCTGAATCATATGGGAGGGATTTCTTTAGTGCTTCTTTTGTATGTTTGAATTCCTTTTTACGGTCATGGAGACTGTAGTCTGTGGCTCAAACATAATGCTTAATATTTTCTGTTGCATGTTTTCCGTAGACTTGTTAACGTCCCGTCTTTGTTCCCGCACTGTTTGTTAATGTGAATAAAAATAGGCACTTGTATAGATCTGTTCTCATTGCAGACTCTTTTACGTGCGCACTATTTTGATGAATTCCTCTTAGTTTGTGAATCTTACTGGCTCTTTGCCCTCCAGTGTTGAGGTTGAACAACAACTTTATTTTTACTTTTAAGGAAATTTCTTTTCCTTAAGCAATCCCTGGCTGCCCTCCAGATCCAGTTATGGTTATTTATAACCAGAAATGACCCAACAATACAACATGGCTGTGAATAAAGTTACCCTTCAGCCCAGTGTAACAATAATAATAACAGCAATAACAAAAATCTGCATTGGTCCATAATTTAACAAGGTTGCAAGACAGACTGACAGAAGTCTTAAGAGGATTTGATGTGGTCATTGGAGGTCTTCAGTTTGACATTGTTGATGAATGGTAGCATGCATTTGTCACCTCCCATGAAGCGGTATGTTGCCACATTTGCATCCCAAGGCAGCAATCTGGAGAATCAAAGGAGGGAAAACAAAAGAAGTGCCACATTCATTCATTGTCCTGGTCCCAATACATATCTGTAAATATTTTCTCATCAATAATAGTATTGGCATTCCCTCTGTAGGTTAAAAGCTTTACTGTGCATGTTTGATAAAAAACCTTATCAATACTCACGCTCGTGTGAGGAAGGGGATGTACATAAGGCGAGGAATGCAGATCATTTGCTGTTCGGCTAAAATGGCTTTCATGGCCTGCTGTACAGTGTAGAGGGGCTCCAGTGGTGGAATTAGACTCCGCAGCTCCTTCCTGGTAGATATCAAACCAAAAAAAAAGAGGAGAATATAGCATCGATTTTTCTAGTGTTAACAGTCAAAAAAAGTTATCAAATGATGAATGGTGGCATCTCACCTGATTTCACAGCCTGCAAACATCCCTGTGTCTACAATATAAGGGCAGACTAAAGTGGTTTTGATGCCATCCTGCTTCTCCGCTAGCAACTCGTGTGTCAGTGACTCGTGGAAACCAACGGCTCCAAATTTACTGGCACAGTAATCCTGGAGGAAGGAAGTAAATGCCAGCAGAGTGATCAGCATTTAAATGTTCTCTATAAATAGATTGTTCTCGGATTTATCTCTTAAGCTTGTGGTTGAGGAAGTCATTCATCATGCGTCTTACCTCTACACATGCAGTGCTGAATAGCCCGAGAGCACTGGCAATGGTTACAATGTGACCGTGGCTCTTTGCTTTCATCTGAGGCAGGAAGGCCTTTGTCATCTGTTGAATGGGTTTGGAAAGATATTAGTGCCTTTTAATAGAAATAGAGAAGTGCGGTGGAAACCAAATATGATGAAATACTGTGTTCCAACATATCTGGGTGGACCAGCTTCTAAATAACCAGTTGATTAAACCTGCACAGAAGTATATTTGGCCCCAGGTTCACCGCAGTGTCAATTAGTTTGCTCTCGTTTGCTTAAACGTGTTGTAGGAGCCATTATGTCTGTGTATTTAGTTATGTTGATTTGTAGTCCGTATTAAGTTTACCACGGGTGGCAGTGTTGATCAGGGTGGTAGACATAGTATATAGACACAGGTGTACACAGCTTCTAATCAGGCATGAGGACGGGGAGAGCTACGCTACGCTACGCGCTACGTCAGTCACTACAGAAAGGCAAGATAATCAGCTCATATTCATGGTTCATTTGCAATGTAAAAGTACTTTGGCTGTATGTAAATCTTCATTAAATGGGAACCTCACCCGACGGTAAATATGGCCTGGACCTCTCCTCATTGAAGCGCGTTAAAGACTCCCGCACCCAGCCGAGTGGCTAATTGCTGGTCAGGATAGTCGATACACGTGTCAAAATCTTGTTTTAAGACCTTTATTATTTATTCCTAAATTTCAAAGCTGGGGGCCTTGTAGTATTCCAGCATAAGAATACAGTACAAAATGCAGAGAGTGGGAGCCATTAGGGTTTAATAAGGGCCCAGCAGTGGTGGAGGAAGTATTAAGATCCTTTACTTAAGTAAAAGCACTAATACCACACTGTAAAAATACTCTATTATTAAAATTAAGTAAAAGTCCTGCCTTAAAATGTTAAGTGAAAGCATGTAACAGGAAAATGTACTTAATGAATTAAAAGTACTCAATATAGACTGTTATATTATTATATCATTAGATTATTATTACTTATGCATTAATGTAAAAGCAGGATTTTACTGCTGTAGTTGGTTGAGGTGGAGCTATTTTTAGGACTGCAGCTAATGATTATGTCAATTCTGGATTCATTCGCCGATTATTCATTGACAGACTAATTTGTAAAACCTCAGAAAACAGTGAGAAATGCTCACCACAATTACCCAGAGCCCAAAGTGACACCATCACAATGCTTTGTTTTGTCCAAACAATAGTCCAAACCGCCAAATCATTAAAAATAAATTTAAATAATTAAAAGGAAAAGCTTAAACGATTATCAAAATAGTTTCCAATTCATTTTCTGTCACTCATCTAATCAGTTAATCAACTAATCGTTTCAGCTGTACTTGTATTTACTATTGGGTAGTTTAATTTATAACAAAAGATCATATTTCATAAGATCTTCATATGTTTTGGATGCAAAAATATTAATTTGTAAAGCAACTAGTAAGGCAAAAAACAAAAATGACCTCGCGCCAACTGTGTGTCTGATGCTGACATCCTTGATATTTGATGCTAATGAGCTTTACCCTTTTATTGCATGAGACTGAGGCTTTAAGAGGATCAAGGGCAGAATCACATGCTGTCTTTTCTGGTGGGCTCGCGTGGGCTCCTTTTATTCTGGGGATGAGTGGATGAGGTTACCGCCACCAACTTATAACCTCATGTTCACTTGGACACATTAACAGTCACATGGCCATACTGTAGTGTGATGCACCAGCTCTGCTGCGGCACAGGCTGCTCTGATCCCTTCACACATCAGTGCACAAATACTGACCCGAGGCAGCGGGGAGGACCGCAGTGAATAGATGTTACGTACAGTCATGTGAAAAAATTAGGACACCCTATGAAAGCCTGTGTTTTTTTTGAACATATTTGGACATATGGATATTTAATATCAATTTTAACAATTCTGAGAGATACTAAACAATTAAAACTGAAGAAAAGACTTTCTGTAAAATGTAATTTAAAAAGAAATGCAATTTCATGCCCAGGTCTGGCCGTCCAAGCAAGTTCACCCCGAGAGCAGACCGCAAGATGCTAAAAGAAGTCTCCAAAACCCCTAAAATGTCATCACGGGACCTACAGCAGGCTCTTGCTACTGTTGATGTGAAAGTGCATGCCTCTACAAACAGAAAGAGACTGCACAAGTTTAACTTTCATGGGAGGTGTGCAAGGAGGAAACCTTTGCTCTCTAAGAGAAACATGAAGGCCAGACTGAAGTTTGCCAGAGAGAACGTAGACAAAGACCAGGACTTCTGGAATAATGTTCTTTGGACAGATGAGTCTAAAACTGAATTATTTGGACACCAGAACAGAGGACATGTTTGGCGTAAACCAAATACAGCATTCCAGGAAAAGAACCTCATACCAACTTGAAGCATGGAGGTGGAAGTGTCATGGTTTGGGGAGGCTTTGCTGCAGCAGGACCTGGCCAGCTCACCATAATAGAATCCACCATGAATTCTACTGTGTATCAGAGGGTGCTTGAGGAACATGTGAGACCATCTGTAAAAAAAAATTAAAGCTGAAGCGGAACTGGACCCTGCAACATGACAATGACCCAAAACATACCAATAAATCCACCAAGGACTGGCTGAAAACTAAGAAATGGAGAGTCCTGGAATGGCCGACTCAAAGCCCAGATCTTAATCCCATTGAGATGCTGTGGGGTGACTTGAAACGGGCTGTACATGCAAGAAACCCTTCAAACATCCCACAGCTGAAAGAATTCTGCGTTGAGGAGTGGAGCAAACTTTCCTCAGACCGATGTCAGAGACTGGTAGATGGCTACAAGAAGCGTCTCACTGAAGTTATTTCAGCCAAAGGGGGTAACACTAGCTATTAGGGGGTCCTAACTTTTTCCTCAGCTAGAATACGCATTTTTGTTTATCTTTTTGTTTAATGAGTAAAGGTTATTTTTTGTTGTTTACCTGCAATTAAATCACTTTCTTTTCCAGAGATGAATAAAAACAAGATTAGACATCGATATGTGAACATTTCTTAATAAAGAACTGAATATTTAATGGGGTGTCCTAATTTTTTCACATGACTGTAACTCATGTCAGGCTGGTAGATGATGTTAGCTCAGTGTCTAGCAAAGGTGGCGTTTTTAGCCTACTGTTTCAACTGGTTGTGCGTAAAAGGTGCGCGTGTCAAAGTGTCACCCAAAACAGCGCGTGGCAGTTCACCAGCAGAGTCTTCTCCAAAAGCTCGTCAGGACAGTCCAGCAGCCTCCGTCCGGCCACCACGCCTGCGTTGTTGACCAGTATGGAGACTTCCCCGACCTCCGCCCTCACCTTGTCCGCCGTCTCATAGATGCTCAGACGCTTGGACAGGTCCACTGTGTACGTGTGCACCTCAACTCCCAGCTCGCGCGCCAGCTTAGCTGTCTGCTCGTTGGCAGCCGTGTTGCAGTCCCACAGCACCAGGTGCGCCCCCTCTTTGGCAAACTCCAGGGCGAACAGCCGACCCAGCGCGCCCCCGGCCCCTGTTATCAGGCAGAGCTCCCCATCAATGCACTTCAGCCTCGGTCGGAGGAAAGTCTGGATGACGGCAGTCAGGACGGAGTAGGTGAGGTCGATGAGCATCAGCAGCAGGTCCACTATAAAAATCATGATGCTACAGTGCAGCCCTGTCCTTCAGGAGGAGTTAAAGAGCCACACAAGCAGAGCGCCAAGCTTTGGAGTATTCGTTGTTTCTCTGTGTGGCGTGGGATTGGATGGACATTTTATATAACTTGTGTGTGCCGGATTAGGACGCCGGCGGATGGTGGCCACCAATAGAAGGGCTTTTTGTCTGATGACCGAGGAGCTGACTGACTAACCCGTGCACATTCATAACTCGTTCATAAATAGTGGCGGAGTGAGACTGAGGCAGGGATTAAGATAACACTCAGGTCCAGAGCCAAAGCCAGCATATAACACTGTACTTATATCATCAAGCAGGCCACATTATAACTTCACATATTTTTATTTCACCAATAGCTTGTTATTGGTGAGTTTGTCCAGATAAATGCTCCACACAAACACATTCAACACAAACATTTTGCAGCTTCTTCCCACAAACCCACCACATATTTCTGGACAGCCATACGTTTTTTGATGCTTTAGCTTCATACACAAGAACCCAGGTGATCAGACATTTCAGAAGCATACACTTTTATGTTAATTTTGAGGCCTTTTCTGCTTGAAGTATGTTCAGATTTTTTAAAGTTAAAATACAATAACTTTGTTGTCTTAACTCAGACTGCTGAAGCCTCATTAGTTTCATCAGTACTTCAGAATGTATTTGTGTGGATTTAGTCCCCAATCATTTACACTGAATTAGTAAGGGACACATTCACAACCAGCATGGAGAGGAGGAATGATTTGTGATCAATAACTTTTACTTGTACACATGAGCATGCAAGTAGTTTTAAGATAGATAAAATGTTTTGAAAAAAAGAATTTAAAAATGTCAACCTATCTTTTAAAAGTTAAAGAACTGTGGCTTTGAGCATGTAGTCAAAAGTATGCTGTCCCTCTAGATTTTCCTGTGACTCCTCTTACATCAAAATATTCTGAGACAATACACAGTGGAGTCAGACAAGACCATGCAGCCTCTAATTATTGTGTGACTGCAGACATTTCAGAGTCGTCTCCAGTGTTTAAAGGCCAAGACAAAGCAAGGAGAAGTTCAATAGTTATTTCCAGTGTTCAGTGTCACTTCAAGGTGGATGAAAATAGCTGTAGTTCAGTATAGTTGTTACTGTGAGCTTTTTTTTTTGTCTACACCCTAAAACGTGAAGGTGTCAGTCATATTTAAATAAAGGCTTTTAAATATTTTCTCAAACTCTTTCCTTCTTTTATACCTGTAACCACGAGGCTACATCCAAAGAGCACATTTATTTGTTGAGTGAAATTTCAATACATTTCTTTTTCACTTTATACTCACAGTCTGTAAACCAAATACATTCTCCTTTCTTATTTGTGTTATGAGTATTTTTTGAATAAATATGAATGTCTTAAACTATATTTTGACTTATTTTATTTACAGCTGAGAAGAGGTTTAACTTCTCTTTATGTTTTTTGCACTTTCAAAGCTTTTGAACTCTGTCTCTGTGCTTTTAGAGTTGCCTGGAAAAGATCACAGATAACCATGTTGTCTCATATAAAAGTAACTCATAACTTTTACTTTGAGCTGTGTTTGACTTTTATAAAACAATTGACGACAGTAAACTGCTTTTACACAAGTGTGATATTTTTAGTATTTTATCCACGATTGGTCACCTCTTACGTAGACATTCCTTTCATCTGTTATAGAAAGTTATTCCTGATCCATGATGTGAGGTGGATTATCCAACTTTGAGTAAAATGTTAAGGTGATAAACTGCTTAGCACGTGTGCACAAATCCCTTATATGCAGCATTCTTCATAAACTCACATT
Organism: Macquaria ambigua; assembly: GCA_008360985.2. Lineage (NCBI taxonomy): Eukaryota > Metazoa > Chordata > Actinopteri > Centrarchiformes > Percichthyidae > Macquaria > Macquaria ambigua. Next base: position 530,061 of record VMKM01000007.1, on the reverse strand, counting down.
TTTGGATAAGTATTCTTTTTCTTCTGCAGGTTACATTTGACATCTAATTTGATTGTATTAAAGGGTTTTAGTGTACTTGCGGCTCGGGCTTTAGTGGTTTTGTTGAAGTTTTTGCTGCAGAGAGATTGTTCCTCCTGGAAGTTGAGACTGTTTGTGTCTTGTGAAAAGCTTAAAGTTGTGACTGGCACTGACTGTGATGTAATCCTCTTCAAAACTTTGGTCATGATGTAGCATGACATAATGTAATGTAACAAATGGGAATCTGCAGCCTGCTTTGGAAGCGCTGATACTATCAGCCGATTAAACCTTTACAAGTGAGCCCCATCTAATAAGATTAGTTATTTTTATTTATTTATAGTAAGACACAGTATAACAACTTAGGATAATGGTTAGAGGTTAAACCTATGATGGAAACAGCTGTTATATTGTGCATTTTGTCATAATCTCAGTGTTGAACCAAAAGAGTGGAAAATACTGAAATGAGATCGACAGAACATTTTGATAACTGATTAATCATTTAAGTCATTTATCAAGCAAAAATGGCAAACATTAGCTGGTTGCAGCGTGCTAAATGTGTTAGCTGCTTCTCTCTGTTTTTTTGTATATCGTTGGGGTTTAGGCTGTGGGACACTGAATTGGGCATTTTTCAGCATTCTTTGACATTTTATAGATTAAATAATCAATTAATAAAAAAAAAGTAGTAATTGATAATGAAAAAATGTTTTAGTTGCAGCCCTAAAATTGAATAGTTTAATGGTAAAATTAAACTATTCTGCTCACCCTGTAGAACCATCAGCAGTTACAGTGTTTGAACCTGTCTTAGACCTTATGAAGTACATTTGACAACTTTTAATCAAATCTAGAAGGTGATCATCTTGTTTTGCTCTTATATTTTACTTAGTAAAAACAAGAATTTAAAACTACATGCATTAACATGAATGTCACTCATTGTGTGGAGTGAGGACTTTAATATATTTTTTGTTGACTACAGAACATAACACTGGAGGGTGCTGTTGTATAAGATCTGAAGTTGCCATCTACAAACCAGGAGCTCGGTCACTGCACAATCTGACTGCTCGCTCTCATGTATTACATTCCTGTTGCTGTGTATTAAGTGGCTTCATAAAAACACATTTCAGTTACCAAAGTGAGGCTCGTAGCACCAAACACTGGGTTATTGTCTTTTATTAAGCATCAGTCAGTAAAAGGAGAAAATTGCTTCAAAATCGCTGATCATAGACATTTTCCTAAAGCTTCTTAGATGGTATTTACAAGTTCTGTGTTTCAAAGTTTAATAGCGCTACATGCGTTGAACAGGAAACCACAAAGATAATACTCTACAAAGTCAACTGGTACAAAGTATGAAACTTTACAAAACAAACATTTGCCCAGACACAGTACGGGCAGCATTCAGACCTGTGTGAGCTGAACAGAGGTGATAAGTTCCCTGAAGAAGGGGGAAGATTCTGAAAATTAGATTATGTGTCTGCATTTGGCTTTAACCTCTAGTGTGGCATATTGTGCTTAAAGACATTGATACTTATTGACATTATACCTTGTGCTTTTGGATATTGTGTTTGAACCAATATGTACTTTTGTATGTTGACATTTTTATTTGCATGGTCACTCTAGACAGCAGAGGATTTAATACAGAAAAAAAAATCAATAAAGTGCAGTTCAGAAAACAAGAAGAAAAAAAAGATATAAAAGCAATAAGGGCATTGTTAACATTTATCCAACAGAGGAAAGAGTTATTTAAATAGACTATGGCTTGTTTGGAAGTCCACTATGATGAGAGGCTCAACTCCAAAGCTTCAGTCAGTGTTTACTGCGTGTCTGACTGTTGTGTGATGAATGTTAATCAATCTTCACTCTTCACTGTGTAAGACCCCCCCCCCCCTTTTCTATCTATCTAGTTCTTTCTTCTGTTTCTAATGCCTTGAGTAGTGAAAGTCGTATGACCATTTGTCAGTTTGACATTTTTATCCCATTACCATGCAGCGTTAAGGGCTGTGCTGCTGCAACAAATCCCACACACCAGTGACTGTTTGTGTAGTTTCCCTTTTGCCAGACTCTTTTGTTACAAAGTTTGTTCCTCAGATCTCCATGACACTATTTGACCAAAGACATTGCTGTAACTGAGCCTTTCTTGCTGGCCCGGACCGTCCCTTCGCATGCCCAGGATGATATTTATAGAATCACAGAAATGAACACATCCTCAAAAGGATACCTCAACCCAACTGTCATTCTGCACAAAAGACTCAAGCACAAGGCCGGTCCTTGTTATGGAAAAAACACACATGAGTGCTGTGTGCATAATCTGGCTGCGTAATGACAGAATATGATGGCAATTGTCCTGTCTGAAGGGATGTTTTACCTTCTAAAAAGAGCAGAGACAGCTCACAAATAATGTTTTGAATGATCTTCTTGTCTGTGTTAAAAAGTTATTTGGGCCGAAGTTGGAGTTGGAGGAGAAGGAGCAGAGTGCTACAGCCATCATTAGGGATGTCAGTTGTAATCAGGCTGACAGCTCTGCTGCACAGCTCTCTCTCTGTCACACACCGCTTGTTCCTATTCCATTCACATTTCACACTCACTCCCTCCACGGTGGCAGGTAGCTGAAGTGAACATACACGTCATACACTATAGCTAGAGCACCTTAGTTTCAGGCGCACTTTGCTGTGGTCATGCAGAGATGTGTGAATGTTTCTATGAAAAAGAGAGAGTGAAATCAAGGGATGATGTGGCTGTCTGATCGAAAGGCCCACACTCCGGTTTTCCGTTTACATCATGTCTTCAGGCTTAACCGGACTGACGCCACAGGTGAGGACGGAAAAAGAGACGAGATGAATGAATGATTGAATGAATGAATGCATGAACAGAATGGAAACGCGGTGTATATTTACAATACGTTATTAGAGTCTTCAAGGACTCCATCTCTATAAATTAGGCTACTTGCTTGCATCAAATGTGAACCATCCAGTCATCTCAACCATCACCATGGAAACAGTGGTTGTTCAGTCTGCTGAGTGAGTCTGCACCTGTTTGTTTTTGTGGATTGGGCCTTTTTTATGTAAATGTTCAGTGCAAGTGTAGGTGCACAGGAAAGACATTAGAGGGAGGGGTATGGATGTCTAACGTATCAGTCTGACAGCATGGTGACCCAGTTCTCTGTGTGTTTATTTGCTGCACAGTTTGTTTAATTGTCATTCGGGCTCCATTAGACAGGGCACAGCGACAGATTCAGCGTGCAGGGCAGGCGTTTGTTAAAAGCAAAGGCACGGAAACATCTAATTCATATTACGTCTAACGACTGCAAACAACCAAACAGAGTAAATACTTCTGTTTTTTTAAGCGTAAAAATTCAGATGCTTTGTAGCATGCTTGCATGATATGTTGTAACGTTAATGATGTTATAAAACCATGCTTGTATTATTAATGTAACAAAGAGCATGAGAGCACCGGATGATCAACAGCCAGATTGGTCATTTGTTTGGAGTCAAGTGCATATAGAAAAGCAGGATGCAGGATATTTGGTTGAACTAAAGTGGCCTACAGACACACAAGGTACCTCCATGCTGTTTGTGTGCCTGAGAGGCGAGATGTGCGTAGCTGCGAGGTGGCTTTATGTTTGTAAGAGATGTCATGTGAACTCATATGAGCATAATGTTTTGGATTTCTGGAGGCGAACCACTTGTGACGATCCACAGTGTGTAAATAATCAAATTAGCTTTAGAAACGGATGTAAAATAAAGTGCTGTGTTGTCTCTTCGTTTTCCTTCTTTGCTTTCTTTTCATTCAGTGTCAACAGCTCTCTCCTTCAGAGGCTGGTCCTCTCATCTGTGCATTATCCAGCTTACATGCTTGTACCGAATGAGCAAGTATGGCTCCCTGAAATATGTCAGATTCTGCTGTTCAGAAAAGGAATGCTTAAACTTTTTTTGAGATAAAACAGTAAAACGTACTATCATCTGTATAAGTTATCAGAAAGAACAATTCTTTGGTTCTTCACATTGCACAAAGGAGAGAGGGACAGACATTTACAGGGAGACAGTAGCAAACAATACAAATGTATCTACTACCACATATCGTCTAATAAATGCAACTCCATCAAAATAATGCAGTACGTATACTGAAATTTAAAACTATGAGATTAGCACAATATATTTGTCTAAGAGTCCATTGTTTTAGAAAATATCTTAAAAATATAAATTATTTTGATTCTTTACCTTGTACAATAAACGTGTTGTTTTTTTTTGTAATATTCTACTTTTGTAGTTATACATGTTCATACTCCTACAAAACTGAAGGTTCAACAGAGAAAATCTCTGTGATTTTCAGTGCTGTCTTTCCAGCTATAGTGATGCTCATAAGTCTTTTTATATGAAGTTCAGATTATCAGCTACAATAGGAATGATGACTCCTCCGAAACACCAAGTTTTGAAATGACGCAAGACTTTTTTTGATTTTCTCCAGATTCAAAATGAACTCTGATTACACCAATCTGAAGGACACACAGAGACATTTAGAAATAGACAATCAAAATAGGCAAACAAACAAGAATAGACAGGGTTTTTTTTTCTGTGTTCATGATAAAAATAATTATCACAATAAGGTGCTCTCTCTTGCCAGCAGTCGGGCACAATGGGAACAAGAAGGAAATCGATGGATGCAGCCTCACAGTGTCTCTCTGTGTTGTCGAAATATATTCTATGCAGTAAAAAAAAAAAAAAATCGACGAGCAAGACACTAAACTCCTGTTGAACAGAAACAGACTGAAACACTTGATTCTCCTTAAGTTCACACTTAAGACAAGAGACCAAAAACGAACGCTACATAACCATAAATATACTGTACATGAAAGATAATCATTGCACACATTTATATATATGTGCTGTCTGTCTGTCTGTCTGTCTCTGTCTCTCGTTCTCACTCACACAAACACAAACAAAACATGGGTGACAACATAAACTAAGGCCAGTTTTGAGGAAAGAAGTTAAAGGAAGCAAACTATACATTTTCCCAACACACTGTTGTAATGCCATAATTATACACTGTATAACCACAACTTAAAGAAAAATGTAAGCTCCCTCTTCACACTACAACGTAGTTATTTGAACTTTCTCATCTGAATGAGTTTGCCAGTTTGCAGTGCCATGTTTCAATGCCCTCTGTGGTTTGCTACTGATTGGACAGCTTTTGCTATAGTGGCTTTAAAGTGGTTTCCAGGGATGTCAGAAAAATAGGTTTTTGCTTATAAAAATGATATTCTGTACTCTCACAACTAGGCTGTAATTATTAGATTGTAATCTGGGCTAAAACAAATGTATAAATAGTAAAAATTATCAGATGGGCGTTCCTTGCCATTTTTTTTTTTAAAACCTCTTAGATCAGAGTCCTCTGTTAAATTAATTTATTCAGGAGTCCTTGGTAGGAAAACGTTTGAGAGCAAAACACTAAAATCTTTCCCTTTGTCCACAACTATTGTAGTTTCATGGGAGAAGCATTTTGTATTGTAATTCTTCAAATGTTCCTGCAAATGTTTTCAGTGCCTTTCATATGTTTGGGAAGTTCAGTTTTGCTTAGTTCACTGTGCTTCTTATTTCCCTATTTCCTGCTTCCTGCTCTCCTGTATGATTCCTCCGTTGTCTCTGGCTGATTGTAACTTTAAGTGTTAGAGTGACTCTCCTCTCCCTGAAGTGGCTGTAGTTCCTGAGCCACGTGGTTCTCCTGCCCTTCTAGCGGCAGTGTGCTGTTCCCCAGCTTACTCTGCAGGCCCTCCATGTGGTTGGACCCTTGCTGGAAGCTGGAGTGATGGCCAGACTTGGGGGTGACTTTGTCCAGAAGTCTTTGGGATGGGTTGGTGCCCGAACCGTCATGCAGGTGCTCCTCCTCATCTGTGTCGGCATCAATGAATTTATTGATGGATGCATCGTGGAACGTGAAGATGCTGGGCAGTAAATTCTCCGGGCTCTTGCTGGGTGTCATGCTGCTGGCAGTTGTGTAGATGGACACCTCAGGACTCTGGACTGACGAGCTGTCTGAGAGGACCCCTGTCCCTGAATCTTCCCCACCTTTGAAGTTGACCTTGAGCGAGCGGCCTTTGAGCGGCTTGTTGAAGCGCAGACCCCTGGGGCTGTCAGAATACGGGCTGGGCTTGGTGTCTTGTCCTGTCAGGGGTGTAGTGGTGCCCTGGGATCCTTCATGCTCATTCTCCAAGGTGGGCTCCAGGCTGGGGTTGGTGCTGACCCTCCCTGGCATGTTGCTGATAGGGCTGTGGGAAAAGCGAGCGCTCTCAGGAAAGTCAGTGGCGCAGCTGATGAAGCTGTCAAGGCTGGAAATGCTCCTCATGTCTGTAACTGCCTCTGCTGTGCTTGAGACAGCTTCAGCAGGGATGTTTCCCATCTCAAATTCAGCTTTCTGCCTGACTGCTTTGGACAGCAGCCCTTTTTCCTTGCTGTTGAGGTTGGGTTGTGACTGGGTCTTGGCCATCTTGTTGTACATCTCCTCTAGTTTCTGTACGCTGAGATGCTGAGGGCTACCAGAGGGCTTGGCCTGCTCTTGGTAGCTTGGTTCGAGGGTCTTGGTGGGGTTGCTGGGGCTCATCTGTGACTTGAGTTTGAGTGTCCCTTTGTGCTGACTAGGAGACACGTGATTATCATGGAACTTCTCCTTCTTTACATCAGCATTTTCTACCATAACATCCATGAGCTCTACATTGTGGCCAAATGCATCTTTAATGTTCATAGAGACAATGCTACCATTTCTCTTAGCCCTCTCCAGAGCCTCCCTTCTTTTGATGGCTTTCTCTTGCCTCTTTTGCTCTTTGTAGAACTCAGAGAAGTTATTGACAATGATGGGGATAGGCAGGGCTATCACCAGTACTCCGGCAATGCAGCACAAACCTCCAACTATCTTTCCCAGTAGAGTTTTTGGGTAGATATCTCCATAGCCTACTGTTGTCATAGTAATGGTAGCCCACCAGAAGGAAGCTGGGATGCTTTTGAACTTGGTGTCCTCTTCATCCTTTTCTGCAAAGAATACCAGACTGGAGAAGATCATGATGCCCATGGCCAGGAAAAGGATGAGCAGGCCCAGCTCATTATAGCTCCTCCTAAGAGTGAAGCCCAGAGACTGAAGACCTGTGGAGTGACGAGCCAGCTTCAGAATACGCAGGATACGCATGATCCGGAAAATCTGAACCACTCGACGGACGTTCTGAAACTGCAGCACACTCTTGTTGGATTCTGTCAGGAAGATGGTGACGTAGTAGGGCAGGATGGCAAGCAGGTCGATAATATTCAGAGGACCCTTAAAGAACTTCCACTTGTTCGGGGAGGAGAGGAAGCGAAGCAGGTACTCCATGGTAAACCAGGCAATACACACAGCTTCCACATGTGCCAGTTGTGGGTTGTCTGAGGAGTGGCCAAACTCATCTGTGTCCTGCAGCTCTGGAAGGGTGTTCAGAGACAAGGCAATGGTAGACAACACAATGAAGAGGATGGAGATAATTGCCAGGATCTGGAAAACACAGAAGAAAAATAACAGTGAAAAATACTGAAGAATACACAATAATAATACCCCAGTGATGTATACCCATCTTGTGCCATTTTCTAGGGATAGTAATGTTAGTCGGTCCACCACTGAAATAGGTGCAGACAGAAATATCTCACAGTTTTGTACAGACATTCAAGGTCCCCAGAGGATACATCCTGCTGACTTTGGTGATCTCCTGACTTTTCCTCTAGCGCCACCATGAGGCTCACATTTGTGGTTTTAAGTTAAATGTCTCAACAACTATTAAATTCATTGTAATGAAATTTGGTACACATCCCCTGACCTTTTATCTGGTGCCATCATTAGGCACATTTTGGTTCATGACCAAAAACCTGCAAAACTAATGACATTCCCTTCAGCCTCAGTCAACTTTGTGTTCAGTGCTAATTAGCAAATGTTAGCATGCTAACACGCTAAACTAAGGTGTACAACCTCACAGAGCTGCTACTGTAGCATGGCTGTAGACTATTAGTCTTATTTAGTAATCCGTACTTTATAAAGTTCTCTTGAGGGTCACTTTGAAAAAACGCTCACTTTCTAAAGTTTGAAGGGGCGTGTTGGTCAGGTGAAAAATTAAATGCAAAGTGCTTATCAGGATATGCATACTAACAAAATACGGATGGCTTCAGACTAATTGTCTGTTCGGTCCAGTCTTTTAATCTTTGTGAAACAAGCTGCAAATGCTTGATCATGAGTACTTCACTGCACTGGTGATGGTCAATTAGACTGAAACAATTAAAAGACTTAAAGGTTAAAAGACTGCACTAAATATCCAATAACTCTGAAGCCATCTGTTTCACGTCTGTGTGTGGGTCCTTCTCATTACCTTGAACCTGTAGCTGGCATCACACTTTACGCTTTCATTTTGAAAATGATCACAATTATACTCAAACAAGGAAAAGTAGACCCGCGCAGTATTTCTACAGCATGAATCACAGATCATACATTAGAGGGATTTTGCAATGCTGAAATATATGTTAAAGGTTGAATGTGACCAGTGGAGCTAAATATAGCAGCTGTCTGCCCCTGAACTACATGCTGAAAGTTAAAACGCTCCACCAAAGTGAAATAGTGCTTTAACGATGTCAGAGGAAGAAGGTCAGTCACGTGAGAAACTCCATTTCAACCTGTCAAACTGGTGCGATTCCATTTGTGACACTAAATTGCGTTTCAGGACTGGCTAAAATATCCCAACTAGTGATGGCATTTTCTGATGATATTAGTTCATGGCCCATTTAACTTTCTGGCTACTTTCTCCAAAGTAGTCATGAAATGTCATGTCAGCATTTCAAAAGAAATAGGGTCAGAGCTAATGTGATCTCTGGGGTGGATGTTTTTTTTTTTTTCCTCTTCAAGTCTTGATAGATGCATTACAGAGAGAGAGGGTGAAGGAGGGAGACGAGAGAGAGAGTTTGAGATTGTGTTGATACATTTTTTAAAACCCCTGTCACACTTGTTCTCCCATGTCTCTCTCTCCATTTCTACTCAGTCTGCTTCAATCCTTCAATGCCCAAGGCTACAAGAAAACCACAATGTATTACTTGTTTTACAAAGCACACCATGCATGGTCACAAAGCCTGTCTGACAGACTACTGGACACCTCTGAAGCATTGAGACGCCTACTAATGATATAATCTGCAGAGTACAATAGGGTTTGGTCATAGTGCTGGGGATTAAGAGGACTGCACAGTTGTGGGTGTGTAAGTGTGCCACACCTATTATTCCTGTCCCGGAGTGAGCGTGAAATCCAACACAAGGTCACTGTGGAGGCTGTGTCCCAGGCCAGTGGTGAGCAGGATTATTCCCTGGCACCAATCAGTGGCCATAAGCTTTAATTAATCTTGACAGGTGACTGCTTGTACACCTACCTTGACCTTTGAGGAAAGAGGGGCTAAAAGCAGATCAGCCCTGCTGAGGTGGAGGTGAGAGAGGGCAGGAGAAAGACTAAAGACATTTCAACTCCAGCAGCCAAATTGTTCAGCTGTGAGAGTGAATAAAAGGGCAGACAAAAATGTTTAACTCTATCAGAGCCTTCCCTGAAGTAGCCTGCCTACTGGTCTGGATACCATGAGACCCAAGTGATGGATGAAAACTCTCAAATACGACCGATTAGAGGTAGATTTCTTGTTACTAACATTGCCATCACCATTAGCAGTTAAAGACAAAAGACGGAGTCACTATTTTCAGCGTTTCTTGAGGATGTGGAGGTCAGATAGGTTATCAGAAACCCAAAAGTCTTGAGAGCAGCAACATTTCAAAAGACAGAGACAAGAGCTGAGAGGCACTGGCTACTGAGCCCCATTTCTAAAATGGACCGTCCAGTGGAAACCGCACTCATCAGATCAAGACTAATCTAGCTTGACGCACTGACCAGGCCTGAGCGTCGCTAATGAATCATGCTTAATACCAAAGACAGCTTTAAAACGGAACCGAGGTGTGTTGTGTGTGAAGAAACAACTGAAGCATGACCAGCTCCACCTCCCAACAAATTCTCTCTCTTACTCACCTTTTCTCCTCCCACCCTGGCAGCACGCCTACCGGGGGTCAGCAAGGGAGGAGATTACAGGCATGTGATCTCACCACAGAGATACAGATAGAGTGAGAGAAAGAAGCGTCTGAGGACACTCAGCACAGTGACAAATCTGTGACACAGAGAGAATGAGGCAAACCCAGTCTGTGCTTTAAAGCAGAAACTTGTGTGTTTAGTTGGTTAGGCAATGTGGCGTGAGAGTGTATGTATGATTTGTGAACGTGGGGGTGACGCTGTTTCATAAATGAGGCAACTGAATATGAATATCTTTATGTAGCTGCCAGATAGAGCAGAGGAGAAAGAGAAGAACAGACAATTAGAGTAAAGTGAGTATTCTCACAGTGCGTGTAAAAGGCACTAAAGCGAAAATGCAATTGGGTGAATATAATTTTCTACGCAGCAGGGACATTAAGACACAGATGCACTGTTAAAGAGGGTTATGGTTAGTGTTGTGTTACCTCATTAGCTCTTAATGACACTGAGGTCATGGGGACAGCCCATCCCGCTTTGTGTTTGCATAAATGGAAGATGAATCTGATCAAGACCTCACAACCCTGATGCACACTCATCTACAACAAACACAAAACCACACACACACACACACACATACATATTCACTCCCAGCTCAGTAATTAGCCCCAAGCCTCCCTTCCCTACAGGCCGAGAGGCAGGAGACTGAATATTTAATATACTCCTGAAGTGCAAGCTATCCTGTCCTGGAAAAGGTGTGTGTGAGTGGGAGCTCACTGGGCCGAGACGGACTGCAGGGTCAGAGAGCTAGCCTAGTTTTCACACTGCTTTCACCACACAAGGTTAGTTCTGCTTCATGCTTGATCAAAGGAATGATGGACAGGGAAGGAGAGTTTAGCAGGGGGTTCCTCAGATAGGGAGCGTCCCATCAGGATTAGGATTACAATTACCTGAATCTAACAAAAGACATACTCTAAAGTCAGTAGGATTCATCCTCTGGAGACCATGAATATACCAAAATTTCAGGCCAGTCCATCCAATAGTTGTTGAGATATTTCAGTCTGGACAGTGGTTAATGGTGGACTAGCAGACTGTCCGACACAGCCAAAAAAATTTTTTTCAAAATACAGCCTCAACCATTATCCTGTCCAGCTCTCAACAGATGTGTGCCTATAGCGCTATCAGTAGAGCTCCATTAGTCAGAGCCTATCTAACTTAGCTCGCTCACTGGCTTACCTTTATATTATTTACTGCTTCAACTCCAGCAATGTCAGGATAACATCCTCACATATTACACAGATATTGACGTGCAGTCCAGAATCACAAAACTGAGCTGATAAATTCTGGGAGAGATGATTAGGTTTTCTAATTATTGGTGAATCGTAGAGATTAACATACTGAAATGTTTTGTGACAGAGAAGTCAGGAGAGACCAGGCAGAAGAGATAATAAAAGGGAGACAGCAGCCAGGACAAAAAGAGAAGAGTCAGATAAAGACTGGAGGCGCGTGAGGAAGACACACGACTGACATTTAGGTACGAGAACAGATGACATGATGAACAAAGAAAGAAATCTTTTCGTCTGGTATTTAGGGCTTTCCCCTGCGTCATGCTGTGTGAAATGTTTCTGGTCCATCCTCATCTTAACTGGATTTGCCCTTTTCACCACACGAGCTGAATCAATGGAGGGATTATGTTACACGGTGACTCACTTGCTTTATTTTCTGCGGGCATGTTGAGTGCAAGGTGGCATCTCTAATCCTCTTATTGTACTACTTCTTCTGTGATTTGCCAATAAATGTTTTCTGGCCCTGTGCGCTGACAGCTGACCTTCCTCCTACACAGTCTGTTGTGGTTCTACCGTAGTTCCCTCTGCGGGATACAGCGTCAGTGTTTTTGTTTTTAGTAAAGACTCCAATGGAAAAAATGGATGGAATTACGCTGCCAGTAAACAATCTGGACATTGCAGCCCATTGCAGCTATAAACACTTCCTCCCCAGGGTTACAATCACCTTCTTGGAAAATTCCACATAGGGACCGCGATGCAGTAAAACTACTCTCATCTCTTATAAACTAATTAACTCCTTAACATACAGTTTCCCCCTTCTGTTTCCCCTTACATGGTTTTAATATTTCTAAAGGATAAGGCTGACAGTATTCTATATTTTTGTTATTGTCAATAAATCTCATAAAAAGACCAAAACCAGCTATGTGTTAGTCCGTCTCTATACTTTCCGACTTCCCCAACCTGTCTGCGGTACTCAGCCTCAAGTCCATTAGTTCCTACTGAAGATGTTTCAAAATGGGTCGCAAATATATAGTTTAATTTTAAAAAAAAGGCTCAGTAATTTCCTATAACAGCTGGGCGCTGCTGTAGTTTTTAGCAAACGTTACTCAGACAGGAGTTAATAGTATTTGTTGGGGACTTTTCAGCGGCAGATTTGGTACGCTTGTGAACATTTGCCACAGCAGGATGGTGTATGCATCGATGGTTCGACTCTAAATAAATTACAGTGGTCATTTTCATGTTAATGAGGGAACATGTCACCCAGTGCAACAATGTGGCACATTGGTGTGTTTTCAATAGTTTCTGGACAACAATGGATGTCTGTGGCACAAAGACATGAGCTATATCAGGCTTCAGCTACACAGACAATCACGGATCAATTCATTGCTGGTTTTATGGATTTGTTGACAATGAGAAAAATATAGAATATCACCAGAGTTATCCTTTATAAATCAGCCTATAAAATCCACACTAACAATATGCAAGATAACAGTATCTTTGCAAAGTTTTGAATCTCCATGAGAATTTAAAACAAATTTCTGTGGTTTTGAGCAGTGATTGGCTGCACGGCATGAGTTTGTAAGGACAGACCCACCTGCAGACTGCTGCTGGTTGAGGGATTTTAACCTCCTAATACAACAAGCAGCAACAGCCTTTACCGTTTATACTAGAAATGTAGATGTTACCAGTCAGAAAGGATGGCATAAGAGGCGTGCAGATGGACATAAACTCTGAGGAGGCACCAGACAGAGATCATCGAGAGGTCAGCTGTCATTCACTGATGCTTCATTTACACAGCGTATATTTTTCCTTAAATACTTAAATACAGTTTTATTTATATTTATTTTGCCAGTATGGGTTGGGTAACAAGTGTTTAGTTTAGTTTAATTGAGTTTTAATTTTGTAAAGCAAAGCAATTCAGTATTTTTTTAATGCACATGTTGTCATGCCCAGAATTAAAAAGCTTAGAAATGAAAAAGCTTAGAAAAGATCAAATTGATGTGAAAAGATGACAACCATACAACAAGAAAAGGAGTAATGATAACAACAAGTCTTTACTTAACATCGCAACACAAAGCAATGAACAGTTTTTAATTACATAAGTGCCCCCAGTCTAACTTTCCCATCTGTTTCTAAACAAGACAGGCAATGACTTTAAGCATCTCCCAAATTGACAAGACCTCCTGTGTCCCGCACAGATGTGCCCTCCACCTCATCTGCCTCGTTTCACCTTGCCTGGCAACCTTTTCTGTGCCACCTTTAAGCCTATAGCAGAGAGCCTGTGCCTATCCTGTGCCGTGTGCTGAGGAGGAGACAGGGAGATGGATTACTGCGCTTGCGGCTACGCACAGGATGTGTCCTTTCAGAAGTGTGAAGGTGGTGCTAAAATGATGAGGAACACAGACGCAGGGCATTGCGTGTGAAGTGATGTATGATTTTTGTAAGTCTTTTTTTGTCATTTGCAAAGAATGATTTTAATGTTTTGTTTTAAGAGTTAAGGGAAAAAATCAAATGACAATTTTCTGAAATGAACAACATGATTGGCAACATAAATGTATGTGCATATTTGAAAGTCTTTGCGACTAGTTTCACATGACTTTTCACTGCACTCAAGCTCATCATTGGGTGCTGGCAGGCGTCCACTGAGGCCAACCGTGTTTTTGGAGGACACGGATGCCTTTTTAATGGCGTGAATGACAGAGAAATGGTGAGAGGATGAGAAAAGGAACAGAGATGACACTGTGAAAACTGCAGACAAAATTAGAGTGAGAAAGTGAGATGAGAAATTGCTCCCTGGTTGCTGATGTACAAACCAGTGCTGGTGCCCTGAGTGTCACCCCCCCCCCTCCAATAAAACATCTGTGCTTTTGCCCCTGACCTTTCACCTGGGACAGAAAACCTTGACTCTGAAACATCTGGAACACCTGTGCTATCAGGTGTACATTAAAGAATACATGCCAAAAATTAAAAGAACAGATTTCCTCCTGCATGTGTAAGATTATTAATCTCATGCATGTCACTCTGGGCTGCTGCAGATCTCTCTCTTACTCCAACTAAGTAATTTCGTAAGGCATATAAATCAGTTTAAGCATGAAATGAAAGACTGATCCAAGATTATTAAGTGATAAAATACCAGACAGGAGCGTCTCTACTGGCAGAGCAAAGGGGGCTTATAGATCCACATCAACTTCTTGATGTAAGACTATTGATTTCAAACTATAAATTGTTCCCTGGTCCCCAGAAATCACCCTGCATCCTGCTGCTGTCACCTTTTTTTCTGTGTTGAAAATATATTATCTGTAATATGAGTGTTAGAGCTCTTCTGCAGCGTTTAATATATGCAGATCTAATACAGTGAAGTGTGCAGAATATGTCAATAAATACAAGTATGTTCCAATTTCCCCTTTACTGTATATTACAAATGTATTACTATTAATATTCTCTATATATGTATACCATACATACAGTATGCATCTCTATATAAGATAAATATGTAATCTATACTTGTATTATTTTATAATAAGTGGTACATATGGCAAAATATGCTGTGTGTGATTTGGGAGAAGTGGAAAGTGTGTCAGCGTGTGCTGTTCAAATAGTGTACTTCTCCTTTGTGTGGGCAGTTTTAGATGTTCTAAGATCATGTTTATTTGCCTAACACTGCAGTACATATTTTGTCAGCAATATATTAATTGTGTTGTGGACATGAAAATCTGAAAATTGTTTGCTTTGTTTTTGGACTTTATGTAGTATTGTTTGAAAATGTGTATGCAGCATTCTGGACCTGGCTTATATGACTTTGAGGTATTTAAGATGTAAGATGTAAGAATCCTTTCATACTGTGTATTTAAATATATACTTTTAATAAATGACATTACATTTTTAAATATATGTCAGTTTCATAAGTGAATGTTGAGGGACAAGTGAATGGGGGACGTATACTTGTGAGTGTTATTTTTTAATACTAAACAGCAAATGTGTCTGCATCCTATCAAAAACCTTTCAGATGAGGTGAAATGAGCTGAACTTTTAATGAACTGTGTGCCGTCCCCCTCTGCACTCTCTGCTGAGTCCGAGAGACAGGCAGGTCTTCCTCACAGCATGTGCCTGTCTGTCTGTATAAGCCTGCTGTGGGACCCCTCAGTGGGCTGGGGAGGTTCTCCTCCAGGCAGCAGAAAAAAAAACCCTACATAGCCTGCATGGCTGAGCCTTACTAATAGAATAAGTATGGTATGTGTGATCCTGAGATGTACAATCCTGATATAGTGGGTGTTTTTGTGTGGGCCTGCACACCGGCAAGACTCATGGCTCACAGCACAATCACATCTCCACTCAGTGAAGACACATCACACCCAGCTGAAAATGACAAGTACTCAGAATCTGGCTTTGTTCTTGATACGTGTTTTTTTGCAGGCTGGAGCTCCAGCTGTCTCTTGTTGCTATGGTCTTTGCTCACTCTAAAACTGGAAGCAGTGTTGGCAGGCGAATGAGGAAAAGAACAGAATAAACAATGCCGAATCACAACCAGCTCTGTGAAAATGGACAGTTTGGCTGCGTAGTGCACAATAAAATCATTGTTTTCTTTTTCGTCTTTTATTATGGGCGTGGTGGTGTGTTCATTACACAAGAGGATGAGTACCAGTCGAGAAAGCTGCCAGGTTTTTGTGGCGTAATCAATATGTCAATCAGTCTAGTCAAGTAAGGTTTAATTGCAATCAGAGCAAGTGATCAACATCAGGAGACAGACAGACGGCCTAAAGAGAAGCAGTGACCATAAGACACTACTAGCTTTAATGCAGATTATTATGGAGTGAAAATAGTCTCAATATTATTTGTAAATGTGTATTCCATGATTTGTAACTGAAAAACAAGATTTGTAACTGAAAAAAAAAGATTTGTAACTGAAAAACAAGATTTGTAACTGAAAAAAAACGATTTGAAAATATTTCACTTACAGACTTTTAACTTCAGCTTCTCAGATCTGATCCTTTTCGCTTTCAAAAAGCTTCCTGCGCATACAAATCTTTTTTTTTCAGTTACAAATCTTGTTTTTCAGTTACAAATCATGGAATACACATTTACAAATAATATTGAGACTATTTTCACTCCATAGATTATGACCAGGAAGCAAACAGGTCAGGAGATTACATCAGACAAGGAAGTTCATGACCTCTGTCAGAGACAGGGATTTCTGAGGATGATGAATGAATTAAAGCAAATGATTTCGTTACACCATTCTGATGAAGAGGAATATCTCTTTTCTGTCATCAAGCTCAGCTATTTACTCGCCCTCCATCTCCATGGCAACAAAGTGCAAAGCCTCATCACATGGTAGGATCTCGGACCTGAAGCTTGATACGAGCCCGTGCCAAGCAGCTGACACGATAAGATGCCTTTACTGATCTGGTGTCTGCTGACAGCTAAGTAACATTCACTAATTTTCCTGTGTCCGGTGACCTGCCTCTGTGGCGCTGTGACCCTGTTCTGTGTTTACCATAAAAAGCAGCTGTCACTGGGTTCCGGTGACAGATTGGGTGTCAGCGCTGAGTGGAGAGAGTTACCTGGGCTGCTTACTGTGAACACGGCCACCTGAAACAGGAGAGGCCTGGCCGCTGCCAATAATCCTATCAGTTCAACACTACAGTTTCAGTGCTAGACATTTGATGACATTCAAGACAGATAAGTCTGATAGTCAGGTGTAATCACATGAAAAGGTACTGTGCAGTGTAAGGGCAAAATTTCTTGTTTCCTATGGACAGATATATTTTTAAGTAATAACCTGTTTTCAGATTTATTCTTTCTGCACTCTATGTCACTTCTGACGTAAAGTACATTGGTATCCAGTTTGGGTTTGATTACTGAAGGACTACTTGTTTGTAACAAGTAGGCGAACAGTCTGCCCTGTGTTCTGATCTTTGGGTAAGACACTTAGCTAAGGACAGAGATGATGTGGGCCAGGGTTGATTCTGATATCCTTCCCTTGCTTTCTGTATGTATTGTGAAGTTATAAATATGTGACTGTATCTGCCCTTCGGGCTCAGACTCCTCATATGCTTCTTGGTGCATGACCTCTGACCATTTTATTTGATTGCTTTATTCTTTTGTTTAATTAAATATACAAAAGACAACGGCTTGTTGGATCTTCATTTTATTTGCTCACTTCTTCAAAAGGAAATACACAATTTCCACCACATGCAGCAGTTTAGAGGAATAGTTTGACATTTGGGAAATATGCTTATTTGCTTTCTTGACAAGAGTTAAATGAGAACATCGATACCACTCTCATGTCTATCCATTAAATATGAAATTACAGTGAGGAAAATCACTGAGCTCAAACAAAGACAAGAAAAAAGAGAGTACATGCATCTTGACTCTTTCTTTTCTTGTCTTTGGTTGAGCGCAATGATTTTTTTTTTTTGTGCTTTCTGTTGTCGCATTTTATTCCCTGTACTAAACTAAGACACTGAGAACTGAATTGAAAAAACATTCTGATTGATTTTTTTGTACTTTTTTAGTTTAACATTTTGGGAATTCACTTTTTTTTGCTGAGAGTTTGATGAGAAAATTCATACCACTCTGATGTTTGTATGGCAAATATGAAGCTACAGCCAGGATACAGTTAGCTTAGCTTAGCATAAAGACTGGAAACAGGGAGAAACAGCTAGCTTGGCGCTGACCAAAGAGGTAACAAATCCATCTAACAAAACCTTTAAATTAACACATTATATCTTGTTTGTTTAATCCGTACAAGTGTTAAAACGGCAGTTTGTTGGAGGATTAAACAAAGGAGATATAAAGTGTAAATTAGTGAGCTTTGGACGTGCTCTAGTAGGTGGACTTTGTCAGAGCCAGCCTAACTGTTTCCAGTCTTTATGCTAAGCTAACTGGCAGCTGTGGCTGTAGCTTCATATTTAACAAACAGACATAAGAGTGGTATCAATCTTCTCATGTAACCCTCAGCAAGAAAGCATAGTTCCCAAAACTTTGAACTATTCCTTTAACAGGATGGCTGACTGCTGTGTCATCTGTCCTTTGATGAGTTGTCATTTGAGAGCTGAACTTACATCGGTTGATGAAAGTTGTGTTGATCCACACTCCGGCAGCAGCCTTCAAGGTATTTCTTGAGCTTTTCTGACTGTTCCATCATTGCAGCAAAGAAGCCCTGGTCTGTCACATCTCACCTCTCTGCATGTACCTGTGAAACTGCTAATGCATAAAAACTAAAATTATCTTAACTGGTCCCAGTGTGCCAGGCCTACCACTCAGTGTAGCCATGACAACAAATTCACCAGGTTGCAATTATAGAAAGTGCTGCACCACCGGATGCCTGGCAGAATCTCTTACTGTACCATTCCCTTTTCCCTCAGTGTTACTGTGTATGTCCCGCTGTCGGCCATATCCTTCTCTGTCTGAATAGGAAGATATTTCTGTTTAAGCGATGGATGATAGTGAATGGTTAGTTGTAACAGCAGATGGCACATGCATTTTGCTCCATTCAACACCGTCAGCTTCGTCTATAAAATCTGTGATGAGAAAACAGAATGCACAGAGGCAGAAATGGCCTACAGCCTTGTTTTAAAAGCACTTGTGCTTCAGCATCTCCCGTGGAGGATTAAGCATCCAGCTGACGCAGCACTAAATATCCAAACTCTGTGTAACAGCATGTCAGATCCCAACTTTAGATTCAGTCCTTCAGGATCTGTTGCTTTTTTATTTTTGTGTGAAATGAAATTGTCCAAAAGTGATAAATGGGATGAAAATATCCATCGATACACATCACTTTTCTCAAGCAACACCATGCTGAATCCTCAAGTTGGACTTTACACATGGCAAATCAAATCTAAGAATATTCCTCTTACACTAACCCAGATGCTAAGTGTAACATAAAACCATCCATTTTTCATTTCGTAGAAGTGAAACACCTGCTGTGTACCAGAGGCTCCTCTTAAATGATTCAGTAGGAGTGGAAGGACAGACCAAGGAACTTCCTGCCTGACCACTGACGACCACAGCTCTCTCTCTCTCTCTGTGTGTGTGTGTGTGTCTATCTGTCTGTACAGTATGTCTCCTACATCACTGTCAGACCACTAAATGTCTCCCTGCCCTGCTCATTTCTGTCCAGCTGCACTGTGGTCTGGAGGTCGCGGCACTATGAGACACCTATTCATCCTCAGCGGTAAAGCGGGGTCAGAGATACATAATGGAGAAAGAGACCAAGAGAGAAAGATCTTTGAAGTGCAGCGCATGGTGTATAATGTATGCAGCTGAGATGTACAGGCGCTAAAGGGCCCTAAGGCAACAGGCAGAAAAGAAACTTTAGAAGTGACCTATTTTCTTAAATACCTCAATGAACTATTAGAACAAAGCTGTGTAATAATGATCATAGAGCAAGAAAACACAATTAGTTTTCTGTCCTCCAACTCTACCTAGTACGAAAGAAAGAAACTGAGAGTCTGACATTTACAACAACAACAGTTTGGAGAGATCTAACCTTTAAAAGATGAACATTTATTCTGAGCTTGAAGGCTCGAGCGTTCATTACAACAGACTCTGAGATGGAGCCTTTCAGTGCAGGCTAAAAATTACAAGAGGACAGAATGGGAACATACTATACTTACAGCAAACTATACATCACATGGTTTGTGTTTACAGTGAAATGATTTTCGGTGTACGTCAGGGCCACGGGGGCTTTCAGTCATGCTGTAATAACAGTGGACAGAGATTGTAATGAGACAGAAAAGCGTGCGCAACTGTCCGTCACAACACATGGCAAAAGCAAACAATGGCAGGCAGCTGCATGCGATCTGTGTGAATGACTGAACCAGGATTTGCACACTGACGATCAAAAACCAGTGCCAGCTCCATCAATGCTGAATGCAGAGGGATTAATTGTCACGTTGTAATGATGGAGGAGGAAAGAAGACCCAGGCTTACCCTCTCTGCCTCTTTCACACTGTCTTCTTCCTCCTCTCTTTCTCACACATATACATTAACACTTACATGCACAGAGTGAACGCACATCCCTTCATGGGGAGGCTGCGGTACCTCGGCGTACAGCTCAGCTTATAGTTTCCATGGTGACGTGAGGCTTTTTAACATTTGCATAACAGATGCAGCAAGGTATTCCCACAGAAAACAGAGGCCAGGGGACAAGTGATCATACTGAACCACACAGTGGAAAAATATACAGTTCACTTCCATCACTGTTGATCACTGATTGACACTGAGGATTCTGGTAACACTGAGAGGTGAGTTCAGTAAACTCAGGCTTCAGTGAGCCAGAATAGTTCTTTCATTTGTAGAAATCAATGCACGAGTAGCATCAGTTAATTCTGAATAACACTTTGACAGGCTGCGTCTATGAAGCCCACATTCAATCTCTCCCAGAAAAACTTATTTTGGATTTGATTTCCGACAATTTAGTGCTTAGTAGTTGGTAAGGAAAAAGCTCAAGCTGCTGCAATTCTGTGCAAATTCTAAGAAAACGTTTCACACTAGAGCTGAAATGATTAGAAAAAGAATCGTTTCAGTCATTTTTCAAGCAAAAATTAAAAACTTTACCTCGTTCCAGCTTCTCAAATGTGAGGATTTGCTCATTATTTTCACGAGATTGTAAAGTACATTATTTGGGGGTTTTGGATTCTTGATCTGACAAAACAAGACAGATTTGACTATTTTCTGACATTTTATAAACTGAACAATTAATTGACTGACTCGGCAGATTAATCAATAATGAAAATAGTTGTTAGTTGCAGCCCTAAACTACACGCACGCATACACACACACACACCCACACACCCACACAGAAATGTCTATTCATAAACATAGGTGCCTCAGGGGAATTATGTTTTTCTTGGCGTCAGCAAAAACAATCCCGCTACACGTCTTCACTGTATGCTACAATTACTACTGTTGCTACTAGACATGGTCAAGTACGCAAAGTTTATCTGTACAGTCCTGGATAACTGTTAACAGTGTTAAAGGGCTTCACTGTGGCATGTTATGTAAGCAATAAAGGATAAAAACCCTCACATCAAGCTCAGACCCTTAATACAGTAAGGAAAAACAAAAATAAAAGGAAATTGAATAAATACCACTTCAGATACAATGTTGGCATCGCCTCAGACTGAGTGTGCATTCCTTAAAGTACAAAGCAGAATGTGTTTCAAAAATGACACACACAATAATGATCCAATCACCTCTGTTTTAGTGAGATGATGCTGCCAAAATCATACAGCCAGTGTAAAGATATCAAATATGGGTTATATATTATGGGTTAGTAGCTGTAATTGTGTAATTGTTTGCTCCCTGTGTCCAGACCAAATCGTGCCATCATAATACTGTTGGAATGAGAAATGTCTACAGATCATTAGCTGCTGGTGCAGAGCCAGTATCGACTGTAGCAGACTGAGTCCGAGCATCCCAGTTGTATAAAGTGGGAGTGACAGTGACGATGATTTGCAAGTGGAACAAAACCCTAAATTATAGAGGGATGTGTTTAATGCCGCTGCCATCCTCAGGATCCCGGAACTGAGACATTAGGCAGAGAGAAAGACACACGTCTCTGGTCAGATTTGAATAGGTGCAATCCAATTGTGCCAGACAAAATCATGATTAAAAAAAACCCCACTTTTGTCTCATAATTCTGTGCTCTCACTTTAGTTTCCCAGGCATGAGGCTCAAGTGGAGAGCTACACTCCCTGAAAAAAGGCTAAACACCTGTCAGAATGGCGCTTGATGCTCCACACACTACCAATATCCATCCAGCCTGCTGTAAACTGGCCGACAGTCAAGCACGCTGGCCCGGCCAATTGCTGCCATACATGGAGATTCTGACCCCAGATTAAAACACACTTCTCCTTCTGCTTCTCCTGACCCTCGCTGTGTTCTCCTCAATGCAAACATTTTTTTGCAAATTATCTGTTTTACCGCCATTACCACCCATTTAAGATTTTAGCTGATCTGACATCATTTCCAGTTTCTCGCCACACGCAGTCCCCATTACGGATCAAACCTTACTTTAGGTTGAGTAAACAGCACTTTATTGCCTGTTCAATGGGCAGTCACAGTGCTTCGCTTTATGAAAGAAATCAATCACAGAGCCGTTTGCAGCTGTTATCCTTCCCACTGCTAATCTGCCTCTTCTGCTGCTAGTGCAGCTGGTGACATGCCCACCAAGCAAGATCTGATATCCCCATGTTGGTGTTGTTCCTACAACATCATAATTAATGAGCAACATTAATTATGATGTTGTAGGAACAACACCAGCGATATCAGATCGTGCTGCCCACCAACTACTGTATTGGTTAATATGTTAAAGAGAGGCTGCTCGGTGTCCCGGCAGTTATGGAGACCATCTCCCCCCTGCTTTCTGTGTTGCGAGCATTTTGACAAGCATCCACCCTGCTGAAGTGTCTGCTGGTCTGCTGCTGAGACCCCACTCGCCGATATCACTGTAGGGAGCGAGTGAAAAGACAATTGAGCAGGGATCAATATAGTGCCCCATTCACATTTCAGACAGTTCCTGCCAACCAAGCCCCGTGTGTGATGGCCTAAAACTATAAAAGAAGCTGTAGCTGACGTTCAGCCACATGTCTGCAGTATATTTCTCTATGGCCTTTTAACCAGCCATCTTCTCCCTCTTTCCTGTTGTTATTCCAAATCAGTTCATTCATCTCCCTCTCTTCCCATGCTATCTTTCCAACCATTTGAGTGTAATTACTTCTTGTTATGTGTTACTCTTAAATCATTGAAGTAATATTTATTTTCTATTCTTCCCAAGGCCACTCCCAAACCAATTTCAACCTCCCTGTCTAATGTAAATGCCACATTCTGTTAGAATATTACAGAGTATTTATGATCTACTGAGTAAGAATCTGGACGTTTGGGAGAAATTTAGAGAGAATGTATACTGTAGTTATTATACCCTGTAGTTACCCTGTAACTAAATGTAACAAGAGGGGAACTAACACAGCATGTCTAACTTACTCTGTAACTACAGAGAACAATGTGAGAACAGTTTGTTTCGATTTGACTTGCCTCAAAACATGGAAGAATATTACATTAACTGCACAATTTGCTGTCAGAGGAGTATATATTAATATTAACCATAGCCTATATGATTCATACATGGTGTTTTATCTCGCTATATTTGTATTTATTTCCTGGGATGAAAGGAGGCCGTGCACAGAGCTGAGAAAAGGTAAGCTTGCACCTTGAGGAGCTGTAATGCCAGGGAAAATACTTTTTCAATGACTTCAAACGAAATGACTTTCGTGGTTACACGAAACACAAGTGAGTGACATCTATGGTGGGTGAATTCTGTCCGCCGATGGCAGGCGGAGCCACGAGGCCATAAACGAGCGTGCAGTAAGGAAGTTTGCTGGTGAGGTGAACGACAGCTGAGGTAGTCTTCAGAGGCCGACAGTATCCATGACAACACACTGTCCCCTGGACCTTTGTTCCGAAGTAAACGCACAGATGTACCACGTAGTTATTTTAAGGACCCCAAAATTATAAAGGAACAATGTAGTTTGCCTGGTAAGGAGGTCATTTTGAAATAAAATCCCATCAGATTTATTAAGTGATGCAGAAGTCATCACTCTATCTTCCTTGAAACGTCCAGAATTGTGCTCAGTTTTATGGTCATACTGTACCCTGTAATAATAGAATAGGTATGCAGTAGTTAAATAATAACTACAGTATGCATTCTCTCTAAATTTCTCCCAAACATCCAGATTGTTACTCAATAGGTCATAAATACTCTGTAATAACAGAATAGATACCGGGTAGTTAAAAAATAACTACAGTATAAATTCTTTGTAAAATCCTGAATTGTTACCCCCTTACTCCATAACTGTTCCCCTGTGCCTACTTGGTACATACTGTACTGGTACACTGTAAGTACAAAAGATTACACTGTAACTCCGGAGTAATTACGCTGTAAGCTCCTTCTCCTCACCACAATCATCCATCTCATCTTACTTACACCAAATCATCTGCACCAACTCTTAGTTCAGTCAGACAATTCACATTTGAAATGTTTATTACAGCAGCAGAACATTGTTAGAGTTTGGCGTCTAGGCTCCGACCTCATCACTCCCCGCAGATATGTTTACATGAAGATATTGGGGAGTGATTAGCAAATATCTTAAACCACCTAGCCGGAGCCCGCAGGTGGATGCTGGGGTGGTGGTGGGGCTGAAAGAACAAGCGGCAATACTGATGCAGGGCAACAACAATTAGTGCCTGTGTTGGGTTTAAATAAACTCATTAATTCACCTTTATTCTAAGGTTGGGCTCTCTTATTTGAACTATACGGCATGATTAATATACCTTTAACCAGCAGATATTCTTGATTGTATCCTTGTCATTTCTTGTATGATCCACATCATATGAAAATAATTTTTTGTTCCATTTGCAAACTATTTTATACCCTGTAATATATTCATGCACAAGACAAAAAGGTGTTGAATTATTTACAAATCTGTTAGCAATGCAATATACCAAATTACCAAATCTCTTGCTCTTTGAGAATCTTGTTTGTTCACAGTGAGCATGTTTCACTACAATAATTGCAAGCATTTCTGTAATGACTTTTTGCATTAGACTCTGAGAGTGAGAGATCACACTAAGATTAGAAAGCAAATCCTTAGAGATTTGGCAACGCTGTTGTTGGCATTATCCACAGAGCCAAGGTTTCCATGGGATAGCCCCTGGGATTTCCGTTTTAATACTGATTTTGATCTGGGTAGAGGGTTGATGAAGAGGCTCTAATGAGCAGCCTTCTCATCTCATTTTCTCAAAGCTCTGTCTTGCTAGAAACCCACTGTGCTGACCACAAGAGGAGCTGTATTACATAAGGCCATAATAAGATAAAAATGACTTGGACATGCTGTCTTCATCACCACTTTGTCTTAGATGGCAAAGACAGAGGAGGATGATATCTGTCAATGTTAATTACAAGTCCTATTTACATAACATATAACAAAAGATAGCTTCTATTATAGTTAGTTGAGTTATTGTTATGGCAGTAGGTAAGTAGCAACTGTAAGGCAAGCCTGTCAATCTCCACATGCTGAAGCTGTGTGCTTGGGGCTGTAGTAATGTTAATACTCTGCATTTAAGGAGTCTGGAGGGTGGTGTCTTTTTTTAGCCTTTCCAAAACTAAAATCACAAGAGCAAAAGTCATCCACTGTGTAGAAGCCTGGGCGGCACTATATCCGAGTTTAGGCTAACGTTACCGGCTCTCTCCTGCTCTTTATTGGATTTGGGGAAGTTGGCACTGCGGAGACTCCAGCGGCGTTACCCGAGATAACGTCAGTCTGCCAAACACATCAGTTAGTATGTAAGCTAAGCAGCCAAACAGCGTTATGTTAGAACGAAATAACAGTCTGATCTTACATTTTAAATACAAAATACAAGAACAATGCCTCTTCTTTATTTTCATGTCTAATACATGGATTATTAACTGCTGAAGAGGCTGACTTTTTCCCTGGGACCTGTTAGCTTAGCCTCAGTCTTTTAGCACGAGATCATGTAGGTTCATTCTCATTTTAAAACAAGTAACATTGGAAGCAAGTGGAAACATTAATAAGTCAGCTGGAGATGGCGTTTTCAATCAATTTATCTAGTTAACGTTAGCTAAATTAGCTAGCTAGGGAGATGGAGCTGCCTCAGGTAGCTTGAGAGATCGACATCACACGCAGGATGAGGCGGCCAGATGACGAATTTCCAACAATTATGAGCTTAAACCAGCAGCTTTAGATGTATATCACGTTACTGTGCCGCGTGCCAGTAGAGTTCATTACCATATAAACTAACCTAAAGTGGACAGGAGGGAAAGCATTTTGCCCCTCTGGTCTCTATGCCCAATCGCCTTCCATAATTTCCTAACCTTTAACCTGTGACCCACATCCTCTCCTCTCCTCTCCTCTCTCGGCCCACTTAAGACCAAAATGCTTATACATCTCCGTGGCCCATATCTCACACCAGACAGAGGTAAGGTGATGTGCTTGTGGCTGGCGTCTGGTAGGCGGAGGAAGGAGCGAGAGAAATGAGAGCAGCGAGTAGGCTGAGGCTCTGGCAGTAGACTGGAGAGAACAGGGACTCCTGGGACTGCTGCCTGGAGATTAGTGGGATAGTGATTGAAACTCACACAATCCGCCCACTCGGCACTGCCAGACTATCAGCTACACTGGTTCTTAGTGTAACGCAGTGAGGTATGCTAAGGACAGAGTATAAATTCAGATAAATGCGTAGGACTTTTCCGGGATCCTTTTAATGAGAACACCTGCATATGTCAGTCATTCGATGTGTTGAGTGGCCACAGGGTTTCAGGTGAGCTACCTGAGGAGGTGTACTGCTTTCAGCTACTCCTAAGGGACTTCCTCTGTGGTGTCATTCTGGCAAACAGTCATCTTGAATGGCTCGTCTAAAGTACTCTGCTACCCAAAGCACTACTCCTAAATGTAATTACAACAAATGAACATTAGTTCCTCCTTAGTCAGCACACCACAGGAGTCTCACATAATTACCATCAATATTAGCATACAAATGCCACAAGGATGTGGCCTTGGATCCTCTCTCACATCACCATATGTTCACACTGGATTCTACATATTTTAAACCGACTTTTGCTCTTCTCACTTAAATGTCTCTGCATCACCGTATGAGTGACTGACAGGCCTGGCAGTGCATCTGTTGTCCCATTTGCATCCCTACACGACAACTTACAGTACTGCGTTGATTGGCAGAATGAACCCACACTTGCTCTACTAACACCTCTACAACATTTTAAAAAGACAGAAAGCATGTACCGACTTATATTCAGTTTAAAATAGAAGCAAAATCAGCTGCAATTCTTCACTGTGTTGACCCAGAAAAGCTTTTCTTTTCCACGTCATGCCTCTCTTTCTCTGATTTGCACTCACTCAGACAAGCATGATAAATACACACACACCCACATACAGTGTGTGGTACTGTAAATACAGTACACACAAACTCTCATACAGTGCAGTGCAGACAGGTATGGTTATCTGTGTGTATTTCTATTTTAAGTGTAAGATCTTAAGCCATGTAATTAAAAAAAATACTTTTGCACATGAAGAGCCTACTATCCATTTTATTCTCGTTTAATACATGATACCTGCAGTGAAGTTTGTAGATATTGAGCGCACAGCAGCACTGCCTCTGTTGGTCTATAACGTCCTCTGACCGTCTACTCTTTGGTACTTCATTGGGGTCTCTGTGGAAAATCGTTCCTGGGTTTCTGAGATTCTTCTTAGATCTATTTGTTCTGTGCCATCAAGTGCAAATGAAACACCCATTAGGTACCAATCACAGCAGCCATTAGGAAACAAGTACAAACAAGCCCCTGTGCTTTTGAATAAAGTGCACACAGGACAGCATTGACTAATACTTAAAGAAATAGTTTGACATTTTGGGAAATATGGGTATTTGCTTTCATGCAGAAAGTTAGATGAGAAAATCAATACCAGTCACAACTCGTCCATTCAATATGAAGCTGGAGCCAGCACCCATTTAGCTTAGCTTAGCATAAAGACTGGAAGGAGTAAACAGCTAGCCTGGCTCTGCTAAAAGGTAACAAAATCCACCTACCAACACCTCTAAAGCTCAGTTATTAACACATTTGTGCAATCAGTACTAGTTGCAGTTTTATGAGGGGTTATGTGCTGCACTGTTTCTTGGCCGGGTGCAGTGACTTCCAACCTTAAAGCTGCAAGTTAACCGGCGAGGCTTGAGAAAGTTGCTGCGCTTGGCCAAGAAAAAGTTCCTCACATAACCCCCCATAAAACAGCAAATTGACGTTTTTACAGTTTGGTTTTTGTTCGGATTAAACAAACAAGATATAACGTGTAAATTAGTGAGCTTTAGAGGTGCTGATGGGTGGATTTTGTTTATACCTACCTACTTTTTCCCAGTAATCAGTTTTTATGCTAAGCTAAGCTAACTGGCTGTAGCTACATATTCAACATACAGACGTGAGAGTGGTATCAATCTTCTCATCTATCTCTCGACAAGAAAACGAATAAACTTATTTCCCAAAATGTTTAACCGTTCCTTTAACTCTGAACATTGTAATCAAAATGAAAAACAAAAGACATCAAATTTAATTGCCTTTCTGTGCTCGCCTTTACAAATAAATATTTAAATTATGTGACAGCACTTCCAGTTACATTGAGGAGCACTCAACAACAACTCAACAACCTCCTGACCACTTCTCACCACAGACACTCTGCTATCACAACAATCAGTTAAATGTCAGTCTGTCTTACACTAAACCTCTCTCTCTTCCTCTCTCTCTCTGTATGAAAGAACACCATTGCTGGACCTTCTGCTGATTTAGAAAAGAAACTTGTGAATCTGACTGTCTGCTGTTGGGAAATTAGATGACTCCCAAACAGTTTGATGTAGTCCAATGAAAAGGTTTCAGCCCGTCACAAACAATCAACTAAATTACAACATCAATGTGTCTATTTAAGGATATGTGTGTGTGTGTGTGTGTGTGTGTGTGTGTGTGTGTGTGTGTTTCATGGGGAGAATGAGTGGGAAAATAACAGGCTAAAAAGGAAAACGTGTTTGAAAGAAAGCCAGAGAAAGGATGGGAAAATGTGCAAGGTAGTGCACGCATGTGTGTTTGTGTGTGTGTGTGTGTGTGTGTGTGTGTGTGTATACATGCGTGACAGCGTATTTATTTATAGACGCCCCTTGGGAGAGGAGTGCCATTACAGTGCTAAGGTAGAAAATCTGGTGGGGCTGTGCTAGATGTCACACTAAGGTGGCTTCATCACTCCTCGCAGGCTGTGCCTCATTAGGATGAGCAACACCCTGTATAATATAACAACCACACCTCTTCTGCATTGTCTATTCTAAATCTCTTTGTGCAGACACCATAAAAAAAACAAAAAAAAAACACCACAACATCTCTGGGGATAGTAGTTGATGAAAAATAAAACTGTTTCCATTGTAAATTCACGCTGGGCTTCTTGTTTTTCATACAAAATTCATTAAATAGTAAAGAGAAACATACTCTACCTTAATTTATTTCAGGCTCTCTGTCATAATTGATTACCTTGATTTGAACGAGTTATTCTGTCCCATAAGATTTAAAGAGAGTAGGTGGACACATTGATCCAGAAATCGAAGTGAACTCCCCATGACTGTTTCTCTTTCAGCAGACAGACACACTGCCTCGGTTCTGGTAACACACAGACCGATCCTCGATGCAACAGCTGCTCTTTTTGGGTCGCCGCAGGTGAGCGGAGAGGCCAGAAGATCACAACAAAGCGAAGGCAAGATCTTATCTCCCTGTGTTGGCTTAATCTGGGACAATCATTAGAGGTGGCGACACCTGAAAAAAACCTCTCGCCTCACTCCCACTCAGACCAACCCGACCTCAAGAGCTGCATTATCTCTCTAAACCACACCGGGACTCTCCTCAGAAACCAAGCATCACAAGCTCTGTGTGGGGGCCAGATGAACTCAACCTCCTCACGCTGCAGAGGAGCATTTGTGAAGGACATTTTGAAATGTGCGGCAGTCACACAACTGGACCTAAACCTTCTTCTCTAGACGTGAATGCACACATCTTGCTCTGAACGCGAGCTGTAAAATGAGGACTGCTGATGACGGGATTTAAACAGAGCTCCTGTGTTTGCTTTTTGTTCTCACTCTATTTGCTAAAGAGCAGAGGCTATTGAGTGAGACGTGTCTGGAGAATAATGGGTATCTCTCTCACCCATCTGCCTCTACTTCTGCTGACATTTTCCCTCAGTCACATAACGTGTGCAGCCTCCTCTGTTTTACTCTGTTTTATGTATATCAGCTCATTTAGAAACTGCATTTGTGTCAGGTAGATAAACTGTTTTCTGTACTTTCACACCAAAACAGTCACCAGGATCTATCAAATCAATGCAAGCCGATATGCTCACTACAGCTGTAACCTGACGCTTTGTTTAATCCAGCCTGGCAGACGTGATGCCCAACAGTGAGAGACTGGAGGTGTTAATTGAACCCTGTTGTTGACTGTTCGTCCATGGAGCTTTCAGGTGTTGGGTTCTGTATCAAATTCAGGTAATTACTGTTCCTGAGTCTGGCAGCCACTGTGAACTTATGTTTGTTGGTGTTTGAATCTCTACATGCTGTCTCACAGTGCTTTTGTATTTGCAGAAACGCTTTTGGTACAGTCTGTACTGTTGTCCACGCAGCGCGGATACCGCCGTCATATAAGCCCCAGAACACTTTCTTTTGGCCTTTCTTTTAACAAAGCAACTCTCCGCTCAACACACACAACAATAAGCTAATGGACCTAGAAATAAGAAACAGGCCGATTTGAATATGTGTGCTGAACCTTATTTGCCCTTGTGTATCATATGACCAGTCCCATCTCAAATAGGAAGCCTACAGGAGACAGCCATTATTCAAAAGATGCTCTCTGCTCATCGTTAAACCATTACAGAGAAATAGTAATTACAGTATATTTTGTTGTATTTTCTTCCCCTGAGAATAAACCATGCTCAGTCATTCAGAAATAGCTTTTTGGAGAAATTCTATGCCAGAGAGCAACACTGTAATTGCTTCAGTATAACTTGCATTACAGATTATAGCGCTGCAATCTCTTCTCCCAGACTTAGCTACCTCTAAACATTACTGAGCTTTCTCCTTTAACCATCTCAAATGACCAGAGGATATCACGGTTGAGGAGCAAAGACTAGGAGTGGATGTAAGTACAGCAGAACTCTGGTACTGGAGCCAAACAAAAGCACAAAGCTCTGAGCTTCCTCAGTTACACCGTGCTTCTTTAATATTTGCTTGACAGCTAAGTGACCCTGGATGAGGTGTACATGACGAAGGCAGCCGGTTAAAAATGCACAAGCCATCTTTTTGTTCTGCTGCCACCAATTGATGACAAGTGGGGTTAAAGCACATGTAGCTCTTGAGTTTGGGTATGAAGCCAAAAGCGCAACATTAGAGAGCAGTGTCACGGATTTCAGGCTCCACTGAAAATATTTCTGCTGTCAGAAAATGTATTGGACGGACTACAGAATTTCATTGCATTACTCAATCGTGCCTGTCATTCCTGCAAGGGTGGCTGGAAACTGACCTTTTCAGTCTCAGCCTGCCGAGTGAGCGATGAAAACCTTGGTGTGGCCCGCAACAGTAGCTTAAGAAGTAGTTTTAGCGCGCAGTGGTTTTGGGTTCTAATGTCTAACTCTCTGGAAACTTTTGTTTTACTGTGCCACTCGGCCACACACCACTCGACATCTTCATGAGTGATGTTCTCTCGCTGACAGGCTCGTCTGAATAATGAATGAAGGTCTGCAGCAAAGTAGTCGTGCCTCCGTCCCCTCACGATTGACCTCTCACCTTTTTAAATGTCAGCGTTCGTGAAGAGCTCCACAGCCACAGACCCAGTTGCGCCAGTGTGTGAAGAATATAAGGAAAGTCAGATAAGGCATTGTGCTGAAAATAAAGCATGGATTTTGTATGTCTGTCAAACAGAGATACTATGCAGTGGGAGTCTGTGTGTGTCTGTGTGTGCATGTGTAGCAGACAGTGTTGCCCCAGCTGGCTTGTGCGATAAGCTAATGTAGCGTACTAGATCACCTCTCTCCATGGAAACTGCAGGGCAATAGAAGAGCTACAGTTGAATACTTCTTCCTGAAACCATATGCTTCAAACTGCAACTAGCAGAGAGGAGCCATCCGTACTCTGGTAACATGGATTGATATATGAATTATTTGTTATTTCTCGCTCAAATCACAATGCCAGTGTTTGGCAAATGCACAGTCAAATCATGACGTCTCAAGTTGCGGGCCAGAAAACCAAAACAATGAGCTGAAAGATGCTAAAATGCTCTGCAGAGCTGAGGGGAAGTGTCCACTGTTAATATAAAAATATTGATTATAGTCGCTTTAATAGTGAGACACTGTGTAAAACAAAGATTTTTAATTAAAGAAAGTTTCTAATTTTACATATTAATATGTGCAAAATCATACTGCTATTTTCATGTGAAAACCTCATAACTCCAAATTTGGTGATTTCCATATTATTATAACCTCAGATGGAGAATTTAATGCAATTATACAACACCTAATCCAATATAACCCTCTCCCCATGCACCATGAATTGTAGTCTAACTGGAATTAAGGCTGTTTAAACATACATGAACACTTTGTTTTCTCCAAAATGTAATCTCTTCAGGCAAGGTTTTCACCTGCCTGCAATGTTCAAAATCTGTGAACCAATGTACCGCCACACAGGGGAAAGGAAGAAATGTACAGCCAGCCTGTGCATAAGGTAATTTATGTAGTCACATAATAAGTCAAACACAAAGGAGGTACAGAAGACAGTAGCTGGCAGGCAAAGCGAGCAGCCTGTCCATGCTGGTAATACAGCACCTCCATCAATGAAGGAAGTCATTTATAGACCACAGGAAAAGAATAAGGTTTTTCAAAATAGCATTCATTGGTAATGTCTGAGGAAATGGAAGAGCAGTGTCTGGATAAACCTTCAGTTACTATCAGTTAACAGTACATTTCTTCAGGATCTCAATACATTGGAGAGTAGTAACATAGTTTTCAGTAGAAGCTTAATGAAAAAGCACAAAGCATCTAAAGGTTCAGGTAAACTGGCTTCAATGCAATGTGGAAATAAGATGCACACAGAACATAAAACTCACTCTGGCCAATACACAAACAATTTAATCCTTATCTCTGCAGTTCACAGATGGGCAGATTTTCTCTATCGATTAGCAGCCACTCTAAAGGGGAGCGTTACTTCCTTAGGTGGATTTCCATTCATGTGTTTCCGCACGCTGATCAAACGGCATCAAAGGCATGTTTGAAATCAATAATGCTAATGTCTCTCTCAGTTTAGAGCAGATTCTCATCTGTGTGGTTGCGATTGCACAAGGATGATCTTCATGTGCAGCCCAAAAATGAAGATGAAGCTAAAGATGGATATCATGAAATAAAGCTCAGCAGAAAAATAAAACAGGAAAGTGTGCAAGCACTTTGCTTTTACGACCAAAGCTTTTCAACTTGCCAAACTTTACATCTGTGGCTATAACTGGTGTCAACAGACTCCAAAGTGTAAAAAAAAAAGACTATGTAATGTCTGTAGGCATTACAAACGGCTGCTGGCTCTAGTAAAACGTTGTACCTGTCAGTATATGGATGGTCTGTGTGTAGTTTGTGTAGATTAAACCTATAAATAATCTATTTTCTTTTTCTTGAATATTTCTAGTAAATATTCATTTTGGATCCAACTATGGGTGCAGAGAGAGCTGACTGTAATAAGCCAAAAAAGGAATTTTTCCGTGGGTGTTATGGAATATGAGGATAGCTATTATCTCTATGCATTTAGATGAATAAAACAAATATATTCATAGAATTCTTTCTATCTTTAATTAGAATTCGTGCAATAATTAGCGCTTACATGCTGACTAGGTTATTTGCAGTACAATAGAAGAAAACCGAAACAAGGAGATGAGATGATAAGAGAGCAAGTAGGAGACTTTGGTTCATTCTGCCAAACAGTACTGGTGACTCTGTGTAAGCCCACTTGGTGATAAATGGCAGTGCAATCAGTCTGGCAGCTGGGAAACTGTGTGCCATTGATTTATGGCTATTCAAAGCTTACCTAAGCACAACGGAAGAGTTGCTGTCTGTCACCCAGCAACAACCTCTGAAAACAACTCATAAAATACAGTCTGTTGGACAGCCCCATGCCTGGCTATTAGCATACATACACACACAAATGCCGTAAGACAAAGGTAGGGAGGGAAGGAGAGACGGAAACACAAAGAGACAGAGGAAACTCTCAGCTCCATTACCATAAAATGACCATAAAATCATAGTGACTGTACTGCTTCATCTCCTCTGGTCCCACTGCACTCCCTGTGAAACAGTACTGGAGGTTAGCATGAGTGACTGCACTCCCTCATGCAGAGCTATCAGCAGGCAGTGGCCCGTGGGAAGTCACACGTCTTTAGTCCCTCTCTAATGGCTGGTCAGGGTGTGTCCTCGCTCAACCCAGCTTGCCTTACATCTTAATGTCTTTGCCATCGATTTCCTCCCATTCTGACAAAACGTCATCTGCCAGGCCGTATGGGGTGAACGTGCAGCAGGTAACGCAACACAGTGGATATCTCCACAATGACATCCACACAGCCTGGATGCACAGAGTAATCTCAGACTTCACAAACAACAAAGCAAAGTGCTTACAGTGAAGTCAATCGAGCATATCTGATGTGTGGTATAAAAGTGCAGCTAACTGCCTCCAGTCATGGCTGTCTCTGGCCCACTGAGAGGAGAAGTTTCCATGCAATTAGTTCAAACAGCCTCTGCCAAGGCGAAAGGACTAAG
This sequence comes from Macquaria ambigua, assembly GCA_008360985.2. Taxonomy (NCBI): domain Eukaryota; kingdom Metazoa; phylum Chordata; class Actinopteri; order Centrarchiformes; family Percichthyidae; genus Macquaria; species Macquaria ambigua. Next base: position 495,328 of record VMKM01000007.1, on the reverse strand, counting down.
TGTCAGTTTTTATAGCTCAGTATCCTGTTCTGGACCAAAGCTTCAGTGGGTAGTGAGAGCGCTGCAAGGCTTTTAGGAGACGCGGACTCAAATTCCCAGAGTGCAAAAGTGTAAAAAAAGTCTGTCAAGTCAAAGCTGTGTGTGTCAACATTATTTTTTAGAACTTAACAATCAGACCCTGCTCCTGTTCGGTTTGTAAGTTATCATTATGGTCAATCAACTTACCATTAAGTTGTACTGTAAAACATAATTTCTACTGCATATTCATTCGCTTTGTAGTTGACTTTACAATGTGAATTTTGCAGTGCAGTAATTTGTGTTTTCAATATCTCACAACATCCTCCATCCCAGCCCATGAATAGATTATCAATCCAATTTTGTGTGTGTGTAATTGTCTATGCACAACATAGACAATTACACACATACAAAATTGGATTGATCTCTTTGATATGTTGAGCCTCTCTGTTGTGCTGTGTGTTATATGTTGTAAATTACATGCATATACAATCATTAATTTAAACTTTTTTCACACAACATACATGTTTATTTTCTCATCTTTCTAAGCTCTGAGATGTTACTTATACCTACAATGTTAAAACAAAACCAAGGCATTAAAAGAGTTATCATTTAATTCTAACAAATTCATACTGACTCAACAAAAAAAAAATGCTAATTTGATCCTACTCATGTCAAGCACCCGAAACTTGGTTTGAAATCTTAATTATTCAAATATGAAATAATAAAATGTTACAATACATCAATTATTTGTGAGTAAATAAGTAACAATCAAAGTTGAAGTTCAAAATATTTCATCAGATTTGATTGATAGTGGCCTGTGAACCTCACAATTGTCATCACATGATTCAGATTTTGCTAGATCCTGATTAGTGCATGGAAGTACATGACATCACCTTTTTCCAAATGAGCCCCGCCCTTTTCAAATCCAGGTAGAAGAGCACAGGCAAAACCGAACAGGCAGAGATCTCTTGTGAAATAACCAAAACTGTTCTAACTTTGGCCGAAACTGTTACTGTCAACTGTCACTTATAGTAAACTGGTTGAGAAAACAGGTTTTCAGGGCATTTAAATAAAGCCACTTTCAGAGTTTACAGCATTGGCCGTTCTAAAGCCAAATCCCTGGGAGTATGATTTATAGGGCGACTATGATCCTCCCGAGACTGAGCTGCACCTTTGGGAGAATTGAGCAACAGGGGCATGCTGAGACATGCTGTATACACAGGCTGGTTTCATTCACAACCCACTTACCCTTTCCTCCCACTGGGCCACGCTAAAAATGACGACACAGACATTCAGCACACAGTGTTTTGTATCAACAAGAGCTTATCTTTTATTGATGAAATGATTACCTGGAAGTTTTTCCTGTGTTTCCAGGAGTCCATATTGTTGTGCTAAATAATTTAGTGGGCAGACCCATGCAGACTCAAAGTGGGTCTAAAACTATTCAGTAACACCTCAACACTCCCGAGAAGGAAGACAGACTGGCTGCACACATGGTGTCCTTCACTGCTGCTTTGACATGAAAAATGTCTCGTCCGAGAGGGAGCGCTGGTGCCTATGTGTATTTTTGGGGAGGTTATAACTCCAAAAGGTCTAGGGTGAGGTGACATCTGGAGCTATAGATATTCTGGATCACACCTTCTCTCTCCGGCATTAAGTCAAGCGTTATTAATGTGCAATTAAAATTTCATCAGCACTGAAAAATAAATGAGGTGGAATATGTGTTTGGGAACAAGCCATTTCACTGATGCAACTCTTCAATTAAGCCTCAGAAACAAGATTGCATTTAATGGCTGCCATTTAACCTCAATTTGACATTTTTACTGTCCTCTGTCTCATATGGAAAACTAAACCCTGAGGAAATGGCCCCGTTTGTCAAACAACGCCTGCTTTCCTACCATTTCTTTCATTCAAAGGTTTCTGTGCCTCTTAATTGTACAAACTGTACATCATGTACTCATGTGTTTAGCTGAGGACAAGAGCTTGCATGCTAGTGTGACCATGGGAGTAGGACTTCAATCATGTTCCTATTTCTCTGCTTGACTGTGTAAAGAAAGTCAAGCTGAATGACACAGGCACAGTGGAGGAGAGACATGAGCCAATGCTAAAATGTACAGTAATGTATGTAAATAACCTAGAGGCACTTCATGAGGTGGAAACTGTGCTTGTTAACTTTTTTTTAAAACTTTGCATAAATGCATAAATGCAAAGTGCAGCTGATTATTCATTAATGATTGTGCCATGGACCATGTCTTGAGCCTATTATGAATTTGCAAAGTAAACACTGTTATATTAAAAAAGAATTAGTATTATTTGGTCATGCTCCTGACCTTTATTTCATAATTTCTAGTCCTGTGAGCTCAGTGAACAGCAGCAGAGCTGAGTAAATATTCAGATTTAAACATATACTTGCTCATGTAGTCTCACTGAAATCAGGTTTGTGTTTGAAAGAAACCAGAGGACAGCAGAATCAAAGATGACATTCAAACACAGATAACAGTGTTAGCATTCAGGAACAACCTGAAGTATTATTCAATAAATCAGTAATTAAAAGATTTAAATCATCCAACAAGATACAATATCATATAATCATCTACTTTCAAAGCCTGTGTAATTAGTTCCATTCATAAGGTGCATAATACTGCAGAGTGGTTTCTCTGTGTCCAGTATTCACAAATGTAATATCTAAGGCTAGCCAGCTCCGTGAAGTGGTTCAGCATTTAATTGCTTTTAAAAGCAATGAAAGATATGACTTATTGTGAAGGTTTTCAGAGAAAAGCCTAGAAAAGAAAAGATAGAAATGTATTTTGTTGCGTCTGAGAAACTGGCCAGTCTTCATCAGTGTTAAGTCTCTCACAACAATGAATGTTGTATTTTCTCCATATCACGCCTGTAGATCATATCAAGTCATTTTAGGGTAGAATGATCAATATGAGAGTACAAATTACTGAACCTCCATTAAATTAGATATGGATATGACGGACAATTGTATAATGCTTTTCCTATTTTCAAAAGAAAACTTTATATTTTCTGTGCTTTGCATATATTTTTATTTTACATTTGAGCTAATCTCTTGGCTGGGTTTAAAAGAAAAGATTTCTACCCAGCCACATACATACCTGGGTTTTTGTAAGATTAAATAAGTTTACCATTTTATTACTGTTATACGTTTGGATAGCAAGATGAGGAATAGCAGCATTTAATCTAACATTTAAAACAAAGGATGAGAAATGCATGAAGAACATCAAAATGTCATCAGTCTGAAAATTAGTCTGTATTGGAAAATGATGTTATTAATATACACTGGCAATAACAGAGGACCCAGAAAAGACCATTGAGGAACCCTCCTTGAACTCAATTTCAAGGAGGGTTGATTTAATATCAGCAACAATAGCCTGAGTTATTAGATGCAATAAACCAGGTTTTATAAAAATCAGCTAATCCAAAACAACACGTCTTATTAAATAACTATGTACAATATTAAAAGCCTCTGGCAAAAATGACTTTGATATTATTTTAAGAGGGCTTTTGTATTAGATTGCAGTAGATTTAGCTAAATATATCTAGCAAACTCAGACAGGATCTCTATATCAGTTATTTCCCAAAAAGATAATTTGCTACTCCTCTAGGGAGGCGGATCAGGTAAAGCGTTTCTCAGAGATAGGAGTTGTTTCAAAATGTGTGGAAGATGTATTAACATTACAGTTGGACAGAAAGGACCAGTAAAACTCAGATTTTCCTTTCTTGTTAATCGATACACACTGATATCTCTGATGCCAGGAGGTCTGACAGTCAGCATGGATACCAGGTGGTACCTGGTGCTGGAGGATGTTTTGTGTGTGTGTGTGTGGTTAATGGTTTCAAAAACCTCAGGAGAGTCTTAAACGGAAGCAATGTGATTGAACAATTAAGAAAAATAAGGGTTTCAGTAATTCAAGGTCAGAGATGGAGCAGGTTCTTTAGATGAGCTGAATAAATTATGCAGGAACCCCTGTTGAAGGAGGTGTTTGAAATTTCTTCGAGTAATGATTCGACCATGATATCTTTTGTGGCTGGAATACCAGGCATGCTATTGGAGGTCTCAAGTCTTCCTAACATATTTCTGTGCACAAAAATGTGACTCATACACCAATGACACATGGCATCTGAAAATAAAAGCCTGACATGCTCACTGGAAGTGTAGCACGTAATCTGTCGAACTTTTCTTCATCACTCTCTCTGCTAAATGTAGAGTGACTGAAAAGGGCAACATCTCTTAATGTGCAGATTCCCCAAACAGGTTGCTGTATTTGTAACATGGAACTGGGTAGTTATTTAACATTTGTAATTGAATATTGACCCAGTCACATCTTTCTCAAAGTCAGTTAAAACTGCTGTTAACATGACTTTACATTGTTCCAGCAAAGTGAAGTGCTCTTGTTCCTGGAGTGTGAGCTATGAGCCTGGTAATGAGCTGAATGATTGAATACTGGACTGGAAATGAGGCAGGGGTGGCTAATGAAGCCGAGAGGGGGTGACTGTTAAAAGAGGGGGGGGCGTTATGTGATGGTCTAAAAATATATATTTTGTGCAGTAGAGTTTCCTGCTGCCTTGACATGGATTAAACTCTAACAATAAGTGTCAATCTTTTCATCCTCTCCGGTGTTGCCAATGAAAAACAAACATTCAATAATTACCCCAAGAGACCAGCTTCCAGACACTGCTGTCTTGGGAACAAGTATCTGACTGAAAGCAATAAAGGGAGACAATGAGGGCTGTCATGCACAAACAAAAAAAAGGGGTTTAATTGACTTGCAAGTAAAACAGCACCCGAGTCTTTTCTTCTCAGGAAAGTACACCTAGTTAAGATTATAGATTCAAGTGGAGTAACAAAATAAGTTTCCAAAGTCATGCTATTCAATATACACACTGATGAATAAGCAAAAGTTTTCTGACAGCTTTGACGTTCACCTCTTGAGTACAACAACATCTTTCTCTCTATCTATCTATCTCTCATTCTCTCTCCCACCTGCACTCCAGCTGCTGAAAGTGACAGATTAAAAGCACCGGTTCAGGTTAAAAGAAAGTCAGACATCAGATCAAGCCAGTCTCAAAGAGAGTTTTGTGCTTGCCTCTGGATGTTAAACAAAATGTCTCATGCTTCCTCTTTTTCTCGGTTTGTCTTGAACTATTTTCTAAATTTAAACCCTAATCATTAGGACCAAACTCTACTCAGCAACCTCATAAAATCATTATTTAAAACTTAAGTAATGCAGGCCTGTTGGCTGTATGCCAATGCTACCCTCTCTCGGGTTACCTACTACTTTCACTGATGTGCCCTGGTAGTTTGGCAATAAGAAAAGTTGAGTTGTACCTTAGCAGCAAACGATGAGCTTGGCTTCTCCAAGAGGTCCCAGAGTTTCTTCCTCTTTTCGGAACAACACGTGGTTGTAAACTCCTCTCCTCCCCTCTCCCTCATGTTCTCGGCCTCTCTTTTGAGCTCTTCGTTCATCTGCTCCTTTTTCTGGTGATACCTGGCCTGGCAGCAGGACTCCAGGTAGATCTCGTCGATGCCCCAGAAGTCCAGCTCTTGGCTGAACGAGAGGGCGCACATCTCCTCCATCATGTGCAACTTCCCGGTGCGGTAGAAGTTCAGAATGGAGGTGAAGGCGCCGGGGTGCCTGTCGAAAAAGTACTCGTTGTTATCCAAACTGTAGTCATCGCATATCTCCATGATAGAGTCGTGGGTGTTGCAGTCCCTCAGTTTGCCCAGTCTTGTGCGGGGCAGCCGGTCCAGCGTCCTCCACAGGACTTCGTGGAGAAGGCCCCCGATGTTGAGCCTCACTCGGCGGGTGTGGGTCTTGCTGCGGATGATGTCCATCGTATCCGGCGGCAGCGAGCTGGCCGACCGAGACCCCGCTTTGAACATCTTCACTCAAGTCACTCGGTCACTTGGAAAGACTGGAAGATACAGTCTGGTAGATTAAGAAGACATGGTCCTGTAGAAGACCGCATTAGGGTCCCCCCTCGCTTCGTCTTGTGGCTGTAATAAAAGAAAGAAAAAAGAAATTATTTAGGCGCTGCTGAACAGCCAGTGCCGGTGTCCTACAGTAGCAATGTCAGGTGGTTTATCCACTCATCAGAGAACCAAATAGATATTTTAATCAGCTTTAACAGGCACAGCCGCTTTTCTTGCTGACAAGGGTGGCGGGGTTGGGGTGGGGGGGGGGGGGGTGGAGAGCCGGACCAATGATAAACTGGATTCCACTTGTGAGCGCTGTCCGGTGCTGAAACGTCCGTCGGTCACGTTACATACCGGTGTCTGTCGCTGTCCGCGGACTCCGGTGCTGAAACGTGTCAGCTCGGGTGGGACAGCGATCAATCCCGCATTCAAAGGCAGCGTGGTTGCGAAAGACAGACGCAGATGCGTTGCTTAACGCTTCTCTACAGGGATGCTAAGCTGGTCTAATACTAACACCGATTATCAACTTTGATTAAGAACCGATAACACATTATATCATCCCCTAAGACCAGTCTGTAGTCTGCCCTAACAAGTTAAGTGTAGTTTTGTTTGCTCAGGTCGAGTTTCAAAGCTCAATTGTACCAATATATAAAGTTAATTTTAGCTGAAGCAAACATGCCACAATTACATTCTTTTGCGCATATTTGAGCCATGCAACACAACTGCATTTTGATGAAATATATAGCCTAAATACACATGAGCTGGCAGTCAAACTAGTAAATATTGTAATGAAATGATGACCAGCTATAGGCCGAATAGAGACGTGATATACAATATCAAAGTAAAACCAAGTGGGTTATCGTCTATGAAAATGAAACCTGAAGACAAAAATAGATTCAAACACATTAAAGAAATATGATACATACGTGTCTTCCTTATATCCCGATTCACCTCATGGACGGACATCAGCAACATTTCAGCAGCAAACGCGTTAAAACTTATTATGTCCGTCCTGGTCTCCGGCGCTCTGCTGGGAGCTGATGGAGGCATCATGAAGCGACATGTCGAAGAATAAGATTTATATGATGTTTTACACAGACATCGCCATGTCCGGTCTGCCCTGTCCAGCCCTCCCGGGGCGAATCAACAAGTATGGCTCTTGAGAGTCGCCGGGAATATTCTCGGTACCTCTCCTGTACCTGCTCACAGTGTGAGTGTCTGCTGGCCGGCCGGCGCCTGTGACTGTGAACGGGATCCTGCAGGAGCTGATTTCACTCAGGCTCCTCCAGCGGCTGCAGCCTGTGCGAGTTTAACCCTCACAGAGCCAGCGAGCCACAGCTCAGTGCATCTATATTGTATTTTTTGTTTTGTGCAGCAGTGTTATAGACCAGCAAACAATGTTATAGGAATTCACATCCCCTGCCCATAACTATTGCAGCAAAACTGTAATTCTACCAGGATTATTAAAGATCAAATGCAAAGTAAGGCCACTGAACACAGCACATATCCCTATAGGAGGAGGTGACAAAAAGCACCACACATTCTGTTAAAGGCAGACACACTGTACAGCCTTAGTTTCCCCATGAAACTGAAAAATCAACAGTATAATTCAGTCTCTGCAGAGACAAACTAACTGGCTTGGTTCCATGATACAGTCACTTCACACAAAAGGACTCAACACTTAGGACACATTATTGAAGCCAATTTTATTGGGGCTGAAGGAGATTGATTTTGTCTATGATTGTGTCCTAACTTTGTATGTATCTTTTAATCTAAACATCATGGCTTCAGCGTCACGTGAACTGTCAGAAATGCTCAAATGTGAGTAGAAATAAGAGCATGTTCTTTGTCGTTCCCTCACAAACCTGCGCTGTACCTTACAGTCTGTGGTCTCCGGTGGATCTGCTCCGGCTAGCAAGTGCTCACTTGCCTTCCAAACGACACATCAATCTAAACTTTCCACTCAGCTTCACTCTGCAAACAGCGGGCATGTGTCGGTGCGATAGATGTGTGGCCGGCTCTGTTTACAGCACAGGCTGTCCCCTCCTTGCACCTGTGCTCTCTATTTAACAGACAGAACCATGCTCCAAAACGTAACTTTTTACAGCTCTTAAAAATGACACCTTGTGAACACTAGTCATATTTCAACATCTTATTATTTCAGTTTTACTCACAAAGTAATAATGTGGGGAACACATGCGGCTGTAACTAATAATTTTACCCCAAAAGTCAAAGAAATTTGACAACACAAGATTATACACAATGTATTATTTACATTTATTGATAAATAACAAAATAATTACATACTGTATAGCATAAATATAGAATATAAAAGTACAAAGGACATATTGACACTATAAATAATGTGCATGTGCTGAAATGTGCATACAAGATAACAAGTGTTCTGTTTGGTTTTTAAAGTCCTAGTGTGTACTCCTAGGTTTATATCGCACAAGCAAGTCCCCCTCTGGTTGTAGCATCCCAAATCCATAACGACTGGCATTTACCTCCGGCATCTGAGCATTTGGGTCACACAGCTCCAAATCATAGTTAGTCAACACCATGTAAACAAACCTGAAGAGTAAACACAGATGAAACATGAAATTAGAACACTAAGGTAACAAACTCCTCCAGCGTGGAACATTTTGAGGACTTGACTGATCGTAAAGTTACATGATGGACTGATTCTAGGACACTCACTGTCTGATGGTATTGATGGCAAACTGCTTTCCCACACAGCCATTGGTCCCTGCGCCCCATGGCATGGTGTAGTATTTCAGCCGCCTCCCTCCTTTATAAAAGTCTCTCTTCACTGACCCATCTTCATTCAGGAAGCGATTGTACTTGTATTTCTGGAAAGGAAACACATTTTTTTAGAAGCAGACATTAGATGCAAGCAGTTAGAAAGGACAGATTTATTTATGGAAATGTGCTTCATTATACAGTTTAATGTCTGTTTGTTTGTCTAACTTCTGTTCGGTTTATTAATGCAGCCTAACTGCCACGTCCTTCCCATGCCTATTAGCTGTGTGTCTGTTCCCGTGCACGGCTAATCCCTCAATGGTCCACAGCTCTGGGTTTGACCTCTCACTGGGTAATGCGGGGTCAGCTTTGTGTAGGCGTTGTTTCCACCTTACATAAACAACTACACTAATTACACTTAAATCTGCCCCCAACTAGTCTCAAAGATAATTACTACTATTCCTATTGGCAGCACAGGAAGGTTTTGATAGAGTGAAGAGGTTGGAAACTACTACTTTAACGAGACAGGACAACAAACCTGTGGCTCTTGGTAAATCTCGGGGTCCATCTGAGGGCTGTTGAAGGGGAACAAACACACCCTGTCTCCTTTCCTTAGCAGGTACTCTTGGCCACCAGCCATGTGGAGGGTCTTTTCCTGCACTACCTCTCTGGTGATGAAGGGGGCAGCAGTGAGTCTGAGTGTCTCATCCAAGGCACTATCTGGGAAGGGACAGAAAGAAATGTTGTTAATAACAGCAAAAGAGACGCAGCATTTTTCCTCATAAATATTTCTGCAGTATTTCTCTACTTTTTATGGATTTTTGTAACTAATGTGGTCTTTTTCATACTGTACAACATGCCTATTTGGATGTATAAACTCCCAGTGTCTTGATTTAATAAGTTTGCTTTTTCTTTTTTCCATTATTCTTTTGCACTAAATTGTAATTTTGTGCACTATATGTGTACATAATCTCTTTTATTATTTATCTTTTATTATTTAAAAAGTGAATCCAGATTTCTACCTCATTTTTCTGACAACAGGAACAACCTACTACCAATAAATGTCTCTCTGTTTACACAAGCTGGGATCAAGCCCTCACCAAACACAGGGGTGTGCACAGGTCTGTTCAGTAAGGAGGTCTCGGAGGTTTCCATCTCCCTCTTCACCGCTGTCAGAGCTTCAGGATTTGTCAACAAGTAGCCCAACAGCCAAAATGCAGCGGGACCAACATTACCCTGGAAACAAACAAAGACTCACATGACGACAATGATAAGGCTGTCTCTCTCACTCTGGCATTGCACGGTGACAGCACAGGTGGTTATTTGGCATTAGCAAATAAGAACATCACATGACCTCCACAGTACTCATGTCTATCTTTTGTGTAAAGTTAAGTTCAATTAAATAAAAAAAAGCCTAATGAATCTTTTAGTGCTGACGAGATAAAAATGAAGGTCTTCCTTTCATGTGTCTGGGATGAGAGGAGCCATGCTCTGGATAGTCTCACTACTGGCAAAGCGCAGCGCGGTAATGGTTTACTTAAAAAGGAAAGCCATTGGAAACCTGAGGTCCCCTGCCATCTGCCTGCTTCCAAGGGCAGGACACTGAAGCTATTTAGTTTTACGGCAAACCACAGTGCTGTCTGCCAAGAGTAGTCACATAAAATAAGGAACACTGTGGAAATATAACATAGTGACTAAATTTCTACAAAATTGCCTCTTAAGTCACTGCAAATATATTACAAAGAGTAATTAATGCTTACTTTCCAATACATAAACACTGTTGACGATAGAACGTGTGTATTCATTAAAACATGCGTCACAAAAACCTGACATTATCCAAAACTTTTGGCAGGAGTGTCACAGACCTGGGTGTGGGAAACCTTCCTTAGACAAAGAAATATTTTACTGTATGTATGAACTTAATAATACTACATTGACAGGGATTACATTACTGCTTTAACTGTCTAACAAATCCAAGTCCAAGTACATCATGCAAATACATGTTAATTTCTCTCACTAAAGTTTTAGGAAAATTCATGGAAATGTGACTCAGAGACAGCTAAAAGTTATGACTCATAAATTAATGGCAATAAACCACGGTGCAAAAAAGGATGAGTAAGCAGCCTGCAGGGTAAGGCAAATGTTGAAGTAAATATCTGATTAACGCCTTTGATGCGACAAACCCCTCCAGCAGGGCTGTAGGCAAGATTGTATGAGTCAATACCATGTCCAGTTATGTGTGATTAAGAAGCCAAGACCGGCTCAAATCTCATTCAAGACTGAAACCAATATAATCCATAACCTACTTTTTGTCTTGTAAATGTAGAAATAACAATCATTTTCTTTAACGCGGGAAGAGATGCAGGTATGTGCGCACTCCTCCACAACCCGAAACGTACAACAAACCAATTTAAAGGTTTTTGACTTATACAAAGATTCTTCAGGAGAAGCACCTTAAACTGTGTGCTGTAGTGACAGAGAGAAATATCAATAAAGCTGCCATTTCTTTTATTTTGACACAGGAAACAGTCATGTCAACGCTCAACCTTTTGAAGTCCAACACCATTAAAAAGTAGTCTCGACAGTGACACTGTGCTCAATTACATTCCTCTATCTTATATTCCTGAAGCCCTTTCATGGCTTTCCCACTCAAACGCAGAATAGCTGCTGTGAAAGCTGAGGTGAACAGCGCTCTCATGTGCCAAATAAGAGTACTGCTACTGCACATCTGTCCTTCTATCTTGGTCTCTTTGAACTAAAATCTCCTTGGAGACTCACCTGTGTGGCCCAGAGTTGCATCAGTAGAGCCTTCTTCTGCGTCTCCTCGTCCACCCCCTCTTCCTGCAGGAGCCGCCTGTAGGCGTGAAGCCATGGGCTCGACCCCGAGGCCTCAGTCAGACCTGCCAGAGCCAAAAGCTCCCACAGTCTCTGCCGAACACTTTGGGCTGTCCTCTTCTCCTCTGTCACACAGATAAACATTACAAAGTAAGTGAGCCAGTGAGTCACACACAAAACATAAACAGTTGAGCTCAACCTGAATGTCAATGAGTGAAATGCCAGACACATAAACAGATATGATTGTGTGCAAGAGGTGGGAGGGGAACATTATTTCAGGTATGACAGGCACGGCTGGAAGAGGAACGCAATAATATTGTAATTGGCTGACTTTCCTGGGTGGGGCAGAATCAATTCTAAACAATGATACGGTACGGAAAGTAAGGTGTATGTAGTGACGGGCAAGCGAGCTACCAGTAAAAGTTAGATCACAGTCTGTAGAGGACTGGGATGATGAATTGTGAATCGTGAAAGTCTTCAAAAACACTACAAGGCTTCTAGACGTTATGCAAGCAACTGAGTATGTGAAACTCGCTATGGCAACCACAAAACAAATCTGAGGGAGCAGCCATCAGTGATGTCAAACCATGTTCGCCGAGACACAGTGACAAATGTAAACAGCGAAGACTCATCTAACACTGTCTCGTCTCCTGACTCATGGCTGGTAATGCTGATGATCTATATCCACACTTGATGTACATCATAACTGCCACACTTTTGTTTTTCATCCATTTCATCACAGTGCTTTCAGATAACTGAAGCAGTTCATTGTGAGAGGTGTTTTCAGTGTCACTACCTGGCTTCAGTGTGCCTCTTGCCAGTTTGGTTAAGAGAGCCTCAAACCTCTTGTACTCCTCGTAGACACTGTGACACTGATCTGTGCCGTTGTTGTTCTGTTCTCCTCCAAACAGTGTCAGGTACCCTGCCCTGCAGAGAAAGGAGAGAAACAAAGTTTGGGAATGCGGGACTCTCTGGTTGATGGATGGCGACCATTTTTGTGTTGATGGAAAGATAACCAGCCCACACAAATATTTTCCACACACGAGACGAGCGATCCCCTTTCAACTGGTATTTTTCCACTGGCCCACACAGCATCTCCTCACGGTGGACATCACCTTGTCGCAGTAAACATTACTATCATATGCTGTTTCACATTCCTTCTCTCTCCTTCGTTTAGTAATAATGCTTCATATCCTGAAAGACAGCTACATTTTGATTCACATCCGCTCTGCCAAAATGTTCAGCCGGAAAGGTGGCCTCCAACATTTGTGAGAAAGAGTGCAGTCATCCCACATTTCTCTTGCTGTGTTTACAAACAGAGGACCACAGGATTGACTGGTCTGTAAACTGTTTAGCTGAAGACCTTTGACATGAATGCATGCTTCTTTTGACATAGTTTGTGTGTGTGTTTTGAGTGTGTGTGTGTGTGTGTGTGTGTGTGTGTGTGTGTGCAGGAGGAGGGGGGGCTCTCTTACTTGAAAAGTAAGCTGTATGAGAAGTTGAACAGTCCCTTCTCTTTCCAGTCTTTCTGGTTCTGAGGCATCTCAGCTTTCAGCAAGCCCTGTAGGTGTTTGCTCATGGTGCTGTTAAGGACGGCCAAATTCATTCCCTGGAAGTGCCTGCGGACACAGAAGGTTGCGGTGACAAGATAAGAAAAGGCTAACTGCTGTACCATGGAAGGGAGACCTGTAAATCACGCTACACTGATTGATGGTGTTATGAAAACAGTGCAATTACTCAGTGACACACATTATTAAAGCTACCTGTTGACTTAGTTGCCCTTCCTATTTTCTAAATATAACTTACAGTATATTTAGCAAAATGGGTAAAACACGATGGGCAAAGCTGCACGCTCATATAACTCAGATGCAACCTGAAGAAGGCAGTGTGCCCAAACGTCAGTCTTTTAAACCTTAAAATGAAAAACACTGTATTGAGTGTGCGGCTTTCCACCCCTTTGTTGGGTCTTTGCCCGCGTGCCATTTTCTCATGTGTTCATTTTCTTTCACTTCTGCACAATGAAACAAAAACTGGTGTAGATGACAACTGAGCAATAACAAAACAAGAAGCCCTAAAAATAGATTTCCAAAAATGGGAAGAGCGATTTACAGAAACATCCACAGTGACACTATTCATAAGACTTCCACAAACTTTCCACAAACTAATTTTCGCTTCTACATTAACATGAAATGAAAGTATACAGTACAAGCGTTCAGTTTGGAGGCCATTACTTTTTCATCATTGCTTTTGCTTTAGCCGGCTGGTGGTGTGGGAGCCGCAGGTTGAAGATCCTCTCCATGAGCACCTGCGCATAGCGAGTAAAGTCCAGGGAATCCGAGTCGTTGATGACCGTGTCGTATGAGTGCGGATCCAGCAGCACCGTCACATAACGTCCGGCAGCACGCACCTGTACATCATCAGCACAACAGTGAAAATGTATGAGATACACTCACTCACTGTAATGCAGTAAATTCTGTTTGACAGTGAACACAGTAATAACCACTAAATGTGTATAATATCTGATATCACAATACTTTGTTGTAATGATTGTTATGGTTTTTAAGCTAAACAAATTCACCCCAGTTCATTAGATTTCTGATGAAGTGTTCCTTAAATCTCTTGAATGAATACCAAACTCTAGATCATAGAGATTCACGCTGCGTGATGGTATCCGTAACATGCTGTCACATGAACGTGTTCTTGAATCTCTAAGATGTGTTCTTCAGTAAGATTTGGAAAGGGAGCAGCACTCTTAGCCTCTTGCAGATTAGATTTAAAAAGATGAAAATAAAGCAGACAATTCTACAACAAGTCTGATTTAAAATTCACAGCCCTTAATCACACAGACAGGACTTCTCTTTTCTCCTGTTACAATCCCTCTAAATCTAGCATCAGAACTGACCACCAAGCAGTCAGTATCATCTATTGTAAGGTTGCATTGCATAATAAAATTTGTTCTTGACTTTGGAAACAGCAGTTGAAAAAACAATCTCATCCTCAGGTCCGTTTAGTGGCTTATCTAGAGCTTTCGACTGTCTCACACTATCTTCTTCAGCGATGGGAGTTTGCCCCGTTGTCATGAAATTGTAAATGTTTAAATTTTGAAGCTGAACCTTCAAAGACCCCTTAAAAGTGCTCAGAAAAAATGGACATCTAAGTATCAGAGGTGAGATTGTTGTGTGAAATGTACATCGCCTTCAGGTTTCTTCTACTCACTGTGAAAATGTCGCCATGTTTCAGCTTCATTCGATTCAAGAACTTGGAAGCATCTTTTCCAAATTCAAGCGCATGGCCTAACCATGGGATAACTCCTTTGTCTAGAGGTGGATCACTCTTGGATCTAAAGAAAAAAATACAAATATAGTGAAACAGATTTTGTGTATTTTTAGTTTTAGAGGCTTATCTGTTTGGCACTTTATCCTACTGACATGACACCGAGGACACTACTAACCATACAGGACAAGAAACTACACAGTGAATCTTATTTGACACATGCATATCCTTTGTTGTCTGCCTCACTGATATAACATTAGTATTTGGTCTTCCAGCTTTTATCAGTGTGCCCACAGTGCAGTGTGTGTTTAACCTTGTACCATGACATCATGGTTATAGAGGTAAATGTCAACAGAACAATAACAGGGATTAGTTTTAAAAATATCATTACATAACAAATACATCACAGATTTCTTTTGTGATTACCTCAAATGCAAACAAAAAGCAGTGAGGTGTAAAGGCTTCTAAGTTTAACACTGTAGTAGTTTAACTACATTCCTTAGACTGGAGTAGTAACAAGCCATTAAACTAAGAAAATAAATGTATTTGCTTGCGGTAATAACAACGCGTGGTGCGTCCTATATTCTTATTATCATCACCACTATGTTATTTATTATTGATTAACTCCTTAGATGTAAAATGAAGTTTAAACCAGCCACGTATTTGCATTAGAACAGACAGCAAAAACACAGATATTAGGATACAATAAAGTAAATAAATAAAATAGATGATAGGAGCAAATCAGTTTCAGAACAAGCTTTTTCCTTGTTCAGGACAAATATTACAGTATTTACAACATGTAGGCTACATAGGACAATACAAGTGAGTCAAGTAGTAACTTACCTCGATCTGTGCGTGAGGATAAAATAAAGCAGAACCGCTTGGACGAGTAGAAAAATGGTCCAGATCATCTCGTGTGTTTACTTAGTTCCCCGCTCCGCAGAGTCACTGGAGTTACCTCAGCCCTCACATGGGCTTTTAAGACGGCTCCTCCTTACGTCACCTCAAACGCCATTCATAACATCTGCAGACCGCTCATTGTTGCTGTTAAACCATGCCCGTCATCACGCGCAACCTGCGACCCAGTGACTTTGGCACCAGGAAACAAAACGATATTAATTCAATTCCCATTACCGCGCGTTACACAGGCTGTGAATTTATTCCTGGAATTTATACTACACAAACATGTAGGTGGTGAACCGGAAAAGACAAAAAAAAAAAAATAAATAAATATTATCATTATTCTTAAATTGGGGGGAAAAGTATCCGCACTTATATCTACCTGCCTTTGAAAGATGTTCAGGCTCAAACTATTGAAAATATTACAATTAATCATGTTTACAGTACAATAGTTAAAAGAAATAGCATTATTATGACACGTAGTTCATTCCTACTATCAAGACCCAAATTAAATCTATTGAGCGCCGAACCTACTGTGTGTCTTTGTCTTGTTTCCTGCTTATTTCTTTTTTTACATTATAGTAACAGAAAGAATTGCTGAATAATTCTACTATATTTTCCCTGTTTGGGAATACCCCTTTGCTGTTTAGTTACTACTTTATGAAAGGCTCAGGGAAGTATAACCCTGCCATGCAGATGTTCACGCACACAAAGTCTATTACCGTCAGTCACTCTGAGTCACACGCGCGCACACACACTTCCTTTTTGGCTTAATATCAGCTGATATTGGCTTCATGTGTCCCCACCTGTGCGCTCAGATCAGCACGTCCAATCTGGACAAAATGAAGGAGAAAGCACGCCTATTCTAGCAAGGTGATGGCTCACAGGTAGCAGAGAGAGGAGGGGAAAGCACACACCCACACTCTCTTTGTTGTAAATGTGTCACTGACACACAACTTTAAAAAAAAAATGTAATTTACATCAACTGACATTTTGTTTGACTCTTTATTAATCAGAACAAATGGCATTTCCTGCAAAGTGGACACAGCGGGTCTGAGGTGTGCAATGAAACAACCTTCAGCAGGTTTCTGAACAGCAATATAACAAATGAACTGTCTGAGAGCGTGAGAGCCACTAAACTGCTGCTGAACATGAAACTAGCTCTTCTCCTTCCAGTTCAGCCATTTTTCACATTAAACTAAATGAGAAATACAAAACGTATACACTAAAACTGCTTGGCACACTTGACCAGAGAACCAGAAGTAAGAAAAAAAAAGTTAAATCAATAAAGAGAATATAAATAATGTTAATCCTACATTGCTTCAAATATAAATTCAGAACTTTAACGCAGGATGTGAATTAAGAGAGCTCCTTGTCATCCTTCTCGTCCCCCTGTGCATTAACCGTTCCTCGTGATTCATAGACATCCTCCGGAGTTTGGCCAAACACTGCCCCGGTCCGCTTGAGGAGGTAGACTCCAGCATGTAAACCCCCGACATTGACCCAAACAGTGTGCAGCTTCCTCCACAGTCCTCCCATCCTCGAGATAGCCTGGAGACGACATAAATCTTGTGAGGGCAAACAAACAAATGAGACATTTGTTTTGTGTAAAACAAGATCTCTGCTTGGACAAATACAGCTGGCAATGGTCTTTTTCCATGATGCAGCCACTGAGCTGAGTTAAACCTGCATCACTCAAACTGTGGAGGGATGTTTCAGAGATTATTTCAGGATAAATTGATTCTGCACGCAAGCTTTTAAGCAGAAGGACCACAGTAGGTTGTTTAAACTTGATTGAGCTTCACAAACATAAAAACAAAAAAAACACTGGCATTTACAAATTATCCCATCTGATGGATGTAGCAGGGGGAAATCACTCCAACAACACTGGATTTTTCCATTTCACAATAGAAGATGACTTCACTATATAATACTAATCATTTATTGAGCTTGAACAAATTTGGGAAAGTCCATATTCCACAAAGGTCAAGAGTGAACCATGTCATTGACCTATGACCCCAGTCTGAGGTTCAAAATCTTCATAGCGCCACCAGTTAAGAAGTTTCCTTGGTCACAAGTCAATTTGAGAATGGCAAACTTTTGTAAAGCACGGGGGAAATTGAGAAAAAGAAATGATACATTTGAAACTAATTCATTTCTTGTTTTGGTTTTTGGAGAAAACCATGGGATCAGAACAAGAAGTTCAACATTGACAATAAGTGACTTCACCTCAGAAGATATTAAATAAACATTCTGTCAAATCTCATCAAAACTCATTATGCTATAGCGTTTATTTTATAGTTGTTATTTTAATCATTTCTTTTTATTGGTTATCAATGCAAACACTTTCTTTATCTGTTTGACCATTTTACTCAGCACTTTGTAACATGTTTTCAAAAGTGTACTGAGGATGCAAACACCATCCCCTCATTGACTTCATAGATACACATTTTTAGCCAAGCTAGCAGCTCAATGTTGGTCTGTCGGTCCACCAAATTACTCCAGACTGAAATATCTAAACAACTGCTGTATTAGATGGATTGCCACCTTCATAGTCCCCAGAGCATGAATCCTAACGACTTTGGTGATCCTCTGAATTTTCCTCTAGCGCACATTCAGGTCAAAATTATTTTGACGTCGACGCGTGTCAGTGTCAGTCTCCCCCGTGTCCCCTGACCCACACACTACGTAGCCACGCCTCCTACAGTCATTGTTCCCTCACTTGTTGCATTTTTTTTAATTTGCTGGGAGGGAGGGTTCTAGCTGAATTTGATGGTGGAGTTGCACTTTAAATGTCCACACACACACACACACACACACACACACACACACACACACACAGAATATCCTTTGGGTGTGACTGCAGTCAGTCAGTTGGTGAGGCTTCCAAGATGGCCACTGCCGGCTAGAAACTTTATGTAAATGCATTATTTTTAGAATTACTTCTATGGCAACAGTTTGTATACTTGTACACACAGTGCACTATTTAGCTGAATCTTTACACGTCACACGCCTCCATCTCAAGCTCACTGACGTGTGGAAAAAGCAGAACCATTGATTATAAAAGGGTGGAGATACAAACCAATACAATTGTACTTGGGTGGAATGTGGTACTTAGACTGTGTATTGTCCTACTGTACTAGGAACACGTGCCTACTGCACGCTAATGGCAGCGCATCAGAGGGCGTGCAGGTTGCAAGTGCACCCGGGCTCCCATCAGCAGTTAATGATAATTACAACAATGATTTGCTGAGCAGGGGCATCTACCTGTTCCCGCTCCCAGTGTAAATGAATAAGATTTTTGTCTCACAATGCCTGTTATTATTACCATGGCATGGGTACAAAGGTTGCTTCTATCTTTACTTCATTCATCACCGATTAAAAGCAGCACCTATCGGGCATGTTACGCGACATAAATCGAAAACAGGTGCCAAAACTGTCTGAGGAGTTATCATGTTTACAAAAAATGAAAATGAATAAAGATGAGATGATGAATAAAGACGGGCTCAAAAGAGGCAACAAGTTTCCAAACTCAAGAAACTGCATTCTTTTTTTGTTTCGGCATCATTGACAGCAAGGCACAACAATGCAGCTAGTGACAACATTAAGTGTGCTGCCTCCGTGTTTGTTGACTTACACACCTGTGTGTTGTCTAACATAGCTTTAAGGATTTATCAATGGTCATTGTCCCATTTGTTTATTGGTGTAAGTTAGGTGCTGCTTTATGAATAATAAGCCTACTGAAGAAGGCAGTTGTTATATCCCTAATAAGCAATCTGTTGTGTGCATATGCACATAAGCAAACAGCTACAGTACGATTGTTATCAGGAAGGCGGTGGCAGGACAGGACTTGCTCTGATTTAGTCGAAAGCTCTCATATAATAGCATCCGACTTTCCTGAAAACATTTTGTAACATATCTAAGCTGAATTCCTGTTAAGTGCATGAGCATTACGTTTACCTTGGAAAAGCATTTCTTGTCCTGCGTCAACAAAACAGCCTTTCCTGAGCCTGGTCTGCACACACGGGCCATTTCTCTCAGACAGGAGGGGTAAAGGTCCCAGTTCCTCTTCTTAGAGCCCATCCTTCAAGAAACCAAAGAAAGGATTTTACGTCATGGTTGATATAAGATAAAAGATAAATCCACTGTTTTAGTATTCAAAACATCAACGTATTTAGAATAATTTCTACATACTATTTATTTTCAACCATGTACTGTACACCACTGTTATTAGGTACCTCTTCCCAAAGGGCATGTCAGTGATGATTATGTCAACAGAGCTGGTCCTTATGGGTAAATTGCACAGATCCCAACGCACTGTGTCAATGGGCAATCCAGATACACTGTTTGAAAGGATCCAAAAAGGATTTTAAATCGTTTTGATGATCGTCAACTACACAGAATTGTGCATTACAACTGCCTCCTCATGAGATGTTCAGCTGCGCACCGTCTCACCTGCCCTTGACTGCCCTCCGTTTCTGGATGTGACATATATTATTGACTGTGCGGTTAACTGCCATGTCGTAGTTGTCACCGGCAATGTAGAATGAGCTGTTAAATTCAATGGCCCCCTGGAGAAGAAAGACATTACAGTTAGTAGTCTGTGGTTTTGTTATAATTGAAAGCCATCCTAGTGTGATCTCAAGACCACCACTGAATAACTCTGATTGCCCAAAGTATCAATCAGGACATGGGTGCAGAATGGTTGTGCACGGATGAAAATGCATCACAGATCGGCTACAGGCTGGGAAAAAAACACTGCTTCAAACCACACACTGAAATGTTTTTACTTTCTGATAGCATTAAGAAGCGGACAGATTTTGAAGCAAAGCCAAGCTAAACAGGCCCGATTACAGATAAAAGAGATGAGTGATAAGTAAGCATACAATTTCATGTTAGAAAACAAAACAAAACTTTGTAAATAAGCCAAGGTCACCGTAAACTCGCTGCAATGAAAAGGTACGTTTATTAGTACTTTATTAGTACTGTGTTTATTCTTTGCACTTTATGATTTCTTCTTCTAAGCTAAACCTGCAAACATATTGTAAGAATACTGTAGTCTAGGAACACAAGTTATGTCTCACCTCTAATGGTATTGCTCCTGTCCCGCACATTGGATCAAGTATTATATCAGATGCCTGAGGTTTACACAGCCTGTCAACAGACAATACAGTATGAATATAACACCAGTGCAACATGATTTACTATCATATGAACTCATTTTATACATGTTAATATATAGCATAAACCAATTCTGCTGTTCCTCTCCTCAGATGCCCCCACCATGTTCCTGACCCTGACTGTTGCTGCTGACGACTGCTGCTCTAACTCATTAGACCATTTCCACTTAACGCTTCCCCCGCAGATTTACACAGCACATACATTTCTACTGGCCAGTCATGCTGTCTAAAAAGTAGAATATTTAAGGAGTGGTTTTACTTGATTTCATTTATTTTCTAATGTGTGCAAGGTGAGTAAGAAATGGTCTTTAACAGCATCCTAAATCTACCGCACCAGCAGAAACAGCTTTGACCCTGCCTGAACACTGAACGTGACTCTCATAAACACGATGTGGTTCAGTTACTGAACAATAACTGCCCTGCGGCATTTTACATGACACCAAACTGCACCATTATTTATAAGTCATATTCACAGTGCGACTTTTGGCACTGCATTACATTGTTATAATTTGTATTTCTTTGCGTAGCTCTCATTAAACTAATTTGGAATGTGGACAAACATTTTTTTGTTTCTGTGTAATTGCCAGATAAAAGTTTATTTTGGATCATATGCTGAATGAACCTCTGAATAAAAAAATAATTCACTTTTGGAAATTCTAACAGCAGCATGACCTGATGACAGCGCTTTGAGATGACATTTCCAGCTCGGGACAGATAGTACTGTACTTGCATACAGTGTGACTTAATGGGACTATAAAAGTAATGACTCTTAAGTATCTGGGCTAATTGCCTCTGTTGTACAAACCACAAACCATTGTCTTGCCTGAAATTAGAGAGGGCTTTGACATTGGTTAATAATCTCTGCCCACTGTGGACTCAAATGCACCAAAACAAACATCCAAATATTAGCCGAATCAGAACAAGTACAAAACAGAATTTAATCCCTGAGCAAACATTGTCTTCAGAAGTCAAATTGCCTATCGTTTTTAACATCTACTAAAGAGAAAAATACAGAGGATTCTTAATAAGGTGAACAGATCATCACCTCTGTGTGAGAGTCTTATTGTATCATTTAGAGAAACTGGTGTTTTAAAACAGAAACATCAAAATCTGCATTTCAACTTGTCACTTTCTGTTAATTTATGTGCTCATCTTCATGGAAATTGTTACTTAACAGAGCTGTTATTTGTCTATTTTGTCACGCCTTAAAACAAACACTAAGGTGTGACTTGCAGATTTATCTCAAAAGAGAAGAGTTGTTCTTGGCTTGTGTGATGTTATTGGATATGCCTGTACACAGGCATGCCTACCTCACTGTCAACTTAGTCATGTCTACTTTCAGATGGAAGAATTGGTGTTCAGCCCCACCAATGTCTTTTGGAAATATTCCTTTGCCAAGGATCAAAACGTGTAGATAAATTAATTGTTCTGCTGTGAGAGTCTTTGGTTGCAGCTTGGCAGCATTTTTGTCAAAAACTCTTCCTCCTTCCTCTGTAACCTTGGTAGCTGTCCAAGGTGCGAGTGTCATTATGACAGTGTCGTTATTAAACGGTTCAAATGTTCCCTTTTCGAACCAAAACCATTCGGCCAATTAAACATTTGGAATAAAATCTTATATAAATAATATAAATACTGACAAAACACTAAACGGTTAAATAAATTCAGGAGCTCAACTATATACATACATACATATATATATCCCTGATACAGTCGAAAACAGAGGTGGACAGTAGGACATACAGTGGACATGCACTGACTTTTACAGACATGAGCAGTTGACAAAGCTTACGTTACGTGGACCCTGTGGCTACGCAGAGGCGGAAAATAGATAGTTTGAGTTTAACAGCGTAAGGTCGTTAGGGTCACACGGGGTACCTGGTGAAAAAAGTGTTATAGAATTACCTGAGCATGCCATAGCACAAGGTAGACCGCAGGGTAGTGGGTCCAAAGTGACTGATGTTTCTCCTGTGGAGACTCTCTTCTGTGAGTGCAATGCCGATCACCATCTCTTCTTTGTGTATGTTTAGTAAAACCTACAGCACAGAAACACACAGTACGTGATTATTATCACACATTCGTATATTCTGTGGAGCTGAAACAATCGTCAGAAAATTAACTGCCAACTATTTTGATTTGGATTCAATGTTTCAGTAATTTTTCAAGCAAAAATGCCAAACATTACGTGGTTCCAGCTTCTCAAATGTGAGGATGTGCTGCTTTTCTTTGTCATATATGATGGTAAAAGGAATGTATTTGGGTTTTGGACTGTTGCTTGGAAAAAACAAGCAGTTTGAAGACATCAACTTGGGCTTTGAAAGCTTGCGATGGCCATTGTTCACTACTTTTAATTGGGAAACTAATCTGCAGGTTTATCAATAATGAAAATAATAGTTAGTTAGACAACATGCATCTAAATATCAGCTAACCCAGAATAGGCACTAAATCTGACTTTACTCTGTGGACTACAGTTTTAATAGTCAAATTACAGACACCTGGCAACTGCTACCAAGCAGTAAAATACTTTGAGAGAATTCTACAAAATGTAGAAGGCCACAGATCATTATCACCGTGTGAAAGTCTTTTAAAAATAATTTAGGAAACATACACATCATTTCCAACATTTGATACAATGCAGAAGCATTTTTCAACTTGTCACATAATACGAACAGCTTATCTTCACGGAAAATGTTAGTTACTGAGTTATTTTTTCTTTTGTTACTCCTTAAACTAAACATTAGGTTATTATGCCTCACAAATCTATCTGACATTACGTAACAGGAAGAGTTTTTTTAGTTTGTACAATGGTATGCAGCTTGCACCAGTCCAATCTGAACAAGCATGCCTACCTCTATGTCAAACTTTGTCATGTCTGCTTTCCACTGGAAGAATTCTTGCACGGCCCCACCAAAGTCTCTGGCTGCCTCATTAGAGGAAAAGCTGTGTTTGTCGCCGGCCCTGTTGCATGTCACACGAAACTTGATGAGTTTGGCCTCGGGGGCTGCCTCCTCCGAGTCCTGCGTGCTGGACTCCAGGTCAGGCGTGCTCTCCGCCTTCGTCTGGCTTTCAGCAGCAGGAGATGCCGCTTGAGGTAGCTCTTGCTGCTCTGTGTCAGCCACAGGTGCATCAGTGGCCTCACTGTTAGGTTTTACTTTGGTGCCATTTCCTCCTTTCCGGTAGCCTTTCTTCTTTTTTAGGGTGCCATTTAGTTTCCAAACCTCTAAGGCATTAGTCCAGGGGAGTTTGGAGGCGAGCTGCTGCAACTCCATCAATGTCTCATCCTGTACAAAACACAGTGTTTATTACCATGACGATAGTGCACTTAACATCAGCTACAGCAGAATAAAGGTGGCTGTAAGTTACCTTTGACTCTTTGAACTGGTAATGATCATATTCCTCTACCACTACAAACAGGTTGTCCACGGACTTCAGAAGATGAACCTGCAGTGGGGAATTCAATGAACGGACAGACAGACAGACAGACAGACAGATAGATACATTTTAGATGTAGGTGTTCTGTACACTTTTTTCACCTGGCAAAATTAAACTGTGGGATCCATATAAACAGCTATTACCATTCAACATCAAAGCAACAGTTTCAATGATTATAATGCAGTTTGACAGTGAGAAACACCGTGGCTCCAAGTTTCCTACCTGGAAAAGCTTGTCAGTGGCTATTGGAAAGTATATTCGACCACGATCTTTGCTGATACGTGCATCAACCCCAATTTTCTCCTTGACCTCTTCTGCAGCAGTGTGCTCAAACCCTGTGGGCACGGTTGCTCCAATGGTGACAGTGATACTGTCCCCAGTGGTGGCGTCATTCTCAGTGGAGGAAGAGGTGGATGGTCCCACTGTGTTAGGGCCCGGCTCTGCAGCCCCATCTTCCTGGGAGGACATGCTGATACAGTATGACTGGGGGATATGTGTTACAGCTGGTGCCAAGCTCAGTGGCTCACATGTAACACCTGGAGAGAAAGAGAGAGGCATTCAATTCAAAAGCCTTTTTGAATTGAACTGAAAGGCATTCAAACTGTCAATACTGCATATTTTGCCATATTCAATCATAAAGAGTAATTTGAAAGGGAACGACGTATTTTAAAGAACTATTGAGTACTATCATGTTGTCAAAACTTAGCATGAAATAGTGTTTATTTGAACACTGAATAAACCTGTAACGTTATTTCTTAAGAAGCAACGTTAGAACCAGTTAACTTAGCCGGCTAACGTTAGCTTTAAGGAGCTAAAAAAGTTGTTACGAATGTAACACAAGGTAACGTTAGCAACTAATACGGCTTTTATATTAAACCGCTGCCACATCATGGTGCGTGTTTATGTGATGAGCCCACCGGCTGAACTGTAGAAGCTGATGATAATCGTAGAAGAGTCAGTTGTATTAAACTTGCTAACTGGAATCAGACCGACCTGTCAGACACGAGGCGACATGTTGTTTCCGCTCAGCAGCAACAACACCGACACTTCCGGCCAAATCCTTCAGAACAAAAGCATCATATTCACAAATTTAATCTGACAAAACTAAAGAATTACAAAAGAACTAAAGAATGTCAAAATACTCCTCAAAATCAATCATACATTGTGCGGGGGTGACATTTTAAAAGTAGTGTACAGTGTCCACTGTACAATTATTCTTAAGGTTTTATGCACAAACTATATGCCAAAATACCCACATTCACACACATTAACATGTTCTACCTTTCTTTCTTTCTTTTGTATATGTGAATTATTTCATAAAAGTATGTCCAGTAAAATTAGTAAAAATAAAGCTTGATTTGAATTATTTTATGTTGTTCAATGTCAAAATGTTAAAATGAATTAAAAAACAAAACAAAACAAAAAAACTTCAAATAAATTACAGCTATAGTTAAGAAGGAGGTGCATTTTATTGTTTTTTAATTTTTTCAGAACTGTATGGCACCGTTGTTCATATGACCTTCATTTAGTGGGCATGGTGTTTAAATTCTAATTTACATTATTAAACTATTTTAAATCTTAAAAACAGCCATGATGTTTTGAAAGCCATGAGCCCAAACAGGAAATGTAGTAGGCGCCAGCTGTTCTCATCTTGATCATGTGTTTTCTGTCATCTTCACTACTACTTCCGGGTACATCTTTCCCATAAGTGATCGGCAGAGGGCGCCATGATATAATTTTGTTTGAGCTGAGTGGGAGAACGCTGAACAAAACCTTTTATTTACATGTAAACAACAAAGAGGCAGAATAAGAGAGAACAAGAATAAGGCAGGATAAAGATATACCAGAGACAACAAATAAAACCTCAGGAGATGTAGTGGGAAAAAAATTGAGAAATGATGGAGAAATACAAAATTATCATCTCTTTTTTTCTTACGTTTCCATCTGTAATTATGGGCTGTTATTCTTTTTACCGGTGGTTGTAATTCATTGTATGGGCATTGACAGAGATACAACAGTTTCTTGATATTTATGTTTGAATGAACTTTCTCACAGTAGAGTAGCCAAATATACTGCAAAAGTCTCAATCATGGCTGGTCCAGACATTTTAGACACAGTCCTTTACGGTCGCCCATAATCTCCTTTCCCAATTTATCATTTGTGATTAATGAAGGTTATGTAGAGAGTGGTGATAAGAATAACTGTCTTCTCCTCTGTGTCACATTTCCTTGTGTGATTAATTGAACCTCTGGGCAGTGGAAGTAGCAGCTTTAACTTCATGTGGGAGTTAAAGATAATTCTCTATCTTTTAGCAAACACCTGTGGAAGAGCAGTTCTTTTTATATTTACCTGTTTACTTATTCACTGTCGTTAAGTCAAGTTTAAAGCAGAAAATTTAATTACAAGAAAACAAAACCTATTTTTAATTTGATAATTATTTTTTTATCTGCAGGACTTTTTTTGACAGAAAAAAAAACACACCCATATCATAGCTTGTTTCATGTCTCTCCACACTACATACAGTATGTTTATTGAAAATGTTTTGTTGTTTTTCTAACTTTTTGTTTCAGGTCAACTTCATTCTTTCCAACTGATTAGTAAGTGTGAAGTCTGGGAGACAAGTGGGCGTGTGTTCATGTCAGGGAACGAAAAGTCCTGCACAACAGATGGCCAGTGTTGCACAGTCAGTACAGTCAGGCACTCCAAAAACCTTTGCCAACTTAATGATCTTCTAAACTCATTAGCAAAGGCAACTGTTTTTTGCACGATGCATGAGTTTATTCCCTCTGCAAAGAGAATGAGCAAAGAATATCTGACAGTGAAAAGAAACTCAGAGTAGAAAAGTAGTGCAGCTCCAGGTTTGCTGCTTTGACAGAAGATCAAACAGACACAACCAGAGTCCTGTTTGATCTGTGTGTAACTCTTATTCATGCAGGAGATGCTTCCATCCTCACATGTAACTCAGCCTCAGCTGCAGTAACATGCAATGTGGAGAAAAGACAAGCATGCAAGTATGAGGGAGTATCCTCAAAGCAGTCAGGTATGAGAAACCCTGTGGGATTATTCCTCAGATCCTTCTCTCAGTGTGGTATTACTAGTTAGAATAAAAGTGACATATACAGAGATGTGAGCCGACTTCTTAGGGAAGAGAATACACAGCATATCAGGAGACATCTCAGCATGAATACTTGATGATTGATTGATGACAGTGTAAATCAGCATCAAGGAATACGAATCAAAGACTACGATAGAGGTTGTCGGTGGTTTGCATTTGATCTTGCATTGCAATCAGTTCTAACAAAAGACAGAAGTCGGAGCCTCTGTAGCCTTTAACTAATTGGAAAGAAAATATGACAGTGAACACAACCTGAAATCAACTTCACATTTGCCCAGAGATATGTGATGGGAACCATTCGAGGCCATTATTTATGATGCAAAATACATTTAACAACACATGACAGACAGCTGACGGCAGTAGGGCAGATGATTTCTTGATAACACTACACACCTTTAATCCGGAGCCCAAAGAGCACTCATTTATTGTGTTTCTGCCTAGTTCTAGCTGCATTTATAATTTCTAAATTATATAAGGAAATGGAAGAAATTGTACTTCCTCAGAAACTCAGAAACACATAATTATATATATAATATTTTTTTATTTTCTTGAACTTATGTCATATTTTACTCTTTAAATTATTTAATAGTTTCTATTTCTGTAATTGTACAGAATAAGTATTGTGGCATGTGTGGATTTACACGGGGGCCAAAGACAGATGCTGTACAGTGTTGGAGGACCACCCATAACACATTTGTGGTAACTTACCACCACAAACAATTATTATTTCATGAACTTTAAGAATGATAGAGCTGCAAACAACTGACGGCCTTTTCGGGCAGGTTGTTCTTAAAAATCTCAGTATCTACTGATCAAAATCTACCCCCTTCACTAAAATATACAACACATTTATGTATGTATGGGATGTTATCTGCAGGTTTATATTATAAATATCACACATTTGCTGTGGCCTCCTTACTCATAGATTAAGCTTGAATTACTAACAGTTAATGTTACATGAAACATTGTAAACACAATGAAAATGTACTTAATGCAAACTGAGGTAATAAGGAAATGATTTAACCAGAACGGTGTACTCTTTTTACTTCAGCAGCTGATAGCTGATGGCCCTGACTCAACAAAACATAGGCAAAAAGCAGTGCACAAAAGTAACATATACCTGCACTCACATTCTCTACGTGTCAACATTTACTGCAGATTATTTACTAAGGATCTGTGCTGCACGATGTGGCAGTCCTGTAGATTCAAAACAGGGAAACCTGTTACATCACATGCTGCCTGTTTGAAGATTCCCATGAGGCAAAGATCTTTTAAATTAAAAGATGTGCAGTTATGAGTGATATGAGATCCACACGTCCATGCAAAGCTTCCTCTGGATGAAGAAGAAGGATAATATTAGGAAGAAGCAGCCTTAAAGGCTTTTCTGCTGTCTTCTTTCCCAGGGTTTTGATAATCACCCTGACTCTTTATTTGAACACCTTCACAGAAAGTCTCACTAATTAAATTTTTTCTCAACATACTGTGAGAAAAAACATACTCAAGACATTTTCAGACTGATGCAAGTGTTGATTTAGAGGTAAAAATATGCTGTAGATATTGTCTGTATGTATTAATGTGAAGACGCATCAGTTTATTTAGCCCACAGTCTTTGACATTCTTTGATTTGACATTCAGTACACATAAGTAATCTGAAGTCACAGCAGGCAATCACAATAGGATGGTGACCGAGTGGTCTAAGATGTCTGTAACCGTGACAACCCTGGTTTGGGTCACCTGGCAACCTCTGTTTTCTGTCGCTTTCTACTGTCAAATTATCCAGTCAGTGTAAAAGAAATGATCTTTAAAAATCAATTGAGCAGTGATATTTCTGACTAATCTGATCGATTCATTGTAATTAGAAATATTACCTTTGTTTCATTTGTTGCTGTGCAAAGAAAATGAAACAATTGTCTCTATGCATTTGCAGATTCACTGAGAGATTTTTCGCTGCCATAAACTATCTGCGTGCCTCAACACTTTTTTAACAAAACTACTAAATTATTATCTATCACAGCATTCAGGCCCTGACTTTATCCCAGGCTGGCGTTTCTTCACAGGTTGGCTATGGAGGTTTGAGCAGTTCCCACTCCTGTTCTATAGAAAGGAACAGTAAAAGGATCTCACAATGGCTCTTTGTGCCATAAAAACAGTGAAGTCATGGTTTCCCAGGCTTCCCCTCTGAGATGCCCGATGAGAGAGGTATAGGGGTGAGGACCAGAGGGATGGTGGGAGGGATGAAGGGACTACAAAAAGGTTACCTCAGCTGACTTCTCTGTGGTAAACACAAACAAAAGCCGAATCCACCCTGCTGTCACTCGGGCCCTCCAGCAGGCCTCTCTGTCACAGCTGGTGAAGTGTCTGCTCACTCATGGTTTCACTCCTCAGACACGTAGGTGACAAAAGAGGCCCGACAAGCATCTAAGCCTCACCACCGGAACTGCAAAGACACAAGACGCAGCTTGGTGCAGTGAGACACATAACACAGGAAGACCCTTTCTCAGTCTCTCTCTCATATCCAGACTCACTGAACACATACACACACACACACACACACACACACACACACACACACACACACACACACTGCCAGAGGCCATTTAACCTCTTAAACCCCAACATGTTGGTCACTACAAACTCACACTTTTCAGCCAAACATTGTTCAAACTCACAGACTTTAATTTTAAAATTCTAGGGTAGATTCTAAAAATATGTATAAAATTATGTTCAAAGACATCTAGAATATTTCCATTTGATGGGGTTTTGGGTTTGAATATTTGACTCACACATCGCATAGATTCAATTAACAGTTGGAACAAGCCAACACAGAATAGATGTGATACTGTCAGATAGTGTGGAATAAGATTTTTCCGATCTTAAAGCTTCCGAATAGGGAAAAAAGGGGGGGGGGGGAAAGGGAAAAACTGGATGGATTAAGAGGTTAAAGTTCCTCGGGGGCTTTTACTCCTGTGCTTTTTGTGTTCATCGGCCAGAAAATATGTTTGGACATCACAAGGCCAGCAAATAATTCTGACTGAAACCTGATTTCTTAAGTCATTACTGGAGGGCAGGAGGACGCCTGCATTTGTGTGAATAGATATTCATGGGGTGAGAGAAGTAATGTAGAAGTCTTCCTCATCTCTGTAATTGTTCAATTAGACCCCCTTGGGTGACTAACTAATTGTTCCATCTCATTTGTGCAATGTAATATCTCCATATTTCATATTACATTGTCTGAAGTTGGTGTTGCTGGCTGCAGACTAACATGAGGCTCTAGCTCATGTGTCTTACACTGATACGTCCTTTTAGGAACATGAAAGTAATTTTGTCAGCTATAGGCTGGTCAAGTCCTCACCATATCAAACTCACATGCTTGTTGAATAGACTGAGTTATTGTTTAAATGATACAGCAGAGCTAAAATCTAAGGCAAAAGGCATCCTGTATAAAAGGTTTATAATGACATTTTTAATGGTTCATTTATAATTTGCTAATGCTTTATTATAGATCAAATTATAAGCCCTTATTTGGGTTGCCAGGTTGTGAAAAATCCCTTTGGCAGGTTTTTAATAATCTTTTTTGGTAATAAAGCAGTTATATATGTTAATAATGCATTAATAAATGCTTATTGGTTTATCACTCTCTAATGAGCCATCAGGTCTGCAGTTACAAATGTCAGTAAGACAATGATAAACGGTCATGACTTTCTCATGTTCTAATAAGCTGTCTGCAGCCATTAGTGATAACCTATAAACATTTTGTAAAGTGTTGTGCAATTTCTTTTCATTTTTTCATAAAAAATCCTTTTTCATCTGTTTTTTCAAATGTGGCAGAATGTAGATCTAAAATCTGCCAAAAGATGTGCTCCTACCTGTCAGCTTGAAATATACATCGAAGCCTGTGTGCCGCAGATGGAAATGGCTTCTACAGTGTGGCAGTTTGCATGTTTGAGTCACCTCATTGTGAGTCAACAGCCTGTTCCCCCCTGAACTGAGAATAGCTAAGGTGACAGACGGCAAACAGAGTCCCACGGACTATTAAAAACACGGCGAAGCAGCCAGATGACAGAATCTGTTAGGAAACACTCTCAGTCCCCGTCACTACAATGCTTTGAAAAGCTGCTTTTCTTCATGATATGGATTCAGATATTCTTTTTTCCATATAAGAAACACATGAATCCCATCACACAGGCACAGGTGTACGAGCATAATTCATTTAAACACAAAAACGGAACTCATTTTAACCAAATTTGAGAAGTTTGGCATTCCTTTCCTACAACATTCAAAGTATTATGATCATGGATTATTATGTAGGTAAGATGTTTTTATCCTCTTTGTTTCATTTATTCTCACCTCTACAGGCTTTTCTTTCTCTACATCTTTTCTATGCTTACAAGGCTAAAGACACTTCTGTCACTGTCACTGATGACATTATTGCTGTCACATTCATCTCTTTAATTGTCAGCATCAGCTGCAACAAGGAGAGTGCTGCAAAGGGACAGTTTTCCTTTTAAAAGATAATGTGTCTTCATGATTACACATGAAAGCATCAGTGGCGGTGTCGTGCTGGTGTGTCATGCCTGAGCCATTTAACCAGCAGGCCTCTCACTTCACAGAGTCTCTGCTCTGGGCGTGTGATGCAGCAGCATGTCAGAGAGGATCCCTCGCAAACCTCTGCTGAGATGTGCCACATCTCCTAAACACAGTATAGCTACGGTGAAAAGTAATGCAGAGATTAAAGTGCGAGGTTTCCATGGATAATGGAGTCTAAAGGTGTGAGTGTGTGTGTGTGTGTGTGTGGAAAAATGAATGTGATTGTTATCAAAATGTGAGCAGCAGGTAGTGATATGATTGTGTGTGTCAATGTTTGAACAGACAGTGGCCATTATACATTTAAATTACATAAATTGCATTTCTCTCTGGTGTGTGTGTGTGTGTGTGTGAGAGAGAGAGAGAGAGAGAGGAGGGCGGGGATTGACAATATGAGGAGGCTCACGTGACGATCTTTTAAATTCCTGTTTCCCTGCAGCGCAATTTGTCAGAGTACGAATGGTGTCTGCCTGCCTCGCTGCTCGTACGCATGTCTTTCATTTTGGGAACACTTCCTTCATCATGTTGTTGTTATAGTTTGCAGCTTCGTTTGCGTCTTTTGTTTTTCCTGCTGAAGCCTTTGAGCTGACTGCTACCGGGAGGAGGACTCGGTTCCCCTGCTCTGCCAGAGTAGGCTACAAACCCCAGCAGAAAAAAAAGAGAAGAATGCAACATTGGTGTTATTCCTGCACTGATTTCTACGATACGGTGGTTTGAACTGACGGACTGCAGGAGTACAACACATTTGAGCTGTTGTTCTCCTCAGTGCACGGCCACTACTAGAGAAGAAAGAAGAAGAAAAACGGAGGAAAGCGCTGCAACGTTACAAGTCGGAGATCATCACCAAAGACCCAAGAGAGTCCTCGACTTACAGGGTCTCACCCTAAAACCCGAGGAACGATGTCATCCACGAAATTCAAGAAGGATAAGGAGATCATAGCGGATTATGAGACCCAAGTGAAAGGTGCGGTGAGAATCTGGTGTCTTGTGTCCGCTCTGTGTGCATTGTCTCTGCAGAGCCTGTCCGTCGACTCTGCCTGACCAAGAGCCTGTTTATCAGCCTCCTGCATGTTTTTGCTTTTTCTTTTTATCCATGTAATGTGATGCATATATTATACAGCCTAGTGTTAAAACAGAGAGCATTGGCAGATGGCAGGTAAACCGTGACAGTCAATCCAATGACAAGAGCATCAGAGTGCGAGGAGGAGCGAACCCTGCTTTTTATTTTCAGGGTTTTTTTTTCTCTCTCTCGTGTGAAAAGGTTTCTTTCATTAATTCATCAACAGCCAGAGGGATTTCTGTGCGCTGAATTTAGATTTTTTTTTTTTTTCATAACGTGGTTTTGGATCCTGGTTCTGCAGCTTTGTTGCTGGGTGAAATGATCCCTGTGTTGAAACCAGTGCAGGATGGAGGGCTGACTGTATTATCGCACCTCATTCTTTCACATTTTGGGGCCTGCTTAGTGTGGTTAGAGATGTTGATCAGATATTTGGATTTAATAGATTTAATGCGCATTATGTACATTTAAATACACAATTCATTTGACATTCAGTGTCTTATAATGGCTTGTGATGTCAAGGTGGCCTCAGCTTGAATCCACAGACCTGATCACACTCAGCTCACGTTTTGCCTTTGATTCATTGTCAGTGATTGGCTGTTTTCGCTCACTGCTCTCACCTGGCAACATGGATCAAACACTCTGTGGCTTAATGCCACCAATTGACTCCTTTTCCACACCCCGCAGCCCCTTTACCTGTAACATGATTTTACATACTGAGTATCTCAGAATCCTAATAATCTCAAATTTGACTGAGGGTAGATTATATAGACCGGTGGGTAGAAATATGATTTGGGTCTAAAAAAAGTCTTATTAGTGAATGATGAAACTGTGGATACAGTGTTGCTGGGATGCCTGTGGATGTTTATCTCAGCATTGTGTTAGGGTCAGCCTGACTGTATTGGTTACAGACCTGTGCTTACCATTTACTCCTGCTTTATCCAATTATGCCAGTTCCTGTCTGCATATGATGAGCTGTGGAGCCAATTGATTATGGAAAATATTTAAGCATTGTGGAAAAAAAACAGAGAACTGATTGAAGTCCATGCAGGCAGCAAGCTTGGAAATACAGGCCACCCAAATAAACAATCACAAGATACTTAAAGTGACAGTTGATTCTGCCCTGCAGTGTAAAAATGAACAGACAAACAGAGTGGACTGGTTATGAGCAGACATTTCCCTAAGTGGAGCTGGGGTTCAGTTTCAAGGCCCCGGACCCATTACTAGCACTCTCACTCTCAGCGGTTTCACTAATGTTAGGCCTCAGGGGCTTCAGATGATCATCCCCCGAGTCATGTACCAGTCCAGACCTTTAGATGCTCTGAGTGTGAGCAGTTGTAGGATTGATCTACAGACACATTCATCTCTGTGGACACTGTATCAGCTGCTGGTCTGACTGGTTCTTACCTTCTAGACTTTCTCTGCCTCTGTAACCTCCAGTTTTTTCTTGTGGCGTGTGCTGGTCATTCAGAAAATTGCTCTAAACATGTCTTGTTTCTGCCGTATCAATGTCCGTCTTATTCCGCTGCTTTCCACTTTACTTGAGGCCATTTTTTTGGTAATTCAGGCATCAATTATTCAGCTTGGATCCAACTGTGTCATGGGAGAATTGCTCTTGTTTCATAGAGCCAGGCCCTGTCTGCTCCTCTTTGCGTTAGACGGGGCCCTTGAACTGTGTGAGGAGGGAGGATGCTAATTTATGGATAATGCTGCTTGTTTCTCATTTACTGCTGGCGTGTTGCATTGCCTACAGACACAGAGGGCTCTGCCCCCGACGATCCACCACCTCACAACAATAGGCAATGTTACGAGTTGAGGCAGGCAGTGAGCGAACTGTAATGAAATTCAGATTGGAAATTGCACCTGTCTTGCTCTGAGTTATTGCTTTATGGTTAATGTGTACATGGCAGAAGGGGCCAAATCATCAGTGGGTCATTGATTGGGTCATAACAAGATTGCAGGGTTGCTTTATTATGTATGTGGGCTGATTTAAAAAAAAAAAACAACAAAGAAGAAATGTACCCGTACCTTTGCTATGGCTAAATATTGGGTTTGCTTAGATGCAATGGCTGCAGATGTGAAAGCACATCATAATATAAAATGTAATTCCTCTGTTACAGTGTGACAAACCACTCTTCTTAAATCTTAACCCACGGCCATTAATGAATTCTTGACGACCCTCGAGGCCGGCTGCCAAAGCCGAGGTCTCTGAAGGACCTTGGGAGATGGTGTTCACTTTATTCAAGCTGTTCAGCCGGCAGATCCTGCATTAGCATGTCAATAGAGAGGGTTCGTACACTGAACAGAGACTGACTGAGGAGCTTGGACTCTATTTTGTAGCCAACCACCGTGTGCTTGCTGGACTGCGGCTCTGCCTCCTCCTGTTTGCCAGGTTTATAGGCAGCTTGTGAAGTGTCGCTATCGGGCTCAACCATCAGCAGCTGTTTGACATTTACACTGGAGGTTCTGAGACTAAAATATGGCTTCAGCATGAACTTTGTCTTCCACATCAGGATGAACTGAACCTTCAGTCTTTATTACAAATGAAACTGGATGCTTTAAAAGTCCAGCAATCATAAGCTAACTAGCAGAGAACGAGAGGATAAGTCACACTGATAGCGGCAGAAAGAGGTGGTGATGATAGATTACATGTACAGGGCAAAGCTTTGAAACCAAACCTGAACATTTAAATGACACTAGTAAATGTAAAGACATGAGTGCACCCAGGCTAGACTCCATTCAGCACAGCTCAGTTTGATTAAATTGGTCTTGTGTTTACATCTTTTTGCTGTATTGTACTTTGACTCGAGGGACAGCAGGTTGCCTGTTCCGTTGGCTGTGTTCCCTGTGTTCCCCCTCTGCAATGAATTTCTGAGTCATTGTACTTGGAGTGCTGCACAATTTTACCCCACTCTCATTTTCTGGCATACTGGACCCTCAGTAATAGTATTTTTCCTGCAGTGTTTTGCAGATAAAAGTCAGCGTAATCAGTGCTTTAACTTGTTGGCTGAGCTTATGTTCAAAGCCACATTTGTGACTTATTTTTTGTTTGAACCATTTTTCCCTTTTACGTAGAGCTCATGGCCTGCGATGGCAGTCATTTCCTAGATGTAACCATTTTCTAAGTCGGGGATGGCCACACCAGTCATTATCCACACTTACACCAATACACCCACACACAGAGACAGGCATGCAGATAGACCGACACACATATAAATGAACTGTGTTTGAGAAGAGGCAAAACTTTGACGTGATGAAAATTACACCAGACTTCATTTGTTTTTCCTTGTTTTTACTCCGGGCTGCAAACAACTGCTCTGATCAGGGATATTAATGCAGGCAGCTGCTCATGGAAATGTTTCAATGTCCTCCAGATGTACATGTCTACCCATGCCAACCAACCACACACACACACGCGCACACACACACACACACACACACACACACACACACACACACACACACACTAACATATACACTTAAGGTGATACTGAAATGGAAGCATTGTTTTTACACCTCTGGTTTCAAGTTTCTTTTTGTTGTTTGCTGCTAGTCTCTGCTGGTTCCTTTCTGTCAGATCAAATGCAAACAAGTTTAATCTCCCCAGCAGACCTAATAAAAAAACCTGAAAGTAATTTGATCAACATAAATTTCTCTCAGGACGGTAGTGCAAACCTAATTGTCTTTTTCACAAATTAAAAGCAAGTTTTGTGCCATTACAGTATATAGTACCTGATCACACACCTTTAATATGTCAAATTATTAAGTGATATCAGTTTATATTCTTTGCAGCTTTATAATAAATGTGTGGTCACAACAAACCACACTTTTCATCTCTTATATGAAAATAAGTCATGTGTGATATAATGATCCTTCTAATGACCCTAAGAAGTGCTGTCGGTTTGGTTATATGCTGATAAGAATTATGTGAGACACTAGGTGTGTCTCTGTTTGTTGTTGCTCCAGGCTACAGACAGCTCTGCTGAAGGAGATAAATACTGAAAGCGGTTCACATTTCATGGCGTTTTTTTTTTTTGTTTGTTTTCTTTTTAGCAAAACAACAATCATTACTGAATACAGCCTGTGGTCTCTTTGTACTCTGAAATACCTCTGACTAGGGATGTCAACTCAGGTTTATTACTGGTACTGAATGTGTTGCTCAGTCGATGCTGGAAATGTGTCTCAACATCAGAGCTTGTTACCATCATGGTGTGATTTGGTTAGTTAGCTATTAACACCCTGCTGGGCGGCACGAAGCTGGCAGTGTAGGAACTGGACATGTTGGGAGTTGAAGAAATGGTCGCACTGACTCACCGGCTGAGGATCCTCCAGCTGCCAGCTTGTTTGGCAGACCTGCTGCTAACTGAGAGAACATTTGCAAAGAAAAAAAAACCATCCACTAGCTGTTTAGGCAGAATAATGTTTAGTTGGACAGTTTGTTTATTCTTGCGGTCCAATAAATTCTGGGCTTCATTCAGCGTTGGTTTGTTTGCATGGCGTGGAGGCTCTGTTGCTGACTCAGTTAAGATTACATGATTTCTATTTCTATTAATATACAGTAAGGTCTTAAAGGAAAATACATTGGAAAATACGCTTCTTCACTTTCTTGCAAAGAGTTAGATGAGAAGATTGATACAACTCTTATGTGTGTACCTTAAGTATGAAGCTACCTCCAGCAGATGGTTAGCTTAGCTTAGCATAAAGACTGGAAACAGGGGGAAACAGCTAGCCTGGCTCTGTGCAAAGGAAATAAAATCTGCCTACCAGCAACTCTTTAAAGCTAACTAATCAACACATTATAACTCATTTAATCCACACAGAAACCAAAGTGTAAAAACATCAGTTCACCAGACCATTTCTTGCTAGCTGTTTCCCCCTGTTTCCAGTCTTTATGCTAAGCTAAGTTAGCTGGCTGCTGTCGATAGCTTCATACTCAATGCACAGACGTAAGAGTGGTATCAATCCTCTCATCTAACTCTCGGCAAGAAAATGAATAAGTGTGTTTCTCAACATGTCGAACTATTCCTTTTACTATTTTTGTACCTCATGACATTTTAGTGGAGAAACTTGAGAAGAAAGCAGAAGTTTGACAAAATGTGTATTTCTCATGGCAACCTAAGAGGCAACAAGTCTGTGAATTTTCCAGCTGTTTCCCACCACATACAGGATCTCAGACTCTCCACTCTTTATTTGTGTCCATCAAAGAAGCACAATATATTAGGCAAGTGTGACAAAAATGACAAGAGATCCACCTGTGGCTGTAACCCTTTAAAAAATCAAAAATGATTCATGCCCTCTGCATGAATCATATTGTTTTGCTTCAGAGTTTGCTCAACTTGCTGACTCTGGTCTCTATAAACACAGTGTGATGAATGCAGCTGCCACTTGATAAATTGAGAGTTTGTTCTGTCCATTTCACAAGGATTCGAGAGATAATCAGCCTTTCATGAAACGGATCTGCCAGCCTCAGAATAGTTGTTTTGGTTCATGTGCTGGCATTTATGAAGTAGACAAAGGTCCATTTAAAACTGTTTCATTTCATTGTTGGTTATTTGGTGCCAGTCAGCACATGGTTTCACTTCTCATTTCATTCAGTTGTCTATGAGGAAATAATTAAAATTGGCACTGTCTGAAGAAGTGCAGTTTTCAACACCATGATTGTATTTCAGTTCCAGTAATGCACTTCTGTTTGCTGGGGGGGACTAAAGCCTAGTTGCAGGGCTTAAATTTAATTTAAATCAAGAGCGACTGAGCTGACATACCAAACATAGATGCAATATTTATTTGGAAAAGTGTCCGAAACTAACCATAATTGAACAAATGGGTGCTTTTTGATATACAAACCATATTTACTTAATCAAACTAGCAAAAATAATTCTTTAACACAAGTAAGGGAAGTCTACATTGAAAAGTCCTCTTAGATGTATGTTGGCTTGAGCTGTGAAGATACACATAGAATTAGCTTTTACTATTTTTCTGTTGGAGGTTCACACTAATGTGAGGAAAAACTCTACAAGCTCAGGTCCTAGTGAT
Organism: Macquaria ambigua; assembly: GCA_008360985.2. Taxonomy (NCBI): domain Eukaryota; kingdom Metazoa; phylum Chordata; class Actinopteri; order Centrarchiformes; family Percichthyidae; genus Macquaria; species Macquaria ambigua. Next base: position 456,221 of record VMKM01000007.1, on the reverse strand, counting down.
AAGGATGTCAGCTCTGAGTGTTTGGGTTCAATCCTCAGGAACTTTACAACCTGGCATTATGTAAGTAAATAGTTTCAGTGTGCTCTCTGTACATTCAGAAAGATAAGCTTTCTTTATAAGTTCTGAAACTTTGACATGAGTTTAAATGGATTCAGACTCTATTTGTATTAAAACTGTTATTTAGTTTTTAGTTTAGGATAGAATGTTTTATATCTCAAAACGTTCACTGAGAGTTGAAGAAAATAAAGCCTGACAATGTAACAGAGGTGAGTGACTGTTCAATTACTCCCATTAGTTCAGACTTTTTGTTTTTTTTGTTTTTTTTACCACTGAAGAAAATCCAAATGGAAGCAAATGTCACTGTTAGAAAATTAAGAACTCGAAAATTACAGGAAATTATGCAATTATTTGGCCTCATTACTCAACAGGTATCCATGGTGAGATGCAGCAATAATTGATACAAGAATAAATAAATAAAAAACAAACTTCCTGCTGAGAGACAGTAACCTTTAGAAACAGAGGAAAGAGGGCAGAGCTCTTCATTGAGAGTTTGAAAAAGTCACTATTTGATGAGTTAATTAGTGAAGTTCTTAGTGTAGGCTTGGGACCTGCTAGATTAACTTTATTATGTTCCAGTGAAGCACACGTCCCACTATAGACTTTAGATGATTAAAGAGTGCTCCTATTTGCAGCTCACAATTCCCTCTCACCCGCCACTGATGGTGGAAATAGAAGCGTATGTGGCACAGGCTCATTAGACGTTAGGAGCACAAAACGATGGCATTTTGTTATATCTGTTTTAATACTGTAGGGCTGCAAATAATGATTATTTTCAATATTCATTTTATTGATATTCTTCTTGAGTAATCGATAGTGTGGTCTGTAAAATGTCAGAAAGTAGTGAAAAACGCCCGTCGCTATTTCCTTACAGCAGAAGGTGGTGTCTTTTAAATTGCTTGTTTTGTATGACCAACAGTCCAAAACCCAAAGATATTCTGTTTATTGTCATGTAAGACAAAGACAAGCTGCTAGTCCTCACAATAGAGAAGCTGTAACTAGGTATTGTTTTGCATTTTTGTCTTAATAACTTATTGAAATAGTTAATTTCTAGTGTACAGTTCATGGTGTCTCTAGAATGTACACCAAAACAACTGAACATCTGAACCTGAAACCTGCAGAAAATAAGGGGCTCCTTTGGTTGTGACTCAACATAAGATGTACTAAAGACAAAAGAAAAAGTTGACATGTCTCACTTCTGTTTCTCTCTCAGTCTTTTTTCAGCTGAACTCTTCTCAGTTTCACCTCCTTTGAGCCGGTGAAGAGCGTCCTTGTGTTGATCTCGGTTCAATGTTGCTGTTGTGTCAGAGGCCCACACACTCTGCTTTTATAAAAGCTAAATGTTGTTGGAGAAATTGAGTCATTCAAAACTTCCAGTGCATTTCTAAATACCCTATGCGGTGGGAGTATTTTAATTTAATTTGATGCAGTGTTCAGAAGGAAATAGTCAAATTAGTTTCACTGCTTTGATCAGAGGCCGCTGCACAGTGGTTACCTTATCAGCTTCACAGACAGATTTACACCATGTCTCAGTGCATACTTCCGCACGTGCCTCCTCATTCAATGCTGCCACCTATCCACATCCTTCAAACTGCACCTCTCCTCCAATAAGCTGCTCCCCAGGGACTGCTGCACGCCCGCGTTGCCATGGAGACACCTCTCAGCCTGGTCCTGCAGAGCTGGATCTTGGATACAGCAATGACGGACAGCTAGACTCTGAAAGGGCGTGTTTCCGGTTGTTATGCTCGGGCTTCCCTGAAGAATCGGACTAGTGTAACAGTGCTGACGTGATGAGGAAGAGAGAGGAAAGCAATGTCAGAGAGCGGTGAGGAAGTCTGGGCTGACTTTCCTCTCCTTGCACTGTGAAGCAGAGCGACAATTGATTGTTAATGTTTATTTTATTGTCATCAGGAGCTGAGTATTTTCCCTCAAAGCAGTGCGGTTTGAGGTTTATTACAGTTTGAGAGGCTTAAATGAGCAGTCTGTCTGTTTATCAACAAGTTTATTATCACAGATTGTTTTAGATAGCAAGACGTTGGTGAAAATAATGCACAAGACAAGCTCATTTGATGAACATTTTTACAGTCTGGATTGATTTTTAGATTGACAGAACATCCTGTGGAAAATCCGATAAACCAGCAGATAATTAGGAGAGAGCATCAAGAGTGAGCGACGGCCCAGAGACTGACAGCTGACATCTTGCTGTAGGACACTCCATCAGTTCACCTCTGCTCCAGCCATTGATTGGCCTCAGCTCCTGTTGTCTTATCTTTGAGTACATGTGCTGCAGCAGTCTGGGCTAATGAGGGAACAGGCGAGACAGAGACAGACAGAGGAGAACCTATGCCGACATCAGGAGCATGGCCCTCGTGAATCAAAAATTGCATTAATCATTAGGGGATTAAAAAAAAAAAAAAAAGAACAGAGAAGTGGGGGGATTAGTTCACCAACTGGAACTTGTATTATGAGACTCGGTATGAGGGACAGAGTGAAATAAGGTCTGGATAATGGTTGCGTTTGTCTGTGTGTCTGCTCTTCATGTGAGTTCGGCTCTGCAGTGTAGAGCCCAGATACTGCAGAGGCGAGTTGGGGATTAGGTTAGTGAAATATGGCTCGGAGTTGCTTTTGTCTGGTGTGTGTGTGAGTCTGTGTCTCTGTCTACATACTGTGTGTCTTACTGCATGGTGATGTGAACGCCCAAGGACATAATTTTCAAAGTGTATAATACCTTCTGAGGCTGGTTATGATTTATAATTTATCCCCATTACACGGAGACATGTAGTTCTTTTCGCTCACTGCGCCAATATCCAGTGTTGTAAAAGAAAAAAACAACACAAAGTGGAATCTGTCCTTCTTATTGATTCATTGAAACACTTCAGTGTATGCTAATATTGGCTGTAATTATCTGTAGAGAAGGCAAACCCCACTATATGCAAGATAGTATTTTAGCTTTATTATCCTGCAGTGAAATGATCCATCTCTCCTGCTCCTCCTCGGGCTGCCGGCTGCCCAGTGCAGCCCGGCTTCCCCTGCTGCCCTCAGGATGCTCTGCAGAAAATCCCTCTCATTCACTGCACTCCAGTGTTATCTCGACTTCATTGCGTCAAGACGTCACGTGGCCCTCTTAAACAGCAGACTTGCAGTAAAATGCTGCACCAGTATATCACCGTTGGTGTGTCCTGGATTGACATCAGGAGGAGGCGCAGGTTTTATTTTTATAAGATAATAAGTAACTTCGTTTTCTCAGCCCATAAATGTGTCCATATTGTGCCAGGAATACATGAGAGGTAATGATACCTGAAGTTCTGAAGAGATGTCAGAAAGTCCTTTTTAGTGTGGATCACTTTTCACTTTTTGCATCTGTTTGGGTTGACAGTGTTTTGCACTGAGCTGCATTTTGCCTGAGGGAGACAGAAAATAAAACATTACAGATATTGTGAGAGGAACAAACACTCACCCCATGTGGATTAGAAATGTGGCTGTAAAATGTTTTTAGCTTTGTCCTTTACTGAGAACAGAGGCTTTAGTGCAGCTTAAGTAACAATGGATTTTAGCGGTGGGGAAAAAAGTATCAAAACATCCACAGAAACCTCTCAAACCACACCTGCAGCATAATCTATTTCTCAGTGGCCACAGTCAGTTTTGCAGGTCATGTGACGCACACTGGCCCACAATGACTTTTTCTCATACTCAGTCATTACAAAAAGAATGGCAAATGGTAAAACAATAAATACTTTTTTCTGAGCATCACAAACACCCTGATATCAGGTCCAGTAACATTAGTAAAGTATTAAAGAACTGCGTAATTAAATAATCATAAAAAACAGGAAGTCAGCCACCTCAGCCAGAGGAAGTCTCTAATGTGGTTGCTCTCAGCCCAGCCGACTGTACTGTGCATGCCCTACGGACCCCAAAAAACGCAAAAGCCTGTGGAAACCTAAAAAACCTTTTTGGGCACGTTTGTTCTGTATCTAGTTCTCTTAATACATCCATAGTGCAAGCCAATGCACACGTCTGCTTGACGAGCTCGACAGGGGCATGCATGAGAACTGAGATGGAAACTATCTTTTGATGCATGTTTTTCACGCTCTGTGGACCAAACGTTTTGCAGGTGACTGTTCACTTCACAAAAGATTTTGGGTGGAGTGCACCAAAATTAATTTCATTTTTCTCCGCCAGCCGCAGTCTCTGCTAGAAACATCCCCATACTGTGCTGTAACACAGCTGCCAGTACAGGGTTTTGCCTGTGAGGGTCAAAGTTCAGGAATCTCCAACATCCTACTATTGTTTTCAGAGGTTTTCCTGTGCTGTGAGGAGACAAGTGTCCACTGCGCTTTCAATTCCTGTCCCTAAACGGTGGAGGAGAAATGATATTGTGGAGCAGGTGTCCAGTGGAAGGGGTAGGGCTCTTATAACGATAATGTATGGACTCGAGGTCAGGAATGTGAAGTGCCTGTCATGGATATATACTGTCTGCTCTCATAATATGTCACACACAGTATATGTCATAATTAATATGTAGTAATTTACAGAGCAGCAGTAATGAACTTTAAAACATGACTGTTGACCTCCGGCAGATAATCAGACTTGCTGGAGATCTAAAACTGATGTGTGTTTTGCTCACACTACAGACACACTTATTATTTATATATATATATATATATATATATATATGCACACATTTTCCTCTATCCCAACATACCTTCAACTTAATGAATTATTGTTATGAACAGACTGCATTTTAATACATGTGGACTAAATCTCAGTTGTCTGCAGACAACTCCAGTTCAAAAGAAAAAAAGCTTTTGATTCCACTAGATCTGAGAAGTGTGATAATGCTGCTGCATCATTAGTTTAGTGTTACAGAAAGCCAACGATTAGAAATGTTATTGGATTTATGCAGCTTTTGGGATTTATTTTTGTATTTTGCCAAACATTATTGGGAGGTTTAGAGGGAAATGTAGCGGACTTAATAATTATAGTTGATATATCAAACAGCTCAGAAGCAGTGTTTTGTAATGGGAAACAACTGTGGAAGAAAAACAAGGTTTGCACAACACAGAAAGGCTATTTTTCATTGCATATATCCAAACAAGCAACAAAAGGTCTATATTAAGCTCAATTACACAAGCAAAAATCAAATTTTATTGTTCTGTCACATAGTCCTCCAATTATAGGCTGTTATAAAGCCTTAAATGATCAGATTATCCTTCAGGCAAAGAACTCTGGCCTTTATACGCAAGATCCCACCCGAGGTTGACCATATTTCAGCTGCTCCAGTTCTCATCCCCCCTTTCTCCATCAGCCTTTTTGTCTGAAGAAACCCCCCCCCCACCTCCCTTCTCCCAAAAAAAAAAAAAAAAAAAAAAGCAGATGGCTCCATCTCTAAATTGAAAGACGTAGAGGCAACACACAGTAGGTCTGTCACAGATAATAGCTGCATGCTTAATCAAACACCAACATTAAAGGTTTAACTTGCTCACTTTGAATCAGAGGAGTTGTGTTTTTGGGAGGCTGCCCAAACAATCCCACCTGTACTGAGAGTACTTGCCTGTCCCTAACTCCAGTAGCAGTGTAAAAACACAAACTGTTTGAAACTGAAGCTCAACAGCTTAATGTGAGTCCATGCTTTAATACCTTTGCTCTTGGACAGTGGCCATGCTAATAGTTAAATAGTTAAACTGGCTGCTAAAAGTCACAACATTGCATATCTAATTTTATAGAGACCCATCTGGAAAACAGTGCTTTGTCTGTGCTCAGTGATATTCTAGCTACAAAGAAATTTCTATTGTTTTGAAACCAAGAAAACCAGAGCAGCTAAGCTGAAAGTGGGGCATCCATGTTCAGCATGTCGACGCAGAAATCTGTGGGTTCAAAGCCTTGTTACATACATGTCAGAAAGGTGGGGAGGTCTGAGGTGACGGGTGTAGTTCAAGAGACATTCATACTAAGGTTATGTATTATACAGATTCTATAATATAGAAGAAGAGAGGTATCTAATATTAAACACAACTTGAAAGCACTTGATATGTTATCATTTTTGAAAGCAGTGAAGGCTCATTGTGTGTCAAACTACTCACTGAGTGTTTTATCTACGCTATAAACCCTGTCGTTTTATGTCTTCACCTGGTAGCAAATCAGAGCACAGACAATCATGGATATCAGACGGATCTCTTTATGTAAGGAGCGTAATAATAGTTTTGGTGGTTTTTGAAAAGATAAACAATCATCTTCAATTTTACTGCAGGCCTATACATCCACAGCATTCCTCCTCCTCACAGACTGAGAAGAACCACAGAGGGGTCCTTCACTTTGAATAAACCACAGCCAATGAAGCCACTCAAAGAGCTGGGAATACTTAGGGAATAATTCTCCAATTGCTCATGGTTTCTCAGAGGGAAGGGCACACTTCTGGTGTGCGTGACCTATTTTTCCAAACTCATCTGTCAAATACAGAGCTGCAGCTGGTGGTTCAGAGTTCCCTTTTCGTGAAAGACTGTTTTCAAAAGTCCTCCCCGTCACTCATGCAAATCGGTGTCACATTTTCCTGGGGCTTTTCTCCTGGCTCGCCTGCTTTGGCACTGTTTTTCTCTTTTTAAAGAAAAAACATTGCAAACAGGGAACGTAGCTGCATATCTGGCAAGGCAAGACATTCCTGACAGGACTGAAGCAGTAAAGTGGTATCTCTCCCTGAGCTCTGGTTCAGGGCTCCCACTAAAAACGGAGCTTTAAGCCCTCAGAGCTGGGAGGGAGAGGGAGGCCCCTGCATAAAGGGGAGGGCAGGGACAATGGTTAACCACAGAGTGAAGCATGCCGCTCGAGGCTGAGGCCAGGCGGCACGACATCACAGGGAGAGAAATGGCTCGCCCGCACAACATCACTGTTGCAATTCAAATGGAAAGCCTCCCCAGCAGGGAGAGCCTGCATATATCCAAGAGGAGGGCTTGGCTGACCAAATTACACCCTCAACAGCATGAAAACACAGTCTGTGTCACTGCTGTGGTTTCACCATTCACTCAGCAGTTCATCCGCCTGACAGAGTGTCACTGCCACGGCTCAGATATGTATTAAATCCAGCCTTACTTAGTCCTTATTGTTTAGGGTTATAACTTGCAATGACTCATGTTGTAACTCAAGGATGTTACAACACGCAATGACTTACATTTAGGAAGTTCATTTTTCCGTTGCTGCTTTCAAGTGCATTTCCATGCAGACCTTTTCAAGACAGAAATTAACACAAAAATACAAAAAAATGAGTGGAGGGAAAGTTTGAATGAGCTGGCCAAATAAATTCTGTACATGGGAAACAGCACATAATGTGATAGACTGTGCTTTCCTGTTGGAATTTATTGCTTAAAATAAAGGAATTAAACATTTTCTAAAGAAACCTAAGAAACCCCCGACCTTATTTTGTCACCACACAGGTTCATTTGAAGAATTCCTAAAGATCACAAGAAAAACACTGAAAACACACAAGCACCGTGATGAAACCACTGCTGGCTGTGCTGTAATCTTGAATTCTTGTCATTTAATTCACCTGCTAGACTTGACTCAGGAACTGCGCTGTGTGCACTGAGGGAAACAGTGTTTTTATGTGACAGTAAAGCGTCTTTAATATGAGATGATCAAAAAACATTTTGGTTTCTAATAATGGAGGCTCATTAGTTTGGGAGATTTCCTTCCTCTTGAGAAGTGACACCACTCATCCTGTTTACCGAAGCTCCTTCGATCAGGTCGTGTTTTTGTTCTGCAAGATAGACCTTTCTCTGTTCCTGAGGCGAGGCATCATTGCTGCTGATGACAGCACTACAAAGAGGAATCAGGTTTCTCTCGTGGGTTCCCACTGGCATGAAGGATCTGTAGTCTGTCTGGCAGCATCAGGTTCCTCTTAAGGAGAAATGTTACTCTACTACTCGCTGCAAGTGGGGTAGTGCATTAGCTTCTCATTGGATCAGCTTGATCTCACAGTACGTCCACAGTTTAGACAGCGATGAGCGGTCGTACACACTGGTCCGCTTACCAGCTTGGCATGAAGCCTCACTGGTCCTTCTCACTCTCAGCTAGAGGCTTTATGTTGCTGCTGGTCTGAAGGAATGTCATAAAATTGTTTAGAAAAACTGAAATAAAAGCATTTGATGATTATTCATTGTGTACACTAAATGTCTGATATACTGTAACATTATAGATTCATTTAGCAGCCTTACTGGGCTCTTGATAAAGTGTCAGCATTATGTGCTATCTTTCTCAGATAATCCAAAAAGCTCTTCACATATTTCCCAGTAAAATATTATTAGCAAACACTGTAGGTACTGCAAACAGTCCTGTCTTCAATAGTAGGCTGATCAAAAATGATTCCTAAAGAATCCTGAAGGTGCTGCAAATAATAATGGGATGGCATTTGCTACAGAAGTCATTACACAGCATTTTACTGGATGGAGTATTTTCTTTTAATGTCTGTTTCTTGTGGTGGCTGATTAATTACTCTAAATATATTTGTCTTAAGTTAACCAACATCAAAAACCTGGCTGAAGAAACAAATATCCCCTGTAACACCCAGCAACAGGATGTGTAAGAAGCAAGGCTCATCTTAATGTCATACTGTTTGTTTAGTGTAATTTTACAAAGGTATCAGCTTAGGGTTTAAAATGATTTGTAATTTAATGTGATTTTATAAATGTTGTGCAGTCTCATTAAGTGTTGATGCAGTACACTTCATAATAATGCACTGCTTGACATTTTCATGACGTTTTTGACCGGGGCATGTTGCACAGTGTTGTGACAGCAGTGTAAACAGGTGACTCATGCCATTTTTGTTTGGTGTTTTGATGGACAGAGATCCGTAACCAGCTGGTGGAGCAGTTCAAATGCTTGGAGCAGCAGTCTGAGTCTCGTATCCAGCTGCTGCAGGACCTGCAGGAGTTCTTCCGCCGCAAATCAGAGGTCGAGCTGGAATACTCCCGCAGCTTAGAGAAACTGGCCGAGAGGTTCTCCTCCAAGATCCGCAGCTCCAGGGAACACCAACAGTTCAAGTGAGTTTCCCTCCCTGCAGACTTAAAATGCAGTGTGCGAATGATGAATGATATTTCCTATATTTTAGACATGTATATCTATGCTTTTCAGAAATGCTGCCCTCATAATTTATGATAGATTAGGTGCATCTTCACTTCAGAACATTGTCCTTTACTGCCATATCTATTGTTTAATATTGGATTTAGGAGAAAACTGAGTGACCCTGAATAGTGTCTGAAGTCTGTCTCTCAGGCTGCAGGTACAACTTCTATCAAAGGGTTGGGCAGTAGCCTGAGAGGCGAAACCCAGGGCAAAATAAATAAAACCCAGAAATGAGGGGGGACATGTCTCCCTCACCCTTGTTTGTGTGTTGTTGTTTGAAAGCAGCAGCATTTTCATATTTGCTTTCCTTAATGTTGTTTATTTTATCTGCTTTTGTTCAGTTTAAATGTATGTTTGTAAAGTAACTGTCCCAATGTGCACTCAGACCACAGTATGCCAAATGACTTTATCCCCCCTCTAAACACTTCACTATTTATAACCTGACTGTAAGACCCAGCCCTGCTGCTAATCACAGTGCCTTGTTTGATTACAGCGCAGAACTGTACAACAAAATACTCCATTATGTTTGTGCACTGTAAGGGAATATCTGTTATTACAGTCAAGATCTTTATGTCGTCTTCAAAGGTCAGCTGGTTGTGGCATGATGATGAGGATGCAGTTCATTAAAGAAGTTAAAGACTGTTGAGGGGTGCACATAACAAATTCAGTGCACTCGTGCTGCTGTAATTTAGCACTCGGCTTTATAGAAGAAAGCTTTGAGTGGCGCTTTATGCTTCATTATGTTTTAAATTGCATCCATTATGTACAAATATGGCAGACTGTCCACAAGCTCTGCATCAGACAGAAACCCGTGGATTACATCAGCATCAATAAATTAAAAAGTATGTCATTTCTCCAAGATAGTAACTTATTGGCAGAAATAGTACAGTGTTAGTGGTGCTGTACGTGTTTGCTTGATTGTTGGCTAGATGAACATCTGTAGTTGAAGAGCTAACAGCTAAAAACACATCACTGTATGACTGTAATGTTATTGGCTAACAAGGATGGAAAGGCATTAGTTATCAAATCAGAATGCAAAAAGGATCTGCAGTATATTACAGTATAAAATTGTAATTATAGAGTAAATAATTGAATGAAAGTAAGATGGAGTGTTTTGAAGAGAAAGGTAAAGCCAGTGGCAAAGTACAAAGGTAAAAAGCATAAATGGATCTTAGGAGTGAAGGAAACAGTGAAAAACGAAACCATTGAATGTCATCAGATCAAAACCAGCTCACCCGTAGCCTTGACCCATTTAGATTTGCAGCTCTGGAAACGCTGAAATGTACGCTGGTGAAGAAAAGAGGGATCGTCTGCACAGAAACCACCACTAACACATTGGTACATGACTCACGCAGGGCATGAAATTAAACGCTGCCGCTCCCAAAATCAAGCACCTCGGGGCGAGCAGGCAGGCTTAGTTCGGTCTGGAAATGGGACACTAACCCAGCTGTGATCTGGCAGCAGATCTCAGACATGAATCTACACCAACAAATATATGTAGTCTAACCCCAGCTCTGATTCCTGAAAGTGGAAGCAGCAGGACTGCATTCCTAACATTTTCATATTTTGAATGTTGTTTTTAAGTTGACAGTGTTATTACAGATGTTCACGAATCTCCTGCTCAGGTGTGAAAAAGGTTTTTAAACTAATACAGAAAATGTGAGTGAATCCATATACTGTAAATACTACAGTGATGTACAACAAAAAAAATATTATTCAGTAAATACAGTAAATGACCTCGCAATTAATACATTTAATCAGGCTGTAATGCTGACTACTGCATACTATATATAGTATATAGCACCATTAAAAATGCATTGTGTATGCATACAGTACTTTTCTGCTGTCATTTTAACAGTTTGGACAATGTAAGCTGGACTTCCCTCAGGTGCAGCTTCCCTCTTTGTCCATCAATTGAGCATTATTGAGCACGTGATCCACAAAAACATGATGCCTGCCTCTCTGAAATGTTGCCATCCGTCTACGAGAAGCCAGCTCACCACGCTGAATGGTTTCCATATGAAGAGAAGTGAGTTTAGATATGACGATTCAAGTGTTGTTTGAAACGTTTGATTTATACGTGCCAACTGAGTGGGTTACAGTTATTTTTACAAACCCGGATTAAAGTTTGGGGACGTGACTGTCACGTTTGTGTCACTGTGCCTCGTGTTCCACTTTGTAAACAGAAAATCACTCGCAGCAAATCAAAAGTGATTTTACTTGAGTAACGTTTTGACATTCTTGGCACTCTTGACACAGAATAAGATCATGTAGAAGTGTGTGCATGCGTATGTGTACTGCATAGAGGAGAGCTGTGTGTGTGTGTGTGTGTGTGTGTGTGTGTGTGTGTGTGTGTGTGTGTGTGTGTGTGTGTGTGTGTGAAGTGGAGGAGGATTTGACTGGATATAATTGAGTCCAGCTGCTTTAGAGAAGGCATGCTGCTCTCGGCTGATAGTAGTCAGAACTGTGCTGCTGCGAGGACACAGTGGCTTAACCTTTGGACTGTACAGTTGATCTTATCCACACAGCGAGGGACAGGTGTTAGAGAAAACCACCTAATCCTCGGACACATGTTCTGATAATATTACACTTTACACTGCCACGATCGTGACGGACTTAAAAGCCAGAAGCCAACAAGTGTCTCTGTGCAGTGTCTTGACAAAGGCCACACACACACACACACACACACACACACACACACACACACACAGTATAGTGAGACCTAAATGGACAACAACATGGTATGACACTTTTAATGCATTGTCTTGTATATTGTACTTGCCTCCTTTGATCTCCATTTAATCAGAAAAATGTGTAAAAATGTCAAAGATGAAACAACAGGAGCTAAAGCTTACCTGACATTCATACCACACACACCATTAAGAAAACAGTTTGACTTTTTCCTGCTTAAAGGACAAACAGGGCACAGTGAATTCAAACTGACCAGTATATCATCCAAAGTGAGTTTTTTTTTTTTTTTTTTCAGCTTTTGGTGAAGCCATAATATGATTGCACCTTGTGCCCTGCGCTCCTGGTCTGAGCAGGCAGGCAACCACAAATCCTGGTAATCAGCTGTGGCACGCCCTTTGGTGTGCCTTTCCTCCCACTTTGGTGTAGTTAAGTTCATGGCGAGCCACCAAAACACCAAATGGGCCTATAGGCAAGAAAAACACTTGTGTTTGTCCAATAAAAACACTCTGTTGGCCTAACGCCAAACCATGCAGCACCAAAAACATAGACAACAGAAAAACATTTTAAGCCCTTAAGCTTCTTTATTTTGTGCACAGAATTAGTTGCTTTTGGTTTTGTCTTTGTTACCTCTGTCTTGTTATTTCGTAACTATTCTTTCCCCGACGACCTTCAACATGGCTGTGACTGTCTTTCATGGCAGTAAAAGTTGTGCTCTGTAAACTCTGCACTGTACTGCAGAGTAGAAGTACTTTTCGGAAGCTGCCTAGTATCTTGTGCGTAGTTATACCTTTATGTTTTTGAGGGGCAACAAAACAGAGCAATAAAATAGTCATGTTGACCGGGACAGACTTCCATATGTGCTGGATCACAGCCGACAGTCTGTTGGCTGAACCCTTCCAGTGCAGATTCATTAGCAAGCTGAATGCCACTGTGATTTACAGCTACTGCAGCTACAGCTACACCGCAGATCCCGACCAAGGATCATTTTGCTCTTCCACTTTACCTCATTTGCCACAGTGAAAAGACACACTGAAGGATTACTTAGCTGCTCCGTACTGCAGTTGCTGTGCCAGATAGTGCACCACTTCCTTTCTCTTACTGCTTCACAGTTCCTCAGAGACAACAGCTAACTTGATTTTAATTATGGAGCAGACGTTTCAGGGTATATCATGAATGGGATTTATAATGTACCCCATCAAATTAGAGTGGATTGGTATCGTCTGTCTGTCATACAGACACATTCAGACGTAACATAGCACCATTAGAAAGGCATGCAATATTGATATGGAGAATAACCTGTCTGGGAGAGATAAGACGGGGCTTGTAGTGGTGTCCAAATTGGTGTGTGTGTGTGTGTGTGTGTGTTAATCTCTTTGTGTGTCTATCCAAGCGATTGTTTTGGGAGGAACTGGGGGAGAGAAGTGTTTGGTATCTTTATAGTGCCAGATCTTTGCCTTTGCTCATTTCCAAGTGATGTCTCTGTTCATTTCATGGTCAGCAGGGCACGACTTTGAAAATGCACGTTTCTTTTAAGAACAGTTAAGTGTGTCCTGTGTCCACAACACGTTTGTCTTTAAAGAGCCGCTATGAAAAAGTGTGATGTGACAATGCTTCAGTAATTATATAATTATGAAGCTGCCGTGGGATGGTACCAGATGCTTTAATGGTGCTTTGTGGCCTTGTGACTACAGCTATAGCTTTAGTCCCATTTTGTGTAACTATGTTGTTGAACTATGGCTGCTCTCGGGAGCTCTGAGGGCCAAAAGGGTAAAAGGTTAAACTATATCTCTCTAGGCCTGGTTTGTTTGAACACAGCAGTCGATTTCCTGCTCTTGTCAGGTTGACAAGTCCAGCTGGTGGAAGTCAGCATGTACAACATCAATAGATTAGCTGGTTTGCAGTTTGTTTTTCAGATCTTGTCAAACCCTTTTCTCCTCATCATCGCACTGTGCTCTGCGCTGCTCTGCTCTGGCCCCTGTGTCTGAGCAGCTGTGCATTATCAAATGTTGGCAGTGTGTCTCCTCACAAAAATAAAAAAAATAAAAAAACTGGTAAATGATGTGCAAATCTGCAATGTAGCATATTGAAGCTCCGCTTGAAAACGGGGGCAAAATGAATTTGAATGGCAAAGCTGGCGGCATGTGCCCACGTGCCCCTTGTCTTTTGAAACTGTGTTTGGCTCCGTCTCCTTTTCCTTGGCTGTTTCATTGATAAGCAGGCAGTGTGGAGGGGATTAAAGGCCTTCACAGAGCAGAGTCCTGGTTTGATAAATACACACTTCCTTCTGGAAATCCTGGCTCAGACACATCGTAGGCTCTGGGTGATTAGATGGTGGCATCCAGTGCAGCCATGACTAAAGCACGTGCACTGTTCTATACAATGCTTACTTGCTCAGGGTATGCACATTATGGAGCCATCAGTTTATCCTTGAATCAAAGGATTATTGCAATATTCTCCAACATACTCCTTCTTTGTTTCCCTATTCATTTCCACTGTCTCTGTGTCTGATCTTCTTCACGCTGCTCCATGCATTCACAGATTATACTGCATGTATGTATCTGCCTCACAGGGACAGTGAGGCAGTGCAGACCTTGTAAAAACCATGGAGACAGTCAGGCAGTGCTTTGCAGGATGAGACAGATGTAATAGGATGCCAGAAAGCTGCACTCGTCTCTCCTCCTCCTCTTCCTTTTCACTTCTCTAGAGACTCTCAAAGCTCATCGTTTGCCTTTCTGCATGTTAATGATATCCTGTGTATAAATACCGAGGGCATGGAGCCATCCAAAACCAACCCTTTTGAAGCCCTCTAGATTAATTGACCCGCAGACTCTTGACTGATACTCAGCCTTTTACGGGAAATCAGCGAGGAGACGTGGGTACAGAGTAGAGATGGAAGAATGAGTTTTACTGCATGTTGAAGTCGATCCTTTGTGATAGGTAAGCCTCTGTTTAAGAGCCGGTATAGAAAAGGTAGTGACTCTGTCCCATAAAACAAGTCCAGGAGCTACATTTATTACTGTGTTAAAATACTCAGCTCCCAGAGGTGCAGCTGGTACACAGGCCTAATTACCGACCTTCTGCTCCTAATTCCTGTGAAATGAGGACAGCGACTGGGGAAAGAGAAATCTTGTGTCCTTTGACTGTTTCTCTCTTCAAGGCGTTATCCCTGTGCATTAAGAATATATACCTGGCCACTTTCAGGCCTTCTTATTCCTTCATTTAGAGTTTTTCCCAAAAATTATTATCCATTTTTTATTAAACTGTCAAATTCAGTTTAAGAATTTTAAGTTTAAGTTAATGTAAAAACAGGTGGTGATGCCACTGAAGATAAGTCTTCTGTAGTTTAAATATTAATATCTATTGAATGGATTGCCATGCAAGTTTGTACAAACATTCATGGTCCCCAGAGGATGATGCCCACTGACTCTGATGATCCCCATTTATCCAGTGAAATATCTCCATATCTACCAGATGGATTGCCACAAACTGTTTTTACAGATAGATGATGAATCCTAATGACTTTAGCAATCCATTGACTTTTCCTCTTGTGCCACCATGAGGTTAGCATTTGTAATTTTCAAAGAAATGTCTCTACAACTGTAGGATGGATTGCCATTACGTTTGGTACATTCATGCCCCCCTCAGGATGAATTTTGATGATCCTCTGACTTTTCATCTAGCGCCATCATCTGGTCTAAAATTGAATTTGTCTGCTGCTTTGGTTTATGACCAAATACTGGCAAAACTAATAGCATGCTAACTCGTTAAACTAAAATGGTGAACATGATAAACATTATACCTGCTAAACATCAGCATGTTAGCATTGTTATTGTGAGCATGTTAGCATGCTGCATTTAGCTCAAAGCATTGCTGTGCCTAACATTGCTATAGACTCTTTGTTTGGTGCAATATGAACATTATTGGGTTTTTGTGTATATATTCCTGCAGATCAAATACCCTTAAATACCCCAAATTTGTCCTTACATTATAATATTATCAGTGTGGCACGAAAAGTAAATAACCTGGTACTTCAGTCAAGTGGAACACCTAATAATCTAAAAGGAAAAAGTGACTTAAGCAGCAGATTTAGCAGCAGTATTATATCGGGGACCAGAGGTCCACAAGCACTTTCAACCATCAGAGAAGGGCCAAGGATTTACCTCTAGACAGGCAAAAGTATTTGGGTGGAAAGCTGAGGAGGATAAGAAAACTGACTAAAATGGCAGCCTGGTTGTGCTTAGGGATGTGATGAAGCATCTCTGACCACTTTTAGGGATTAGCAGCGAGTAGAGGTGCTTGTTCCCTAAACCTCTCAACCACAAACAGCAATTATACACCGAGGAGCCGCGTCCCTTACAGGCAGATAGGTCAGTCAAGCAGAACTGGTGCAAAATGAGGGATGGTGAGACAGTAGAAATAGGCCATCCCAGAGGAGTGAAGGAGAATTTGGTCTACATTAGGTCCTCTATTGTTAGTGAAACCTAAATCCTACCCATCCTTTGCATAGTCTGCCAGTCGGGTTCATCTCATTTTGATACAGCAAAATCATGTCCAATTGAATCATTTTATTATTACCGCTTGATTGCAAGACAGAAATGTGACGTGGATTGATGGCTGGATCTTTCTCAGCTCTCTCAAATGACCGTTACATTTCTGTAAATGCAAATGAAGTGACTTGCCTTTCAGACAGATTGCATCTCGGGACGCCGTTCTCAATCTAACGTTGAAGAAGCAGGCCCAGTAATACACGGAGAGATGAAGTTTACTACACATGCCATCCTGTTTTCTGCCCCGCACTGATGTTGTGAGAACAATGTGCTGGTGTGAGCCTGATGTAAGTGCGTTTAGGGGCAGAGTTAAGTAAAGGAATAATGGAAAGCACTCTGGAGTAGCTAGATATCAACTTCATTAGATGTGATTAGCATTATGGAAGCTCTCTGAAGAGGGGCTCTTTGATGTTGGTGCTGCTCATCCCTTTTTCTTTTTTGCTCCATAGTGAAACCCTATCCCCCACCCTGCTCTGGCTCTCCCCCTCCTTTTTAAGCATTTCACTCTCTCTCTCTCTCTCTCTCTCTCTCTCTCTCTCTCTCTCTCTCTCTCTCTCTCTCTCTCTCTCTCTCTCTTTGCCTCCTCCTCGGGGTTGGTTGATTGATTAATGCTCAAATAGGATCCAGACGTATCATATTTTTAGTGTGGCTCTAGGGATGGCAGTGTCAGTCTGGTAGTCCACCACTTTGGTCCAGACTCAAATATCTCAAAAATTATTTGATGTATTGTCATGAAATTTTGGATCGACATTTGTGGTCCCCAGAGGATGAACCATCATGACTTTGGCGATCCCCTGACTTTTCCTCTAGTGTCACCATGAGGTTGAAATTTGTGTTTTTTTGCGAAATGTCTCAACAACTATTGGGTAGATTGCCATGAAATTTGGTACAGACATTCATGTCCCCTGCAGGATGAATTGTAATAACTTTGGTGAGCCCTTAATTTTTCATCTAGCGCCATCATCAGTTCAACATTTAACTTTGTCCAATAGTTTGGTGATGACCAAATACCTTCAAAACTAATGATATTCCCACCAGCCCCAGTTGTACTTTATGTGTAGTGCTAATTAGCAAATATTAGCATGTTTACTAATATTAATGCTAATATAAACATAAACATTTGACCTGCTAAACATTAGCATGCTAGCATTGTAAGCATGGTAGCAATCTGACATTAGCATTTAGCTAAAAGCCAAAGAGCCTTATAGCCTCACAGAGTTGTTAGCTTGGCTGTTGACTTGTAGTCCTGTTTAAACTGTGATTGTGCTACATAAAACTGAATAATTAAAGCAAATGACCATTAAAAATACATAACCAGCTGTCCATATTATCCAGACTTTATTTCATTCTGGGAGTCATTCTAACAGTCCTGTATTCCTCCTGTTTTTTCAGGAAAGACCAGCACCTGCTGTCCTCAGTAAACTGCTGGTACCTGGTGCTGAACCAGACGAGGCGAGAGAGCCGTGACCATGCCACCCTCAGCGACATCTACACCAACAATGTCATTGTCCGCTTGGCCCAGATCAGCGAGGACGTCATCCGCCTGTTCAAGAAGGTCAGTGAAACTACCATGCTTCCCTCTTTGTTTACTACTACTCTCTTATCACCAGTGTGCACAATTTCAGAGTTACAAGGACAATACAAATACCAAGCAATTTTGCTTTGCCTTGGTGTTATGATAAAGTTGAACTTGGAAGTTACAAGTTGCAGCTGCAAGAATGAAAGCTGCTTCTCCAGTTTTTGGCTACAATTTGGCCCTATAGCACACAGACAGATGGTAGTCCAAAGTAATGTGGTGCTTTGAGCTCTGTCTCAGCCCACGTGGAGTTAGTAGAAGGTGTATGAGTTCTGTCTGGCCTGCAGAGCAGTCAAAATAGCATGGGGAAAAAGTGCAGCTGAGACCCCCTGGCCCATCACCCTGCAGCCCCGACTAGTGTGAGCAACGTTTGGCTCACTGTCAGCACATAGCAGAGATGACTGAGGTCTTATCCAAACATTAGAACCCTGTTTTCACCTTGCAGGCCTTCCTGTAGGTGAGCTCCACTCTGCTTACTAGGCTCCATTCAGATATTACTATGTCTGTGTGTGTGTGTGTGTGTGTGTGTGTGTGTGTGTATTTGTGGATATGTGCGTGTGTGTGTGTGTGTGTACTTGTGTGGATGCCTGTGTTAGTCAGAAGCAGTGCCAGAGCTGAAAGGGGAGAAACACTCATCCTTTTTAAGTCAGGTGCCCTCAGGTAGCTTTCGCTGTATTTGAAAGTATGAATGGATGGCTCTGCTGCTGCTTGCTGGCAGACATATCGGGAGGCAATAAATAATGTATCAAAAACGTCATGGAGCTCTGGAGAAAACTGAAAATGTTAAACTGAAATGAATGAAGGAGCTTTGGATGATTGACTGTTGGACATGACGAGGTGATCAAGGACAAAAAGTACAGCTGTCGACAACAACTTAATCAAGGGGGCTTGTTTAACATACAAACATCTACCAAAACTGTGACTTATAGTGTGAATATTAATGATATATTGTATTTATAATGTTCGATATGTTATGATGCCATATGCCATTTGGTATTCTATGTAGCTGATTGTTTATTGGTTGAACCTAAACTGAATATTCCCAGAAAATTCCCCAAATCGTTTTTATATTTTACGGGTGTGGTGTTAATGTCAAGGCTGAGGACAGTGATGCAAGGCTGTGTTGACAATAACAAAAAGGAAAACTGCCTTAAATAATGTAATTATAGTAGGAGTGGCACGTGTGAATGTACAGAAGGCTGTGTTTCCCTGCTGTCTGCTCAATGCTCTGTGACTCTCAATATAAATGAATTGCAAAGAGAATAAATTAATAAACCAAATTAGGTGCAACTGTGCTACTTTTTGCCTTTCATAGATGATAGGATTTTCAGAATGTATATTCACAGGCGGTACTATAAGGGCTGTTACAATATGACCTGCCACAGCTCTTACATTGTGTTGCATCACAGTGGTTCACTCGCTGGTTGAACCCTCCCTGCTCCCCTTGAGCCTCTGCAGTACATGCTGCAGTCTGTCTCACTTCAGAGCCACTGATGCATACAGATGCCATTCACCAGCTGCTGGAGCCCTCTGAGGATTTTCCCCACTTATCACACACAGTCTGATGTTTGCCTGAGCAGGACTTAATGCCTGCACTCCAGATAAAAAACAAAATAAAAGCAACAAATCCCTCCTGTATTACTAAGGTTACTTTGTTTTATCTCCTCTGTGTACATTTCACAATCTAGTTTAGTGGAGAACTGTTGGAGCAAGAATTTCTTTTCTCCCTTTGATGATTAGTTACGTTTCTGACTCACCAGTAGCAAGTTTTTTCAAGCACACTTATTATAGCCGAGCAGGGTGTGGACAAAAACGGTAACTTTCATCTGTCTACGAATTCCTCGGAAGAGTGGATACAGTAGGTGTGGTTTGAGTTGGTGTGTGTGTGTGTGTGTGTGTGCATGAGTGAATTGCCTGTCTTTGTTCAGTTAGTCATTGTCTATATGCAGTAGGTGCAGTGAGGTTTCTTTTCAGCACAGCTCCTCCTTGTTATATTGATCTGACAGAAGATGATACTTCTCATAATGATTCATTTGTGTGGTAGCCATTATGCATCTTGCTGAGTCACTTTGTTGCACCAGAATTAATGAGTCAGCTGTTGACACTGATGAAAGAAGCGTCTAAGAAAGGTGGTGACCACAGGGGGTTTACAGAACGTTTTCTACTGTTTTTAAATGTTAATGCCATATTCAAAAGCACATCGCACTCTGCGGACTTTAGTATGCAGCGTGCGAGACATCAGCTATTGTTAGCCGCACGCCAGCAGCCCACCCGTCTAACCTAATTAGCTGTATGCATCAATCTCCAACTGACAAGTGTCATTGTTTCACTCATGAACATGGTCTTTATTTTATTGACCTTTTAACTTTCAACAGTTTCTCCTTCCTGTCTATCACCTGTAAATATAATAAAACTGACTGGCAAGATTGATTTGTTTTGATGTTTTAGCATTTTTATTCCCAATAAGTCAGCTTTCATGTTGCTTACTGTAGGCAAGAATATGTGATTAGATGGTGGAATTAAACTGGGCTCCTGCAGCTGGATCATATGGTCGACATTACAGACATTACACATAGTTTCAAAAGTCTGAACTTGTCTCGAATGTGTATGTTTTGTAGAAAATTAGTCTACATTTTGAATCAGAAGCTGCAATGAATATCCACTAAATCAAATGTACCAAAACAAACTGAAACAGAGACCGCAGCGTTGTGATGTAAATCAAACTGTGAGTTCACCCCTACTTGGTAACATTGAAGACTGGCTTGCAATGGCAGCAAATATTAGTGTAGCGGAAAACCAACTGTAGTGAAATTAGCAGCGAGATCATAGAGTTTTCTGTTTAAGTATAGAGGATGGTTTTTGTGTTGCCCTTTCTTATAAATAAATAAATAACTTCTTATAGCTCTATGAAGCTATAAAAAGTGTTGCTGCTGCTTCTTTGAATGTGGCAGACCTGTGGCTGTTTTTGCATTTTCTCACCTCGAAGTCTTCAGATAAAGGCTTCACGCCTCTCTCCCACACAAACAGACGTTATTACATTCGCTCTGTCAGTTGTTTCTCCAGGTGTGTCCCACGTTTTGGATCACAATGCGTGCTGTGCGGTGAGATGACTGTGAAAAAGCCAAGGTGCATGTGTATTAAAAGCTGTGAGAAGAGGTGTTGGCTGTATCTCTTCAGTGAAATTCCTAACAAAACAAATTAAATTGGTAGCAGAGAGAAATGACGGCTTAAGCAATCTTAAATGAGCTGAAACTGGATATAGGACTTGTTGATCCTCTTGATACATTATTGATTTGTATTCATGTCTATAGAGCAGTGAAACGTCAATAGTCTGTGTTTTTCTTTGTCAGAGGATGTCACACATTGTCTTCACCCCTTCACACACTTCATACACACACCCACACTGGTAATGGACAAAATGCCACTTTTCAAAACTATAAATATGAAGTGCAATGTAACGTGCAGTAAACACAGGAAATTAAATGTGCATGTGGCCTTACTCACAGTTGCATGCCTTTGCTGTTCAACAACAAGTAGAGGGGTACAGTAACTAAGTGTGTGTAAGAAATAAGTTATTGTAAAGAAATTCAAAGCCCCACAGCACTGTGATTGCTTGTACATTGTAGAATTGATTTGTGAGCCTCAGTTGTAATTCATTTTTTGAGAATTGCAAACTTTAGATAATACAATTAGAATTCAATTAATGTGATTTAATAAAACTTTTATGACAAATAAAAACAAATATGACAACATTCTCAGTCAGGATATCTTCCCCCAGTCCGCTCTATGGTTAAGTGAGCCTGCTTATTGTTTTCTGTGCGGACGTTGTCGTGGCATTCAAAGTCTTCTATTAGAACGTGACTAAAAGTAAATGTGTGAGGCTGTAATACTCATAAGACACCAGCAGTGGCACAGGAAGAAAGGTGTAAATTTACAGGGTTTATCCTCTGGTGAGCATTTAAGTGTCAGCCATTCATTTTAGAGGTCTCAATTTTCATAAAGTGTTGGAAAAGTGGACGTTTGAGCTGTTGGTGGCACTAGATGAAAAGTCAGGGAATCACCAAAGTCAGTAGGATGCATCCTCTGATGTCCTTGAGTGTCTACCAATTTCGGTGCCAATTCGACCACTGGTTGTCGAGACACTTCACTATGACTCACCAAAGTCATAGTGTCAGCATTACCGACTGAATTTGTTGAACAGGTCACAGATGAAGGCTCAGACATTATTTGTTTTCTCACCCCCGTTCTTTCTGCTCGCTGTGTTTCAGAGCAAGGACATTGGGATCCAGATGCACGAGGAGCTGGTGAAGGTGACGAATGAACTCTACACTGTAAGTAATACACTGTGTCTCCTACAGATCGATCCCTCACACCTTATCTCACCGCTGAGCTCCTCCCGTTCTTTTTCCCCTCTCTGTCTTTCTGATGTTTTATTTCATGTTTTCTCTTTTTTGCTCTCTTTTATTACCTTTCTGTCTTCTTTGTACCCTCTGAAATTCTTGTGCTTTCCTTTCGTAATGCTTTCTTTTTAGGATGTTGGGGGTCTAATGGGAAATTGTTTTAGTCTTTACATGAAAGTGTCTTTTCTTTTGAAAAATTAGACTTTTCCCAAGTGTACAAGTAAAGCAAATACAAGTCCCGCTGTCGTGTCCATGCTGGCTGTGTTGAAAACTGGAAGCACCAGCAGGCCTGGAGTTAGTTTAATTCTGTCCTCATTATAACATGACTGCTGTCTATTATACACTGAGTTGCCAGTTAATTAGGTACAGCTAGCTAAAACTAATGCAGTCTCATACAACAGTCCTGCAATAAATCTTACCTTCATGAAGGTTATAATGTTTTTTGTCAAAAGCTGAGAGAGGTGTTGATTCAACCACATGGTCATTTCAGAGGATGTAATTTGTGATGCTGTTGAACTGTATACACAGAGAGGTGTTTCTATTATTTGCTCTCTCTTTGATATAAATGGCTTGGACATTATATAAGAAACACCTCTGTGTATGATGCTAAACACACCACAAACTGGAGCCTCCAAAATAACCACAACGCTGAAACAAGGTGTTGAAATCCAATCTAAAACTGAACATTATAACCTTTATGAAGGGAGGATTTATTGCAGGACTGTTGCATTAGACTGTTTTACAGAGATTTCTTTTTTTCCTGTTTTGTTAAGAGGTCAAGTTGGAAAAATAATCAGGGTCTGTTTTTAAATTCACTGAGTGTGGACCAGATTTTATTTGATTAATTTCTCAATCATTTCTTTTATTTATTGTATACCTGCTTAGTACAAATGGGATTATGATGATGATTGATGATGATAAGCGAGAGAAAGAGTGGGGCAGATGTAAATGATGAAATGGAACACTACATTTCTCTCCAAGTCCCACAATTTCTGGGCTCAAATCACTTTCACATCTGGTGGCTCCTTCAGCACCGGTCCTGTTCGGGGGTCACATCACTGGTTGTCTCTGTGGAGGCCTGTGAAATACTTGCCTGCCTTAACACACGACTGTGAGATCGTTAGAGAGGTGAAGAGTTTTTACATAATGTGCATCTTGTTTCCATAACAATGGACGCACTCATTCATTTTAGGTCACCTGTTCCAGCTCAGTTGCTTTGTTGTATTTGGTGTCACCACGTTGCTTTGCTCTGGATAGTCAGTTACTGTAATGACCAGTTTCTCTACTGGTACAATATGTTCTCTTTATTTTTGTTGCTGTAGTGTTGAACCGGTCTTCTGCTTCATTTTGATTTGTCGGTTGAGAAAAAGGTAGTTTAAATCACTCACTACTCGAAAAAGATTTTTTTCTCTCAGCCTTCATGCAGCTCAAAAGCCTTTTCTTTTTTTTTTTTGTGACCTGCTCTTGGGCATCCTGCAGCTGCTTCCCATATGTTTTTAATATAAAAAAGGTGCTGAATGGATGTATGGATGGATGTTTCCTCTCGTACTTTATAGCCAAGATGTTTGGTTTTAGCCCAAAACCTCCCACATTATTAATATTTCATTGTATTTATGAATTTTATTTGGATTAAACTGTCAACAGAGCTTTTACAGTCAAAATCAGTAGAACATAATTAGAGGGCAGTATTAATGAAGGTCTCTCAAGACCACATTTTCTCTGTTGTATTTTTAAATGGGCTGTCAGTATATCAGACTGTGTTGTTATAACACTGTCAGATAACATAAGCAATAATCATGCACAAGTTATGATAAATGTTTCAATGTAATTAACATTGTCTGCATTTTTTTGGCTTTTTACTTTTGTCTTCACTATTTTGTTGTATTGTATTTATTCTACAATTACTGGTCAGAAGTGAAGAACTGAATTGTTAATAATTGGATTTCCTGCAGGAAACCCTGCAGATAGATGAGCGTATGTCAGGGATAAGGACGTGCTGTACTGGTGCTGCACTGTTACAGAGACGGGTTCTTATTGAGGGAGGCTTAGTGCCCAAAACTGGACGAGCTCCAGGCAACTTCAGCAATCTTCTGCCCCCTGAGGTGAAACAGAAGAGATGGCAGAGTTGCCTTGTATGACTTATTCATCTCTGCAATGTGATGAGAGTCAAACTACCAAAGGGCAGTGCTGGCAACTCTCCCTGATCCTGCCATCTGTGCATTTGGACGCTGAAACAGGCGAGTGTTGTGGGGAGCATTTCATAATCAAAAGTGCATGTTAATGACATGCATTTAAAAGCAATGTTTTATTGGTCAAATACCTTTAAAGACTGAGGCTGCTATACTCTATAGTTTGTTACTTTATGTTAACAAATGAAAATGCAATTATTGTTTCTCTTCAGAAAGTTATGCCTGTAAGCCATTTCCAGTTTGGCTTCCAATGCCAGGGTGTATTTCAGGGTCACTGTGGAGTTCAGAAACACATGGAAACTGATCATTATTCTATACATTTATACTCTTTTACTATATATCTGTTTCACCCATTCTCCCCTCTCCGACTGAGGACGATGCTGCATAATAAAACTCAGATGGTCCCTCTTCTCATGCTCTACTTGGCCTCATCTGCAGTCTGGCTGAAAATTAAAAATCCAAACGTTGACGTATAGCCTCGTTCTTTCTAAATATGAGAGGAGGATTGTGGGAGTAGTGTGAAACTTCAGAGCTGAGGTGGAAAATGTCTTGCTGCCACAACACAAACACAATTTCCTTTAAAATGTGTTTTCTTTAATGACTTTATTAATCTCAGAGGAAGGTCTAGGGTTGACAGATATTTGTGTTTATTGTTCTCATAATGCTGCCATTTTGAAGCTCTTTGGGACCAACTGTAATTAAGAGCTGTACAAATGAAGCTGACTTGGCATAAATTATATGAAAGGATTTCCCCAGTTTCCATCACAACCTATGGAAAAGTTTGACAATGCACAGGCAGGCGTAGAAGTTTGTAGTTAGGTAAGTATTTCACAAGTGTCTGATCTGGATTCACCTCTCCATGACCCTACGCAGCAGTAACGCTGTCTGTTGGAGGAAAGAAAAAGTATTGTTTTTCACGGCTGCACGCTTGTTAGTATTTGATTGTACAGAAATAGCTAAATCAATAGCGTGGCCACATGGTGATTGCCTTGTGGTATTTTCCAACAGTTTTCACTGGCTACCAACAAAACAAATTTTGCTGAAAGAAAACTGTGAAATCCCATTTGGATCCCTGGCTGCTCAGTGAGAGGTAAGGGAGAGATGTAAGACTGTGGGCTGAAGCCATTGTTCAAATATTGTTTAAAGTATGACGCTTAGTGAGAGTGAAGATCCTGTTGTTTGTGGCTTGTCATCAATACCAAACCTGAAATGACAAATAGGAGCAAAAGCCAGAATGTATGAGGAGCCAGTCTCCTCCTGACGTTGCTTTCAGCAACATATCTCTGTTAAATTCAGTTTTCTTTGGTTGAACCTGTTTTAATTTCCTGTGACACTGACTTAATATCCCCACTGGGATCAATAAAGCTTCAGCTTATCTTATCTTTCTGATCTACCACCTTGTGTCTGATGTCTGCTCTTCAGTCTCATACATGGTTATTCTTTTGTTAACAACAACTCTGAAAATCTCTCTCTGAGGCCCGGGTGCTGGTGTGGCTGGTGTTCATTCAGTCATTCATTCATTAATTTGTCCATTTATCCATTTGTAGTCATTCATTCATGGTTTTCTCAGCAGTATTTATTTACTCACAGCATGTTTGTGCTGAAAAAGAAATGTCAAAATATCACAGCTTCATAGCTGTTGCGTAGTTGGGGAAAAAACCTCAACATTAATTAATCAGATTTTGACATTTCAGATTTTCAAATAACAAAATAACAAAACAAAAAAAAACAAACAAAAAAAAAAACAATTTATTTTGTGCATAATTGGTCTATTTTAGCCTTCTCAAAAGATATCCAAAATATAATTTGGTCTATTTGAAAACATATTAAAATCTAATCAAGTTGCTCTTCTAATGTTAATTGTTTGCCTGATATTTTATCTACGGTTATAATAAAGATTTTGTGATGCTTTTTGGCCTCTTATATTTTAACATGATATCCTTACAAGCCCCATTGAGTTTCAGTTTGGCAGAGATTTGTGGTCAGAGAGGAGAATATTTTAAGGGGAGACAATGGGGGGATGGAGTGCAACAAAGGACGCCAGCCGGAGTCGAACCAGGGACGTTGTGATTAGTCAGGGGCTTAAATACCTAAATATTTAAATTCATGTTGAATAAAAGTATCTACTTCTGGCCATGCATTCATTATAAAAAAAAACTCCAGCCATTCTCTCTCAGTTGGGTTTCTTTCACCAGCTCAGAGACTCTGCTCAGGAGTTAAATAGCCCTCAGCTGTCGTCAGAGGACTCAACTATACACGCACCTCCTGTAGACACAGCTGAAGCTCAGTCTTCCTGCAAATTACTTTGTGTCTTTAGCTGCAGGTCCTTGTAGTCAGATGGTTCAAAGTTGGCTGGAAATGTGGTATGTTTTCAGAAGAATTCGAAAGAGACGGTTTGACAGCCTGGGGAGTGTTAGCCTAGTTTCTCTCTTCGTGGCGTAGCTACATCAATGTTGAGCTTTGTCACTCTGAGAATAGACTAACAGCTTTTATTCCATCTATTTATTTTACTTTCAGGTGTTTGTCTTACAGCTCTTTGTCACTCTGTTGTTCTTGTTGTGCTAAGAGTTCCTGCACTGCCTGGAGAGGAGTCGTATTTATTCCAGCTCAGAGAGGGAAATAAATAGAGCCTCTTCAAGTGGCAGCACTGGTAAATATTACTATCACAGGGTTAAAGGTCAGTGGAAGATTATAGTTGCGAGTGACCCAACGGCAAACATGTGATTTTGATGAGTAGCACTCAGAGAGATAAAAGGAACCCTACTGCTCAAGTTCAGCACCAAGCGAGCATTACTTGGTCACAGGAAACAAATAAATTACTGTTTATGTTGACTGTCTTACGTCCTGAGGTGTTCATAGAAAATTCTGAATGCTCGAGACGTTTTAAGATGCAGCTCACATCTGGACGTTCCTTTACGAGGGTTAAGAAATGGGCTTCCAAGAGGAGAGGCTCTCTCAATGAGCATCTGGGATGAGTTAATAAAGACTCAGGATGCTTCTGTCTTGTCTAACGAGGGTTTTCTGTCACTACAGTCTTGTCATCACCATGTTGGAGTGGGGCGTGTGGTGTCTGCGTGTCTAAGTAGAGATCAAAGCGAAGAGGTAACTGCAGAGAACACAGAAAACAATGCTGTCACTCTGCTGCACAAAAGAGCTGAAAATGAACAAGCCTGGGCTGATGAAGAGTTACTGTAGGAATGATGTAGAGGCCGGGAAAGCCACAGCGAGGAGGGGATGAGGGGGTGAGCTGAAGGTTTGACAGCCAACACTAAACCACACACAACCCTGGGCCCCTAGATTCCCTTAAAATATTCCACATGTAGTGACATCTGTGTTACCGTTGTATTGACGCCCAAATTGATCCACCAGGCCACCATGAGAAAGCTCAAATCAAACCAGACTTTGCAAGGAAATGACAGCGAGGACCTGTTTATCTCCTTATTGTTGGTTACATCTGGGAGGGAATATGGCAGTATCAGCACAACAGTAATGCTATTGTTAGTCAGTGGTATCAGGTATGGGACACAAATGTGTCTTTGTGGTTTGCTTTTTTCGTGTTTGGCCTTAAAAAAAGAGGCTTGTTAAACCATCTATATGACAATAGTGGAGTAATAACAACAATACTTCCTTCTCAAGTCAATCCATCTTTAAAAAACTGCCTCTTTTAAAGTTTCTGTGAGTGGACTGAACTGAATCAGAACTTTTTTACATGTCCTTTTACAATTCCCAGCAGTGGCCACTGCTACATATATGGCTGTCTGACTCTTGATAAAAATACTAATGAGGCCTTTCTACTGTATCACTGCAGAAACCATGAGGCTATCAACTTTTTACTATTTTACATAGGACTGTAACAATTATTTTCATTATTGATTAATCTGACTGTTATTTTCTTGATTAACCAATTCATCATTTTAGTCTATAAAATGTTAAAAAAAAAAAAACAGTAAAAACTAAATCCCATTCACAATTTCTCCATGGTGATGTCTTCAACTGGCTTGTTTTGTCTTCAATTTCCTGTCATATATGACAAAGAAAAGCATCAAATCCTCACATTTGAGAAGCAGAAACATCAAATATTTGCAGTTTTTTCTTTAAAAATGACTGAAACGATGAATTGATTCATCGTTGCAGCTGTAATTTTATATAAAGCATTGATATAAAACCTCCCCATCCATTTCAATGTGAAACCCTAAGCAACTGTTGTCTGTGTGTTTGCTTTTCTCAGTCTGTGGACTACTGAATGTACTGTTGATAAAACCAGGGTATCCTCTGATTTGTCACTTTTTCTAACATAGATTAACAACATCTGCGAAGCATCTTTGAATTTTGTCAGTTCAGCCTATAATGACCTATATTGTAAAATGTGATAATGATAAGACCGTTTAATGGTCAATCTGTTGAATATCTGTGACTCTCCTCCTGCAGGTGATGAAAACATACCACATGTACCACACCGAGAGCATCAGTGCAGAGAGCAAGCTGAAGGATGCTGAGAAGCAGGAGGAGAAGCAGTTCAGCAAGTCCGGAGATCTCAACGTTAACCTCCTGCGCCACGAGGACCGCCAACCAAGACGCAGCTTCGTCAGGAAAATAGAGAAGATGAAAGAGAAGGTGAGTATGCCCAAGGATGGATTGTGTTGTGTTTATATATACATTTAAAGCTGCTATAATCAGTATTTTTATAATAACAATGCATTTAATTACAATGTGCAACGTGAAAGGGGTCGCCCATAGTGAGGAACCCACAGCGAATTATCACTGAAATTGCGTTATAGCTTCTTTTAGCTCATTGTTTTGGTTTTGGGGCCCACAACTTGATTGTTTTGGTTCACTCTCACCACTCTCATGGTGTAATTGTTGGTCACAGCAGGCAGCTGTTTTTATAAACCCACTGTACACTACCTGCCCAGCACCACATGACAACAAATGGACAAATTTAGCAACTAGCTAGTGAACATTAGTAGCACATTTAACAGTCAGATATTTCCCTCGGGAGTTAGTGGAGACCAAGAACAGAGCAAAAGGGAGGGTGAATATTGGACTTCCATTTGCCAGGTGGTCAGAAATTGGACTCCAAATGAATGCTAATGTTGCTCCATGTCTGGATGTGTAAAGTATCAGAAATCAGTTATTGCAGGTTAAGGAACTTCTCCTTAAAGCCGAATGAGGAGCTCAGACGAGTCTAGTTCTGTAAATGGAGAACCTGCTCTACTTGTTGGGTTCACTTGGAGAGAGTGAGAGAGGGATAGACCAGCAGACAGACAGAAATATAATGTCAGAAACTCTCAGGAGCAGACTGTAAGTCTGCAGCCAGATACGCACTGAGCAAACAGCAGTACTCCCGCCAATAACCCAACTCTCTTTCCATCTTATGCAGATTTCTAGTTTGTGTAACGTCTTCTCTGCCAGCAGTGTAAGGCTGATGGTCTCTGGAGCACACTGTACTTTAGATGCACCCATACATTTTTAATTTGGGATCTTCTTCTGGAATTTCTTCATGCAAATGAAACTCCCATTATCTCTCAGGTGCAGGAAATCAAAAGGCTGTCAGGACAACAGCGTTTCTCCCTCCTCAGGCTGGTATCCTCAGAGATGCTGCTTGGCTTGGGAACTGAACACTATTTATAACACAGCAATGAATATTCTTCTTTTACCCTGCCTCTTGCTTCTGAGCTTTTGTCTCATTACTCTGCCTGAAAACAGGTTGGAGGAGGAAGAGGAAGAAATAAAAGTTAATCTCTTTTCCTCTAACCCACTGCTGAAATTTGCATCATAATGGTTTTGTGAAAGCAGAAGTAAAATGTCCATGCATATTGAAATGCACAAACAAACAATTCAAATAATGAGCGAAATGTCTCTGCTCAGAATTATGATGGTTTTGTTGAATTTCAATCAGCGGTAATGCTTTTCTGAGTCGAGTCCGAATCATTGTGTTGCTAAAGTGAAACTACTTTGTCAGTTTGCAAAATCAATGTGTTGTGTTTTTTTTCAGTACAAATGTCACTTAAAAGAAAAATGCTGTTATTTTGTTTATATTCTTTAGTACTAAGTACAAATGCATGTATTCATCTGAATTCATACTGGAGATACAAGCCCACAGATAGCCAACCATGCAAGTTAAACTTGTATGGCTGAACATAAAGACATTAAGACTTATATATGCAGTCTGTGTAAATACTTTTAAAATAGTATTTTAAAGGAATAGTCCGACATTTTGG
Source organism: Macquaria ambigua (assembly GCA_008360985.2). Classification (NCBI taxonomy): domain Eukaryota; kingdom Metazoa; phylum Chordata; class Actinopteri; order Centrarchiformes; family Percichthyidae; genus Macquaria; species Macquaria ambigua. The sequence continues at coordinate 425,429 of VMKM01000007.1, read as the reverse complement.
GAGATATGCTTATTCGCTTTCTTGCTGAGACTTGCTGAGATAAGAGAATAGATACCACTTTCACGTCTGTACGGTAAATATGTAGCTGGAGCCAGCAGCTGGTTAACTTAGCTTAGCACAAAGACTGGAAACAGGGGGAAACAGGTAGCCTGGCTCTGTCCAAAGGTAACAAAGATTAGATTAGATTAGATTAGATATAACATGTCAATAATTGAGCTTTAAAGGTGCTGGTAGGCGGATTTTGTTACCATTGGACTGAAAGAATAAGGACATTCCCCAAAATGTCAAACTATTCCTTTAATGCTACATTTCACTAAGCTGCTGAACACTTCATATATGCTGTATATATATATAAAATAAACACATTTTACACTTACTAAAGCCAGAGCCTCTTTAAGTGCTTCTTTGTCAGCATCCACATTCTGCAGCTGTACTTCAGTGTTGAGAGACAGAATAATGACTAAATGCAAGCCTGGCTGTGGCACTTAACACGTTACTATCTAGAGGCACCTTCTCTAGAGCCTGTTTCTCCAAACTTTCCCCGCCATCTCTACCTGTCTGATGGTCCCACAGCTGCAGCTGCCTGAGCACACACTCAAACCCTCCCTACTGCTTGATTTTCCTGCACTGATGGTTTTTCCCCTCATCTGCTGTCTCTTCTCTCCTCCCCAGAGGCAAGCCAAGTACTCAGAGAATAAGCTGAAATGCACAAAAGCCCGGAACGACTATTTGTTGAACCTGGCAGCAACAAATGCAGTTGTGGCAAAATATTACATCCATGACGTCTCTGATATGATTGATGTAAGTATGCGTTAGGCACATGTGTTTGTTTACATCTCTCAGTTGGGATTTCTGATGTTGATTTATCGCTGCAGCACTGTCGCTTTTCTCACCATCTGTTCCTGTGTCTCATTCACTCTCAGCCTGTTAGCTGTTTGTTTTCAAGCTGCTCTGCTGGCCCCAATAAATGTATTTGCCATCATTTTTTCATTATTAATTTCTGCATAACAAACTTAATACTAATATGTACTAACACGCAGCTACAGAAGGATATTTTTGACTGACAGTTTCAAAGGACTCCATCAGTGTTGACTGAATAATTTCTTCTCAGTCTCCTGCTCTCCTCGTCCTCTGTCTCATTCTCATTTGTTTTTGTTGACTATGCTTTTGGGAGCTTTGCTGGGACAAACACGGTCCTTGTGATCGTTTGCCTCTAACTGTCACCAAGTAAAAAAGAAAAAACACGACCCAAGACACACACTCACTCTCTCCCTATTGTCTATTGTCTGTCCGTCTGTGGTCTCTCCTTTCATGGATCAGAGTAGAGGAAGCAGCCTTTCTAACACTGACTCAAGAAGCTGTAGGTGCGTTACTACAAGTGAAAACTCAAGCTCAGTGTATAATATTCCCTTCACTATTACCTACAATAATCCCCATTTTGTATGTCCAGAAAACCTACATCTAACACTTAAATATGAAGTCACTTTTATCCAAATTATGAACCGGTAGCACTGCTGGAAAGTCTGATTACCAGTGTTTAAATGGATGACTTTGTTTAGCAAACCACTAATGGTTGGATGCCGGTCAAAGTCAGCTGGTGAGCAGAGGCTCTGTTTATGCAGGCATGAATGCGGTTAATGTGGCTGGCACTGGGCTCTCAGCCCCGGGTGACCTGCTACCAGTCACCCTGCAGACAAACAGATGAACATTAAGATGAAGAAGCCTTTATTGACCATTTTAGACAAGCAGTGGATCTACTCCTTTTAGATATGCACACATACATCTCCCTCTTTAGGGAGGTGAGACTTTGTGTTACATTATTTGTTTTCTAATCTCACATTTCATTGTCTGTCTTGTTATTTTTCTTCCAGTTCCACTATTGCACAATACACACACAACCAACACAAAGGGGCACCCACTTTCAACTGGTTTATTTTTCAAAGTAATATTTTGTGTGTTGTGTTTTGATGAGTAAAAGCCAAGGTTGAATCGTTCTCCGTAAAGTCACACTTTGGTACGAAGGCCTGTGTCGCAGGGTTTACGTGACTTAATGGCAATGAATGTGGGCTTTGTGGCTGATGATACCAAACAAAAAACCTAAATATTAAAGTCAGATTTCTATCACAGAGGTTAACCTGTCAGCCCTTCAATATGCCTGTTTTCCCCCTTCTCTACGTGCTAATGGCTTGGTTGTCACAGTTTTGCCTGAGGCCTGACCACCATACGGCACTACATTAGCCACAGTGATAGATGCACATTTTCCAGGTCAGGCATGATAAGACATGATTTCAGTGAGATTTCTATAATATACTGAACATTGTATATTATAGACTGCCATTTTAACCCGATTCATGGCTATCTCCGCCTCTTTGCTGGGCAGCTCTGATGGATCCAGTGTCTTGAAACTGAAAGGTCCATGTCATCCCAAATCCTGCTGAGCTGCAGAGAATGGGATTGTGAGCATGACTGGTTTGGCTGCCACAAGCGGGGCAGAGGAGGAAAAAGGGGCCGTTTGTCATGTCAGAGTAACTGCACACCACACATCAAACCAGACGTTCACGCAGCAAGAAGTCAGCTTTGTCAGTCAGATTCAGTGAGTTTAAAATGTTGAAATGTAACTCTGAACAACATGTTGAGTTTATTCTACCACTGCAATGACTAGAACTGACGAATGCTGTGATGAGTGAGGTTGGTCAGTGGTGTCGGCATGATGAAATATATTTGGGCTTGTACTTGGAAAATAGGCTTAATATGGTTAAACTGAAATGATCTCCATGGAGAAATTTAATTACTGCAGCAGCAAAAAAGACTGAAACAATAATTCAGTACATGGTGGTTATGCATATATTACATCTATTGTGGTGCTTTCATGTGACTGACAGTTAAAATTAGAGCATTATAAACTGAATATATGAAGTAATCATGCAGCCTATGTAATCATGAACATATTTAAAATTAAGTAAATTGGAAATGTTTGCGAATATGAATGTAATCTATATGCAGTATATACTGTATACACCTACAGAATGTTTGCACAGCTCGAGAATGAGAAAGATGAGAATATAAAAAACAAAGTGGTCAACAGTATTTGGATTAAAGAGTGTATCTAATCTCCCTTCCCTGATTATCTGCTCCTCCAGGCTGCTGCTGCAGATATGAATGTGTTCTCACTCAGTTTTCTTGTGTAAAAAGAGGCTAATTTACTCCCTTTAGTCTTTAGTCTACTGAGCCACTTTGACTGAGTGCTGCAATGAGGCTTGTGCACCAAAGTGGAGAGACTACTTCCTCAGCGCTAAAGAGCGCTAAAGAGCGTTTACTTAGTGTTTCACAGAGCTGTCAGTCGCCTCAAGCTTCCTCACTACCATCCTCTGCTTAATGAGGTTCTTTCATACAGCTCCGTGTGATAAGGTTCTCTAATTATCCCCGGTGTCCTACTGTGCTAGCTCCTGTAATTCTGTGAACTCTTACTTCTATTTTTGAAAGGTAACCTGTGGCAGGACGTCGTTTGGGATTTAGTCCATTAAATAGGTCTGAACATAATGGAAGGTGCTCAAACTAACAGACTTCACAACTGAAATTTGCACTTTTACGTTCTTTCACATTCCCTGATACATTTATATTGATTTGTCAAATTAAAGAGCAACTTAACACCAGTTGAAAGTCTTTAGCTATTTTTTGCTAGCTTCCAGTGGTGTAACTTCCCACGTTGCTGCAGTGATGTAGAAGCGTACTCCGGGGTGTGGTCAGTACAACATGACATCACTGTTAGGCGTGGTTATGGGTGCAACAGAGCACACTGATGTCAGAGGTGAAACAAACTTGAAACTTTCAACTAACACATATATTTCCTCATTTCCATTTTGCCATTCTATCTGCTACCACATTTACAAAGTGTTTTTCTGGTTATTTATCTGATATTTTTATCTCCACAGTGCTGTGACCTGGGCTATCATGCTAGCTTGGCACGCACCTTCAGGACCTACTTATCTGCCGAGTACAACTTGGAGACGTCACGCCACGAGGGACTGGATATCATAGAGAATGCAGTGGACAACCTGGATTCCCGCAGTGACAAGCACAAGATCATGGATATGCATAACCAGGTGTTCTGCCCTCCAATGCGCTTTGAGTACCTGCCTCACATGGGAGATGAGGTGAGATGCTTTAAGTGCTGCAGCTCTCATGCAAGATTTGTTTATCACTTAACTCTGATATCACTAACTGGAGAATGTTATTTTACAAAGTAACTCTTTAAGCTTCAGATGGATCTATGTTGTCTCTTCTAACCCATGTGTCCACCTCCTCCTCCTCCTCCTCCCCCTCAGGTGTGCCAGGTGAGCGCCCAGCAGCCTGTCCAGACTGAACTCCTGATGCGCTACCACCAACTGCAGTCTCGCTTAGCTACGCTAAAGATTGAGAATGAGGAGGTGAGGATTTATGATGGCTCTGTGCCTGTCCCCCCCCCCCATCACCTTCAGCCCCACCCCCCAAAACAGAAAGCCCTGTCTCATTTTCCCCAGAGCCAAGTAGGAGGGCCACATCACCATCTGTTCTCATTGCAATTACTCTCCAATGACCCTTGCTCTGTGGGAGCCCAGAATATATTTAGATTGTCACGGCGCCAATGTTGTGTGTTTTCTATGAAGTTATATATGAAATTGTCTATTTTGTGATGAAGATAGGACTTTGTCATTAAGAGGCGCAGACACAAAGGTGCAAATGGAGGTGATAATAACCAGGGCCTGTTAGACTCTCCTGTGCCAATAGCTGGGCCTCTTCCCTGTCTCCCCGTGTCTTGTGCCCTGGAGGATAATGGACGAGCCATGCCATTACTGGAAATGAGCTTCATCAATCTCAGCCCTAAACAAAAAGCCTCCTTCAGTAATTTCACGTACAATTTGTATCTTTGTCACACACTTTTCATTTTCATGTCTTACTCTGATGTTGCTCTGGACTGACATTCGGATGCTGCTTGGTGTCATTTCAGTGCAATCCAAGGTCATTTATCGTTCAGGGGTCAATTTGTCTTTGATATAAATATGCTAATGCTGTAAACCACTCACTCTTGCCCTTGAAAATGTCATCAGTTACTTTGGTTCCATCAAAATAAATAGCCTTTACTCTCACGAAAAGGAAAATATGACCAAGACTGAGTAATATATGATGCCTCATTTGTCTTTCCTTTCTATGTTCCCCCATCTGTGCAGGTGAGAAAGACCTTGGATGCCACCATGCAAACGCTGCAGGACATGCTGACGGTAGAGGACTTTGACGTGTCGGATGCCTTCCAACACAGCCGCTCCACTGAATCCATTAAGTCTGTGGCCTCCGAGTCCTACATGAGCAAGCTGAATGTAACCAAGAGGAGGGCAAACCAACAGGAGACTGAAATGTTCTACTTTTCAGTGAGTTTGTGTCGATTTTGATCCGTCTATTGGTCCAAACTGTTAACAGCTGCCGGCCTGTTATGAACTCTAGCTTTGCACTGCTTTTCAAAATCAAGCCATCAGTCATCATTTCCGCACGCTCCAAAAATAGAAATTAAATTAAAACTAGAACAGATTGAATTTATGCTGATTTGAGGGACACTGAATCATTTGACTGGGCTCATGTTACACTGGATTAGTGCTGCCGCTCACTCATTGTTGCCTGCATCTCTCTGTCTAGAAATTCAAGGAGTACCTGAATGGCAGTAACCTCATCATTAAGCTGCAGGCCAAGCATGACTTACTGAAGCAGACACTGGGCGAAGGTAAGGTGTCTTTTCTCTTCATCTTTCTTCGGTGTCTGTGGTGTCTGTTAATGGCGTGCGCCTGACCTAGTGTTTCGTCCTGTCATTATGACCCACAGAATCCCGCCACAGCTCTGTAAAATCGCTGCCTTCAGGGTTATAGTGGTGCAGGTCTTATCTAATAAGCAGCAGGGAATGAGGTATAGGACGCTTCAAAGACACGGATTTGTTTTTTAGGGAAGTGCAAAGGAAAGAGGAAATGATAGTTGATATTGAAATGGAAAATTATCACACCAAAAGCAGACCACATCTACTTTGAGGCATTCATTCCCCTTTCTACTTATCTACTAATCTGGTTAGTCTCTATATGGTATAGCCGCAGGGAGGGTTTCCATTTCCAGGCTGTAAGAGAAAGGCTTCCCTCTGCCCCTCCCTTCCCCAGGGGTCCCCTTGTCACCTCAGCCGTGAACAGTTTACGCCCAATCAATCAGCAGGACCAGGACCAGGCTCATTTCTGCAGCTGCTCCTGCATCAGGGGTTCACCTAATAGAAAAGGGCATCAGGCGTAGACAGCTGAGGCCTTGCAACACACATGCATATTTCCATAGTTCACACCTTGGATTCATTCATTCATTCAGTCAACTCTTACTTAATAATTAATTTTGCTCTGTTGAGCTTTCAGGACCTCAAGAAGTCCTTGTCATTCCCTCTGAGCTCTGTGGCCAACTACCGACTTCCTGCTTTTGCACTCATAAGCACTCACATTATAGTTCATATCAATCTCTGGACAGATCTGCTTGTTTGTCCGTGGTGGAGCAGCTGAGAGAGCGTATGAACACAGCATATGGCATCTCCAGGTACCACCCATGTTTAATTATTCAGGTGATCAATCAGAGTTGCGTCTTGCTCATTAGCTCGTTGCTTCGCACCCAAAAGAGCGTGTTTGTGTATGTGCGTGGTTGTTTGTGAGCATGACAGAGGGAACAAGATGAGACTGGTGAGTGCCACATGGCGTTTACATCTTGCTGCATGTATTAATAAAAACATAATGTCAAGCATTGGCACCAGACAAGATGGTGCTAGGATATCTGCCAGCCCTTGTTTCCCAGATAAGGAGTCACCAATTCCCTTGTTCAGTGAATTTTATTTGTACGTGTCACCTTTTATGTTTATAGAATTTATATCTCTCTATCACTAAGAGACTCTGGCACTTTTGGATATGAAATTAGGGGAAAGTCAACGTAGACTTTTTTGCTCATGTTCGAGAAACTGGGTGTAATTTTGAGGATGGTTGGTCCAAGGTAGACAGGGCTATCACTCAGAGGAATGATGTCTGGGAAATGTGCTGTTGTTTCTTCACATGAATGCTCCGGAGACTTTGTCCCATCTGCCAGAATGATGTGTTGAGAAATGGGTTAGCCTTTGCTCTTTCTGTCCATTGTTAGGTTGGAGTAAAGAAATAATGTTGGAATGCTTTGGTGCCATTGTTGCTTTTTTTTTGGTACATTGACTCGCTTCCAGCTGATAATCCAGCCACTGGCAGACAAAGACACACTCTTACTCTCAGTTCATAAAGAAAAGCTGGGTCATTTTTTAATTAACTGAACAAGCTGTTGTCTTCTGTTTTGTGTTATCATGAGCAGAAACATAAACTTAAATTAGTAAAAAAAAAAAAGTGTAGTTGAGTTTGATGATGACTGTGTTTTCTTTAATAAAGCTCAGTGTATATGCCTATAACATGTGCGTGTGTTGTTGGAAACCCCATAACAAAAGGCTGAGTGAACCAGCACAGACATTGCTCAGTGTCACCACTGATGGACTCCTCCCTCCCCAACATATACACACTGCAGCCGCCACCCCCTTTTCTTTGCTCTGAGAGGAGGTCTATAACCCCACAGGGTCCTCTGGGTCCCCCGAGGTTTCAGCGACGACTGCTCAATAGCTTTGTCCAATGAAAGGCGTTAGCACTGCTTCATTCATCGCTGTCTCAATAGTCATGTTGTCTCTCATCAAACCCTTCAGTGATGGTGGACACTGGAGTCTGTATAATGTGTACTACTAAGATATAACATGTCCCTCTTGTGTTTTTCCACAGGGGAAAGGGCTGAGTGTGGAACTACAAGGTACGATGTGCTTTAAGATTCCTGTCTTTCAGCCGTGAAGCATCTGCATATACTGTTTTTTAAAGATCATTAGACTATATTTAAATAATAATTTAAAAAAATACAAAAAATGAATTATTTATGTTATATACATGCATACATATATATTATCTTATCATATTATATTTGACTACATTGTGTGGCTTTTCAAATATTGCAGTCATTGAATGTTAAGCAGTGTCTAAACAAAGGCCATGCTCCGTATGTTATATGCACATAAACTTAATGTTAAATCTATTAAAGTGGCATTAATTGGCCATGGTTTTGCTGTTGCCATTGTCCTTTCCAAAAATGACACATCCGCTTGCACATTAAACATATTGCTATTGTGGTTTCCTTCATAAAGGATTGTCATAAATATTAAAATAACCTTTAGCTGCATCTCGCTGAACTTGTCAAAATAAGTTGTGCTTGCATGTTCCTGTGTGGTTGTGAGAGTATACATATGATTGCATGATTTTGTAATTGACACATTTACAGCATTTATTTATTTTTTTTGTATTTTGATATATATTGTTAATATGAGTTCCAACATGTATCAATATTTGGATTGTTAATTTAATGCTGAACCTTTCTGTCTGACAAGTTGACATATCACCTGGCAGGCTTGATTTTATTGGTCTTGTTAATAATGTTCATTAATCAGTGCTGTGTTTTTAGTAAGTCTAGAAGTGTTTTATTGAAGATCCAGACCTAGAGTCTTGTACTACACCCCAACCCCTCAGCAATCAGTAATTAAAAGGCCGACTTTTATCAGGCTTTAATGATAAAAGACCTCTTTAATGAAATATCTCACTTTGGGTTTTTCTCAACTTTTCTCAACAGAGGATGTTTTTTCATGCCTGCTTTTGAACCTCCATGTTTGGTTCTACAGTTTTTAAAGAATATGGTGTTTTTGTTCCCTTTTGTCCATCATTTCCCAGGCCCCCCACCCTTCCCCCTAAACCACAGAAAATGCGGAAGCCTAGGCCACGCTCCATGTATAACCATAAGCTGTTTAACGGCAATATGGAGACCTTCATCAAGGTACCCTGTAGTGGTGGTGAATGACTGAGCGGCCCTTGTGGAACAGGAGGGGAAGGCAGCTAGAGCCTTCGCTGTCATACTCTTCCTCACTTTGGCCTTCTGTTCCTCCCTCTTCCAGCTGCCCTTGATCATGATATAACGCCTCTGTTTAACCACTAATCCTCCTCCTCCCTTCCATGGCTCTGCCGGTGCAGACAGAGCGGCAGTCAGCTGTCTCTTTATTCTCCTCCAGAACAATTTACCATCTCTGCCTTTATTACTAAATCCAGTCGCTCTTTAGACGACACGAGAGGCAGGAGACAGCAGCGGGTCTGCTTTGTCCCTCACTGCACCCAACCCTTTACTGCATCTCGGTAGCTTTCCTATCGCCCGTCCTTGTGCTTAGCCTTCTTTAACCTCCAGAGGGGTCATTCATCACCTGAGCTTTCCTAACTTTGTGCTTCTCTGCCCTCTCGTCCTCTGCTGCTCTGTGCCTTGCTGCTTTCTGTCCCAGAGGAAGAAGGAATGCCCGTACCCGCATTCAGGTACCTCTGTTGTTGGAGAGTATAGGTCAGGGCACAACGGCACTAAAGCTTTTAGACTAATAGTAGAAGTATACTGGCTACAGCTCGGGCTAAACTTGCATGCTGCTGGTTTCCACAGCTACTTGTATTCTGTGACATCAGGTTGTTAGCAGTTGCTTGTATGTTGGATTTTTGTTTGTGTGTTACACTGCTCATGAGATTTGCTTAATAAAATGTTTATGAAGTGAAGCAATCTATGAAGTTTATGAGACATTAGGTTTTTTGTGGTGAAATGGAGCATTAGACTTCTCCTGTCTCGCATATGTTAAATTAATATGAACTAGAACAGGGGATTTGTTATTTGTATGTATTGAAAGGAGAATACTGTATGTTTATATACCTTTATTATAACATACATTAATAGTAGTACTCAGTAAAAGTTACACAAAATACTATATGATACTTACTCTTTTAGTTACGTATTATTTTTTACTAATATTTGTCTTGTGTTGTATGTATATTATATTCTTCACATCATTTCATTTCAGGATTCAGGTCAACCGATCCCACTTGTTGTTGAAAGCTGTATCAGATACATCAATCTGTACGGTGAGTCTCGCATCATGTTGCTGTGACTCCTACGTCTCCGTGAAAGGGCAGAAAAAGAAAGCAAACTATGAAGTCCTTTTGAAAACTCCTTCAGCTTCATAAGAAGTGACAGCAGCTATTGGACGAGGCAATCTATTTCCACAAATAGCCGCAGGTACAGAGACTGACCCGTTCTGCTCTCCACCTCAGTCTCTGAGGCGCTCAGCTGCCTGCCCGTGATTTGACAAGCTCATAACAATAGATCACACACGGAGAGTTTTGAAAGTCCCATTGGTCTTTGTTTAGTCAGTTCAGCCACCACCACCCCCACCATCTTTATAACTCCACCCTGTCTACCTTCACATCTGTCTTCAGCTCATTGCTGTAGCCTGCAGGCCTTTCCCCTGGATCTGGACCTAATGAAACTCCAGAAAACTGATTAGGAGCCCTCTAACTGAAACCATATGCTGCAGCCTCACTGAGGGGCCCTCTCGTGGAAAAATACGCATCTCCCTTTATGACTAGATTACATTTCCTGCTCTGTGTTATGTGTTTCCAATGGGCTTTCATGTAGCTGGCACTGGGGCTGGAGATAATGTTAGCTAGCGTAACTCTGAATCTCCAAATTCTGGGTTGTATTTCTTTCAGGCTTGCAGCAGCAAGGCATATTTCGCGTGCCAGGATCACAGGTGGAAGTCAATGATATTAAAAACTCATTTGAGAGAGGTGAGTCAAAGACAGATGGCGTTACCTTTCCCCTTTTCATGTCACAAGTACTTAAACAGGATAAACCCATTTGACACATTTGTCAAACGTCACCACTGAAAGCACACATATTTTTCTTAATCAGGTGAAGATCCCTTGATTGATGACCAGAATGAGCATGATATCAACTCAGTGGCAGGGGTGCTGAAGCTGTACTTCAGAGGACTGGAGAACCCCCTCTTCCCAAAGGAGCGCTTCCTGGACTTCATCTCAACCATCAGTGAGTCATGAACAACAGCAAATATTCAAAGCCATCACGGTCGTGAGTGGACTGGTCAAATAGAAAAAGAGAAAGCACACACCTTGCAGTTTCTTAGAATCTCAGCTTTACTGAAGAAGAGAAAGGCATGCAGTGCAGCACATGGAAGCAATCTTAACACCAGGGCTCTCTGGCTGATATTTAACAGAAAGCCAGTAGGAAGAGGAGAGTGTGGGCCACATCAGTCTGCCGTGTGCAAGGTCACCGCAGAAACATTTCCCCACTGTTTCTACAGTAATAGTTTGATCACTCAGTGTGCCTTAGGGGTCTGGTGAAAGGTAGGAGGGGGCATCTATTAAAGTGTCAAATAACAGCTTTCAGAATCTCCTCTGCCTTTTGCTTTTGCTCACTTTGATCAATTTTCCTTGCTAGGGTCTGGTTTATATTATATTTTAGTGGACAGTGTTGTTATAGGCTCAGTGCCCATATATATACATACATATATATAAAAGTTTAAAAGCTATATTTGTCTCTCGTTTACTGCAGTGTAAACCACTGTTGTTACACCTCTCTGTCTCTGTCCTTTGTGTTTCAGAGCTGGAGTCTGGAGCTGAGAGAGCGCATCACATCCAGCAGATCGTTGTGACTCTTTCTCGCACCGTCATAATCGTCATGAGATACCTTTTTGCTTTTCTCAATCAGTAAGTTTGCACTGATTCACATGACATTTGAAGCCACAGGTCCTGCCCTATACAGACGAGCATGTAGAGATGAGTTTATTTTTTGCGCAGACATCAGGGATGTAATTGAATCTTAAACTTAACTTTAAGTTAAGTCTAATTCTATTGCGGGGGAAATCTATTTTGAACAAACACAGAACAGCTACAGTCAGGTGAAAAGACAAGATCCAAAAATATATCGCTGCTATTTATTGCCACGTCTGTCTGCAGTGTTTTAGAAGTTATTTATGGGCTCGGAAACTCATGCCTCGCTGAAGTAGTATACCTGTCCTCTTATAATGGATGTTATAAATGCTCCTTTTACTGGGTTTGCCTGCAGAACAAAGAGTTTGATTTCATACCCCAGGTTTTACTCTGCTCTTCTATGCCCCCTTCGTCACTGAAGCTGTTCCAGCTGTGGCTTTACTGCTCAGCCACAGCTTGTTGATAATGTGCAAGGACTGATTATGACTTCCTCTGGCAGCACTGAATGATTTGGTTACCAAGAGTGGGTTGTGGCATGTGCTGGCTAAGTTGATTTGTTTAAGGGGTTGGCTGATCAGAGTGTATTTTAAGCAAATGTCTAACTAAGCTGTGCAATGAAGCATGTAATACTGTATGTCAAAACTGAATTCAGTTGAAGCCAGTGACTCTGTAAGAGATGTCTCTGCTACATAGTTCATTTTCAGGCATTATGTGATTCACATTTCATCACTTAAAGCAGCTATAATATTATAATATTTTTATGTTAACAATGGACCCCATGACTACTTGTATGTGAACAGGGTCACAAATAGTGATAAAGCCACAGAGAATTATCACCTCACTCTGTAGTTCTTCTAAGCTTTAGGTGGTTTTACAGCATCTTTCAGTTCAATGTTGTGACTTTCCTGCCTGCAGCTTTACTCTTCTGGTTCAATCTTGTTTTCGGGCGCAGCAGGCCACTGTTGAGCGAAAAAGCTCTAAAAAACAGAGGTACGCTACCTGTCCAGCGACAAACTTAGCAACTAGCTGGTGAACATAGTGGAGCAGTTAGCAGCTAAATAAACAGATCTTTCCCTCAGGAGTTGGTGGAGACCAAAAACAGAGCTAAAATGAGAGTGAATATTGGATTTCCATTCGCCAGGCGGCCAGGATTACAATTTCCAATGAATGATAATGTTGCTCTTTGTCTGCTGGATGTGTAAAGACGCAGCCTTTATATGTCAGTATTGGGTTTACAGCTTGTTTCCACGCGGCCAAAAAATCAGTTGTTGCAGGCTTAACAATGTAAGCACGAGTCTAATCATTTATGACATAATCTATAATACAAATGTAAACAAAAGGGTAGCTGAAGCACGAAAATACAGGATTGTAGCATTATCACTCCCAATTTGATCTGTCTGGTCTTTTAATACACAGACTATCACTAAATCTATACATGCAGTATTTATGCTGTCTGATGTTGTTAAAGGTTGCTTAAATCAGTAATATTTGTTTGTATCTGTCCTGTCCCTCAGTCTCTCCCAGTACAGCGACGAGAACATGATGGATTCATACAATCTGGCAATCTGCTTTGGTCCAACCCTGATGCCCATCCCAGACGGACAGGATCCTGTAGCGTGCCAGGCACATGTTAATGAAGTCATCAAGACCATCATCATCCACAATGAGCTCATCTTTCCCAGTCAACGTGAGCTGGACGGCCCGGTGTATGAAAAGTGCATGACTGGTGGGGAGGAGTACTGGTGAGTATTGGCTAGACCAGGCGGTGAACACGTGAGCAACGTACAATTATGTTGAGACTACAGCTCGGTCAACTCTAACTTGTTCGGTGTTTAAGAGGAAAAGCTGTGTTATTTTATCAGCTGATCACCTGTTTACACATGCTTATTGTTCATTAAACTAATATTTGTCATGCTCCTCTTGTCTACATATCAATGACTTTTCACTTTCCATTTGCTCCCACAGTGACAGCCCCCACAGTGAACCAGGAACTATTGACGAGGCTGACAATGGAACTGAACCACACACCAGTGATGAAGGTCAGTACATCATGGTAGCCATTTTTCATAAAGGGGCTTTGTTATTAACCAGGTAAGTCTTCAGCCATGATAGCGGCATGGTTCAAGGGATGGCAATGTTGGTCTGTCTGTCCATCACTTTGGTCCAATATTTAAAAAACTATTTGATGGATTGCCATAAAATTTGGTACATTGGACATTTGTGGTCCGCAGAGGATGAATCATACTGATTTTGGTGATCCCCTGACTTTATCTCTAGTGCCACCAACGGGTGGACATTTTTGATTTTGAGTGAAATGTCCCGACAACAAATTGTATGGATTGCCAGGAAATCAAGGATGTTCCCCTCAGGATAAATTGCAACAACTTTGGTGATCCCCTGACTTTCCATCTAGCGCCATCCTCATACCTCATCCTCTGACCAAATACCTGCAAAACTAATAACACACCCATTAACTTCTGTAGCTATACTTTGTGTTAAGTGCTAATTAGCAATTGTTAGCATACTAACACACTAAACTAAGATGGTGAACATGAAACATTATACCTGCTAAACATCAGCATGTTAGCATTGTTGTGAGCATGTTAGCATGCTGACCTTAGCATTTAGCTCAAATCAGCGCCGTGCCTACAAACAGCCTCACGAAGACGCAGCATGGCTCTTAATCTTTTTGTTCACGCAGGCCATTTTTCCTGATTTACTGCATCTAATATTAGTAGCCATGTGAACTGTGGATCTTGCCTGTGTGCACTGTAGTCAATATCAGAACTAGGAGGAGATGGTAACATTATTTTCTCTGATACTACAGTAACCATTCCAGTTGACTTTGTATACAAAATATTGACAACAGTTTAACACCAGCTCTAGTTAAGTATGAAATAACTTGTTTGATAGATGTTACTGCCTGGTTGTTTGATCATTTAAAGAGAAGTTCACATCTTGGCAAGTAGTCCTAAATGGATTTCACAGGAGAATAAATGTGACGTGATTTTAGTAGTCTTTGTGGATAAGAAAGCCTTCCGTACAGACTGACCTTTTTTATTAAGTGCCTTTGACTGAGAGGCGAGTGAGGTTTGTGCTGCAACAGCTTATGATTGCAAAGGCTTATGTGATGTTTGAAGCTGAAGGCAAGTTGAGTAAACAGTGTTGGCATGCAGCACTGCCTCTTTGATCTGTCTTTCTGTGTGTGTGTCTGAGTCCCCCCCCCTCCTGTCTTCTCCCCTGCTTGCTCTTTGTTCAGTGGTAATTCTCCTGGGACTTTCTCCTTTGTGCAGTATTTCCCCAATTCTCCTCTGAGCTTTGAATGCATAACTGGGCCAGGCACAAAAGCTAAAACACGGGTAATACATAGAATAATATCTCCTGTGCCATCAGTGAAGAGTCAGTGGACATTTCTATGAAGTATGGAGTGTGCTAGGTCAGACTGGTGTAACCCAATCTCTGAGCTTCATCTGTGCTTTTGGCTGTGTTTGTAATGAGTGCTGACTTTTCTCTGTATTCTTGCTCTTACTCGGAAACGGCAACAAAGGCTGATTGCCTGCTGTAGTTTCTGCTTTTGCTGGCCTTAATACTGAGAGTCTTATGTGACATTATGGACTCTGGTGTTGCACTGTAGTTCCTGTAGTCGGTTCAGTTGGTGTCCCCTGGCAGCAGTTCAGTTTTCACGGAAGAAAAACAAGTTGGTGTCAAATTAAGAACTAAGCAACCATGTTGTGATAACCGTACCTTTTCTATTTTCTTTGTTATTGAAACCAAATTTGAACAAAACTGCTTTTCGTCTTCATTCACTTTAACTATAACTTTCCTCTTTCACGCCTTTGTGCTCGGGTAGGTTTTTCAAAATAAAACCTATCATAAGGGATGCAAAACTGAGCTTCCTCTTTGTATGGGTGTTTTCTTGGTGAGAGCTAATTGATGTTAACCATACAGTTAAGTCTGACTGACCCCTGCTGGCTGGCCTGTTGAAATACACTGCTGACAAGACAAGGTTTTCTTTTTAAATTTAAGCAAAAATCTGCTTATTTTATCAGGCTTGTTGTTACCTAAAATATTCATTTTCCATACAACATTTTTAAACAGTAGTGGCTGTTTATCATGCAATCACCAGTTCAATAATTATTTAAGCTACAATTAAATAATTTAAAGCGCATAATTTGTGTTTGGTATGTCATTTCTTTACATATATGTCCAAGTACACGTTTGTTTTATTTCAGCTTTGTTGCTTTGTAGTATGTCTGATGGATTTACAATGTAAACTGACACATACTGAGTTGAAACTGAAACTGAAATTAGAAGCACATTTTATGTTTGTTTGTTTTAGTACTATATGTACTTAATAAGAGCCAGGATTGTGAATTATGTTATTGATTAAGTAAAGGAAAGAAACAGCTTAGCCTGTCATGTCTGTACCTCCGACATGATCATTGCGATGTTGAGGGCTGTTAAGCAGTTTATTAAGCTTTTTGTTGATGTTTCTTTGTCTATTTGTGTTTTCAGAGGTTGAACAGATCGAGGCCATCGCTAAGTTTGACTACATAGGGCGCAGTCCAAGGGAGCTGTCCTTCAAGAAGGGAGCCTCTCTGCTTCTGTATCACCGAGCGTCTGAAGACTGGTGGGAGGGCCGCCACAATGGCGTGGATGGCCTCATCCCACATCAGTACATTGTCGTACAAGACCTGTGAGTAACAGCAGAATGTGTTTTAGTAGCTGCTGTTTGTCTTTTGCATTGAATAAAGTTACACTCAATATTCCTTACTAAAAATGTACTTAATTACTGTAGGTATATATGTACTTCATGTGTGTATCTCTTTCAGGGATGATGCATTCTCAGATAACCTCAGCCAGAAAGCAGATAGTGAAGCGAGCAGTGGACCATTGCTGGATGATAAGGGTTCATCCAAAAACGATGTCCCGTCACCATGTGAACAATCACCTGATTACAACTTTGGAGGAGTCATGGGGAGGTGGATACAATTAAGACTAACACCTTTCTTGTTTTAAAAGTTCTATTGAGTAGTATTGAGGAGTTTTCCTGTTTGAGTGTCGGTCTGATCTGATCCCTCTCCACAGGGTAAGGTTACGGTCCGATGGAGCGGCAATCCCACGTCGTCGGAGTGGCACAGACACCCACAGCCCAACCAGAGTGGCTGACACTCCGCCACGGGCTGCAGCCTGTCCCAGCAGCCCGCACAAGGTGTCAATCAGCAAGGGTCGTATGGAGAGCCCAGAAAAGAGGCGCCTTGGCACCTTTGGCAGTGCGGGAAGCATCAACTACCCAGACAGGAAGGCCTATCCCGAGGGCCACCCTCTGAGACCAGTGCCAGGGGCCACTCGTCACAGCAGCCTCGGGGACCACAAATCACTGGAGACTGAAGCTCTGGCGGAGGTAAGGGTGGGAAATTTCAGGTACAGGCAAAACTGATGGGGAAAATAGTGCAAAAATTATAGCCAGGAATGGACGAGGTCTCTTTTGATATAATTTGTTTATATATCTGTTCTCAGTACCAGACATGACATAAAGTGTCAGACAATTATAGCATATAAGCGGATTGGGAAGGTTTGGTAGAACAGAGCCAGGCCCCCTGATGCAGCTGGGACCTGGACTAAATGTCAGGGCCAGACTGCAGCTGGGAGATAGACATGCCTCAAAGACACAGAGGCCTGGAACAGAATAACAAGCTAAAGAGCGCAGAAGGTTCGGCACCAAATTCTCCTCATCAGCTAATGACTGCATTAATGGAAAACCAATAGGTGCCTGGAAGTTAAGCAAGTTTTAAGAAGCTAAAACTTGCAAACACAAGGGTCTGGTCCTTTTAAGTGTAATTTTTAAAACGCTAGATGTCTCACTAACCTGGCTGTTAGTCTTGATTGCTCTGTTCTCCTCATCTTCATCTCTCCTCTACCAGGACATAGAGAAGACTATGACTACAGCACTCCATGAGCTGCGTGAGCTGGAGCGTCAGAACACCGTTAAGCAGGCTCCTGATGTGGTCTTGGACACCCTGGAGCCCATGAAGAACCCAGTTAGCTCCGAGCCTGGCAGTCCACTGCATACCATTATGATCCGTGACCCGGATGCAGCCATGCGCCGCAGCAGCAGTTCCACCTCTGAGATGATGACCACCTTCAAACCCGCTCTCTCCGCCCGGCTGGCTGGGGCTCAGCTACGCCCTCCACCCATGAGGCCGGTGCGCCCTCCTCCCACCCAGCACCGCTCAAGCAGCTCCAGCTCTTCAGGGGTCGGCAGCCCAGCTGTAACTCCCACTGAGAAGATGTTTCCAAGTAACAATACTGGATCTAATGTGAATACGTCCAGTGATGCCGGGGATAAGTCTGGTACCATGTAGCAAAGGGGGAATCTGCTAGGTGGGAAGGTTGTGAAGCTTTCCAAGCGAGGGCAAAGCTTATGGAAATGGGTGCTGATGTGTGAAAAGCAGATATGGATATTTTGCTCTCTGTTTTCTGCGTGACTTAATTCGTATATTCAGGAAGCTCCTGAAGCGAGCCTACAGTGTGTTACCATGGTGATAAGGCGTTGGGAGAAGCTATAGAGGTGTGATAGCGTAAAGCTCAACTCTCTTTGAAACTTGATTTAACTACAGAAAACTTGTATGAGAATACACGTATATCAGTTTTACCTCAGTTTCAACAAACATCTGTGGCCATGTTCTCGTTTCACAGATAAAATGAATGCAAGTGAAGCAATACTTGTGTGAAATTTGGTAGTAGTTTCCACCCAGCACACGTTGTCCAGCGGATGTTTCAGTCACTCCTGCTGCTGTGTATGAAACACCTCATCTGGGCGGGTGTAAACATTCAGGCTAAAATACCATGTCTGTTTACCATTTAGGTCACAGGCCTTATGGCTGTACATACAAACCTACTTGAAGTCGCCATGCTTTCTGTTTGTACTATAATACAGTGGATGTTCAGCAAAGTAACAACTTAGTGACATTATATGCGTCTGCATGCAGGGTTTGGAGAAAATAAGGAAAACATTAAAGGCTTGCATCATTGAGAGATTTGTAATGATGTGGGGTTTTCTCATATGGTCATTGTAAGCATAAAATATTAGTTTGAAACCTGATTTTCAATGATGAAAGAAAAAAATGAAAAATCAGGTTTCAGATGTCCAAATATTTGACCAAGTAACACATTGAGATTTTACAGTATTATATTTTAAATCTGCCCTTTGTGTGGCTACTGGTACTCTGACCTGAAGTCACTGCTAAAGATAAAAGCATGAAGATGATCTGAAGTATTAGGCATTACTAATCAGAACTTAACACAGCAAGTCATCCTCCACCATCATGTACGGTTGGACGGTGGGCAGACGTAATGTGGCTGTTTCTTTTTTTTTTTTTCTATGTCCTGTATATGAAATGAAACTAATGCACCAACTAATGTAGGAATCCTGTGGTAAACTTGTACATAATATATAGCTAGTAATTTTTTAAGTGTTAATCTTGTACAGGCTAATACGAAAAAGGCAAAGTGAAGGGCACATGTTAAGATCATGAACCACCTTTTTATCACCTTCAGTAAAGTACAAACACATTCTCTGGCTGTTTGAATAGAGTTCAGATCATTTACCTTATACTGTGTGCTTAGAGTGCATTTGGTAATTGTACTGTAGAAAACTGATTGCTGTTGAACAGACAACAAAGGCTGAATAAATGTTTTCTCCATTATGTTTTTGACACACTCACACACACTCACACATTTGCAAAACTTGAACCGTCTAAATTGGGTAATTTTATTATTGCATAAGATGAATTGAAAAGTACCCTCTGGCAGTTCCTCTTTCAAATTTAAAATGTGATTCTCACCCAGAGAAACCTGAGAAGTAGATGTTGTGACATACTGATATCACAGCTGTTTCCTTCCTTCCTGCCTTTTTCTTATCCTCGTTGATAGATACAGTTATGCCCTGACTGTAAGCTATTCCTTTTTTTCGTTGGAAGAAAACTAAATAGAGCACATTTCAGTGTTTATATCTACTGTACCTCTTGTCACTCTGACAGCTCTAGTTCTTGAGACCTTGTTATCCGCATCCCAAAGAGCCTGCTCTGTTCTGCATGTTTTGCGCTGTAATGTCTGACTCATATTCTGGGGCAGTTAAACAATGGCTGTATGTGGTGCCTTGCCTTGGTGAAACGCACAAAATAATTCAATATTGGATGTTCAAGTTTTTTTTTTCCTTAAGAAATGGGCCCTAACATTTATGGGGATGAGGAATGGTGAATTAAGCTGCTTGTAGCAGTCGCTAAAATAGAAGTGAAAGAGACCAACGCTTGATTGAGCAAAAGAAACTTAAATATTAGCATGTAATCCCGGCCTCGACTCCACTGTCAACTCTGCGGTCATTCTGTACATTCTGCGGTGTTACCGAGATACATGCTGTAAACTGAAAATATATGCTTGTTGTCAATGTATTGTTTGCTTTTTAGTTGTCACAGACAGATTTAGAAAAGTCCAGGGTGGGCGGATTCTTGAGAACAGAGAGCTCCTACAGCCAGAAAAAAAGGCAATACAGCATTTAAAGTCATACAGTGCACGCACAGCCTCTGCTGGTTCCTGCTGGCATTGCCTCTTGATACTATCACTTTATGTGGGCATTATGAGTATGATCTGCAGCTGACATTACAATCACAAAGCGTATCCATATAGTTCTATTTGTCTGTCCTGGTTACAGTTTTGCACCTGTTGAAATCTATGAAGATAATGTTACAAAACAAATAGCATATGTTTATTAAAATACGAAGAAAGCACACCATTTCAAAAGGGGAAATTATCATCATTATATTTAACTAGACTGTTGTTTTTTTTATTTATAGACACTTGTATAAGTGGAGCAGAACTTTTGGGTGCCTTTTTTGCACAACATCAATTTTTATTGGACTTTTATATTTACTTTTTTAACTGTAAGATGTTTATTAGTTGTCATGTTTATTATAAACTGATGTTGCTTTTTTATCTTTACTTTCTATTGCTACTCAGTCGTCAAACCACCATAAGGAAGACATCGTGTAAAGATATTCCTCCCATGAATTACAGAAGACTCATCATGAAATGCTCCTCTGTGTTTGGGTGATCGCTGAAGAAGAGGAGTTATAAAAACTACTGTATAGACGATCTACTGGTGAAGTTCAGTAGAGTCATCTCAGAATATTTCTCCCATCTTTTTGTTTTCCGTGTGAACTGCCTGTGCTGTGGTTGAGCCGTAACTCTTGTCATTTCGCTCCTTCCCTTTCAAAGCAAAATCATTGCAGTGTTGTTGGAAACAGCTGGACTGATGTGGACCCTCTTCCTGCAGAGGTTATAAGGCACTTGGTGCACTGAACTCTCCTTTTCCCTACATGTGATGTGACACGGACATTTTCTTTCCTGGGATGTCTGCTGAAATGGGTAACACTGTTTGTCTGCTGACGTGAGAAGACATTAAGTTGATATTCAGAAAGGACATCACGGTAAGAGAGCAGACTGAGCGCCTGTCATGTTGTGGGGGCCGGAGTGTGAGTTGCTGTCACACTGTTTACCTTCTCTTTAATTGTTTGTCTAGTGATGCTGTTTGTTGATGAGTGTCTGGTTGGTTGAAACCCTGTGATGTAACGTACACCATACCACTGACTGGATGTTGAAAACCCCTGAGTCCAAATAAAACCATTATTGCTCTGTGATCTGGACATTGTGAGTGAATTGTTTTTGATTTGTGGTGTTAAAAGGCCGGTCTGGAATTCAGTTGTGAACGAAAGGTGAATAGAAATCTAAAAGATAACAGATAAGGTAATGGAAGCATTTTTGCTTTTCTCACTTTGACTGACCATACTTTTAAAGCCCCTGAAAACCTGGTTTCAAGTATTTCTCTATAACATTAAATATTCATTATCAAATAAGCAACACTGATAAAAGAAGTTTGGAAAAGACATCCTTCCAGAAATTATTATTAATAGTTTAACATTTAGAAACTCATTATCAGCAAAAATAAGAAAACAATCCACAACTGTCACAACATTTCAATAAACGTTGCTGAATCCTGATTGGTGCATGGCAGTACATGACATCACCTTTTTCCAACTGAGCCTCGCCCACTTCAAACCAGTGAAAAAAGGACAGAGAAAAACAGAAATGCAGAAATCTCTCGAGTGGAATAATCAGGACTGTTCTGACTCTGGCATAAGATTGTGTGTTTGTGTTGGACGCCATCAATCAAAGTAAGAAGCTGATGGAGAAAATGGGTTTTCAGAGCCAATTCCCACCTAACATCGGATTTCAGTTGTCATTATTGATACATTTTATGGCAGATATAGATATTTAAAACAAGGAGACTGCAAGTGCCAAGTAATAAACATCAGTAACAACAACAAAAATGATGAATGATAAGTTTTAAAAGAAGTTAAATATGAAAAAACTATGTTTATATTTGTAAATAATAATATGAATAGGTTGAATGGGAGCTGATGTTATATCAGAGAGAAGAAGAGAAAGATTTTTAAAGGTTATTGTAAAAATAATATTTGGAAACCAGGCATTAGCAAATACAAAAGGAACTGACTCTTCATACAAAACCACAAAGGTAGATTATATATGTGAGTCTGTAGTTCCTTCTGTGGCCACATGGTGGAGAAACTGCAGCAGAGAAAGTGTCTGATGAACATGAGGTTAACATGAGTGTGTAGTCAGCACTCTGTTGATTGCTCTTTAAGCATTAGGAACGAGCGTTGTAGTGACGGCTACACAGAGAACAGAGTTTTGCATAAATTAGATGATTACATCTCCCTTTGAAATTGGCTTTCTAGTCCACTGGTCAGAGAGTGTTACACCAGCAGCTCGCACTGACAGAGCATAAACAAAATTCAATTTGTTCCACCTGAGAAACCCTTGTCCAACACGAACATGTCAAACAAGCAACATTTCATTAGTCTGGAAGGTATACCACTTACTAACAAGTAAAGATCTGCTGGAAGTGTACTTTGAAAGAGTTCAGTGTTTGGGCAGATCTGACACATTAAGTTATAAAATCAATCTGGGATCTCCATGTGTTAAAGATGTGAGGTCATGTTGTCTAAAAGGATTCAGGAACAATTGCCTGAGCAATTTTATTTTCTCAGATGTGATTTTAAGTCATAATGATTAGTTGAATATTGCCTTTACTAACAAAGATGATATAAAAGGGAAGGAAATACATGTTGTGTATTAGAAAGGTAGTAATAGTTATTAGAATGACATGAGAAAATATGTGTGTTAAATTACATTAATTACAATAACACAGACACAGACTTATGTGTGAGTACAAAGATAAACTAGCAACTGATCGTATAAATTATTTAGATTACTTGGAACGAAAATGAGAAGAAAAAAACAACAACAAACAAATCTACAGTTACTTCCGCTGGCATGGAAATTATTCTATGCCTCTCTAGAATGAGATATGCTTCATCAATGGAGAACAGATGTTACAGCTGGTTTGAAAAATAAGTTGCATAAGTCATCTCCTGTGGCCTAATTTGGCTTATCTTCCATTATAATTAATACGTAACGCAAATGAGAGAAAACTCTTCAATATCTCATAATCTCTTTGCAAGAGCCACAGCAGAACAAAATTATCATAACTTCCTGTTTCAACCGTCACCCTCTCAGCTTAGCTACATCACAATAATTAATGGTGAAGCAGTAACACTCTTCAATTCAAACCCCTTGAGGACCAGTGATGAGATCATTCATTTTCATAATCAGAATAAAACAACGTAAACAAATGGAAGTCATGTTTCATTCATTTCAACTGTTTCCATATTGTGTGCACTATTTCACAACAAAGACAGCAGGCGGTACGCTCCTCATAAATGAGAATGCACATTTTAACATTTTTACCTGAAGCTATATCATGTGAAGTGACATGATGTATGATGACAGAATACTCACAGCGTACTGTGGGATTTTGATCAGGAGTCATCTGTTCGCTCAACTTGGCTGTAGGAGGGCATTTTAATTAAATAATTTCAAATTCAGTTTAATGTTTGTTTTGTAATCAGAAAGCAGATTAACAAAATAACAAAAGCACAAGACAATGGTCTGTTAATCTCCTTAACTATCTTAATTACAAAAAAAAAATCATATATTTATACTGAGGCAATAGTTTGGTGCATTGGAGATTGATTTTTTATGCTTGATAATGAAAAAAACAAAAACAAATTTTACTATCCTGAGGAATAATGTTTTCCATATCTGTTGTTTGCATATGCTGACGATGGCATTTGCCACATTGTTACCTGCACTTCCTTAATGTAATGTGACTCTTTATCACAACATGACTTCATTCAGCACAATCTACAATTCTATGAATTAAACTTACGTTTGATTTTAGCATTTAGGCTAACACTTAACCCCAACAGCTTACAGTAAGAGTAGGTAGGGGTTTCATATCTTGCTCAAGGATACTTTTGCATGATACATAATGCATGTTGGAGGGATCAAACAAGAGACAAGGGACTCTAGTATGAAAAGATGAGAACATGAAGCTTTTTTATTTTTCATATTTTGACAGACATCAGAGTGCTGTGGAGATCCCTCAAATACTTAATACTTCAGGATGTAGGGCAATCAATAATTTTACTTTGATGCATTTTAATAAAGAATTCTGACCTCACTCAGAAATCGGAACATCTTATCAGTTTCTGTACATTTATGAAACAAGTCGCATCGTGACTTGTTTCATCAAGCATGAATGGAAAGGAACTAGAATGATCATCAGACTTTCAACGTTATAGCAGATGGCAGCACCTCTGAATTCAGTGACATTTCCAGCTATGCCTGTATCTTTGATGTGCAGGGATGCAGCCGGATAGTGCATATAGAGCATGCATAAAAAATAAAGCCCAAAGACACGGAACAAGTCGGCCTGGTTGTTTTCATTGTTCATGCACACCCTCACGCAAATCACACCAAAGACTACATGACATGCCACACATGCACACACAAGATCGATTCACATAGCTCCTGATAATACGCCCTGACAACAAACACGGGCACACAGATTGCACGTTAAAGCTCTGAGATCTTATCGTTGCTTGTTTATATTCATGATGTTTTTGCAGTGGCAAACCAAATGTGGCTTCGCAGTTATGATGGAACTTTGAAGTGAAGTTTTTGAAGAAGAGAGATGCCAACGCTGAGGCCCGAGGCAGGGCTGACCCTGCATTACCAATTCCTCTTCAATAGCATGTGTGTTCATTTGATGCAGGGTGAAAACAAATGACCTAGATAATGTGATCAGTTACAGTAAGCTTTCATCTTACAGCCGTTAGTGGGTTAAGCGGTGGGTTTCAGATTTTATTTGTTGTTATACCTATGATTAAATGTCTTATAGATTACATCAGTGGTGTTCTAGGTTAATGCAAATGTTCCTAAACTGTAACACAGTTATTGAGTTATGAGTTTAATTACCCAGTGCAGGTAAATAGTAGGCAGTTTTTCTTTTTAGCTGTACTGTGTCTTTGTGCCGTAGGCTACGTGGCTTTTGTAAAATGCATAAATATTATTATAATGGATAGCTTTTGAAATTCAGATTCTGTGTCCTTGTGACTGACAAGGTACCATGAACTGACAACAGACATTACAGTCTGGCTCACAACAGTCCCTCTCTCTCTCTGATCCTTTCTGTAAGGCACTGTATAGTGTCCAAGCAGAAACTCCAAAAATCCATCAAAATTTATAGCCTATAGTATATACATATATATATGGTTTCAATCAATCAGAAGATGGTGACAGTGAAAACCAACAGTGAAATTCATCCATGAATTACTTATCGGGAAACTAATGTGATGAGGTTAGTCGCTGGTTGCAGAGTAAATATCCTGTCTAGTCTACTTAACAGTCCACTGTTAACAACAAATTATAGCAATTAATTCTAACAACTTTTCAATTAAGTTCACCCGCACCCACAAAGGACATGGCTGCAGATAAAGACGTCTACCAGCTCAATAATCGAATGGACCTCTGGGTAGAACATTCATGTAACCTGTATAATACATTATGTAAATACTGAATTTCTGATAAGAATATTAGCTTCTGTCAATTATAGTCACTTTGTTACAGGTGAGTAATTCAAATTAAATTCAATTAAACCGCAGATAGCATTTCACATCACATGTAATGAGTAATGTGAGTAAAGTACTACTAATAATTACATAGCAGGCTTTAGAATTAAATAGAATTTGACCAAATCCAGGACACAAAACAGCCCTATTACTATCTGGAAAATGCTGCAGTAAACATTAAAGACATTCAAACTAAAATGCATAAACAAACAAGGAAGGAATGGTCTAAATATTCCAATCTTCATATTTATTTCAGGGTCTTTGCAAATTATCTCCACTGCATCAGTAGATTCAAAAGGCTGAAGGGGATATTATTGTTGTCATTTGCCCCCTGCTGAATGAAACTGAAGCACACTTTTTAACAATGTAGAAGCAAAACTCATATAACACATGAAAAATGAATCAAGAATGGCTCACTAAAACAGAGCTCTGTCATCGACATCTTCAAGGACAAGGCTATCTGGCCTGTTTAAGTCCATTGTTTAACACCAGTCCCAACTCTGGCTTCATCTGTTTGCTCTCATTTCCCACAGGTCCAACCATTGTTAAGATCCTAGACAGGTCCGGCGCTGTGCACTGGGTAACACAGGGCTGGATGATTCACTTGCTAAGGGCCTCATTAGAAAGAGATATTACATGTGGAGAATAAATAACAGTATAACACTGATCAGGCAAAGCACATATACAGTCCTTTGACACCATGTATGTCATAGTGCAGATGTTTCAGACAAAGCCCCATCAAGGATCACACAGTTAATGTAGCCTGTGGACTGAATGTCAAGCTTTGCAATTTTATATCCCAGGATTTATGTTCACATGCAACTATTTTGTATTAGCTAAAGACTTTTTGGGGAAAACATAATGCTGCCTGGATTAGGTTTTGCATGACTGCCCATATTTCCCTGGGCATGAGAAAGTTAATGCATGTGCGACAGTGATTTATGGTGTGTTTGTTGGAACTTGCTTTAGGCACACATTTAAGTGAAAAGGGCAATACAGATTTTCTCACTGTCTGTAGCCGCATACTCTCATCATTTGAACCATATTTCAATAGCAGCAACAGGCCACTACATAGCTGCATAAACTCATGAACCTGAAACCTCAGTTAAAGTTTCCTTAATGTATTTGTCATGTGTGATGCTTGTTTTAGTCCACATCAAAGAGCTACACATGCTACACTTCACCGAAGAAAAGCTGGACAAGAGTTCCCCACAGATGCCTCCCTCATGGGACATGTCACTCTGCAGATGCTTCTCTGGCTCATGGTTCTGCATAACGTCCATGAGTGAGGGTCTGTTGGAGTTTTTCAACCTAAAATCACACACATTCCTTTAACTCAACTTATAAATTCATTATTAAGCTAAGCAGTACTCGACAACTTTTTTTTTCTATGAAAGAAATTAAAATGAGAAAGAATTTGCTGCTCATGTTCTGAAAGAAGCAAGATGTCCACTTTGTAAAATGTAACTCAGTTAATCAACCACCGCAATTGCCTGAAAAAAAAAAAGATTTAGGAATCATTTTAAATATTGAGACGATTCTCTTTTTCTCTGATCTCTGAGGGCAACAGGAGAAGCTCCAGATACACTAAAAATGTTCACCAGCATTCTTTGGAAATAATGGTGGAAAGCCATCCCTGACTAAACATTTGCTTGATATTATCTGTATCATGATAACGTTTTCTCCATGTGAGGAGAGAGTTAGAAAGAGGCCCAGTAAGGAGAAATAAAAAAAAACATGATGACAGGTTTAGTTTAACAAAATATAAGAAAACATTTGATGTACTGTAGATAATCCTTAGACACACAGAATCAGTGACACAACTTTGCACTGAAAAGAACATTTCTGAAATAGAACCCAAGTAAAAGACCTGCTAATGGGTTTATTCTGTAACATAATGCCTGAAGACCTGAAACGGAGAGTCTTGCAGGCATCAGTACATCATGTCATCTTGCTAATATAAGCACATAATTACTGCTTGGCTGAGCATCCAGTGATTAAACATTCCCAGTTTCCAAACCCATCCGAATGTCTGCAGAGGGCCAGATGAGGACAGTGGTTGGTCAAACTCCAGCTCAAATCATCTGATACAAAGCAGTACTTTAAATCCATTTTACAGGATTCATCTGTGTATGTGTCTGTGGTATGTCAGTTCTGCATTAGTATTTATTGTACAGTGGTTCGTATTTTGTGGCATTTTAAAACAGCTCACTGTGGGCATTTACTCATTCAGTGCAGGTCTGCAGAATTCAAAGCATGGGCCATGCCTTTTGTGGTATATAAATAAAAGAAGCGGTGGAATGTCAAACACACACACACACACACACACACACACACAGAAACTCAAACAACTGAAGAAATTCTTTCAATATGAAGACTTCAATCAGGAAAAGGCAAAATAGAGCTGCATAATATTATCTTTGGCTGAATGAATTCAATTAAACAGACCTAACACAATAAATTGAAATAGAGAAGACTGATTGGCCTTCACATTTACAATTTCCTTGACTCCTGAAACATTTGGACTTTCTTGCATTCTAACAGGTGTGACACTGGTCACGAAAGAAATAATGAATTATGAATTATGAAAAATGATTTAATAGTTTTTCTCAAAAGAACAGACAGCAGCCTATTACAAAGGCGTGTCATTTCCTGTGACACTTCCTGTAATAAATGCCAAAACAACTGTACAAATTGTGATGGTCTCATCCTCCACTGCAGGGGAAGCCTTGTTACCAAATTGTTTGGTAATTCTATGGAGACCATGTGGAAGGAGTCAATAATGCTTTGGCAACACTGTGAAATGATTTATCTGGCCAAATCCTCTGGGGGTTGCATCCACTAAACCACCAGGAAAAATCAAATTACTGCACATAAATGCCTCTGGATATGCACGTGACCGAATAATCACATTCAAGCACACATGTGACATGGTCCAACGTAAATACATGTGCATGATAATGTCTGGTTGCCAGTAAATCTTACATTTGTATCACTGAATATCTTTGATGCAGTGCTGAAGCTTCTCCTGCTTCTCCTTGAAGGCTGAATCATTAGTTAAATGCTCCTGCAAACAGGGAAGAGCACTTTGTCTAAATGCAATGAATCAGGGGTATAAAACTGCAAACATTTTGAAATAATGTAAAATAAAAAATAATGTAAGTTCCTGCTCATTTTTTGTAATTGTTAGGAGTGAGTAAATATACAGTAATACTAACACAAGGAGTAGTGATATTAAAGATATAAGGATATTGTATAGGGTATTGTGGGCCTCTGGTAAGAGCTTACTGTTGTAAAAGGTTCTTAAGGGAAATACTGTGTATAATCACTGTCTGTGAGGCCCCTCAAAAGCCTGCTTAGCATTTTCCAGTTCAAGGACAAGATGTTATGATTACTCCATGATGCCTTAAATGTGGAGCGATTGTTTAGTTTAAGACTTTCCCATTAGTGATGACGAGGACCTGAAAACAACACTGTCAAAGCCACACACTAGGTATAATAATATTTTCCGATGGTAAGCTTGGAACTTGTTATACCATATTTTTTCATACCTTTGTCATCCAGGATCAGTTATCAACTGAAATGAAGAGCAGCAAGGCCGTCACGGTAGAAGTACCACAATTAAGCGAATTGTTATGGAAAACCCATTTTCCACTCTCAGATTTCCTGGTTGGAGTCGTGGTTAGTTAACAGAGATTAAATTTTGAGGGGCTGACTTGGTTAATCAAAGGAATACAAACATCTGGTAAAGTCTTGTCTTTTGCTGTCTTTCCTTCATTCAACCTAGTTTCCATCTGTGGTACCAAAAAATAAATAAATAATCTTTACAAAGTCTTTATGGCTAATTGTTTACTGAAGCTTGTCTGTGCTGTTTCTACTGCCATGCTGCAGTCTTGCAAAATGAGCTACACTGAATAATCATTTAGATTGTTCAACATTGACTCACTCTCAAAACGTATTTAATCTATACATTAAAACAGTTAACATATCATGTTCATCCTGTATAATTGAGTTTACCCACACTATCACCTGTTATTAAGAATGGTTAAACAATGCAAAAATTGACCTTTAATTATAAGGCAACCTTTATAAAAACAGACATTTCAAAAAACAAATGGAAAGAGGGACAGGCTACAAATGACATATTAAAGAAAGTACAGTGTATCGTATATTGTTATTGTACTGTACCAAAAAGTTGTTTAATACAACACATCATTGTAGAAAGGCTTTTGTTTTGGAATGTGTAGCAATTTAGTTTAATTCATCAAGCAACTTAAAAAATCTATTTAGGTTTATCTAAGCTCAAATATCGTCAAGTATATCTATGGGCTATTGTTTTTATATATATTTTAAATATAGAAAAGCATATTGTTCCTACAGGCAGACATCTGAAAGATTCATCAAACAAGTGAAGTTTAGGGATTAGGGCTCAATAGTGTAAAAAGTGCAATTATGTCTCTAAATGTTGACATTTAAGGCAGTATTCTTTAATATAAGGCTTAAATAAGATAAATAAACACTTGATGTAGCGACATATTTGTAGTCCATAGGGCAGCCGCGGCGTCACAAATCTGGAACTCCAACTCAGCGGATGTTGTGAAATGACGTAAGCGGCTCCTGCATCCCTTCGAGCGGGACTGCTGCAGACCACCGAAACAAAAAGTTTTGTGACTTTCTCAAATATCTGCTATTTATTTAGTAGACATGGCCCTTCAGATTGAAGCGGATTTACCACCTGGCCTTGCATGTTTGAAGGTAAGTTGTAAATGTATTTTAAAATGTACCTGTTTTGCTAATATGGTGGCTAGTAGCTTTAGCCACCATATTAGCATCAGCCAAGTCAAAGAACAAGTTAGCTTACTAACGAGTACCGTCGCTAGTGTTAAACCAATTTAGATAAAAATACAAATAACATAACTGTCATTCAGTTCTTTTATCTACCATTGACTGATGTGCTAACTTAACAGGTGCTAAAGTAACATTAGCTGACTGTATAGCTTCAATGCAACAAACACATTGTGATTTAACGTTAAACCAAACAACCTAAAACGTATTAATGCTAACTGTTACCCTGCTAAAACAAACAAGTATCTAATTAGTTAGCGTTACCTAAACATACTTAGCTAGGGGTCATATCAGGTAACGCTAACTCATTTCGAGATGCTGTACAATAACTTATGTATCATGACAGTGAACCAAGCGCGAGATGTTGTGTAACACACCGACATTTGACCACATGAGAAAGGATGTGAGTTAGCTAGCTGTTATTTACACTCTATGATGTTTATGCGTTTGAATTGACACTATCCAGTTATCCTTCTGTAGGAATGTGTTTGAAACTCCTTTCTAAGTAATAGTATCCTAAAAGGAAATCACTAACTCTAGTATGGAAGTTCTATAAATTCTATAAAAGTTTGCAATAAAAATTATCTATTAAGAATGTTTATGCTAGCTTTTACCTAAAAAGTAATAATTCACGCTCTGTATTGTTCAGTTTCCTGCTTCCAACCTGCCATGTTTTCAACAGATGTAGGCTATTATTTCCAACCTACTTTATTTTCTACAGTTATTTTTTTTAATTGTTTTTTGTTGAGTTGTTTCATGAGTATTATTTTTATCTCTGTGGTTTTTCCTCATCTACAGAATGTTGATGACCTGCTTCGGTGTCCCATTTGCTTTGACTTTCTCCATATTTCATTGATGACTAAATGCTCTCACAACTGTAAGTAACAAGTAGAGCATCTTTTTAGAGTAGCTATGGTGCCAATTACTGTTATGAGAAGTTTACCAAAGCATTGAGTATATGAAGGCAAGACCACTGAGCAACATCTATAAACCACCAAAATGCAGCTGAGATCCTTTCGAAAAAATTTAAAAACAGTAAGAGTTGAACATTTGAATGATAATTGTTGTCTTTTCAAATGAGTGGAGTGTTTTTGCAGTGTGTGTGTGTGTGTGTGTGTGTGTGTGTGTGTGTGTTAGCTACTTGTACAAGTATAGCATATATTATTATTAGTTCCCTGCTTAAGTTGTAGCAAGTTTATTTTAGGTGGATACATCTTTGCCTGCATCTATTTGTGTCCATAATCTTTGCATGCTTTTTGGCATCTGAAATCTGCTTTGTGTTGTATATGAGTGCAAAATTAGGCTGGAGGTACTCAAATAAGCAGCTATGTTTGAGCCACACAGCCTCCTCATATGTGGATTGAATACAGTTGTGCACTAAAGAGAATTTATTTTTTAACGTGAATAACAACATTGATGAAAGAAATACAATAATCTACCTGTTGGCTAACAGATTAAGTATAACATAAACTTTTTCTTTTACATTTAATTTTACAGTTTGCTCCTTGTGCATCAGAAAATTTCTTTCCTATAAGTTGCAGTGTCCAGTTTGCAATGCAGTAAGTATGAACTTGACTTGAATGCATAATTATGCCCCCAAGTTGCATTTGCATAATCATCAGGGTCACTAACTCAATAAAGATGACAGAATTGCAGGTCATCATCTGTAATTAATTTGATAAAATAGGCAGGTTTCCTTCATATCTCACTTCTTCTTTGTTTTTGTTTTTAGCAAGCAATAGAACAGGATCTAAGAAACAACCGTTTATTGGATGACTTGGTCGTAAACTTTCAAGCTGCAAGGTAACCGTACACCACATTATAAATACCAGTAAACTGTCTTATATCTGTAGAAAATATCTGAGCTTTCTCTGTAAATGGGCCTGAGTGCACCCTGCATCACCTGTAGCTGTTTTTCAAAACAGTATTACAATTATCAGGGTGAATGATAGAAAAATTTAAATATAGGCAACTGCATTGCATGATTCAACATACATATTGAACAAAATGCTGTTTTGGTATCATATTTTTTTAAAGTACTGCTCAAACAGTACAAACAGTGAAAATTTGTAAAAGAATACTGCCCTAACTGCATTTATCCACATAAACAAGTCAGCAAACATAGTCACTGAGTTACTGACTTGTTGGTCCTTAATGAGCACTGGCACTTTTATTTATATTTATAAGTACTATTAAGTCCAAGTATTTTTCGGGCCTTTTGCACACCAGCAAATATGGGACAAGGATCCAAGCAATTCCTTTTAATGCAGCAATCTACAGCATACAATAGCTTTTATATTTAGTGGAATTATTTAAAATGACTTTGCCCTCAGAGATAGAGCAACAGAATAATGGAAATGACAGATCAGGAAATAAGACTTTCTCCACAATACATGTAAAAACTCTTTAACATGAGCAGCGGTGCACCACCTAAGAATCTCTCCAATTTGTATCGTCATAGTTCTAAGAACTGAAGAGAAAAACTATTACTGTGGTGATTTCCAGGGATGTCATTGTTATTGACAAGTTTACAGAATGTCCACAGGGGAACCATTCAGTTTACTTCAATTTACCAGCATTAGAGAAACACTTATGATTGCCTCCCAGTAATCTGCCTCTGATTTAAGGATTTTCTGTAAATCAAATGGGGATTTTGTTTTCATCAGCTGAAGTCGTTCAAGGTTCTCCTTGTATTGCACTTCTGTGTGTGTTGTGTAGCTTTAGGGCTGATACTTTTTCATTACAGCAGAATGTAGGCATAGGGAGCGAGCAGTGTCCAGAGCTGGTCTAAAGGAAATTTGTTGGTACTTTTAAATTTGAGTTTTGTTCTCCAGTGACACTCATCACAGTCTTGTTATTGGTAGCACTGGCCACATGGGTGCAGCTAGCCACATGCATGCACTCATTGGTTGTCTTAGGCAGACTGATAAATGTTGGGCTGTCTTCCTGCAGTGCCACAATTGTTTTGTAAAGAAAAATAAACTGAAATTTACAATATCCAGGTACAGCAGGTCACCCCAGCCCCTGAGATTATTTATCCCTTCTGGTTAAAGGTCATAACCTCCTCATGTAATCCCCTCAGTGTATCCCCTGTTAGTCTTTTTTTTCTGTTTCAGTAAAGAAATAACAATACAAAAGGACAACAGAACACACATCTCCTTAGGGGTGTGTATTTTGCTTTGCTCTTGCTATTTCTGAAATGGACAATGGTCTATGAACAGAGTTTTATGAGTGATCCATGTTTTAGGGTGCTTTAAAGCATCTGTTGAGGAAACGTAGATGAAAATAAGCCTGCTAGACTGACTCTGGCTCATTTTCTGTTCAACAACAACCTCAAACTAAAATGATCAGAATTGTTTCTTCAATGTCTGGGATAATGTCGATATAATGTCTGAGTGCTGTTATCAGTCAGTAAGCCATGCTGCGTCTCCCTTCCATCAATCACCTCAATGTTATCAACACTCTGAAAGGTCTCCCTTCAAACTGTAGACCTTCTGATTGCCATCACTGTTACGAATGAGTGGCTTACGCAGCTGCTCTTTCCTCCGTTTTTTTAATTTCCTGTTGTCTAGCACTGAGCGTCTGAAAAATAGGATTCCTTGATAGGCGACTCTGTCATAAAGCGGTGTTGTTATGTAGCAATAGGCTTGTCTCGAACAATTATTTAGTTTTGGATCAGTTCCTTTGCTCTGAAATAATTCTACTACATGGGCCTGTGTAAAAACGTGTCTGTACACAGTCATACAGGGATGAATATTTAAATTACTCTAGCATCTGTCCATGTGGTTGCTACATTTTCTGCTTTAGCAAGTGTTTGTGTATTGCTTCTTTCACTGGGCTGCTCACATTTCTCACTGTGAAACTTTGTGGACATTTAACACTGCCCTGATAAGCTGTTGGCTGATGGCACTAATTTACTGCCATTAAACTAAAGGCCTATTTCTCTAGCAAACCATTACCTGTTATCGCAGTGCCACACGTTTATATTATCACTGTAACCAGCTCCCTTGTAGTCTCTCCTCTCACTCAGTAAACTCATTTGCTTAGTAGAAGTGGAGCTTTTACATTAAGACATCAGACACTGCTATTTAATTTACTTAATCACCAAGGGCACAATGCCCTTTTCTGTTATGGATACAGTGCAAGTTGTTTTCTTGAACTTAGCAGTTTTCTTTTGTAAAACTTCATACTTCTGAAAAGTTGTGGTCATGGCATTTTTTTTTAATTCATTCCTTTTCATATTCCATTTTTATATGTTTTAAATACAACAAGCTAAAAACATGTTTTGATATACATTCCCCATTGTCATTGAAGTACTGTGTTTAAATTCCATTTTAGGGTTGAATAATTATTGAGGTTTTGTATATTGTGAGAATTTGTGGGTCAGAATAATCATATTATAAAATTGTATGTCACAGAGGGTGTCCAAAGTTGTGTGGGTCAACAATCGTGTGTTTTACTTTAAGGCAGGTATCTGCAGGTGTTGAAAAGTGTTAAAGAGCATTGAATTTAGTTTCCTCAAAAAAAATAAGTCCTTAGAAGGTATTAAAAAGTCTTACATTTATTTTGCACAAGTTAAAATGATTTATACATCTATGAAATAAAAGTGGGATTGTTTTGTCAGTGTACAGGAGGCTGTTCAATCCTGTTTTGTGGAGTTTAAGTCGGAACCCGACCCACTTTTGCTACTGCTAGATACTGTAGCCAGGAAACTCATTCTCTCATAATGGGCAAGTGTCAATTTTAGCAAAAGCTTAAATTATTAATAGATTTTTCATCCATCCATAATAATAAATAATTCTAGGTCAAATTGTCATTGTATTTTTATACTTTGCCAGTATGATAACGAAACTGGGGTTAAATTGCATTCTATGCAGTATTAAAAATCTTAAATTTAACGCTGCACCCCGGGTTTAAGGTCACTAACATCCAGCTTTAAATGTGCCGCTAGCATGGCACTTTAAAGTCACTTGAAATTTAATTACTTTGGTGATCTTTAAGAGTCCTTTATGGCAGTGTTTTTATCACCTGTAGCAAATACGCCTAGCTACCTGTTCCCACCATTTACAGACTACAGAGAAAACATGAATTCACGTACAGAAGAGGTAATAAAATTGTCATGTAGCAGTCTGAATCACAATATTGGAATAAGCGTCTGTCATGATGTAACTATGGTGTAATGTTTGTTACTAATTTTAAACACAAAGCGTTCTAAATCTCTAAAACATATAGTCTAATTTGCTATAGATGTGTTCTCTCAGTTACATGTAATGGCTATCCAGGTATGTGTTGAGTAACCGTGCAGTTATGATTAAAAGTAAACAATAACATACAAATTTACAGTAGAGACAATGTTAAATAAATATATGAAACCAGCAACTTTTCACTTTGTAACTCATGGTGATTTAGGTACTTTTTCATGCATTTTGTGTTATTTAGCTTATCTTCTCTAAATATTCTTAGACCAAAATAATTTCTTGCAATACAAAGTTTAACGGTAAACGTTTTAGTTGAGAGACCAGTAATAGTCATACTTGGCTGTGTGCAGTGTCACAGATGAATGATGGATGGAGAGCATATTTCTCATGTGTATGTGTGTGAACCTGCTTTAATGGGGACAGTAAGCACCCATATGTTTTAGATATGGAACGCAGAACATCGCACACCTCATTGGTTCCATTTTGTTGCCAAGTAATGGCCCAGGTGCAATTAGAATCAGTAGAAAAGGAGCGAGATAATTGAGCAGGTGCAGTTAACGTCAAAGGGCTCACTTTACTGTCAACAGTATTTATTGGCACCTACTGCTCTTCTCTTTTTAATGGGCTCAATATGCTTTTTAAGGGGACCTTAAGTCTGTTACCCTACATAATATGCTCTATGTAATTATACATTTGTGTAAGTGATCAATGTTTTGTAGGTAGATAATTTGTTGTTTTATGAGAGAAGCAGAACATTACATATCAGAATATTTTTAAGCTTTTAAAAGGGCCATGGCTGTCTGCGTGTCTGAATCATATACTGCACACGTTTTCATTCACATGCACTTTGCCTTTCTTCTTTTTCCAGGCAGCAGTTGTCAAAAGCAAATTTTGACTCTCCTCCAATATCGCCAAAGACCCCAGCTTCAGCTGTCAAATGCAAAACTCCCAGAGAGAGGGGCCAGAAGTGTAGCAGCTCCGTTTTGAGTCACTTTTTCCAAAAGAAGCCCAAAACATCTCCCACTAAAGAAACCCAGGGACATAGTTCTGTTGCTCATTGTGTTCAGCAGGGGAAAATACAGACTGCATTCACTCACAATGCAAATGACGCTGACCTACATTCAGGGATAGCTCAACTTCCAGTGGCTGTGAAGGAAGAGCCGATGGATGTGGAGGAGGCATCTATCCAGGGTTTGATATCAGTCAAACAGGAGGACACGGTCTCTCACAGTATTAGCACTGGGGTTGAGATGGCACATTCCTCATCACCATCAAAACAAGTGAAGCCCGTGATCAAAGGTGATGCTCTTCTACGTGTAGGTTATGAGCGTTGTATGATGCACCCCATCTAACTGGCTTGTTAACTCACTCACAAACTTGCAATCTCACTCATTGATGTTCACAAGGCTGCAAAATCTCCACAAGGGAGAGCTGTTTGGTCATTGCAAAACTGCTCCACCTAATCAGGTAACAGCAGCAGAAGTTAAGAACTGCAGCCATAGATAGACCTGTTAATGTTGCCATCTACAGGCAAAGAAACTAAAAGCTGCGGCTGTTTTAACATGTGCCCCACCTACATGTACATTTTTATGGGCTTTACATTCGACACTTGCATTATCAACAATTACGGTAAATGTGACCCAGTTAACGTAACTGGGTCACATTCACCTGTCACATGTTAGCTTTCTCATTTATTTCTCTTTCTGTACATCTATGAAGCAGGCAACACATTAAGTTTTTCAGGCAACTCAACGTAATAGTAGTGAGCCTTCGTGTTAACTTAAGCTAACTATCCAGCCAATATACAACAACATGTAAATGATGTCAAAACTAAATGTATTATTCAAACATTCTGCACCAAAGACAGAATTTAGTCAACCTACATCGGTTTTATTGTTTGCCTTCTGGAGCCCACTAATAAAATCTCCTTGTGTCCCCAAACTAACCAGGAAGACATCAGTAGGTGTTGCTGTGTTTAGATTGTGGGTATATTGTTTAGGATGAGCTCTTCATTTGTTTAATTTTATTCAGAAATGCAAGCATTGTGGTGTGATATAAGTACAGCAGCTAGGGGAGTGTTTTGGATTGGCAGTGGAATGTAATGTGACTCTTAGCACCAAAAATTGGTTTATTCTTTTTAATTAAGATGTTAATGATCTTTTCTTGTGTATCTTTTTGCAGTGGAGTGCCCTGTGTGTTCTGTAAGTGTGCCGCAGCAGTTTATCAACAAGCATCTGGACACGTGTCTTACCAGAGGAGAGAAGAAGGAAAGCTTGAGGAGGTAAACTGACCACTTAAATGAATGCTCTCTACTGTTGTTTGCTCAAGCTGTAGTGCTCTGTAGGGAGGTGGAGAACCAAAGTCTGACATTTTCAAGCGCTGCGGCTTTCAAGTATAATTAAAAATGTTGGGATAAGTAGCGGTAATGTATTGGGGCAATTTTTGGACCAACAGCTGTGACTGCACGCAGCACCTGAAGCGTCCTGTTTACAGAGAGGGTTGCCATATCAAGATTATTGGATTGAACTATGAAACTTGATGAAAAACATATTTAAGATTTGTCCATCCAGGCATTGATGGCTGTTTGGGATGGATCCATTTACATATACAATGGAGTTGGATTGCAAGACAATAATGTAAGAAGAAATATTTTTTCAGGGTTGATGGAGCTAGGCTAGCAATTTACCCCTGCCTTCAGTATTTGTGCTAGGCTAGGATGTACTGTAAATGTCCTGGATCTACACTAGATATTCCTTTTTGTATGTAGAGATGAAACTTGATCTGTGTCACCTGACTGTGAGTTTGGCAAACAAGTGTTCCACTGTCTAAGAAGATGAAAGTTTCCACTGAAAGTGTGTACTTTTATTTCCAGGATAAGGTAGGGGGAGGAGGAGGATTTATTTTATCTTTGAAACTTGAAGACCTGTATACTAAAGCCATTCACTAAGTTAATAAGCTTTTGTTTGCTTAAAATGGGAGAACTGCCGCAACTATACAATTGCAATTATTACTAGATTTGTAGTATTACCATTAACCTGGCTACATAACTTGCTGAAGACAGGGTCTGTGGCGTAATTTGAGAGAGTGATCATTGTAAGTGGCCTTTGAAACTTAGTTTTCCAGGGTGATTAATGACCCATTCAGCAAATATGAGGTTCTGTTAATGATTGGTCATATTTGTGTAGCAGTGCAAAACCCTTAATCTGGAGTAGACCTTGATGTCATAATGATGAATTGCAGAGGTTTTAATATTCTTTCCTTATGTAGCCTCTGGATGAGGAGGAATCCTTTTTTTTTTATATATTCTAAAATATATAATGCAGCAAAAAAAAGGCACATTTGACGTCTTTGTCTGATTATAACAGGACTGTGGATCCTCAGAGGTGTGTGCCTTCACCAGACTGATAAATGGCAACTCCTGTCCTTTAATATCATTTTGTTATGAGCTCAGCAGATGTGGCTACTGTGTGATATATTTGAAGTTGACATTCCTGTCTTTCTTTTCTGCTTATGATTTCCAAGACTTGCATTTAGTACAGTCATAGACGTTTATTACAGCTGAGCACAGAAATGCCCCCCATCAGGCACGATCAAGTGATATCTGGTGATTACTGAAATTAACTATGGACACGTCTGTTGCAGCTCCCTTGGCAAGGTGAGGCATCCAATGGGGAAGCTGGTGTACAACCTGCTTTCCCTGAAGGAGCTGAAGAGGAGGCTGAAGGAATGCCATCTCTCAATGCAGGGTTCTCGAGACCAGTTGATCAAAAGACACCGGGAGTTTGTCCACATGTACAATGCCCAGTGTGATTCCCTAAACCCAAAATCAGGTGAGGGCATTTGGTCCATTATACCATAAGGGTAAAACTGTATTTAGTGTTTGCAGTCATGAGCGAGCTAGGTTGACTAATGCCACATGTGCGCTACTCGTTTTTGTCTTGATGAAGTTTGTGCATCGCTGGAGCGAATTAAACAAATTTGATTATTAAAAACTCCACCAAAGTGCTGTGATAGCATCATGATGTAGTGCAGAGGTTGGGGCTCCAAACAGTTTCAGGGGAGGCTCAGTGAATGGAAGTGAAAAAATATTACATAGTTCAGAGATACAGTAGTTTTGGGGAATTTTACTGTTTCTCCCAGAGTCAGAAACTAATAAATGCCTTAGGACAGACCTTTTTTATGTGGTGTAGTCTGAAGCAATATTAGGCTATCTTGGCTCAATTGTTGTGTCTATGGAATCAAATAAATGACCATGATCCCATAGGCATCCAGGTATTGAGCGAAACTAAGCAAGTAAACTAAGGGGGGGTGGGGGTGAGGGGGCACCTTTTTTCAAGCTTTGTCTGAGGGGAGGCCCACAATCTCAGACTTTGAAAACCCCTGATGTAGTGTATGTAAAAACTGCAGATACCTGTGTTGACTTACACAATATAACGCGCGCTTACACAAACACAGACTTCACATACCTCTAAGCAATGTGCTTAGCAAAAAGCTCTGTATATGAGTGAATGCACCAACAAATGTGCACACGAAGCCTAAGATGAACAAGCAAACCACCAAAATCAGATTCAACAGATGTAGATCTGAGATCGCTCCGTTCACTTCAATAAACATCCGGCTGGGAATTGAATATGTTGCCAAATGTTTTTACATCCACATAGAAGTTGTTTTCCTATAGGATTTAATGTAATGTTCTGAATCTTTTATTTATGAGACATGAGCATATAAGATGTATGTATGTATGTATGTATGTACATATTTGATCTTATAGGTTGTGTTTTTCTTTACTGGCATCCCCAGGATGTTGAACAGCAACCTCATGGGTCCAAACCTTTTATGTGTTCGATAGCACAATTCATATAACGGGCCATATTTGTAATCTCAAGAGTAATAAAGATTTTTCTTTCCTCTGTCAACAGCTGAAGATATTGCCAAAGAGGTAGAGGCCAATGAGAAGATCAGGAGTCAACTGCAGGGGAAAACAAAACCTGTGCGTACTAACTGCTTGAGGGCTTGAATTGTATTATTATTTTTCTTCTTAAATGTACCCTGGGGCTTTGGGGTACTGTAGAACAATGTTCATTGACTGCTGGTGGGTATAATGTGCCATAAAAGGGGGGAGGTAGGTAGAAATAGGAAATGCATTCAATGTGTTTGTTAGGTCTTAAAGATAGAGTGCATTTTGTTGAGAACATTGAATAGAGAAAAAAGTTATTATGAAAATTTCACAAGCTGCCTATTGAGAACTTCACAATTACAGTAGAAAAACTGTTTTTAATTGCTGGCTTAAGCCAACCTTATGTAGTCAATTGTTTTGCAACTCTTGTAATATTGTCATGTGTTTTTTTCATTGATGGTTAATGCTAATGTACATGTTTTTGTCAATTCAAATCTGTTGCAGGTCATGGTTTTCTCAAAGAAACAGTCTGAGAAGGAGATTGATGAGATGCATTCAAATTATAGTAAGTGAGGTTTTTTTTATTTGTTTTTTTTTTTTTTTGTGTCAGGACACTTTCACTAGTTTGTTGACACCTTAGGGGTCTGATTTACCAAGCAGACAGCTAAAAATCTGTGCCAACTGATAAAACTGTTTTGCATAACCTCACATCTTCTGTTACAAGGTGCACTTGAATACGGTGTAAAGATTTGGCTGATGGCCAATATGCATATGCTGTCTGCGCCTTCATGTGAGGAAATAACTAGTCGGCATTTGTAGTTTAAAAAAACAGCTTTGCAGAAAGATTTAAAAAAAAACTAGCCAGCCATTTTCGGCCACTGTTAAATGGTTTAATACATCAAATGGCAATATAATATCACAATACCTTTGCCATGTGTACAAAAACAACAAAAAGTGCCAACAGGAAAAAAGGAAACATTTGGTTTAAATCCAGAAGGTTGTTTATTAGAAGAAAGACACATTTTATGATAATCAGCTTTGTTTGACAAAAATTTTACATTTTGGGGATATTCTACATTTACCTCATGGCTGAGAAGGAGGGTTTATATGACACTATGACCCCCTGTGCCTGGCAGCCGAATGGCCAAAATGTATTCAAGACTGGGGTTCAGTTACAAAAATGTATGAATGCTATCTTGTGTAGAGAAAGACATGCCCAACTGTGTGAGTTGCATGAAAACACACAAGACAAAGAGAAATGGAAACATCATCTCAGAATGATGGACCACTTCTCCACCAAAATATTCATTTGTTTTTGAAATCTAGTTGAATTGACCAATTTTGTGTTTGCTGAAATGGTTTGTAATGTTGCTTTCTCTTTTGTACAGTCACCATATATTTCATAGCACTTAAAAAACTATTATTGGGAAAAGGCTTGGTGTGATTTTCAGTTCTACTAGAGTGGTACGCACTACAGCCTATGCAGGAGTTTAGGAGGGCTCCTCTATCGAGTCCTCCTGTTGGAGTGAGTGTGCAGCTGTAAATCATATTGGGTTCACCACTTATAAAGACAAGGCTAGTCAATATAAACAGGGAATGCAACATGTCTGTCTCAATTTACGCAAGGCAACATAGCTAGGAAATAACTTTAAGCTTTTCACTTATGTTGTACAGAATATCTGAATATTTAAGGCATTCTCTGAGAACCTTTTTGAGACTACACTATGACTTTTGTTCCTTTTGTCTATGACTCTTTGTATTTTATTTTATACCATTTCATCTTGTATTTCTTTTTCCTTTTCATTGCCTTTTTTAATTTATTCTGTGTCTTATATAGTGCTCTGGGAACTGCCTTTTGTTTGAAAGGTGCTATACAAATAAACCTTGCTTTGCCCCCACACTCATACTCCTGAGACAAGGACAGGAATTGAAGGCAGCACCTTAGATTTGATCATGCTTTCCCTCAGGAAATTTCTGAACAGAGGTTGTGAGCACTGAAATACTAACTCTGTTCTTTTTCTCTGAAGGTTAACGTTTTTGTTACATGAAAGAGTATTAACTTCTTCTGACATTAGCAGAGGCGGTCTTCTTATTTCAGGTGTGACGGCCCACCTCTGCTTTGAAGTGCTGTAGGAAATTCAATTTGATGATTTGAATCTCTTGTTAGAATACCTCAAACTATCAACTGGCCTTTTTATTATTATTATTATTTATTTATCTCCCTGTGAATTACTTTCCACAGAACAGAGCAGGAAACATGCTTGAGCTACAAAGGTTTTAGAAGTCTTATCTCAGAAATAGATGTCTCAAAAAATTAGATTAAATACACTTAATGACCGCCTGTGATGACAATTTTCCAAAGCAGACCATAGGCTTTTAGAACGACCAATGTGCTTATTTTTTCCACTTCAAGGCAGCTAGTTCAGTAGGAAAATCCACTAGTAGCAACCTGAATCTTGCTTGAGAGGTAATTCATCACAGAAACATTATTTTTGTCAAAGTTGAGTAATTGTTGCACTGCAATGCAGTAGAGAAGTAGAGTCTGTTCTTCTGGTAACTAAAGAGGCAGTATTCACAATATTTTAATATAACTTTATATAACTTTTGTGTCTCCTTTTGTGTCTCCAACAAAGTCATTACGATTTTGCATATTCAGTGTGTCACCCAGCTGTAATCTCAATCTTTCTTTTATTCAGTCTAGAAGTTCTCCATTAGGAGCCAGCCTCATACCTTCCAAAACACATTACCAGCAACAGAAACAAGCAGAATTGCTGGCTGTGTCTTCAGTGAGTAATTTAGCAGCAAGGGGTGGAATGAAAATGTAAAACTGAGGTTTTGGCCTCAGTGTCAATAATACTGATAATATTGTTTTTATTATGACATGTAGGGTTACTTGGCTATTTAAGTGTCTCTAAGATTTTTTTCCCCATTCGCTTTGAGCTCATAGATAATCACTCAGAGACATACTGATGCACAGAAATCTAGACCAGGTCTGTGTTTTCATCCTCAGGGCAGAGGTCAAGCAAGAACAGCAGCATTACAGAACATTATCCGAAGTCATGTTGTCATGGTC
Organism: Macquaria ambigua; assembly: GCA_008360985.2. Classification (NCBI taxonomy): domain Eukaryota; kingdom Metazoa; phylum Chordata; class Actinopteri; order Centrarchiformes; family Percichthyidae; genus Macquaria; species Macquaria ambigua. The sequence continues at coordinate 381,624 of VMKM01000007.1, read as the reverse complement.
GAACGAGATGAAAAGCTTGTTGGAAATGACTCTGTGGAGCTAACTTTGAAAGTGGTTGAAAAATGGATGTGACTCATAGGAGGTGGGTTCTATAAATAGCTGCACTGCTGTGATAACCTCTTGATTTATCAGAGGAGGATGTGGATGACTCACTCTGGCAGCAACAGGAATTGTGAATGAGCAGACAGAAAGATGAAAGCAGCACACGCGCATGCACACGTCGAATCCACCGGGTGCTGGCAGCCTTTTCTTAATGTGACATGTTCTTTTAGTTTTAATACAATCAGTAGCTGGTTATTCAGAAAACATTCTCATAACCCAGAATAATTGCAACGAAGAACCTGGAAAGCCTCCTTCGTGAGACCAGCCCCTGAGAAGTTTGATCTGTATATGTGCTTCCCAACTGGTCAGTGAAACAAAAATTATGTTGTGACTGTAACACCCTCAGTGGCCACTGTTATAGTTTATCCACTATCCGGTTGGAATGTTAACTCGGTTCAACCCAGACATCTGAACCACATTTCTATTTGTTAAAATAAAGGTGAATACTGCAAGTATCCTTTGTATTGCAGAGATACATTCTGGACCACTTTCCACAATTGTGTGCCCATGAGGTTTTGTTGTAACCACCATATTAGAGTGGAGAGTTATGAAGTGAATTGGAAAATCTTCTTTCAAATATAATCCCTTTTTCCCAGAGAAATTAGGGTCTCTGTACTGTGTTCTTGATTGACAAGTACACATATAACAAGGTTTCCTCTGCTTCACTCAAATTTGGACTTTCTGGCTCCAATAACTGACAAAGATGGCTGCAAGGGATAAACCTTAATACATTTTTCAAAACAATATTTTAGACACCTGAGGTGGTGTGTTATTGTTTTTGTGTAGACTGTGTTTAGCAGAGTAATTAATGATTATAATGGGCAGTTTGGGTACTTGACATTCATTTTTATTTGGAACTAAATAAGTGGTTTAGATGATGAAGTTAAACTAAAAAAAAATGTTCACCTGGCTTTTGCAATGCCTGCCCATTATAAAGCTGTGTGTACTAGTGCTGCTGCTGCATCCCTTATGTCTATGAGACCTGGTACATGAGATGTTACAATAACTTGTAACTCAATGCACAACTCAGTCTAGTCCTTACAAGCCTGCAAACTAAATCTTTGAGAATAAGACACTGGTTTGCTCATGAAGATATCAGTGACAAGTCTGTTGTTGCATGTGCAAAAAGTTTGAAATGTATTACGTTTGTTTCATAATAAGAGTGGCGCCCACTCTCCATTAGAGTTGAAGTCACCCACTGTCAAAATCAGTGTGCATTTATTGCTGCAGTCGTAAAATAAAAAAATACTTTTTCTGTCAAATGTTATAACTAGATTGCAGAATTGTCTTTTACATACAAAATTAGATGTATTAAGTTTATTAGGTTTTCCATATGTGCATGCTAAAATCATGGAAGGGAGGGGTGGCTTGCTTTTTAAGTATTTTGAAAAATTCTTGCACATTTCTCCATAGTTACCTATAGCAGCTTTAATGGAAGCATTTAATTTAAACACATATGGACCGTAGGAATATTAGCTTGTCAACTAATAGGGATTCAAATAAACAATAAACATTTAGGCCTCTAAGTGAAATGAAACCTAATTCTTGTCAATCATGGTAACCAGAAGCCACAAAGAAAACAGAGGCCCTAGTTTTCTTTTTATCAACTTCAGTTTGGCTAAAATGTACAAAAAGACTTATTTAGTACGTCATTTAAAAACAGTGTCCTTTGTAAAACAACAATCCTGAACTTCTTTTCACTGACTGCCCTTGTGATATTTAGATCACACTAATGTTAATTGCAGTGTTTGAGCATAAAGGTTTTCTTCCTCTTTCTTTCAGTTCTGTCTCCGTTCTCCTGTCTTTGTTTATATGAACATCACAGATTTGCAGATACTCTGGATTTCTGTGATTAAAATGATTAAATCCTTTATTTATTTTTGGATCACTTCCCAAACTTAACTTATGTTCTTCTTTTGCCCGCTTCCGATCATAGTCAGCTTTTAATGTCTTTTTAATGATTGTTTGGCCTCCACCAATGTAATAAAAGGATTTTTTTTTTTTTTTGCCACAGTGATCTCATCTTGGAGCTTATATCTGGGGTGTTAAATTAAACCTTGCATTTTCCCAGATCTCTTCAACCTTTAAAAGGTTGGAACTTGTCATTTCCAAGTCAAAATATTAATCTGATTGGCCGGATGTTACAGATATTGTTGTCTCACAAAGAAAAATGAGTCTGCATTCATTATAAATATTAATACATGTTTTCTCAAACAACATACAGTACAGTAACCTATTTGTGGGTTGGTGTTTCTTTTTATAATTTTCTTTGATGCACTACTGGATGGGCTTTATTTGTCACCTGTTTTCCACCCACTACATGCATCCAGTCAACTTTATATATTAGCAACTGTGTAACCTTAACCTTAAACAACAGGATGTAGCGTGGCATTAAGCTCATTTCATTTAGCATTAAGCCTCAGATACTGCTATATAATGGTGTATAATCAGGCCATGCTGTCCTCCTTTACCTATTCCACCGTATATGCTATTTTGCCTGCAGGGAAGCAACACAGCAGCGACTTTTCTCGCCTGATTGCCCAGGTTCAGGGTCGCCTAGAGACCACCCGACAGACTTGTATCAAACAGGAAGTCATTGTGGAAGGGGAGGATGCACAAAAAACACACTCTGCAGGTACTGCAACACTGTTACCTTTCTCAAGGAATAAAATATACTCTAGCCACAGGGGACTTTTAAGCCTCTCCAGTACCCTTCAGCTTAAGTTCACCTTCCTATAGTGAAATCACAAATTAATTGCTTTGTGACAGATTTGTGTTTCTAACAATGTGCTAAATAAGCCATGCGGTGCAGCTTGAGGGGGTTGTTGTGATTCCCTGCTGGTTGTGTGAGTGGGAGACTTTTGTGAATTAAGTGCAATTTATTGTTCCATCTTTGCCAAATACACAATGTGACTGTGCACTCCATTGTTGTACATATCTGGCAAGACTAGATAAAGATGCGTCAATAACTGTAATCAATGTTGGTGTGTTTTTGGAACGAGTGGAAATGCAGAGAACAATTCACCAAATATTAAAGAGGATGTGCAGAGAAGGAAAGAAGGAATGTAAGGTGGAAAAAGTTAGAACACCACTGAGGAACCTAACCTAACCTAATTTCTCTGATTCATCAAAAAAGATTTGTTAAGACTTAAAGCTGTCGTTTTCGTCCAGAGCTGGCAGCTGTTTTCAGCAAAAAACAAAACAAAACTAAAAACCAACTACCTGCTCAACACCGAACAGACAAAGTCATAGTGGAGCATTTTAGGGCTGCAGCTATCGATTATTTTAGTAATCGAGTATTCTACCGATTAATCGAGTAATCGGATAAGAGATACTTTTGCCTTATTAAAGAGCAATAGTAAATTCACAAAAGAGAAAAGAAGACAGGTCTCTTAAAATGAACAACTAATTGGTTTCCTTTTTAGAGAAATTATTTTTAATCTTTAAATTGCATATAATCTGTCAAAACCAAACCCATTTAGTGCTTTAAAGTGCAAAACATTTTGCAAAATTCAAAAACAAATAAAACAATTAAGTAATTTCAAATTACTTTAAAAAGGTAAACATATACATAAACATTGCTTTTAAGTTGGTGCAACTTAACTTTCAAAACTACAATTTTAAACTTAACTACAGTTTAGCCAGTCTTATGAACGTGACATGAATAAAGCTCAGGCCTTCACAAACTGACTGCAGCAGTTTATTTGCTGTCATTATTTTCTTTAGCAAAACATAGCCATTACATATAGCCATAATTAACTTACATTCTTCACTAGCCTTCATCTCAACTAGCAATCATATTGCTAATAAAAAAAAAAATGCGTGACACTGTCCACTGTGCCAGAGGCTAGGTATATGTAATAGTACCAACAGGACCTTAAATCTGCTCTTACCTTTGAGAATGTGTGAAAATCTGGTGTTCAAAGGAGACGAGGTTGTCAGGGGCATTCATTTTATGCAATTGTATCCTTTTGGCAGGTCATTTCTCCATTGTTTAATCCCCCTGGATGTCTGACAAGATTATATATATTTTTACCTCCTTCAGATCGAGTTGCAGAATCAGAAAGCTGCTTAGTGATGAAGGTAGAAGAACAAGAAACTGACGAGGAGCCATCTGCGAGAGGGATTGAATTGTCATGCAGCCCCACTTACAGTGAAGTGTCCATCAGCAGGTGAGCACTAAATAAGGGACACATCCTTATTCACTTACAGTAGGTGACACCCTCAAAGCTTGTTGTCAAGGGTTGCTCCTTTTCATGCTACAGAAAGATGAGATCCTTGTTTTCGACTACGTTTCCACAGTTTGAATATGACTAATGCTGCATTCACATGGATTCAGGCAGGTAAAATTAGGTGAGACCGGCAGAGAATACTGGTAACAGTAGATGGCATTGTTTAAATATTTTTACAATTTACAACCCGATGTTATGTAGCTGTTAGTAACGAGAAGCTAAAAATGTCTCTTTTTCAGACAAACCTAAACAAGGGATACACCAAGTACAGTTCTCCTTTCACTATCCATGTTGGAAATGACTGAATGACCTTACATTTCCTATAACTCCCACAATTCATTAATCCTTGAAGGGCATCCCTATCTTCATTTCAGAAATATGATAGCATTTATTTTCAAGCCTTTTGTGTGGCATTCACAGGACAGCATTGTAATAATCTGTAATTAATTTCATATTTAATTAGCATTTCTCATGAACTCCATCATGGTAATGTCAATTATTGTGGTAACCCAATCTAAGTTAATTGCATTCAGACGTTGGAAAACAGGAGGCGACCTGCTTTGCCTGGACAACAGTCTCCAAAAGCTTGTCTGTATCCTGTGATTACTCAGAAAAATGTGGCCCAACACATAACACTTAAACTTCCTCTCAATACACATTTTACTTACGATATAGATTATAAGCGAAGGTATCATTGGCTGTTCTACATAGTGAGAAAAAAGGAACCATAAACTACAAAAATGTAATGTTGGTAAATACAGAATCACAAATGAATATTGTATCGGGAGGTTCCTGCCAATTCACGTCCCTAAAATCTCTACATCTCTCACGTAGGTGGTAACAAGCACATTAAGAGAAACAGCAGATACAGCTAGAGGAACAACACGGTGACAGTATCAGCCAATCCTTTTGTAGATGAAATAAAGGCTGTTTAGTCAGAGGTGACTGCACGGCTTCACTTGGAGCAACAGATAAAGTCTCACATTATACCTCTGAAAATTGAGATTTTTGAGCTTATCCTCTAAGTACAGGCAGCCATTAAACATTAAATTAGCACTCATACAACATTTTGTATCATATTCAATTCACTATCATTTTCTGTCACATACGATCTATTCACTTGATTGAAATTTCTTTCATTGGGGTAAACATGGACTGACAGCATACACACTTGGTGCAGTGCAGTGAATAGACCGTGTGAGTTTACCTGCATGGCTTCTTTCTAATGCCAATACACCCTTAATAAAAGAGGAATGCAGCTGAATTATGTACAGTATAATACAGAGGATTTCTGTTTCAACCTTGAAGATTCTCAGTGGGAGTAGTTATCATTTGCTTTCAACACCTAGGCCTCTGACATCCTCTTTCAGCCTGTATATATTCCCCTCTTATAATTATTAGCTGTTACATCCGATACTACTTTTTCTTTTATTTAAAACCCTATGGTTGTTTGTTGCATATTTCTAATCAATTGCAAAATGCATATATTCTATTAAAAGTTTGTAGGTTGATGATAATAAATGTAAATCAGAACATAAGACACACTAGTTGACATTAGCTGTCCTTTTGTTTTGTTGCAATTTTGCATTCAGAAAGCCCAGATTTACAGACCGGTTCAAAACGTTCCACCCTAATCAAGTATGAAGAGCATTAGCCTGAAATCACGCAGGTGTGCAGTCTGAGCTCAATCATAGTTTTGAGTATAATTACAAAACACAAGATCACTTGCTGTCTCTAAATAAAGCCTAGCAGCCAAACTCTACATCTGGGACTCTGGAACCAGACAAGCTCCTTCACCGCACCATTCAAACTGATATTGATAGTCTCTTGTCTGTGCTGTCAGCAGAGTGCTGCAGGAATCAGATAACCCTTCTTTTTTAAAGTTAGTCAACATAGAGGTTGTTACTTTTAATCCAAATCTCTACACACATTTCTGCCTTTTTCCATATCACAGATGGTGATTTGTCTGTGCTGTTGACACTTTATGTATGCATGCAGCTTGTTTTGAGTGCATATTACAGGAATCAAATGTGGCTCACTTTTAAAAGTAGAAACAGATTGTCAAAAAATTGGATATAGGTAAAAATGTAGAATCAAGCCCTGCAGCATTGATGTGGCCTGGGAGATTTCTTTATTTATTTTTGACAGTGCTTGTGGATGAAGGCTTTTATAAAAGGAAAATATGTTTTCAACCTCCAAGGCCAGCTATGAAGAGCTGCTTGCAATAAATTCAGGCCTAACCACTATATGATACAGTATATCTTTAGTAAGCACCAGCAATCAAATAAGGGCCAATTAAAGTTAAGTTTCGGTTTAAAGATGTGTGAGTAGCAGTGGAGTTTTGGGAGCATTTCACTTTGAAAGTGGTTGTGCTGCTGCGCTACAGTAGCTGCTGAAGCTCCCTGAATAAATTATGCTATTATGTTTTCCTACAAGGAAACCAGAACTTGTTCTTTTTTAACAGACTTGGCATAATTGATTACTTCCATATTTACTCAACATCTGCAGAAATACACTACTGATATGTTTTTTTTTTACAACAGTTTTGGTTCTCATACGTACAGCAAGAAATCAGAAAAATACTGCCTGTAGAAGTGGCCTGTGGCAATTCCAAAGAGGTGAACCAAGTGTTTGCTAAAGTTGTGTAAGAACACTAACAATGTATATTGAGACAACCTTAAACTAAAGCAGCGCTCAAGGAGAAAACCCCATCTCCAGCAGTTACACCTGCCATTTGAATTGACTTTGTTTAGAACATTATAGTAAAAGTTACTTCGTTATAGACTGCGCCTAATCATTTCAACATTCAGTGTATAATCAACACCTGAATGCCACAGGTTCATCTGTGTTTTCTGGCAGTTTAAAAGTCATTTCTGTTAAAACAGCAAGTCTGAGAGTAAATTCGAAATTCTTTTACATCACAGGTTGATGATTCCATTACTTTCCTGCAACGTCTGCTAATATTGCTTACGTCTTTGTATTGTATGTTTGTTTTTGGGTTTTATATGTATATACACAAGATTGAATCTGTCCCTGTTAATGTGTACTTCACCGATGCTAAATAGATGGATATGTAACAAGAAATTGCAGGTCCTCTCTTCTGCCCAAACCTTCTTTGTTTAGGGATTCATGAGAACTAACTCAAAGGTGGCACAGGGTCAAACTTTAAACATATCTCTTTAAATCATTGGGGACGTCCTGCTTGGATTAACCTGCATGCTGAACATTGAATATTGCATTTAGTTTGATAGATGGTGGATCAAAGGTCATTTTAGATTATGCTTTTCATCACACAACTTGTTGTTTCTCTGTTTCTTGGTCAAGTAAGACCTTCATTTTCCATCTTCCATCTTTTTGGACTAATTGTTTGTCAGGCCTGGCACTATCACTGTTTTGCATTTTATTTAAGCACAAATACCATTCAGGAATGTCTCCAGGATTCCTAAGCAGGATTCCAACACATTTTATAATTTGTATGCTGAATTTGTATGAACTGAGATGATGTTTTTCAAGAGTTTGAGACTGGTTTGATATTAAAAAATGAATAATGATGTAAGAGATTATTTCTGAACTCCACCTGTCACATTGTGCACTTGATTTGCACACTAGGTTTATTAGACTGAGTGGGTGCATCTAATCACTTTTGACCAATTTAGTTTCTTTCATTTTTTTAAGCCATTAATAATGTTTTTTTCCCAAAATCTTTCTCTCTCTTCTCTCTTTCTGTCTCAACTGTGTTGGGGGTGTTACCTTCACATGCAAATAAAATCAAAAAGTCAGTAAATCAGACGACCTCAAAATGTCACACAAAAACACACATGGTTGCAAGGTTGCTAGGTAACAATAGCTTGTTAACCTTGGTACACAGAGAAAAACTCCAGCCATGTTTGCAACAGAGGAGTTTTAACAACCTGAACAGTCTAGATGAGCTGTTGTTAAAAAAAAAAACAACTGCAGAACATCCAAGTCACATTCAAGTAACAACAGAATAGTAATTTGGTTATCTGTATTGTCTTTTTTTGAGCGCAAACAGAGCATGAATGTGAATGAGGATTGAGATCAGTACATACATCAAATCGGTTCAGCACAGCATCCCATTGTGTGTATGAGTGTTCGAGAGAGACACAGAGACACAGAGAGAGATGGGCGACTTGGTAATGCCAATAGGCTGCCTATCCACCCACAGCTACAGGTGTGTGGGAAGATAGTTTTTTTTATCCGTAACAAAACTAATTACTTAAAAACTCAGCTGTTGCTCAGTTTCACAAAATGTCAACACAAAATAGCTTCTCACTCTTAAATAATCTTGTTAGCGCTGTGATTTGTATTGAGTCCTCACTGAAATATGTGCTTCATATTTACATATTTTCACTCATAATACGTTTGGAATTTTTGATAATTCCTTTAATTTATTGCTTTGCAGATTTTCAACAAAATTTCAAGCTGTATTTTGGCTGGACAAATTAAAGACTTTCCTACTTTTGAACCCATTCCAGATTTGGCAAAATGCCGAACATATTGCAATGTTGAGCGTATGGGGGAAATGCGCAGGTGGTGAGCTGTAGAGGCAGTGTAAAATCCTTAACTTCCAGACTTCACTGACCGACAGCATGAGGGGAAAAAAAGACAGTCCTGCTCTTTATTTATGTAGTGTGAAGTTTTTGCCTGAGGCAGCCTCACGCAACTGTAGCCTCTTGGTAGTGTGAAAAATCAGATATCTAGATTTGACTCCTTTTTGAAGTACCATCCTAGGCCATAACAGTTTTTGGCATTTTGTTTATCTTGTCAATGGCATGGCTTTTCCACTGACAGTTGGGTCTATAGGATGGAAGTAAATATACAGTAAAAAAAAAAAACCCTGCTCATATGAGTGTAAAAGAATAGGTATCATTCATAGTTTGCAGTGCATCAGTCTATTTAGAAACTCAGGAAATGTCAGCAGTTACAAACCAATGCACATAGTTTGTTTATTGAAACAGCAAATACCCTGTATCAGTGTCATCACTTTGTAAATGACTTTCTTTCTCTCTTTCACAGTTCTATTTCAGACATCTTTGGTCCAGAGCCTGTCATAAATCTTGAGTAAGTGATTCTGCTGTCATTGCAAGTCAACAAAAGTAATGCAATTGTAGTTTTTTTATTTTTATTGTGCCACTTATTAATGCTAGGCATGTTATCATATTCTGTGTTTTCCTATACAGTCTGTTTTCCATTACAAGTAAGTTCACATGGGTGTTGATACATAAATTGTCAACGCACGTTTGCTGTCAGGATTGCTGTCCTTGGGGCAAGTTGATAAACGCTATGCATATTAGGCATCCCACATACACTACCACGGTACCCTACCACTTAGATACGTTTTTGTGCCACATGATGCCTCTTTAAGCCCAAGCCTTATACTGCAAAAAAAAAAAAAAGAAAACAAAAGGTAGAATTTGTTTGTTTGTCATTTATTTGGAAAAGCATTGGCTCATGCGACATAATATGTACTTAACTGTTAGTAAGAATTGCTCCAATTTAATTACAAAACTGTGCACGTGTTAAGGAACATTATAGCCTTTCTCAAGCACTGACCATGTTACTGAATGCTTTGTTTTCTTTGACTGGATGTGATCGCATATCTGCAGCAGATGTGTTGCTTGTTGTTTTGGCCTGGTCTGTATCTGCAGCGAGAAACACACTCGGGTGATGCCGTTGCAAATAAGTTAGCATTTTTGATGTAGCCATTTAATATCATTTCAACATTACCCAAATAAGGTTGATCAATGTCAACATGCGGTGATCATCCCAACTGCTATTTCTTGTCCAGAGTTGCTATAACTTACTGGGAAAACATAATGCTGCCAAAGAGAGGGTTTAAATGATCCAGTAAAGGGCGGTCTTTAAGCTCTGGCTTCTTATTTGTGTTGTGTCATGGCCATATCTTGATGCAAACATGTACGAGAACTGGACTTTGCAACCAGCTAACAGACCACAACTGGCACACTGCCAAAGTTTTCTGGGTGGAACTTGCACTTTTGAATTTAAGAGTAAATAGACTGTAATTATTTGTTATATACATGCCCTACTGAACAAAAACAAGTCATTCACTGAACTGAACGTTGTGTACCGAACAGTTTGGGACATACACATGTACTGTCTGTGAGCCTCTGCTCAGAAAATGTGTAGTCAAAAAATTACTACAGATTTGCGCCTGAAAAGACACCAATGCACTGTGTACTTGCAAAGCTGTCAAGTATTTATAACACTCAACAATTTCAATTTGAGAAGCCTGGAGTGACTGCTGGATAGACAAAGGATCATAGGTTTATGTTTTATTAGAGCAGATAAGTAACTCTAGCACAGATGGGAAAATGTCTACCTGTGTGTTCTAGCTGTGACTTGTATTCGTATCAGGTGAATGTCTAAATAAGTCTGAAAATTCAATCGATATTTGATACATTTTTGGATAAGCCTTAACGTTCCTCCCCTGCTGTTTCTTTTGACCAAGCCTACTATTATTTTGTTGAGAGGCACTTAATTGTGTCCCGTAAGCCACAGTAAAACAAGAAGAGCAGCAAAGCCTGCAGTACTATATGCCTGCATCCATAGATGTTGCTTTTCACTCATAGCTTAAGGTTGGACAGGTTGTCCCTGGTGTCCTCTGTGACCATGTAATGCTTTTCCTTGGGCTCGTTTGGGAAATTCACTTGTTATCAGAGACGGCAAGATAGCACTGCTCATCAAGTTACTCTTGTCAACAAATTGTTGGCAAATAGTGGACAGTTTTTCTTTTAGTTTGTGTCCCTGAGCTCCTGGAGATTGTTGAGACAACTTAACATCCCTGGAAAGATCATTTTTATCCAATTATTTTGATCAGAAACTGAGTTATGTCAGAGATAAGAGATTTCTTATGGAGGGGATCTCTGTGTCCACCAGTTTATGTCAGAGGTTATTCAGTAATGGGGCTGTAACTTAACACTGCATGCTGAGCTGTGGAGCCCACCAGGGCTCAGATGGTAGCAGAAGAAATATTGATGTGGCAGTAGGTAATCCATGAGGGGAAAACAGCTTATTTAGAGGCATTGAGCGCTCAGTGCAGATGTGTTCCTCTGACAACAGTAAGGTTTCTTTCAGACCAATATTATAAAGACCAATGTGTAGACCTGCTTTATATGAAAGTGCCCTGAGATAACTTGTGTTATGATTTGGTGCTGTATAAATAAAATTGAATTGAATACAGACAGAGAAATGCAATAGCGTATTTTCTTGTCATACCAACTGAATCAGAAGTACAGATTAAAAAATACTCTCAGAAGATTGAATACAATTCTATAATAAGCATCGTCTTCCAGCTGTAGAGTGAGTGTAAAAAAGGTGCAAACACTTGTTTACTTACTAAGTAGACTGCATTCAGTGTGTCAGTTGGGTGCATTGCATTTACCTCTCATACATTTTAAGGAATACAACAGTATCTTTGGCTGTTCTTTTCAATGTGCATTATAACTGTTATCACTTTTTTTTCCAATTTATTGTGTTTTACAGAACAAAAATCCAACATTTCCCAAAATTGTATATGGTCTCATAGTGTGACAGATTTAATTAAGATTGAACTTATAGTGAGATATGAACATCATGAGTCTGTAGTAGTGCATATACTAAAGCTGTGTATGTACTACTATTGGTACTATATTGTTTGTGTTGAGGGCAGATTGAAGTACTATTATTTCAAATAAGCACATTATACTGTACCATCTCTATGTCACTAAACCTACATGAGACTCCAATTCAAAGGAACCCCTTTCAAGACTTCCTTTCAGCTCAGCAGTAATTTTCAATGAGGCACCAGCATGTGTAATGTTGGGCCGACATTGTCCAGATTAAGCCAGATTTTTACCACAGAGTTTTGCCCCCCGACAAATGTTAGAATTGTTGTTTAGTTTGAGGGGGATCATTATGCTTGATCAAACGTGGAATGAACAACGATCTAGCTGTCAGATGATCAGATGGATCTCTGGCATAAATAAATACATTTTTGAAGGCTGTCCTGCAGTATGAGCTTTTCCCATGTCTGCTGTCAAAAGATCCATTATAAACTGTAGTGAGCTTGTTTTAATATTATTGGATGATGTTTTTACTTTACATATTGTGTCCGAGTGACTGGGCTGTGATCTGTGGCCCCCTTTTTTTTTTTTTTATTGCTTTTCCCGTTCATAGTAGAATTGCATGTAACAATGCCTTTCTCTTTATTGTCAACATATCAGAAGAGCCGATTGTCTTGTTTGAATTAACTTTGTTGGAATTGTCAGTGAACAAAATCGATCAGGGGTTCTGTGTTTAGTTCAGTGTGAGCACCCACGTCGTGACCAGTCGATTGATCCACACAGAGCGAGTATAGAAGTCATACGTTTTGGCTGTGCAGAAAGACCGATCAAAGCATAAAGTGTGCGCTCTCTGCCCAACTTAAGTTATCCTAATTTTTTTTAAAAACATTTGACTTCCACTTCGACAAAAGAGAATAACTTGTTCTGGTAAGAAATCTGTCTTTTCAGCCGCCTAAAAATGGAAATGTTTTGTCTGTCACTTTGCTGGATGGGCAGACACTGGTGTGTAAGAGCTTTGAGTTGCATTAAACAGCGATTTAAAAAAAAAAAAAAAAAAAATTTAAATTGAACACTCAAAGTTGTATCTAAGTGATTTTTACCGGTGTCAGCAACCACTTGGTCCAATGTAATGTATTTGCTGGAGGGGCGTCGAGCAGCATGTTTCTCAAGATAGAGTCAAAATAATTTTTCTATCACTTCAGCAGCATGATAATCAAGTATGAATTCACTCAGAACATGCTCCCTCCATTTCCCGTCAGTTGATTGCAGTCTACAGAATTTATAGTGTCTCGTCTGCATTAGTTGGTCTGAGTAAAGGGGCTTTTGGTGTTAATTGACTGCATGAACTGCTGCTTACATAGAGGCGACTGCTGGCCGATAGGTAGTCATTTTATCTTCTCATTTATCACATACATTATGACTATTTTTGAAGCCTTGGTAGACTTGATCCACTGAAATGGTAATGGTTAAGGTAATCATGTTGGCAGATGCCTGACCAGGAATTAACTTAATCTTTGAAGTGATTAAATTGGAAGCTTTTCCCCCAACTCTCTCAAATGTGTGTTTTCTCAAGATACACACCCAGGTCTGTTGGTGGAGAAGACTCTGTTTTCACCTTTACTATTGTAGATTGATTTAAAATAGTCTTTATGGCTTTAAGACATTCTTCTGGGGCCCACAGCTGATGTATATTCCAAAAATGGACATTATGTTTGGTAGGTAATTTACTGCTGTAAGCTTTGGTATTGATAGATTGTGTGCAGAGGGCAAGCAGCTGGTGTACAGTAAATGTATCTGATCAGTGCGCAGCTGTGTTACAAAAAGGTAAGATGTCTCACTACAAAATAGGACACATCGCTCCTGTTCATATTAGTGCATGTGTCGATGAATAGCCTGGTACCTCGAGCACTATTTGCTTTACTTTTCTTATTTTTTACTTCAACAAAATGTTCAGGACATGAATGTCTACTAATGATACAACCTAGTTTTTTGTTTTCAGAAATATTGCATATTCCCTTTCTCCTCCGTTCACAAAAGACTAAAAGGTCATCTCTGAAAATGTTCTTTCGTAGAGACGCAGAGAGGACCTCTGTCCCAATGCGAACATCCAGCTGGAGAGGAGACGATGTGGCTTCGTCGGACGTCCTCGGAAAACGACGGCGTAAAAAGTAAGGAGAAATGGAGGACGGCGGAGGAGACAGAGAAAGATCTCTCGCCCACCAAATCAATACCAATAATGTTTTGACAGACTTTTGAGCAAATTAAGAAGTGATTTTTATGCACGTTCCTGTCCTGCATTTTATGGGATTTTCTTAAGTTGCACTGTTTACTTACTTTGTCTTGATAAATAAATGTTTACTTGTTTAACAAATGTTGTAGTCTTGTGATCCATGATGACGTGGCTTCAGGAGTAAGAGGACTATGACTATAATCAATACTTGAATCTGTTTAAACAGTGTTTAGTGTGGTAAAGATTTAGTTTCTACGTTTAAAAATTAGACGCAATTTTTAGTAGACATAAGCAGATGTTAATGTCATTTCTATTTGTAACCAGTGTCCCAGTCAATATCCAGTTTTCTATTGCTGCTTGTAATTTCTTATCCGTATTATGTTGTGTTTTTTTTCTTGATTATTTTCATAATTTTAATTTTTTCTTTATTACATGTTTTAAGGTCCAGTGTAATATGCAGTTTAAACTGAAATAAAAATGTAGTGGCATTCGGTAGTTCTGCATATGAACACTTTTTGTGTTACATAATAGATTTATCTTCTAACATTAGCTGCCCATGTAGTCACAAGTACAGGGTTTGTACAAAGTCTTGAAAGTTTGAAAAATGCTTGATTTTCAACATAATGTGGTGTTTCATCTACAGTCACTCATGTAAACCAAAAATCTTTTAATATTTGAAATGATCCTGTCGTCATATTTGTTTGTTGTCTCCTGGCATTTATAGTAACAATTTAGATGTGATGATGAAGGCTTTGAGAGTCTGGAAAGTTTTGGTTTAGATACCTTGAAAGTGCTTGAATGTTTCTCTTTAAAAGCTGTACGAACCCTGCAAGTAGAAGTTTTTGTACACTGTGCAGAGCTAAACTTCTGGGCTTTGTCACTGTGGTGTAAGCATTAAATTAGCAGCTGCATAAATTATGCCCCCCAAAAAAATGCATAAAAATGCACTTTCTTTCCACCAAATAGCTGGATGAATGTCTGTTTGCTAACCTATCACCTCCATCTTCAAATTTCCCTTCATATTTGTGTTGGCCAACTCGCATGAGGAGCTCAGTCACATGGGATTCATCTGTCATTTGCGATTTCGAAGTGTGCAACAAATCTGTAGCTTTCAGATTGATTGATTGTTTTCTTTGAAAGAAAAGTAACCGGGGTCAGTTTAATTCAATCAACCAGATGCTTGTGGAAACCCCAGGTCAAAGTAAGCGAGAGTGTAAACACTTATGTATACGTGCATGGGAGAGTGAGCAGGAACACATTTGGGAGCCGACCTTGATTGAAAACAGCTCGCCTGCAGTCAGAAACATGGTGCTTCTGACTCAGTTATCTCCCCTCAGACAAAGCAGGGATACACTGATAGACATTGCTTGACTCATATCAATGTGGCATGGTCATTACACACACACACACACACACACACACATCCCCTTGGATCCCATTGCATCCTTTCTTCTTTCCTATACAACGATGCTGTTTGTCTCTGGCTTAATTAGCAGGGATGTTACTCGGGTTGAAACCACCGGAGTGGCTCCTGATCCCTTCCCTCGATTTGGGAAGCAGTGAAGCAGGCAGTGACATCACTGATTCCACACACACACACCACCTCTGGGAAAGATCCACAGAGACTGTACCCTTTCAGTACAAAGTCACTCACCTTATTTGTCTTTGTCTGGGTGGTAATGTTGAAAGGGATATTTGTCGTCTGTCCAACACAAGGTGAAACATTTTAAATCTCACTGTGATCCTAATATATTTTTGCTCATTCCAAATGCCCTGTACAGCCGTGACAGCCTTTTGTAGCCATTCAAATCTCCTAAGAAAGGATAACCAATCCGAATGTCATGGTGAGGGATCAGTTAGATTCTTTCAAGAAGGCAGAGTATAGCAGACCTACAGGGTCACATTCACCCTCAGGACCGAGTGTTCTGCATGAACTTCTCTGCCCCTGACTACTGCTCTCATTAGGCTCAGCCTCGAGGACAAAATGGCAGCAGTGTTAACACCCCTCTTGTGCTTAGAATCTTCCAATGGAGTTTCTAATCTCTCTTGATCCAGGAATTACCCAGAGGCAAGCTTGAAGGGGTGCCCACACTAACAGGGAAATGTCCATACGTTAGTTTCAGATTTCTTTCTGCAGTAAGAGAATGCCATTTGACCACAGACATAGTAACAATTAGTTTTGGGAATATCGGCAGCACAACAACCTGGAAAGAGACTAAAAAAGCAGTCCATGGATAGTATATAATTGTTAATAAGGGATAATAGAGATGAGTTGCATGTCTGTTTTATAATTAAACATTAACAGATTTTTTTTTCCCCCTGTAGTTTGGAGTCTATTTGTCTTTTCCTTATAAAGTAGCTCTTCTATAAACAGCTCCTTTGGCATCACTGTTCCTCCTTTTTGTGCTTTTTCACATCTGCATTCCAAAACAGCTCAAAAACAACTTCTGTCAGCGGTTGATTGATCCGTGTGGCTGCCACGTTTCTGGAAACAAGGCAAAAGGGAAGCACACAACGCTGGTATAATGAAAATGAGGTTTGGTTTAAAAACAAGTGAAGATGTCTCAACTTATTGTAACGTTATTTTCCAGTCAGTCATAGGTGGAGACATAACAAATCATACAACCCACGGTCATTTGGAAATTCATTGAATCCAGGTACACATTTGACAGGTTGTCACACTTTTTTTTGTAAGTGTGCTGCACACTTTCATATCGACCGTTATTATTGACATTAGTATGCACTGATACTTTGGTTTCCAACATCAAAACTCGTTTGATAAAGTAACTGCATATTCTTAAAGGGTGTTCTTTCTGCAATACTGATTGAAAAACAAAAGTAAAAAAACAAACATGAATTTACACATTTGTTTTGGCAGTATTATTGTATATGTTTGACTTGAATTTGTTGAAATGGGGCCAACAGTTTAGAAGTAGTAGTTTAGAAAGGTTTATAGCCCTCAGTTATAGTCTCAGTGGGCCTCACAATGCCCACATTATGAGATGGTAAATGAAAATCACTCTACCTGAACATAGACCCTCTGTGTGATAAGGAAAAACAAAATGGTAGCGCCTCTCTGGTTTATAGTACAGCACTGGAACATGGGGCGAAATACACAATATAAAATCTACAGTGCTGAGCTTGAATGTTCATACTTAACCTTGAAAATAGCAGCTTGACTATAAAACACTCAACAGAAGTACTCTTACTTCGTGTTTCCGAAAGCTTTCAACCACGTCATGGCTGTCTTCAGTGGGTGCAGTCCTTCAGTTGACTGAACATTTTTACATGTTGTGCATGTACAAGGTCAGCTTTAAGTTTCAAATCACTGTAAGAAACGATTAGCTGATGTTTAATAGATCCAACTGGCTGTTATAGTGGCAAATAAAAATGTACTGAATTAGCAACCCCGTGTCAATTCACATTATACAGGGACACGAGGTTGTCCCATTAACAATGACCATCAGCTGATTGTTGTCTTATCTTTCTTGCTGTATTGGACTCTATTGTAATGTTGTGTCATGTCCCCACCTCAGCAATGGTACTGGTGATTGAAATGTTATCACAACAGATAGGAATGATGACCTAAACTACAAAAAAAAAAAAAAAAACAAGATCCAGGCTGTAAAATTAAAGGAATTTTCCATTTAGAGATTTATTTTCAGGTTTCTGATTACACCAGCACTGCAGTATTACTTTTAAACTTGTGACACATCCAAGCCTTCACTTTGTAGAAAGACCTAATCTGATCAAGATGAGTGCCTGTGTGTGACTGTGGCTCTCTTTTCCTTCAAACTTATTCAACTTTGGTTATGTAATATTTATTTAGCTCGGTATGAAATTTAATTTAATTGTTGTGGTCCAAGTAAAGCAGTAGTTCCCAACAACAGAGCTGTGATTGTTTTCTTCCTTGCAATCAAAAAGGAAATGATTAAGACCTATGCCAAATGAATGCAATTACCTACCTGGTCGAATGAAACACCAGCAGCACCGGCAAGTTCATATAATAGCCTCAAAGACACAGTAGGAGACAAAGATGAAGTAGAGTTCATAGAGATGAGCCAAACTTTATAATTAACTAAATCTCCTCAGACAGTATGAGTCTATAATAAACACTAGCAGACGTGTTATTTGAGAGAGTGAATTGATCTGTTTATGTTCTTGTTTCTTCCTGTATTTTCTTTGACATCTTATTATTGTGAAAGGACCCACAGTGCCTTCAGTATGCTGACTTTGGCCATTATTGAGCATCCTTGAGGAGTTCTGAAGTAGGTTGAAGATTGGTAAGATCTTAAATCTTAAATCAAATTACATTGATATGCAGGACACTTCCATGCTTAACTCAAGTGTGCACCTGCTTTAGTTTTTGCCGTATGTAACTTGATCAGCTGCAAAGGATCAAAATAATGAAAGACCTTAAGAACTCTCCTAAGAGTGCTGTGCCTTTTGTAATCTTTTTACTAATCCTGTTCAATCCCTCATTTTCTTGTCTGGAGCAACAACGGCAGGCTGAAGTTTAGGATTTAACACATCGCTGTTGAAAGGATCAAAAAAAGGTATTGAATTAGACTGTCAGGCTAAATAACAGTCATTTACAGTATAAAATAGTTTCTTTGGGACGCACACTGACAGGCCTATTCTTCAGTATAATAAACTGTAGATACAGCACAGAGTTGTTTGCAACTGCAGTTATCATTTGCCACAAAAGCTGCAAAAGATAAAACATCAGAAGCTTTTTTTGTAGCTTTAAAAAAAAAAAGTTATAAAAGCCCGGTGACAGGGTTTATCTGTGCAGTGTACATAGTGTTTCTATTTAAATCTGAGCTTTAATTCAAGGATGTATTTTATAATGGCTTCTAAAAGTGATACAAATGTAATGGCATCTTTTTGTCAAAGCTCAGTTTGGTTTTTGATTTGATTCCAGTTAGAAGTGACAGGTATGTCAAACTTTGATTGTAAGACGTCAAAAAAGATAAGGAATCTTTATTGCATTAAGATACAGGTACTTGGACAAGTTACAGAGCATCTAAGAACACTTTGTGTGTCCACACAGACTTGTAATCTGCTGCTCCGTTCAAAATCAAACACTTCATTTAGATGACAATAAAACAATCTGCCTAAATTGTTTTGACATTGCCACCTAGTTGAAGGATCTCACCTTTTGAAAATCCTTTTTTCAGTTGAATTTGATCTTTACCGTTTGATATAAAACACTCACTGCATCACACAACTTGAATCTACACATTTCATCCCCATACCAGATGGGAGCACGGCAATTTAGTTAATTGCTCCCTATGGTAAGAGTTGAATGCCATCAGTGGTGCAACTGCAACACAAGCATGTTCAAATGATTTAACGTGATCTGACAGATGCTGGACTGAACGAATACACAATATGTCCATGATACGGGCGAATTCAAGCTGTTGTTGCAGGTTCAACAGGAAGGCACAGATGCACACCTTTATATAAGGATCCTATTAGCATAAAATATAACATGATGCCATACTGTAACTATACATGGCTAAAACATACCATGTGTAGATGCATGTATGCCTACTTACATGGGAACATTTAGCTCTACTTAATATTCAGGCTTCTTTGTGTGGATTTGAGCAGATGATCCAATTAGTTTCCTGTATCAATAGCCGGTGTCATTCTCAGAGATTTGTGGGGGTTTTGCAACAAAATGACAACTATAACACTGAAAGTATTGAGTCTCTGAAAAAGAAATTTGCATAAATACACCAGAGGATGATTACGCAGTGTGATTACGCAGTCTTACTCCAGATAACAAAAGAAAAAATCTGCCATAGATTTTCATTCAGATCCTTTGAATTAACGTGAGTGATCTTTGCCATTTGTGTTTGTCCTAATGGCGATTGAGTGGCATTCATTTAGCATCCGACGTGATTACATTTTGAATAAGGCTTCTTCATACAAACTCCACTTTAGTTCAGCACTGGGATAGAGCTGTGATTCAGTAGGAGTTGGGTATGTCACTGAATGCCAAAACTATGCTCACAGTGGTATTACATCACCCAACTAATATTCTTTTTTTCTTTTTTAAACAGAATTATCACATTGACATCATTGAAGTTAAAACAATCTTGTATTTTTTCCAATCCCTGCTCGTATATTTTTAGAGGCAACTGTGATTTCTGAGTCTGCCCAATGAGTGCCCAGAATGTAATTGCCCCTCTGGGAGAAGAAAAAGTTTGCTGAAGTGAATTATAAAGCCATATTTCTCTTTATGGCTTCTTTGACTTTGAGAGACGTGAATGGGTCCAGCAGGATGTGTAATGACTTGAAAGACCTCTTTTCTGGCTCGAAAAGTGAACAGAAACATCTTGCGGCACTCAAGTGTCATCGGGGAAGATACCGAATACCCATCTGCACCAGCTCTGCTGTACTGTAGCTGACTATGTGCTTTGACCTCCCTGTGGAGAAAAGCAAGCAGAAGGAGACATTTCAGAGATCAGTACACTATAAACACAGATCACTTCCCTTTGGTGTATTTATGCCTGGAGTGTTGAAGCAGTACAGCGTGACCCCACATTTAAACCCACAGATTTGTGTGTTTTTGTGGTATTAACTGCCGATACAGTTTCAACAGTTCTTCTACCAAGAATATTTCTTACAGTTAATCTTCTCATCTGGGGCATTTCCCCAGCTACTCTCTCTGTCAGTGCTCGTTACCATGTTTAATATCATGTTGAGAGACTTCTGCAGAAGAAGGCATGACACCGGCTAATGAGCCAGGCAAGGTTAATTAGAGGTGAAATACGTTTTCATCAAGGTTTTTTTTTTGTGTGTGTTTTTTTTTATCATTGAAACATGATGAGTTTTTACCTCTTATAATCATAAATCATTTTGAAATGAGCTCCCCTCATGTATTGAGCCTCTGGATTTAATCAGTACAGTACATGAAACTCTATCTGCTGTTAGACGAGCGGTGTAAAGTGTATTAAATTCACATCAAGTGCAATTAAAGCTGTTCATTGATAAGACATCGCTGTCCTGTGAAAACTATGTATCTCCAAACATCAGCTTTTCATTAGCATTAAATGGTTGGTTTATCTTAAAGGGGAACTCCACCGATTTTGTAAGTCTCGGGGAGAACTGGACCTACTGCTTATGTGAAAAAAAAAATAGTTTAAAGTCTTTTGTGGCTCCAGATGGAGCTGCGAAAAATCTGATAAACTGACTCAAGTGATGTCACGACTACAAGTTTGAAAATGAAAACAATCTGGGGATGTGGAGTTAGAAAGAAGTGAGCTTACCAGACATCTGTAGCCCGCTCCTCATCTCTGCTCGAGGCTAGCCGCTGGAGGCTACATTAGCTGCTACTAGCATAACACAACCGAATCTCAGACCGAACTGTTGGCGGTCGAATTGCATTGTGGGCAATGTAGGTGCCAGGTTGTCACAAAGAAGAAGAATGCGTGGAATAAAAATAAGATGATATCTCTGGTTCTGCTGCAGCGATTTTGACTCTTTTTGTTTTAACTTTCCATCGTGAGTCCAACAGTGTTATAGCAGTGCAATGCTAAGTCAGTGGAGTACTCTTTTAAGAAGTCTGAGACTTTTCTCAACCCATGAAGGAAGACTTAAAGGTGGGATAGGCAGTATTTCTTTGGCTTCATTGGGCAAAAATGCCATATTAACTGTGCAGCATATTGTAATTCAAGTGGTCTGAGAGCAGACGTCTACTTCAGCCCCCCCTCTTGCCTCTGTTTTCAGGCTTCAGAAAATCTAGTCCGTGACGGTAGACTTTGGCCAATCACAAGTAATTTCAGAGAAAGGGTGCGTTCTGAAGTGCTGCCTCTGAAGCCTGGGGCGCTCTGCTCTGCGGCCGTGAAGCGCTAGAGGGGCGTCTTTGAGGTTGCGGTGGGAGGGACCGCGGTCTCGGTGAGGCTCACGCCGTGGAGAGCGAGCCCTACAAGGGATACGGTTTCGCAGGGGAACCGACTCCTTCTGCTGCCTGTCGAAGTTGTGGGTTTGGTGGGAGGGGCTTAGCGGAGTGATACGAGGCAGCAGAGAGAGAGGCGGAAGGTTTTGCATAGGTTGCACAGATTTTGCCTTCAGTTTATCCCCAAAAATTTAAATCACCAAATTTTGAGATAGATAGTTTTCACTGGACAAGACTAAATTACCTCATTTCTGCTGCTTAGTTATTCGTAAACACATTTATTTATAATATTTGATTATGATTTCATACTGATTGTTCCAATGACAGGTACAAAACAGTTTGAGAGCAGTGATGATAGCTGCTGTTTCACACCACAGCAGAGCAGAAAAACTGATGATATCCTGGTTAGCGATGAAATACAGTAGATTTAGTGTACACTGTCCGTCACCATAGAAAATAAATAATAATAATAATCAACTTAATTTATGTAGCATCTTTCTTAACTGTGTTACAACATGCTTTTTAAATAAAGAAAAGATGCATAAGATCTTTGAAAAACCACCAACACATTAGCATTGGAGGTCAAATGAAACAGACAAGCTTAACAATCTACACAGCAGAACATTTACAGATGACGATTACAGACCCCAATTCATCTTTTTCAGTCCATGCAGCTCAACATGACATACCGCAATTTGTCACGCTGTTGGTGTTTTCCATTATCTTCCTGATGTGTTTTTTTTCTGTCGATTAGCACACAGTTTTCCCTGAATCATCTTTATTTTCAGCGTGAGCTATTGCAGCACTCTAAATCCATTTGTGCATTGTGATAATTGTGTGAACTATTATGTACTTTCTGCAGCCATGTACGGAGAGACTTCTGCAGTATGTCATGAAGTTTACAAAACAGGCGATAATACATGGGCCCTTATGAATTTGCAGTGTTGATATTAAAATAATCAGAATCAAGTTCATCTTGCTGTAACAACAGTTGTCTTGCATTTCCAGACCTTTCTCTGCTACGTTTTGCAGTATTGCAGTGCAGTAGAGAGAAATATTATACTTTGAAATATGCATGCACCTGCAGCATTAACATCATGCTTCCAATGTGTGGACTTAAAACTGCAGCTGTCTTCAAGTCTCTAGCTCATCAATTTATCAACTCTTTAATTATTTAACATAACCTCCATTCTATTTTCATATCTGGAGTGAAATTCAATGATTTTCTTATCCTCCCAGGTCAAAGCACATCCTGGTCATTTGAGCGGGCTATTCAAGTTAGTGTGATGATAACTTGGGAGCACAGCGCACACAGAGCCATAGAAGGCAGCGAAGTGAGTCTGCAGCCTCTCCTGTGTTAAATTCTTGTAGTCTTATCTCACCAAGAGGGGAAAAAATTCCACAAAGGAGCTTAACTGGAGGGAGAACTGGGTTTCCAACTGATTTATTATTAGTGATCCTTTAATTTAAATAATCAAAGACTGCTGTGTGAAAAAAATCTTGCTGTTGAGTTTTCTTTGTGTACCTATTGAAGCAAGATTGACCTATCAACCTATTGCTATACAGTACATGTGGGTCTGGTGGCCATTGTTATACATTCTGACCTGACGCACATCTGACTGGGATCGAAACGTTGCCTATTTAAACTAATTTGTGGCTTTGATGGACCCAGTGTTCAGGGGTCACACTTTTCATCAATGCTGATTTCCAAAAGCTGCATTCCATTCATGCACGTATAACTACGCTCCTTCTGATACACACAGGATAATGATTAGTATCCCTCAGTGTAAAAGAAAAAAAAATCAGCCCTATTCTTCTGCCCTCATCCATCAGAGTTGATTTTACCCCTGAAGAAATAACAACGTGTCAACAAAAAATAGAGAAATCAGCACAGGTCTCCGGATAATTTGCTGCTGCTGCAAATGCCTTGATTGAATTGTTAATATACAAACAAAACATGTATTTGTGTTTTACACCCAAATGACTGTTCCTTCCATGTTTGCCTGCAAGGGTGCTGTTGAGTGGCTTGATGATTATCAGGTTTATCACTAACGTTCCCTATATGCTCCCTATAGAACACGCCACATCATTACAAATCATATCAGACTGCTGTAACATCTGCCTGAAAACGTCTCTTAGCCACTCCAAGTTCCAGTTTGCGGCTCACAGTGACTGGAATGAGTTTCAAAAAACTCTGGAATTGGATATTTTCATTTCTATCTCTGCCTTTCAGGTCTCTATTTCAGAGACAGCTCCTGGCATAAATGCAACTGTTTCTCAGCAAACACGCCTCTGCCAGCGCTTCGCTACTGTAGGTATTTTCATACATTAAAGTTTCTCTTCTCCCTTTTCTCTCCTGTCATCACATCAACATGTTTAGACTCTTTGCTGGCTGTCAGAAGCTGTATTTGTCTGGTATTATGCAAAGGTTAAGTAGAAATAGAGGTTAAATAAAAATAAATATTGGAAAGTCCAGCAGGAAATTGAAAACACCAGGCCAATCATGCATGCCCTTCAGGGCTAAATCCCTTCTGAGTGAGTTTCATGGGATATTTTTTGTCCCTCAGTTCCACTTACTGACCCATTTTGTCTCATGATGGCGTTTTTCATGTTTGTGAAGTTACCTTGGTGGACGGTTACACAGTTACAAGCACGCAAAATAGATTATATTAGCACAAAAAAGCATCCCCTTGTATATAGGATGAGCATCAATTGATATTTAAAAAGCTAATAGTAGTATTGCTATGAGGAATAATTAAAGAATTTTGGCAAAATACAAAACATGCCTAAAATGATATTTTTATTATTTATTGTTGGCATATCTTTGCTGATAACCAGTGACACGGTGGTATTTTTGTATTCCACTTCTCATCGATCACTTCACAGTCACACAGTGAGAGGAGTCTTTGTTCTTGGATCTTTTTCTTGATGGTTTTCTCTGAGTACCAGCCTTGACATTTGTCAGGCATGGTGGATAATGCTACTCATGATAAGAATTCAGTTATTTCTTTTTATTCTGAACTTTTGTTGCAGCTGAGCATCTCATACTTTCTGTGTGTGATATTTCCAGAATAAAAATTAGTTGAAACCGTGTGTTTCAAACAGTGAATGTACAAATTTTAGGTGCCGGTTTGAGACACTGACATGTGTTACTGTATCTATCATCACATGAGAGCAGCATAACAATGACATTCATATAAGAATGTGATGGGTTATTCCTCCTAATCCACGGATTATACTGTCAATGAAGGTTTGGAACCTCTATGTGATGTACATAAGGAGATTTAACAGCTTATTTTGTGTGTTTTCAAGAGCTGAAAATGGAGAGACAGTAGAGATCCGGGTGATATAACAAGTGTATGTATTGACTGGGTTTCCACCCATGTTGTTATTATTACAGCTTAAGAGCTACCATGCCACTTTAAACTGAAGAGATTTAATGGTGTTTCAGTTTGAAACTCTGAGCAGCAGCGGTGACTCATCTTGAATGTTAACTTGCGATAATGTCTGTAATTAATGATGAATAAGCTTCTGAAAAAAACTTAAATTGAAGTGTAAAAACATGAAATATCTTTGAAGGCATTTTTCTCATGTGATTTGTTACAGTCTGTCCTGTTAAAGGTCAGAGAAACCATTGCTTTTAGGGGATGGATGGTTTTTATGCAGAGGACGTGTTTTTTTTTATGAGGTTCTTTATGAGGTTGAGTGTGAATGCTTGTGAGGTGTTTTCCAACAGGTGAAAGAAAGATGGATCTCGAGCTTACTGTAGGTTTGTCTTTGTAAACAGTCTAACTAAATCACTGCTCAGTGTTTTCCTCGACTGCTGACATTTTGACTGAGTTGATTTTATTAACTCGTGCACTGCCATGTCTATGAATCTTCTGCTGTCTCCCCCTGGTGTGCCCCTGATTGATCTCTGTCTGTGCTTGAAATGGAGAGAGAATGAAATGTGTTTTAATAGAGCCAGATCACAGCACTTTCAGTTGTCAGGGGGATTGTAAATACGGTGGGAGAGGGAGGGGAAGAAAACATCAGCTCTGTGTTAATAGGTTCAGAACATTGTGCATGTAATCATTTCAACGGCTTGTAAAATTAAACAGTTCCTTGGAGACAGCACACAGTGTTCATGTTGTCAAATCTATTATCTGAAAGAGGCTTGTCACTGGGGGCCATCTACATAATCCTGTGTGCTGTGACATTGCAACTGTCCACTGTTACATCGTGTGTTATTGACTGTACTCTCTGTGCTGTCTACTGTGCTTCATCATGCTGTAGGACCAAGGAAGACACATTTAAACATGAAATATTCTTTGCTGCCTTTACTGACAGATGCTTCAGGGGGACAGATGTCATTTACATCCATAAACCCCCACTCACATGCCCACCCCCTACCCCCAGCTGCTGTCTTAAACTGACTGTGACATTCAGTATGACCGTGGCATAAAAAGACTGTGGACACCAAAAACTGGTGATAGAAAACGTGAAACAGCACAAAAAACATTTACATTCTGGCTGTAATTCCTACAAACTAGAGCCAAAGCAACCGTATTTGAGTAGGCTGGCTGCAACATTTCAATTAAGGTGCAGTGGAATGCCATGCGGTGGGATCCCTGGATGGACTAAACCACAGGGGCAATTTATTATCCAACTTCCTGCTCTGAGATATGAATCCGTCCCTCTCTGTTCCAAGGAGGCTCTGAACTGAGAGACTCAGTGGGAATAGAAAAGAGCCTGCAGGTACACAGTTTGCCATACAATGCAGGAAACACTTCAGCAACTACACGTCCTGCCTGTCAGGCTGTGTATAAGAAAGAATAAAGAATACTAACAGGACTAATTATAGGAGGATAGTTGTTTGTTAAAGCTATAAAATCAGATCACTGAGGAGGGGAAAATCCTGAAAAATATTCCCCAAACCTCTATTATTTATTTCTGTTTGTACGCAGCTCTCTGTTTATGTAAACCTGTGCTTATTAAACACTCAGACCCCAGGGTCCATCCTGCCACTCATTCCTCTCTGCCGACATGAAGATCTGCACAACCTTCTCCATCTGCAAGCCAAAGAGCATCGCTTTTTTCTTTTTCTTTTTTTTTTAAATTCACAGCAGTTACAATTCAATTTATCCATTTGTGCGAGTTAAAACTTTGCCAAAGAACAGAGCACTGAGTCCTCAAGGGCTGTTTGACAGATGTTGTCAGTTCCCTTCATCTGGTTTGGTTCGTGTAATATTTTGGAAAACAGAGTTAGTTTCTGAAAATTAAATGTGTTTTGAAGCAGTTTTAGGAAAGTTTCATGAACGCTGAATGTAAAAAAGAAACGGCTAAAAATAATTCAACTCCATTCGGGAGCAGGACACTCTCACATGCTCTCCACACTGGATAGTATCTTAACCTCGGTGGAACTAATTAGGACCCCACAATATACTCGCCTGGAAGTATCTCCCACGTGGCAATTCCAAACCAAGTCTGCAATTCAAACATATTCACAAAACAGCCAAGACAGTGTGGACCCCAGGAAGACTAGCTGTGCTTTAGGCCACAGCTAATGGGGATCCTAACCAAAAAAAAAAAAAAAAAAGACAGTCAGACAATCTGACTGCACAACTGGCCACCACATCTCACACAGATTTTTGAGGAGAATTCCTCTGTAATAGCAACACTGTCGAGTTAATTGCGTTGTCTGCAGAGATGCAGTGCGTATTTTGGTCGCACAGATGGTTGATTTGATTTCTGTCTCAGAGACTATCCCAAGATCACTTCAGTTTCTTTCTTGTCAGATTATTTTACAAGAGAGGGTGCACTCTTCCTTTCGGGAGTCACGTCTGTGTGCAGACACACGTATGCTAGGAGTCACTGTTTACATGCTTAGGATGGATGATATCACCCCTCCTTTGCACAGTCAGGCCCAGCACCACTGAGACACAGTAATGGACTAGCTTAGAAATGAGCCCCCCTCATCCATCACTGCAGGCTCGGGTGGAACATCGTGACCTTACTATCTTCAGAAAGGACCTTACAGGTCCTTGTCATCATATGAGGAAGTAATATATCAGTTTGCTTTTCTTTTGTTATTCTTGTCTTGTTTTAAATGCACAATGGACAGCAGACAGAACCCTCTAATGTAACTTTGGCTTCTGTTGTTTTTTTCTTGTTGTTTTTTTCCTCCCTAGTTTATCTACATTTGGGTGAGAATGAGTTGATAAGGAATTCACAAAACACAGATGTCAGAATTTCACACCTCTAGCTCGATGTTGAGTTGTATTTTATGATTGCATACTTGATGAATAGCATCAATAATTGATTTGGCACTAGATTCAAGTTCTTGTCACTGAGTCATTTTTTATTTTTTACACAATGTTGGGATTCCAAACTGATTTTTTATATTATGTGTAAGTACTAAATATGCAGTGTGATGTCACGTTAACACATTCAGGTTAATTGCGTGATTACTTTGTTAACTTAAATTCCCTCTTTCATTTGGCTGTGTACTCAGTCCATCATATCAAGGGAGTTTTCTGCATTTCTTTCCATTTGTTGTGCCATTTAAACTTTCATCTTTGATCAGATGTGCTGAAGTATGTTTTGACGGTATGTCAAAACATGTTTGAGTATTACTTTCCAGGCTCTTGAGGGAGAAATATTTTCCACTTATTATGTTGTCGGCAGGCTTTAGTGTCTTATCGTCACTTTCAGGAATAAGAGAATCATACAAAAGTATGAATATTCTCCTATTATTCTCTATTTATGTCCCCTTATGATGTGTATCATTTGTGTACGTTATGTCTTATCAGGATCATTTTCCTGGAATTAATTATCACGCAATTTAATAATGTATAATCTTATTTGAGGCATAGTTCAGTGACTTAATTTAACTTGCAAGCCACAAATCCAATAAAAGATCAAGATGTTTTATGAAATCATTAGGAAGAAATCTACTTTGTGGTTTTCCACAAGGCTTCTTCACTAATATAATTAGACAGTTTGACTCTGTCAAAACCTTTCCTCAGATGACCACTTAATGCTGATAATTACAGTGGGTTGCACTGTTATAAATGAAAGTACCTGAAATCTCTGTCTTGATCAATGTGTTCAATGTGCTCCTTTCAACTTGTGTTGTTTCTAAATTAGTTGGACTCACATTATTGGCAATAATTTTAATCAGTGCAGTGATGCATGTTCATTGCAGCTGGGGCTGACATCAGACATTGTTTGTAATGATAATTAGCATGGATAAGACAGGACATGATCTAACAAATAAAATCAAATCTGGTTACTGCTCTGTGTTCCAACGGGCAGGGAGAAGCAGGAGACATCCATCAGTCAGCATGAGAAAAGCAAGCAGAGCTGCTCTGGAGCTTGACATGCTTGATTCAAAAGAGACCTTGAAGAGGTTGTATACTGTACTGCATGATGCTTTTTTTTGTTTTACACTTTTGTTGCAGTTTTGTCCATCTGTCACAGGTAGTTTCCCCATTCAGTGAGGGGTTTGGCAGCAAGTTTACTCAAAATGAAAGTCACAACATTTGGGGAATGGTGTTCTCCTCTGCTGAGACGAGAACGGTTGATGCTTTGCTTATCACCTTATAACCAGAACCTGTCCCTTCAGTGACATCAAGGATCTGCAACGTGTATTTTCAAATGCATATATTCATATATGAGGCTACTAGCACCATGCCCAAATGTCGACCCTTGAAGGGCCACAAGTTATTTTTACAGGAACAGGTACATAACATCAATCGGTGCTACTTACAACAGAATCTATAGGATTAGCTAGTTTGCAACACCAATCCCTTCTGTAGGGGTCTTATATACAAATATATACAAATACACGCAGCTCTGCAGGAAAACACAAAACAACACTTTTGTCTGGCTTTTAATCCAAGACTTTTCTGGCATGGATAATTGTGACAAGGGCTTTGAGGCTTTCACGCTCTCTTTGATGCATAGTCTACAAGGCATAGTCATACTCAGTGAAGAGTTTGGATGGTGCGTCACAGACATAGCGACAGTAACTAATGGGAGGCGGGGTTTGGCAAAAGGTCAATTGCTGCTAAGTGCAAAAATGGTTTTTAAATGGTTTTTAAAATTATTGAAAGAGTGAAGAATGTGCATTTCAACTCCTTTTATCGTCGCTCAAGTAATGACATAATTGACACTGACATCCGTCTATTAATAAACCGACAAATGGTAAAGATCCAGGTTGCCTTTTCTCTCTGTTGCTGTCAAAAGTACATTCCCAAATCATTTCATCAGGATTGGGGAAACAACTGATGAAGTATAGTTTCCCAACTATCCTAAGCAAAATTTTTGTTATTTATCTCATAAAAATTAATACTAAATACATAAAGAGAGCTGTGACAGTCACAGGTTTTTGGTATGGACATATGAGACATGGAGACATGTTTTGGTTCTTACAGACGGCCATGTTGTTGAGCATACACATTAAATGACGACATTTTATTTATTCTAAAAAAAACAACCAATCAGCCTTTTAAGCCTCATGAGTTGACTGGCTATTCTACTGATATTTGAGCTGGAATTAGTTTGAGCCCATTTATGGTAAGATAATGAAGGAAAAATGACGATAAATTCATCACAGAAACAATGGACCCTTGGCTATTTGGACTAAATGGAAAACTTGACACTAATGCAGAGTGAGCATAATCCTCAGTCTTGCTCTTAATGGGGTGATAGAGGACTGACTAATAAGCTAAATTTCACCCGCTAAGAGGATTATGTTTTGTTTCAGCTAAATGGGATTATTAACCACTGATTCCATACTCTTTGGTGTTGGGCAGGATCATGAGCAGAAGTTCACTTTCATGATTGTCACCCACTGTCTAACAATAACTTCATTATACTCAGATGACTGCTGAAGCATGGAGTTGGAGACCTGGATGAATAGTTGGTGCAGTAACAAACTCTTTGTAGGACAGTTACGTAACCGTCAACATAAATCTAATAGTAAAGTAAAACCCCTCTTATTTCCTGCTAACTCTCAAGTCAGTAGTCTGCTGGATTTGTGAATACACTTCCAATTTATTGTGACTCCTTTGAATAGTGTAATACAGTATACAGTACTTGTACTTGGTTTTGACATTCACAATATTCTTGTTTGTTGTTAGCAGACATACAGCTTGCAGCAATAATGGAGAACAAACCCCACTCCAAACCACAGATTTCCTGTCATACAAAAACATATAACATCCCTCACTATGTTCAACAGTGATGTGATGTGTCTCATGCGGAAGAGTTTCAGAGTCAATTTTTGCAAAACGATAGTGCTATTTGTGTGTGGGTGTTTGAGCTGCTGAGACCTGACTCATTTTAGAAAATTGTTCCAACGGTGTACCAGTAGAGTAAGTACCAATACATACAAGGGAACAAGATGTGAAGTTAGGGAATAAGGGGGTAACAATCTGGGAACTTAGAATTTAGTATAAGAATAAGTATTTTTAACTACCGGGGCGGGCCATAATCTAAAGCATTACAGAAAATGATTAATTATTCATTTTTAGAATTTGTGCCGCATTAGGTAATAATTTAAAAAGGTCACTCTGATCAGAACACAGAGCACAGACCTCAGCTTCACTTAAACGCACAGTATATAATTTCTGCCACTAGGGGTCTCTCAATCAAAACGATAACAAAAGATGTAGTTTGATGATGTCCTGAAGTAGCGTGGGATCATGGGAGTTGTTGTCTTCATTGTTAAACAACCACCATTGGCGATAAAAATCTATCTGACGTGATTCAAACAGAAATCATGTTCACGGACGAGGAAATGTATTAAAGTTTTATTCACGTTACGTTTAGTCACGTTATAACATTACCGTACGCATTAGCTTGGTGGCTGGCATGAGCCCCTTGTCATAGTAGCACATTGTAGTAAACTATATCAATATTGAACTATCATATCAATAAATTAGGTCTTTACTGGATTACTGTGTTGCAAAATGGCATATAATTAATGAAAGAATTATGCTGTATGGCAGAAAAAATGCTGTATCACTGTTACTGAGTGTAATTCTGTGACATTGTTTTCCTTCCTTCCTCACTCTCTGACGTGTTTCCCTGGAAGTTATAGCAACTAGAGGTGGTAAAGGGTAAAGGGGATATTTCTCTGGGTGAACATTGTTGGAAACATTGTTTTTACACAATGTTTTTAGACATTTTAATGCGGAAATGTTACATATTACACCTTTAAATACTTTAAAATGCACAGGCACATTCTCCAGACATGAGCACGCTGGGTTTACTGATGGCATCTTTCTAATATGTTTTTGAAATCACTGTGACTTAGTGGCTGGTGGTAGAATTAATCTGACACGAATTACATTTGAAATGAGAGCCACAGGCGTACTGCTGGACAGATATTAGAGCCAAGCCATGCCGTTTTTCAGGTGTATGTAATGGTACCATAGCCTCAAAAACCCCAGAGCTCACCTCCCACAGCAACACACACACACAGGATAACAAACAGTCCGGTGACCAGCAGCTAACTGGTGTATTTGGAGGTAATGATCCGAGAGAGGGGAGCTACCGGTATTTCAAAGAGCTATGATTAGCCTCCCTCACGTACAGCTTTGTGCCAAGTCTGCTTGTCTTGATAAAATTTTCAGTCCAATAAGCGAGTTATCATTCTGTGTCTGAGGTAGTATGATAACTTTAAAAGCAACACTTGCTCATACAAGCCACACCTTGTTCAGTTTTCAAGCACATCACCATTTCTGAGGCTTTTTAATATAGAAAACACAGTTGATATCAAACCAGTTTATCCTACACACAAAAAAATTCAAGTAGCTTGTGTTTCAATCATATATTCACATAAGATCCTTATCATAGAACCCAAGTCATTACTTTTTTCTGCCATTATCAATATACAGCAGGTGAATTCTTTGTTAATTCAAATTCCTATCTTGGTTGCACAAATAAATTGCAAAGTCCTGTTTTTTTAAAGATTTAACAGAAATTCAGCATAATTATGCACGTGTTGGCCCCGTAGAGCAAATAAGCTTTTTTCTGACCCCCTCATAGTTTGTAATTTTTTTAATGTGAATTCAACATTTTGGCCCCAGACAAAACGTTCAAAAATTCAAGATTTACCCCTTTCCTTTGTAGAATGTGTTTCAATTGTCCCAAAATAAGTTTTTTTTTCTCCTCTTCCTCCACCTTTTCCTTCATAAATCAGATGAGAAACTGTGTTAACACTATGATGCAAATGGGAAGAAATGTTTTTACATACGTTGGACTGATCAAGCAACAGGTTCCTTACAGTCAATGATTTTTCCTCCTTTGTGACATGATTGCATAACAAAGTTACAGCGGAGAACATTGTGCTTTCTGCTAATTAAATATCTTTTCATCTGTCTGTTTCAACTTAAGCGTATGCAGTGACATTTATTAGGAGCAGTTTCACATCTGTGTCCGGTATTTATTTTGTGGCTGCTTCAGCACACGGTATACGTGCAGTAAAAGCTGGTTTTGCTTTATCTCAAAAGCACCACGGCGTACTGAAATATGAGCAAGGGAGCGATTTGTGAGGCAAGCATGTTTACTGGAGGCATGGCAGGTGCATGTGTGAGGTCAGGATGTTTGAGAGGCGTGACTCTGATTCGGTTCCTTGCTCCACAAGAGACTCCAAACAATGTCACGTTGAGGCTCTGATATACTGTCAGTGTGTCCACCACTCTAACACTGATGTCCTTGACTGAGGTGCTTACTCCCCCGTTTCAACTATCCAAACAAACAGCTGCCTATTAGCCAATATGTCCTTTTCTCTCTCTCTCCACTCTCATGTCCTTGAATTTCCAATGGTTTCAAGGTCACACTGGAAATGGTTGTGCTCAAAATGCAAAATACCAAATGCTTGGCTATGCTTGGGAGCAAAAGTATAAAATGTACCTTAACCTTGATACAAATACTCTACATGTGAGGTTTGATTATCACATGATTTGACTATCCAAAACATCTAATACTTAATCAAATCATGCAACAAAAAAAAGCTGTGGTTGCGAAATAAGATGCAGAATGATCAAACAACAGCTGTAATCTGACATCCAGAGGACTTGATGAGAGAATCTGTCAGCAGTGGTGGAAAGTAACTAAGTACATTTACTCAAATACTGTACTTAAGTACAGTTTTGAGGTACTTGTACTTTACTTGAGTATTTCCATTTTATGCTACTTTATACTTCTACTCCACTATATTTCAGAGGAATATCTTTTTACTCCACTACATTTATTGGATATCTATAGTTACTAGTTACTTTACAGATTTAGATTTTATATAAAAACATATGATAAATTTATAAAATACAATGTATTGTTAAAGATTAAACCAGTGGTTTCCTACTTTTTTGGCTTCTGAAACGAGTGTCACGTTTCAGATGTCTATGAGTTGTTAGCAGTTCCACCAAAGACGGATCTAAATTTTCATTCAAATCCAGCCAATAGTTGACAAGACATTACACCAAAAGTGTCAACCTTCTGGTGGCGCTAAAGGAAAAGTGAGGGGATCACCAAAGTCAGTAGGATACATCGTCTGGGAACCATGAAAATCTCAATCCATCCAGTAATTGTTGCGATATATCAGTCAGGACCAAAGTGGTGTACCGACCAATACTGCTAGCATGGCCAAAGATAGCTAGGTGACTTTAGGCTTTAGACAACCCATCTTGGTAGTTGTGGTAAAAAGTAGTCCTTCTATCTCTATAATTTGTTTATTTATCAAGTCACTACAATACATTAGAGGTCAAATTTACAGCACACTTTCTACCACAGCTACATTAATCAGCACAGCATGTTGTGTTCCCTGATTTATTACACCAATAAAAGCAACAGGAGGAGGAATATAGTTTACTGGTCATAAAGTATGATATGTCCCTGCTTTTATACTAAGGCATTGTGAATGTGGGAAACTCAGTTACATTTATCTGACATCACCAATGAAAAGTGATTCACAACAACACATCTCTAATCACTATGTTCTACCAAGTTTCCAATCTTCACCCCTTTGTGGCATGAGTCACCTGTAGCCATCGATTTATTATCAGTTATTTCAGCAAACAGACAAAATACGGTTTATAGGTTGCTACACGGCCTCAAACAACTTGTGTTCTGTCCCACACACATGAAACGGGCATTAGGTAAGGGGTATTGTTGAGTTGTTTGCTTTATGTCCATTCAAGGTCCACTGCCACGTCCTGTAAATGCCCTTCAGAGTGGGCAAACCCAAATATAAGCAACTTTTCCAGATGCGCCGCAGGAGGCCTCATCCTGTTATTGTTTTGGGAGCAGATGCCTTAGATCATGACTTTTAAAAAAAAGCCCAAGGCAGAAACGCAGGAAGCTCCTGTAATGAAGCAGGGCGTTCTCTCAGAAGTGAGGCCCACCTGAGGAACCCTGCATGCAGTACTGTCTTACACATTTGCAAGTTACAACTCTTGCAACTCCATGCTTGGGTGAGATATGTCTCGAGCTGGTGCGACATATGACTTAACTTCAATTGTTTACACCCAATCTTACCTCTGAAACGTGTGGCTAGTATCTCTGATATCACCACCACCCTCTCTTCTATGAAGCTAATGGCTCACCGTAGTGCTTTAAGTGAAATTAGCATGTGGAATACATCATGCACCCTCTAGGCCAGGAGTGACAGCATCCCTCTGCACCCTGCTGTGTGTTGGTCTACTTTTTTCACGCACCTCATGACGTAAGATCACGCAGAGGAAATGGTAGGCTGAGAACCTCATGTACTGAGTGATTACATAAGCCGCAGGAGCCAAAAGTATTAGCATGCAGATCCTTTGTGTCTTACTTCATCAGGGGCTTGGGCCTGAACCTTGTCTCTAATTAGATCTGTCAACTCAAAGCCCAAAATCTGTGGGAATGGTACAGAGAACTGCTGAGCAACTGGAATCAGTCGAGGTGGGGTGGGATAGATACGCTGCGCAGGTTTCCATGGCTGGAGCAGTGAGGGAAAATATTAATTTATTTCTAGAATACTGGTTGTGATCACCAGCAGAGCACAGCAAAGTCATCAGTGTTTAAAACTGTGAGCTTTGCCAGTGTTTACTATAAGTCCACATTTAACACTTTATGTAGTTTTTATAGCAGCTGTATGACTGGGTAATAAACATCTGTCAACTCACAATAACTTTCCCTAAAAGGCTCTTTCTAAAACTGGGACGTGTGCCATGTAGATATTAGTTGCCAGCAAGAAGAGGTCTTCCATCAAGTCTTTTGTATTTTAAGAAAAGAGATAAGACTTTATTGATCCCCGAGGGGAAATCTGCGCGTTACAGCAGCACAGAGACAGACTAAGAGGTTAGAATACGGATAAAGAACTATTTGAATTAAATAAAAAAAAAAAAAAAGAAATTAAGAAATTAGAGAGGTGACATTGAAAGAGTTATATACAATATGTACATTAGAATACCTATATAAGTGAATTATGCAAATATTTGTGCAAAAGAAGTCGAGTAGTGCAACTCCAGCAGCCATGATGTGTGAACTCTATATAAGTATATAGGTATAGGTATGAATAATAAGTACAATACACATTATAATATAACAATACAGCGTACTGTAGGCATGGGTATGCCCCCAAATTGTTGTCTTTTTGATGTTCACTGGAGTCATTTTGAATTCTAACATTACATGTGTGCAGACTCAATTTACCATCTTCTCCTTCATCACTCTGCACTGAGCCTGCACTGAGCCTGACGTTATATCAGTCGCTTTCAATATTTTTTGAAGATTTTCTCCGGCAACGTCATTAATATCAGGAAATTCTAGAGCATCATTTTTTTCCATCTGCAATCTCCCATGCTTTGACTCTATTTCCATGACAGCTTATGCTCACCGCAAGGACCCTGGACTTCTCTCAGCCATGTCTTCCTAATTTGCTGTCTTCATGGCAAGAGGAAGCTCTCCTCCATGCTCCTCTCTACTTTAGCATTCAAGTCTTCTAGGCCTCTACTGTCACAGCGTTCTATCCTTTTAATCCATCAGCAGAGACTTCAAGCCAGACCTCATGCTGTTTACCTGTTCACCTGAATTCTCAATGCCTCACGTGCAGTCACATCCATCAGCAACACTTTATTTGGACTACGCATCCTGTTTCCTGACCCCATTATTAAATCTATCAAATTAAAATTAAATTTAATCTCCAATTTTAGAAGCTAGATCTTTTGTCGTGAAAAGCAGACAGATTGGTAAACTAGGATCAGTTGAGGTTTACAGTACAAATTGTGCCGTTTAACTTAAACACGTAATGGAAAATTGGCAAATTGTTCCAGATGAATCATAAATACCCATATATTCTTCTGTAAGGACCCTGATTAACAACATACCCAGGCTGTCAACAATGGCAAATGGTTATGTCTTGCCTCTATTATTAACATCTTGCAATATCTTTTTCATAGTGTAGTTTGTTACAGTATGTATTTACCAGTGACTGACCACCTGAGCTTGAATACCTGGTAAATATGATGTGGTCGCCTGATATTTCTGGACTTTAAGAGTTGATGAAGAACGTCTGAATTCTCCTTTAAACAATTTAGTGGCACACTGTGGATATGGGGATACTCGGAGCTGCAACATTGGTTGTATTTCTCAGCTGCATTTGGAGGAATCTTTGAAACGGGACAGACCGTGCCAACTTGTTATGACATATTTAGTCTAGAAATGCATACTTTGGAGGATCCAGCGCCTGAAACAGGACACAGCTTATTTCTAACAATAACCCCTGCCCTAACCCTCTTACTGTAAAACTTCAGCAAATGCTTTACTGTCACATTTGAGTCCCTTGACAGGAAGCATCAACAGACTGTGCAACTAACTTTAACCTGTAACATTGTGCACGTTGTGTACATCTTCTATCACATACTCAAAACCCCCTTAAAGCTTTGCAGCACTGACTGGCTCTTTTCTTTTTCATGGTTATAAAAACGTGGAAAACACATCGCTTTATTCCACATCTACCACTTCCATGAAATGATGAGCACTCATCAATTCACTAATTACTTTCTGCTGAGCTGTAGCAATGTTCTAGCTCTACCAAACGCTTCCAGTTTTCAGTGCTGACTTTGTTACACCGGGACAATTGCACTTGTTATTTTGTTGTTATTGTTGTTTTCAGACTATATCTAGTTTCATCACTCACATGCTGGCTCGTTTCATGTGGCTCACCAAATATGTAGCTAGTGAGGCCTTTAAATATTTTCATTCCAAATTCTCGAGTCACATCATTAGACTTAATGTACCATTATTCTTCTTTTTCCCTTGTCCTTTTAATTTCCAGGCAGTGCTAAATCATCGTCATGCAACTGCTTTGAAATTCCTGTGGATCTGCCATTTTCCAAAACCCCAAAGCCACAAAAAGGGGGAACAACTCTCTGGCGTAGATAGGATCAGAGGCCTTTTCCCAAAGGGTTTGCAACTGTGGGTTGCTGGAAATTTAAAGAGCCGCACGGTAGCAGACAAATCCCACTTTTCAGTACTTCTAAGTCTGTTTGCATTGGTGTAACTGTGTTTAATAAATCATATAATCCAGCATTTTCCTACATTTTAAAATGTGAGTCTGTGTTTAGCTTTTGTGCTTACTAATTGTCATTATCTACAAAGTGTTTGTCTATACCACAGGGTACTAAAACAGAATGACAGACGATTGATATGGAGATGAACACAAATCCTCTTTCAGTAGTTTTTGTTATACCCTTACTTACTGTTACAAGCCGTCCATTTTCATTCATTCACTGAGAAATTTCTGCATTAGGCTTTCTACATTCATGTATCTTTTGGTTTTCATCTTGTTAAAATTCTTGAGTAATGGCCTTCACCATCACCGTCATCAATTAGGTGATAATATTCACCATTATCATTTTAGTCCCTGAATTCCAATGCAGCGCTGCACTCGGCAACACAAATGGGAAGAAGGAAGAAATGTGTGTTCAGAGGAATCACTGCAATGTAGCACATGGGCATTAACATAAGCATCACACATCAATGCCAGTAAAATTTCAGCTGTACATGTTTGGGGTTTTTTCCCCATGTGTATCATCAATCATTGTCACTTGTTGACTTTTATAATGACCTTATGACCGTCTGTACAATATAATGTATAAACAGAATAATAACACTGAGAGGCTTTCTCTCTTGTGTCAATAAAGCAAGTGTTATTCCTGTCATCCTGAATCCTCACTACATCAACAAGGTTTTCCCAAAGCTTAAAGCAACCGAGCCATGAATCCAGACTAACAGGCCTTTTGATATGGAAAATAAAAAGCACATGCTGACAGCACCGAGTGTTATTTTCTAGAAACGTGTGCAGAGCTTTCTCCCGTCTTAGAGCCTGTCCTGAAAAGGCTTATGGCTGAAATATCATATGTGCCAGCAAACTCATCCTTTTGATGATGCAGCCTTGATGATGTCACACTACTGGGTCCATTTACTTTTAAATCATGGTTTATAAAAGAACTGTTTGCAAATTTTCTTTGATCTGTCCTCTTATATGTACAAACTGGGGTTTTTTTTTTGTTCTTTTGGGGTTATAAAATTGACCATGCAATTAAAGAGAAACTGTGTTTGCATGTGTTTTTCAAGCACTTTCCCTCACAAATGTAATTGTTTTAAATAACATTTAGCCTCTCAGTGGTTTGGGAGATTATGAATGAGCATTTGTTCATTAAATAGCTGTTTACTCATCCACCGCTATAGTTCAAACCAAACTGAAGTTTAAGTCTCCAGCAAAATGTCTGATTCTCATTTGCTCCCCAGATTTGAGCACAATATGAAACTATCTTGTAATGACATGGGTGCTTTCTCATCACAGGCTTCACTGTGCAGCTGCTGCTTTCTGCCCAACACCAGTATGGACAGCTTTGTAATCCCACACCAAGTCATACAGTATCTGACAGCAAAAAGCTTCTCAGATGGGTTTTGTTATAAAATGAGATCCCTGATTCAGAGCAGATCCGGGGCTTCATGCTCTGATGAGCTCCGAGCCGCAGAGCAGGACGGGGAGGGTACTGATGAATGACGCACATCGCCACCTTGTGGCGGTGATGGGTAAGACTATTTACTGGTATTACTGAAACGGGGACAGATATAACGGGCTATTGTGCTGTAGTGCTGGCCATTCCGATTCTTACCAGAGATGATGATGGAGCTTTCAGTTTCTGCAGCTTCTTTTTTTGTCGTAATATTTTAATTTCCAGAGTTTCATTTTGATTTTTAAAGTAAATATCTTTTTTTTGCACGACCATAAACCTGCAAATTCTTTGGATTTACATAGACTATGATTTTGGAGACTAACCTTTAACCAGTGAGGTGTACTACTCACGTATTTTAGACCCTATTTTTACTATTTTGTAGATCCACAGTGTAGATTTCTGCACCTTAAGTTTACTTTTCTTTTGGCGCCCACTTTTGTCAAATTGTTCATATTATTTAGATAAGTGGAAAATATTTGCTCTTCTCCTCTCAAAGCGTCTTCAGTTTTTAGAAAGCATGGGTGATTGAGGTTCAACCAATCCTTGTTTATCATTCCAGAAACATGTTTTGAGCCTCATCATACCTCGCCCTTCCTCTTGTCACCTGTGAGGACGCGTGGAAGACTTTGTCACTTAAAACCCTTCAGGTGACTGTTTGAGCCATTGCATGACTGCACAACCCTGACGCAACTGCAGAGAACAAGACTGCGACAATGGAAAGTATTTCAAACGAAAGTGACTTTTGGCAATTTAACGAATCCTGGCGGAACTCAAGTCTCTTTAACTGGACCGGTTGGTTGAATCAGACGAACCCTCTGAAGCGGAACGAGGAGGTGGCGAAGGTGGAGGTGACTGTGCTCGCCCTGGTGCTGTTTCTGGCGCTGGCGGGGAACCTGTGCGTCCTGCTGGCCATCCACACCACCAAGCACAGCCAGTCCCGTATGTATTACTTCATGAAGCACTTGAGCATCGCCGATCTTGTTGTGGCGATATTTCAAGTTCTCCCTCAACTTATCTGGGACATTACATTCCGGTTCTATGGACCGGACATTTTGTGCAGGTTGGTGAAATACCTACAGGTCGTTGGGATGTTCGCCTCCACTTACATGTTAGTTTTGATGTCCGTAGACAGGTGTTTGGCAATTTGTCAGCCTCTTCGTTCTTTGCACAGGAGAAAAGACCGCTTCTATGTCATATTTTCCTGGGTCCTGAGCCTGCTCTTCAGTATCCCGCAGATGTTCATTTTTTCCCTGAGAGAGGTTGGCTCGGCCGGATCAGGAGTGTATGACTGCTGGGGCGACTTCGTGAAGCCGTGGGGAGCCAAAGCTTATATCACATGGATCAGTCTAACCATATATATCATTCCAGTGGCAGTACTGAGTATCTGCTATGGGCTGATAAGCTTCAAAATATGGCAAAACTTTAAACTGAAAACCAGGCGGGAGCAGTGTATAAGCCTGACGCCCAAAACCTCCAAAGGCAACACATTGGCCCGTGTGAGCAGCGTTAAGCTCATCTCCAAGGCGAAGATAACCACAGTGAAAATGACTTTTGTGATTGTCGTGGCTTATATCGTCTGCTGGACCCCCTTTTTCTCTGTCCAGATGTGGTCTGCGTGGGATCCAGCAGCGCCCCGTGAGGGTAGGTTTAATTTTAAAGTTGAATATTATGTAGAGTGCGCGCCAATGCTGCGCAAAAGCTGATGTGCTCATAATGCCATTATGCATATGAGGAATTTTGAAACACACTACCCATCTTTTCCATCATTTTGTACATTTTCTGGGCAATACTGCCCAGTGCAAATGAATGGAGATTTTTAACTGCCGCATCCTTCTTGCTGTGCGCATCGGTGCTTTTTACGCGCGAGAATGCCAGCACTTGCTTATCCAGCTGGAGCAAACTGAGACAACAAAAACACCATTTTGATGTGTGTTTATTCTGGTTTGCTCATTCAGGTGGGTCAGGCACTGGAGCTTTATGGTTGACTCATGGAGAACCCGGTTCTGCTGTGTTAGTATCAGGGTAAATAACCCACCCAGGGTGCGGTGCGGATGACAGAGTTAGCAGGCGCTCTGACCGATCACAGTGCAGGGGGTTTGACACTAGGACAAAACGAAAACAAAAAGCCAAAATAAAAAATATATCATCTGTCTGCTAAAAACACAAATGCTTGGAATTGCATAAACACTCGTGTATCTGACATTTGAGTGTTTGTAGCAATTTTAATGGAAAACTAACCCCACAATACACACAGTTAAAATACACA
Organism: Macquaria ambigua; assembly: GCA_008360985.2. NCBI lineage: Eukaryota > Metazoa > Chordata > Actinopteri > Centrarchiformes > Percichthyidae > Macquaria > Macquaria ambigua. Next base: position 339,306 of record VMKM01000007.1, on the reverse strand, counting down.
GTCCCTGTCGCCTTACCACCAAAAATTGAAACACATTATTGGAACATGCTGTCATTTCCAAATTGACTGACAGGTCTTACAATAGATAAGTAGCTAATCTTATGTTGATCTAATGATTTCAGATGCTGTTAATGGTTTGTTTACATCAGAAATGCGGAGCAGGAAAAAACAGACCTAGCTGAGTATGCTGAGTTTATATATATAATAATACACCATAATTATACACATTAATATAATACACAACAATTTGTGAAAAGGCCTTTAAAGTGCGAAAGCTGCATGCAGAATTTTTCAAGTTTCTTCTGACCCTCCTCACGCTGCAGGGGCCGACTGACGGCTAATCATTAATCAAATTAGTGTGCGCCACCACGCCCCAAACAGCTTGTATTTGTGCCTGTGGGGCACGTTGGAGTGCGCCGTTGACATTTAACCACGATAGGCCACTAAGCAGCCATCTACTGTATGAGGTCCCTATATTTATCGATCTGCTGGGCCGTGGCCACACCCATATAACAACAGAAGATTTAATGTGCCAATTTGACTTCTCAATGTACTTATACTGGGCCTCTATGCCCCTTCCATTATTTCATTAGATTTAGGTAGAACTAAGTGAAAGGCACAATTTAAGTAATAGCCTTGTGAAAAGTAAAGATCTGTTTAATTTGTCTGGTTGCGCTGGAAAAGTGAGGGGTGAATCTTATTAGAGCTATTAATTGGAAGGCTTTGCTGAATAATATATCTGCATCTCCTCTAAATGAAAAGAAACAATTACCCCAAAGACAATACAAAACTTGTTTTCCAAGCAGTTTCCATCCCTAACTTGACTGTTACTGGTATTTCCTCAGACAAAAAGTCAAAAGACAAACATTTTCTACAAAAACAACCTTAAACAAAACACACATGCCCCTTGCTAAAAAGAAGACAATAATGTCAGGAAGTTTCTTGATGAGTAGTGAGTCAACAGAAGTTGGTGTTTCAGGCCTTGGGGTTTTTTTTCTTTTGCTTCTGTGGGTTTGTGTACAAGGTTCCAGCTGACTGGTTGTGTGTCCTTGTCATCCTCCTCAAGCTGCATTGTTCACACCAGCTATTTACACTTTGGAGCTAAACTGTTGCAGTACACTTAGCTGTCATCCAATTCTTCAACGCTGAGGAGGCATATTGCTCGGAGCACTAATAAAATGACAGTAATTGGCTCTGATGCTGCTACATCTCACAACGATATTCAAAGTTACAGGAGCCAGAAAAGAGCTACAAAAGTGCTCCAGCCTTTGAATGGAAAAGAAAGTGATTAATTCAGTTTTGTTTTTTTTTGTAGCTAGATCAGTGCAGGGTGGAAGGAGGCCGATGTCTGATGGCTTCCCTCCACGTGAACAGCACTCAGAAAGGCCAGAATTGTCAGTGACACGTGCCAGCATTTGTGTACAAAAGATAGGCAGGAGTGTCACCTGTGTGTGTGCAGATAAAGTGTCCATTAGAGTCATACTCAGCAAAATGAGCCCACACCACACAGCTTAGAACAGAAAGCACTAACTGAAGGAAGAACCTCTACATGGAAAAGATGCGTTTCAAACATTCATGATGTAAACAAACCATAAACAGTTTCAGAAAACATTAGGTTAATAAGTGAGCTTTTGTGGTTGATTGCTGTTAATTGTAGTTAATGTATTCAATTTGGAAGATTGTAATAATGCGTGTAATTTTAGTTGTGGGGCAACTGAATTACAGACTGCACCTTTAAAACTGTTTGCACTGTAGTGAAAGATTAGCGAACAGTGAGGAGCATATACAGTAAAACTGATTAATAATGTGTAATCATTGCTTATGAGGTAACCTGCAGGCTTATAGCAAATATTTAGATAGCAGCAGATCTCAAACACAGATTGTGATATTATATAGGTCATTCCATATAATCACTTTTATTATTTTACCATGGCATATATCCATAACATTAAACAAACAAAACATTATTAGAAGACTAGAGTCATGAAAATTGATTATTTTCACTGGCGGTCATTTTTCCATGGTGCAGAAAAAAGTATGTTATTTCAGCGTGTTTGTGAGTGATTGAGACCATCATGGAAAATGATTACTCTGACATTCATCTAATAAAGACATGTTTTTGTTCCATTTTAACCATCAGTCGAACTGATGCTTAGACATAAATGGAGGTTTACTACTTAAAGGTAGCTTGCCTGTCTTTAAAAGGCCACACTTAGCAGAAACAGGATGAACCAGCAGCAGTTTCTTTGCCTGAGTCTATATGGAGACTCATATAGTCCCTGTCCCATTACTAAAAGCAATCATGTCTTCTGTCATTGAATGATTCAGAAATCCTTTGAGACAATCAACAACCAGATGCATAATTTGTCCAAGTTCATATTTTGACATTTCAGTTATTGCTTATTCGCTTTCTTGTTGAGAGTTCGAGGAGAAGCTAGCCTGTCTCTGTCCAAAGATATTTCTGGTTTTGTGTGGAATATTTCTTGGCCGGGACCAGTAACTTCCTTGAGTTTCCGCTAGTTAGAGTCCAGCACATAGCCCTACGTAAAATGGCAAATTCTTGTTTTTACACTACATTTTTTGTACGGATTAAACAAACGAAATATGATGAGTTAATGAGCGAGCTTTAGAGGTGCTGGTAGGTGGCTTTTGTTACCGATGAACAGAGCCAGGCTAGCTGTTTCCTCCTGTTATTATTGGACCAGAGGTCTAGCACACACACCCTTTTGGTGTATGACATTTTGACCCTTAGATACAATGTCCTCATCAAGCCAGTCAGTGTAGTTTTGTAGATGCATGAACAAAGAGCCAAATTGCATCATCCCTCGAAGTTCCACCAAAACTATTGCAATATTAGATTTGATACATTTTGCAACTTGGATTTACTGTGAAGGAGCCACGACCTTTCACAGATAGGAAGTTTACCATCTTTAGCACCCCATTAGGCTTATCAATTCAAATTTTGGAAATGTCAGAAGACGGTAAAATGCCCTATTTCTCGAAGCTTTGTCAGAGTGACATCAGTGGCGTCTGTGATTTCACGTTGAACAGCCAGACAGATTTCATTATGTAGAGGACAAAAACACCTGAAGGTTAAACCCTGACTCACACACTCACACAAGCTCCCAAAAAAAACCCTGTGAACACAAACATCTCCCCCCGCTGAGCCATGGTGCTCTCGGATGCTGACTCACACTCCGCGTTCTATTGATTTGCATTAAGTGCTGATGGACACAAAGCCCAGTGTTCAATCTCCAAGTGTTAACTTTTTTAAAATAAAGGTCACTTCCTTTATAGTGTCTTTACAAACAGTGAGAAAAGCAAAGCCGTGCCATATGCAGAAATACATCTCAAAGCAGTTTTGCTTGTAAATATCATTTAATGTAAAAAATCTAAATTAGATTACTGCTAATGCTTGCTTACCTTCAGGGAGCAAGAATCAGTGTTAAGAGTTAACGAATTGCTGAAGAGTCTTTTGGGCTGCATAGTATCAGCTCTGACAGTCTGACAGATGTACCACCCAGGGGATGATTATTCTGCCTTTTCATGTGTTGTGTGATTTATCCTCCTCTTGTGAAAGACACCGTGAGCTAATTCAGTAAAGACTTTTTCGTGATAGTTCCCCCTATTATTCAGATTAGATCCAGGCTCTGCTCTCATCCACCCTGATAAGAATGCTTGATAACCACCAGTTGGTCTTTTGCGCTGTCTCCAATGAAGTGTGTTACTCCATCCACGTCATTATAGTCTATATTAAAGCAAGTCGATGCATGGCTTGCAAGGTTTGTTGTACAATTGTGTCATACCGGCTGGTAAATTAACACTTTTAATGCTTGCCTTTTTGTAGAACGTTACATACATTGAATGATCTACACTCAGTTAAACTTGTGGTTTAGTCTCATAAATCAAACCCTTAATGGCTGATGATCCATTCTTATTAATCATGTGTGTGACTTTCCTGCCCTTCCAGAGATCATTTACGCTGAACAATTTTCGTCGGAGCTCAGGGACTGTCATTAGAGACAACATGAGAATAGCAGGAGCGCAGACAGGCTGAGAGAAAGATTAGCAATCAGCAAGAAGAGGTTAAATACAGGATACGAGCCAATTACATGAATCCGAAACTCATTTACCAAATGTCAGTTGGATGGTGAAGTTAGCGTAGTGTAAATGTCATCTAACGTGCCCCTGCAGGTTATTTGTCGTGATGTATCACCACAATGTTGTGTGAGGAACATTTCCGCCTCTCCCGTTGTACCCTTGAAAGTGTTTTTACAGGAATTTGCTTTGTTTTGGAAAATCGGTACTGTCTTGCTTGTTTGAACAGGTCACCATTTAAATTATTTTCTATTTATTTGAGCTGCAAGTATTTTTAAACTCCGTCCTTCCTCATTTTAAGGAATCCCTCGAGCTACAGTCATACAGTTATAACTGTATGAGTGAAACTTAATTCAATAATTATGTAATTGAACTGATTCTGCATTGTCAGAAAATTGCAAATGGGTGAAAGGAAACAAGACTGTACAAGTCTACAGCCATGCTAGCTGCTCTGCCAGGCTGTACTAACTGCTAACTAGCACGCTGAGCTAACGTTAGCATGCTAACATGCTCGCAATGGCAATGCTAGCACGCTGGTGTTTAGCAGGTAATGTTAAACAAGTTCACCATCTTACTTTTGCGTGTTAGCATGCCAACATTTGCTAATTAGCTCTAATCACAAAGGACAGCTGAGGCTGATGGGAAAAGTATCAGTTTTGTAGGTATTTGGCCATAAACCAAAGTACTGGACAATTAAAATGTTTGACCTGATAATTTTGTTAGATTAAAAGAAGGGAATTACCAAAGTTGTTACAATTCATCCTAAAGTTGGCCGTGAATTTCTGAACCAAATTGCAAAGCAATCCATTCAATAGCTGTCGAGACATTTCATTTCAAACCACAAAAGTCAACCTCACGGTGGCGCTAGACAAAAAGTAATGTGATCAAAGTTATTAAGATTCATCCTCTGGGGTCCAGGGATATCTGTACCAAAATTGATGGCAATTCATCTAATAGTTTGAGATATTGCAGTCTGGACCAAAGTTGGGGACCGACTGATCGACCAACATCGCCACTTGCATGGCTAAAAAGCATTAATTGAGATAAAGCTGTAAAACAAATTGTGTGTGCACAAACTCATAAATGATGTAGATTCTTTTTGTCACTGCATGATAAGAGTGGCAGTAGATACACCTTCAGCCAGCCACTAACGCCTTTATTTATTTGAATCAAAACTAAGCTGCTGGTTCACTTTTGTAGTCACAGCACGGTAACTTTCCTCTCTCTCTCTCTCTCGTCTCCTGCAGCCATGCCCTTCATCATCTCCATGCTGCTGGCCAGCCTCAACAGCTGCTGTAACCCCTGGATCTACATGTGCTTCGCCGGGCATCTGTTCCAGGATCTTAGGCAGAACTTTCTGTGCTGTTCCACTCGCTACCTCAAGTCGTCCCAGTGCCGCTGTGAGCGTGACTTTGACTCCAGTCACAAGAGCAACTCCTCAACCTTTGTCATTAAGAGCACTAGCAGTCAGAGGAGCATCACACAGACTTCCACCACATAAGCACCTGCCCATCCCTTCCCTTTCTCCAGCTGCCCACCCTGCCTTTCACAACAAGCCGTCGCCCATAAAATATCCAGCAGTTCAGCTCCTTCAGATACCTCTCGCCCGGAGGCGACAACAAAAGTCTTATTTTATTTACAGTACTTTACAATATAAAGTGGAAATGGAATTGTGAAATAGGAAAATGTACAGAATATTATTGAGGGTGCGATATATTGTTCATAAAAACATATGAGATAATCATGGACCAAGCTGAGCAATCACCTGAATGTGTTTGTTTGTTTTTACATTTTTCTTGTACAGTATATATTTACATATTTGCAGTGCAGAGAAAGTAAAGGAAAAGAAAGTATTTGAATTGTTTTTTAAGCAACCTTGGCCAACCACACTATTGATGCAGTTGTTGTCACCAGCAAAGCTTATGGATGCTGTTCGTCCGTGTTATGATGAAATTGCTTACCTGCTATAAGTATTGTGTACGATGTTGTTCACTTTGTTACATATTGTAGATATTGTTAGATGTGAGATGTCACGGCTGTCGCTGGTAAAGATTTCAAATAAAGCTTAAAAAATGAATAAAGAACGAAAGCAGCAAAAAATGCACTGACAACTTTATTGTTAACACCTAGCTGATCCTCATTAGAGCTCATTTTGTCTCCTGAAATGACTGAAGAAATAATTGGCACGGTTGCTGGAAATGTTCTAAAGGGATGTTTGTCCACGCTGAATCAATAACATCACCGAGTTCCTGCAACTTTTTGGCAGCACACTGAAACTTTGAACATCCTGTTCACCACAGCCCCAAAACACATTATTGGGCTGAGCTGTGGAGTGAACTAAAGTTACTCATGTTTCTGGAGGCATCTCAAGGCAACAATTGCTGCGTGACATGATGCATTATCCTGCAGGAAGTGACAACAAAAGTAAACCGTGGCCATGAATACACTCTAGCATTCTTTGTTGCAAAGCTAATTAAGTCTGAGGCTGCTGTTCAGTCAGTTGTGTTCACATTCATTGTAAGTGATTCAAGTATATGAGCCGTCTAGGATGTGAACCATTTGTTATTTTAATTACAGGACCTCAGTTATCATTGGTAATAATGAGGAGTGACCTGAATAAAAGCAAAAGCTGTACAATAAAAACAAGCCATTATATTTGCAATGAAAACTACCATTTGTCTCTCTCCCACCTTATACTTGCAATACAATGTAACAAAGTACTACAGAAAAGTACTACAAAATTATCATTACAAGCTTTGCAAGAGTGTTCAACTGCATTATACTGCTGCAGTGTTTCTTTGATATTATTAGCGTGTGGATTGCAGGATTAATTAATGAAGTGCCAAAATGATACTGTTTAATTAGACTTGAACAACAGTATTGCCACTGTATACTATATACATTTTTTATTTTAGGGCTATTAAGGTGGAGTTTACCTCCCTTGTAGCCTTAATAATGTGAACTTTCATGAGACAATCTTGTGCCATTATATCAGGAGAAATTCTGTAAAAACATAAATTGGCACTAAAGACTCTTCAGACCACATCAAAGACCTTTGCTATGAATTTCACAATCAAAGATTTTTCCATTCTTAAAGATGCCAACAAGTGTGGAGGGCAAGTTCATGTGTACAGTATGTCTGTGATTATACAAGTTTAATGAATCATTTGCATAAGGCAAACAAGTAAATAAACACATGAATAAAATCATGAGATCTGTATTTGTGGAGAATTTGCTGTTTTTGGTTACACCAAACTCATGTAAAATTTATGTATTCTACATATTCACTGTCGCTGTATAGTTTTGGCTAATAAATCAATCTTGCTTATTAATTACACTGGCTAATACAGTTCATTAATCAGAATAATTCTGTAACACAGTGTGGTGTTTCTGCTCATATAAACTCTAACTGTGCATTTTCTAGAACAATAAAGGACCAGAATGAAACACACTGAGGCTGCGAACAAAGAAGGGTGTGATGACGCTGAATCATCAATAATGGATCTCAGACACAAAAGAGAAGTATACAGTATGAACGATGCACAACAGCAACCTGTAGCGGGTCTTTTGAAGTTATCAAAAATATCACTGAAACACGGTTAAGAAGTTTGGTGAATCTTACAAATGTATTTCTTCAGCCTCTCAGAATGATTTGAAATAATACACAAAACTTTCAATCAAACACTGAACCAGTGGTGCAAGATACTAGCAATTGTAAAGTGTCTTTAAATTACTTTCAGCCCATGTATAATTTTCCTTTCTACACTGCAGGTATCATACTTTTTTACATAATCAAAATAACACAGTGGAACATTAAAACGGGTCATCATTGAGAGGTTTTTACTTTACTCCATCAGTAGTTAGGTCCATACTTGTTTACACATACTTGACTGAAATATGCAAACAAGTAGATTTAATATTCCACTCATCACACTTCGATAAAAGGAAGTAGATTATCTGCATGGTTGGTTCCAAAACGTCTGTTAGTTACTGTGGAGTCATCACAAATTAAGAGGGAAACATATCAGAATACATTTTTTTGAATACATACAGAAATCAGACAAAATAATTATGCAGGGAAACATTTTTCAATTCCTTTCTTTTTGTTAGAGCTTTTCTAATACGGTTACATATACGATTGTCAAATTCAAATCAATCAATATAAAGTTAAACAATCCCAGACACAGCAACATACAGCATCAATATAACTGTTAAGAATGGCCAAATGTAACGCATACAGGCAGCACTGTCCACAGGTGCAGCAGTTTCAGGGAGTTCATTTCATTTGTGGTGAATGAGTAGCTATTGTCTGAGCTTTTTGTGATTCAAATTAAAAGAGGGCAGACAGATCCTCCTCATGGCAGGCAGCCCTCTTCTCCCTTGGTGAGGAGCGCTGAGCCCTCCAGGAGTGCCAGGAGTGTCACGGAACCAGGCTGTCTGCTGCAGCTGTCACAGAGCTTCTGGTGGCAAAAGGCACACCGGGCATGTCAGGACTCAGAGCTGAGAGCTTGAGGGTGGGGAGCAGCATGTTATGAAGGGAGGAGGAGGAGGAGGAGTATCAAGGAGTAAGCAATATGCCAGGACTGATCTTCTGGCGTATAAAAAGACACCGCACTTCATCCGATCATACAACAAACACTACTGTGTGAGTTCTTAGACTTCTTTGCGCAGTGCAACGCGCACACTGCTGAAGATCTTGCCCAGGGCTTCGAAGAAGGGATCACAGAAGGTCTGGATGCAGAGAGAGTAGATGCGGCTGATGCACTGCGACTCAATCAGACAGCTCTTGATGCAGGGAACCACAGCCCAGATGTGGCAGAAGGAGATGCATGCGAACAGGAAGCCCCAGAGCAGTGCAACAGGGATACCAAAGACAGCAGACAAGATGCGGTAGCACCAGTACTTGGACACAGTGAAGGTGGTGTAGCTGAGCTTCCACACCCCATCCAGGCTGTGTGTACCGTCAGGCTCTGCAATGACATCCTCAAACTCCACCTAACAGGAAATTTAAAAGAGGCTTTCATTAATACACATCCCTGAGTGCACACCGCTTTTATCCATCTCCCTCCACCAGACCTCTGTGGGCTCTAAGTAATACGCACTTGTCAAGATTATGCTTGTGAAAGCTGCAGAGTGTTAGGGTCAAATTTATGCAGAGAAACCAATTATCTGTTGCACTTCATAGAATTAAAAAAAAAATACTTAATGTCGTGGCATACAGGAAAAGTTATGAAGTGGCTTTTAATGCTGGGTCCAAATCATTTTAATAGCTCTGTTCCAACACATTTTTTAGTAACCGAAGTTCACCTAATGTAAAATGCATGAGAGCAACTGTACAATGGTCCAATTCATTTTCAGTTTTCAGTATGTGCCACCTGGTTTTTTGGACGCTGTCACATTCTGAGCTGAGACATGTTAATTACCCTGTCTGTAATCGTGGCAGGCAGACGCCCCTGCACATCTAAAACCCCTCTCTTTTCTTCCAGACCATCGGATAGGATCAGTATGAGAAGTAACGAGTCGCTGTCCATTTCCCGCAGAGATCGCAGCCTGAGATCATCCTCTGAATGAATGGCTGGACATGCACTGTCTTATATTTTCTCTGCAAGGTCTGGCCTCTTTCAGCTCTTAGAGGGATTGCAATAGAGTGAAATTCAACAAAAGAACAATCAGTGTTCTTTAGAAACCACCAATGGACACCCATGTGTTCCAAAGCTGGTAAACCTGATTACTGAGAAGATAAGATTCCCTGACTAATTAGGGACACTGTTTCAATAGATATTACCGAGCCACTTCATTTTAATGGAAAGGCAAAGAAAAAATTAAAATTGGAAATGTTAGCAGGAAATGACTGCATGGATTAGAAATGTAAGTGCTAATGTATCACCTACTGTGACTCCTAGATCAGACTATTAGGTGTAAGGTTAACAAACCGTTGAGTTTAAAAATACATCATCTTTATCTTGATGTCTGCAAGCAGACATGTAAATCATTTTAAACTGAGCCATGCAGACACTAAACATAATACTCAAAACTCAAGATTTACCATCTTCACTGACCATGTTTACGTGAACTCCCTTCAGTCAAACGAAATATAATCTAAATGTATATCCGGTCCTGTCCTTACAGAAAATAGTTTGTGGTAATAGCATGGCAACAATTGCAGGATAAACAGTAGTCAACCCCAGTGTATCAGTTTCACACTCTTCTACCCCATTCCCAAAATAAACTTTATGTTCTGCTCAGGCAACAGGAATAGCTCTTGGTCTATTTAAGGATTTTCCAGACAGTATAATAACCTGTTCTCCTGTCTTTGTTCCTACTAACCACTTTATTCATTTTCTCCACATGCTTCCACACAAGCCAAGACAGGGGCTAAGTTCTTAATCCTTTCTGTGACAGGGTGCTGTCTCCATGCTGCACAAACCTTCACCACGTCCTCATTGATCTGCTTGGGGTCTCTGTTAATAAGATCAATCTCCTTGGTGTGGCTGTCCTTCACAATCTTCTCCTCATTGGTGTCGTACTTGTACTGATCCGCCATGGTGGGGCTGCAGGTCCTGGACGGGCCGGAGACAGTGAGAGTAAACCTTCCTCGATCAAACGCCTCAGTTCACTTCTGAACCCCTGTATCACCACTGTGACGCTCCCCCTGGCATGCCAGTGGACAGCTGCTGCAGACGTCCTGGTAAAAATGGAGGCCTGACCCCCACCCTGCACACACATAGGAACCCACACACACACACACACACACACACAATGTAATGCGCACAGACAGAAAAGGCATGCCTTAAAGGAGAACCCAGGGTTGTGTCACATTTCACATAGGGTTGTGGGGCTAACTGGGCAGGGTTTGCACAGTGGCACGAACTTCCACCACAGAGCGAGGCAGTAAGCACAAACACACCCTCCTGCTCTGGCTTTAGTTGGGACACAGCGTTTTGTGTCCTAATACTGAACTTCATTTAAAGAGAAATAACTTTCTTATGTGTTTGCAGCTAAATTGCGCAACAGAAGACACAAACGTAGACAAAAAGTAGACTCAATGTCACCATGAGTGCAAGGATTACAGTACTCCAGACTGTTAATGTAGATTCACACTATTATTGTAATTTATTATTCAGAGGGAGGAATATGAGCCACACTAAAATACTTTTTACTTCGTACAAAGTCTTGAAAGTTTGGAAAATGCTTAATTTTAACCGTTATGTTTTCAAGGTTAGGAATATGCTTGAATTTGAATATACTCCTTGAAAAATGCTTGATTTTCAACATAATCTGGTGTTTCATCATCTACACATTCACTCATGGAAACCAAAAATCTTTTAATATTTGATATGAAAAAATCCCGTCGTTATATTTGTTTGTTGTCTCCTGGCATTTCTAGTAACAACTAAAATCTTTGAGAGTCTGGAAATTTTTGGTTTAGGTACCTTGAAAGTGCTTGAATTTTACTCTTAAAAAGCTGTACGAACCCTGTCTTTACTGGAGCAGAATTCATTAACTCATTACCTTAATCATGCTTGATACTGTACATCAGGTGGTGAGGTGGCCATAACAAAGTCCAACTAACTAACTAAGTCCAACTATTTGTTGACATTATGCCACTTTGAAAAATTCTACTGTACAACTCTACAAACAGTCTGTGGAGTAGTAATACTCAGCTGCACTCAGAAATATAATTATCAGAGATTTGCCTATATTGCATGCTAGATGTATTTGCGAATGCTAACGTTTCTTTGCAGATGCAATGCCCCAAAATGTGTAAAAGAGCTTAGTGGGTATTAAAGAAAATGCAGCATTGGGACTGAAAAGGAGGAAAATAAAAATATATAATTTGCTATTACACTGTTATCAACATGTTTGCTTTCATAATTACAATCATGACAATAAAGTGGTTTAGTCATTTAAATGTTTCGGTTCATAATAGAGTTCACATAAGGCGGGTCCTGAGCCTCTCATTCCATATAAATCTGATTTTAGCGAGGCCCAATACATAAAATTCAATAGTCCCCCAAAATAAAACTCTGTTCAGTCTTCCTTAAGCTGTGCAGTTGTTGCTATCAGTCATAGCTTTCTATATCAGCATGTTGCATAAACAAACTCCAAAGAGAGGGGGAAGAGGAGGGAGGTGCCTATGAAAACTGGTACAAGGACTCATAGCACCCCCAGCTCTCTGTTGCTATTTATCCCAGTCAGTGGGGGTGTAAGAACAGTACAGGAAGCGTGACTACGGTGCATGGATTGGCATTCCTTGCCCCGGTTCTCTGGTGGTAGAGACGGGGACGAGGAGGGAGTGGTGGAATGGGATCACAGTGCATGTGATCAGGAGCCAACCCAATTAGAGGAGTATTCTTGGCGTGGCAATGGAGTGAGTAGAGGCCAGTTAGGCATGGAGGCAGAGAGACAGAAATAGCTCAGCAGAGAGTCATGGTGGGCATATCTCTGCCTCTACGGGTGTCAATGCAGTCAGCTGAGACTGCACTGGCTCCTGTCTTGCATTTAATGTAGACATATATGCAGGGCTCTCAGATCTATATTTAGAGTCATATAGAATGTAATGGTAAGAGTGGTTATCAGTAACTCGGGTTACTTTACAAGTATCAGTGGTGCTTCTTTTGAAATGAACTGTGCTGTTTGTTTTACTTGACAAAATGCTTTTTATTATTTATTCTACATTTCAAAAGTAATATTGTTACATATCTTTCCTGAGAGGAATAATTTGTAATTCTTAATGTATATTTTTCGTTTCGTTGTATCCTGGACTTATTTGCTTTTCATGGCAAGAGTTAGATGAGAAAGTTGACACCACTCTCATGTCTGTCAGTTCAATATGATGCTATACAGCCAGCAGCCGGTTAGCTTTAAAAGATAAAGACTGGAAACAGGGGAGGGGGGAGCTAGCCTGGTTCTGTACGAAGGTAACAAAATCTGCCTAGCAGCACTTCTAAAGCTCACCAATTAACATAATATTTTGTTTGTTTAATTCATAAAAACAAGAATAATTGTGTAAAAATGACAAGTTGCCTGGCAACCTCTTGGTGATGACAAGACTCCAGGAAGTTACTGTGCCCGGCCAAAAAATAACCCCCCATAAAACCGGTTTCACCGTGTCTCCAGTCTTTATGCTAAGCTAAGCTAACTGACTGTTGGCTGTAGCTTCATATTCACAGTACAGACATGAGTGGTATCTCTATCCTATTCCTTAAAGTGCCTCACCTGTGCATTATCAAAGTGACTAAATATTGTTGGCAGCCAGTACACTTTCTTTCTAAAATCAAAGTAATGTGAATACTTCACAAGAGAAAGCATTGTTTTCTTGTCTTTTAGCATTTCATTATCATGGCCAGTTGATTTACGTACATTTTGCTTTATAAAGCACACTGTAACAGAAAAATCTGCTGCACTGTGTGCTTGCTGCCTTGATATGAGCTGGATCTGATATGAATGTGAAGATGCTTTTGCATCTTTGTCATTGCTGTTATTTGGTCCGTGGCTACTGATGATTAACTTCACCACTAGGTGACATCTTTTACATCCCTAATACAAAATCAAGACCATAATAATACAGGACAACAAATATTTTAACTGAATTCAACCAAAAAACTGATTATGTCAACTCCATACAAAACAGAATAGTAAATTACAATCAAAGAAAGACAAAACATTTATTGAAATTCATTAATGTGATTTAATTTACAATGTCATTCCATCAATATCAATATTATTAATGCAATAATTTAGCCTTTCAAGGGGTTAATTTGTAAAAACAGATATATATTCCTAAATCATGTTTTTTTGTGCACTCCAATATCAGTCAAACAGATGTTGGCTTATTCATTTTAAGAATGGCGTTTATCTGTTTTCGCAAATGAGCTCTTTTGTTCATCGAGAGATTGCTAGAGTTTGCTGTCTCAACTCTATCAGCATCTCTGAATGCTTGTTGGTCTCTTTTGCTTTACAGGCCAGTATCTCTGGGTTTATTTGTAGATCAATTTGTAATTTAATTGCAATGGCTTATACACATTTGTTTACTATTTTCTGTGATTGTGTATTAAATAGTTTTACCACCATTTGCCCCACATATTCTATCAACACATGCTTGTTCTGGCTTAGAGTTAACTCTATGCAATAAACATCAACATCATCACAAAAGGGACAACTTGACATATATGCCAGCATGCCGAATGTCATGACAGGTGAGCAAAAATACAAAATAATCACAGAACATTATGATGCAGATTATAATTTACCTGAAAGGAATTAGTATGCAATCTGTTATCACTTGCTTTTTCTCTGTATTCTCTGTTTTAACCAAACATTTACACACACTGTGTTTTTCTATCTGTCCTCATCTTTTGCCAGATGGATGTTGATTCGACCACAGCACTTTCCAATACTGGTAAAGACGGGGCTGATGAGAATGTTCAGTATGCTGCCCCACACAGTCTGGACCCAGTGCATGTTGATGAGAAGGAGCTGCACACATGGCATGATCAACCTGGAGAGATAAAAGCAAGTGGACAAAATATGAGCTCATCTCACTGACAAAAAGTAGAAATCCTTGTACACTCCTAAAAAGGGTTCCCACTAGGGGAAAGAACCTGCAGTAGGGAAAAGGGAGAGCTACCATTTCTAATTCAACTACCTACTAAATGATCCTTATGATCCCAGAAAAACATTTAGCAGTTCATCCTGGCCTGTAAGTCTACCTCTTTTCAGTGTATCAACAGTCCTACCAGATGTGAAGGCAGCTGAGCACAGCGAAGAGGAGCCCTGCTGCCAGTGAGACCGGCACTGCCAGAAGGAGGGAGATGAAGCGGTAGCACCACAGTCTGGACACCTCAAACAGGGCGTGACTCCACAGCCACACTTTATCAAAGGTCCGCACCGAGGGAGGCTCTGCAATCACATCCTCAAACGTGACCTCAAGACACACACAGAGACGTGGATTTCAAGGGTCATTTTTCCCCAAGTGTGTAAAATATAATTCTGAGAACTGGGGGGTTTGGATATGTAGGCGTGGAAGCTATATATGACAAAACCTTGACACGCAGAATGAGAATGATGGGTAATGCACACAAATGTACTACACTGAGCAGTTTTTAAAAGCAAATAATGTCATGTTTTCATGTTTTCATTTCTTGTTGTGCTTTGCAGTGTAAGACCTTAAAGACAGCTGCAAAAATAGAAGTGTATGTATGATCATGTCCACTTGAGGTCAGTATTATGCAGCATATTGGTATATTTACCACGTTTAGTTGGTATTCTTACATTACCTGTGAACATTCAGAAGTCACTGGCCTACATAAACAGCTTTACTTAACAAAAAGCTTCACAGATGAAGTTTTATTTGTAAATTGCATTCATCCTCATCATCATGAATCACCTCCAAACAATTAAATTCAACGCTAAAACCATACATAGAATTCTGCTTCAGTTCAGCTTTGCGTTATCAGTGTTACATCAGGTTCAACAGAGACAGGACGAGTGGTATGCAGAGCATGTGCACCGGGTTTATTTATTCTACCGGCCTGTCTCTGTTTCTCCAGAGGAAAATGACATACCTCATCGTGTGGCCTGTGCTGCGTGTTCTCTGTAAAGATTTATGTGTGTTTTATGTTGATTAAATCCCTGTGACGGTGCACATTAGTTACCTTAAGACTCTTGTTGATTCTTTTGGGATCCCTGTCGTGAATCAGAGGCCTTGTGTCGCTGTGGGTGGAATTCAGATCTTCAGATTGTACATCCACTATGACTTCCATTAGTTCCCCTGCTGGTCTCTTGTCTTTTGATCTCTGGCCCTCCATTTCTTCTAAGATGAGCTGTGTCTCGGCTTGGTTGACTGCTGTGGTCATGTCATTGGAAATATGGAGGATGAGCAGGGCGTAGCAGGAGCATTGCTTAGCGCTCTAACCTCTGCAGGCTTGTCACTGACACCCAGGTGGAACATAGTGGACTGCTGATTGCCTTGCTCCTTGTTGAGGAATGCCTTTATTGGCTTTTAAAGGCCTGCCTTCAGTGACACTTTCCATGTGACACATTACATGGGAAGTCTCATTTAGACCTGTGTGTGAAATGTCCATTGGCCATCGCTAATAGCATAAAATCAGCCTTCACTTCCTCCTTAAATATTAAAGGAGTGATGGTGATCAGTGGTCAGTATTTTGACACTATCATGGTTACACAGTTCTCTCCTCATGAAAGCAGAGTTGACAGTGTCGGTCCATTAAGAACAGACTTCCCTGCCAAGAGCTGTCCTCCTGATCGCCCGTCCAAGCTGGAGCTTTGCTCCTCCACTGACAGTCTCTGCCCTGACTACAGAAACTGACTGTAGTCCCACTCGTGTTACTGTCGAGTGTGGCACTGTGTGTGGTCTGTGCACACTTTACACCTCATCTAGTGCAGTTTGTAGACAGGAGACAAAAACTCAAACCTCTCTAGACTCTTCACAGTTCTCACAGCAACTAATTGCTCCACAGAGTATGAAACTACAGAATTTAATTCATTCATTTCATGTATAAACAACTCAATATACTGTAAGTACCTCTCAGTATATTGGTGTGGTGGTTGCAGCGTATGCTACATGCCAAACTGTCCACATGCACCTAGTGTAAGTAAGTATAAATGTAATGGCGTTTATACTTTATACAGGTTAATGCAGCCATGTACTCATGTACTTACTCTGGGGCAAAAATGAGTTGTGGGCCTCTGTTGATCCCCCCCTTCCTCCCACTCTTTGGGCATTGTGTATGTATCTTTTGGCCTTCAAGTGCCCGGAATATGAATGCCACATTCCTAAACAAATGCTAAAACGTTAAGGGGAACTGCAGAGTTGGGTGATAATTCTCTGTGAGTTTGTCCCTGGGAGCTACCACTTTGACATAGAAGTAGTCATGTGATCTATTCAAATATTGAATTTGAAGATTTGCTTAAAATTCAGGCCTTTATCATGTCGATATAGTCCTTTAGTGGTACATTGCCCAAATAAATTTGAAGTTGATCAAACCAAATGACACAAAGTGAACCTGAGACCTTCAGGGGCCCCTCAGGGTCTGGGGCCTTGGGGCAGTTGCCTGCTTTACCCAGCCTTGTGTACATCTTCTTTGATACATATAGTCCACTTTCTTCTACATCCCCATCACTGCCTTTATTAAACACTGATGTGAGGTCCTGTTCTCCCCAAACTATGAGCAAGATGAGTTTTATAAAAATGAACTGCCTATTGCTTTCATCACTTTTGTGACACACAAACATTATATCATCCAATTGCTCCACATTGATCTGTCATTAAGGAGCCACACAGTCACACAGCAAACCCTCTCTTCTAACCTATGAATTACATCTGCCCTACCTTCTTTAATCTGACCATTCACACTGCATATTTCACACGTCTGTAGTTGATTGTGCTTGTTCACACGCTGTTTATTTACACTGATCCCAGATATTCCACAGGCAAACAGCAATTTTACTCCAGTATCTTATCTACATTGAGACTTCATTCACATTTTGAAAACCAAGACATTTGGCAGACTACACATATCTCACTGTTTGTTGAAAATTCCTAGAAGCCTTCTTCTCACAGATGTCCAAACAAAGAGGAGCGGGGGGAATTCACTGGTATATAGCACACTCTATTGGCCATGGTTTGTCTTTGTAGTTAAAAAAACAAACAAATCCTCATTATTTATCACCGATGGTTAAATCAGCTGCATTTTCCACTCACACATGCACAAATAGCTCATTTTATACAGTGCTTGCAATAATAGCAAAGTACTTATTTTCTCAATCGCAGCTGTGCTGCACTGGTGGTGAAGTGGAGGCAGTGGTCTGATTAGCAAATGATTAATGGTGTGTGTGTGTGTGTGTGTGTGTGTGTGTGTGTGTGTGTGTGTGTGGAAACCATGGCGATGAAGAGCCCCCCGACATTGTGTTGTGATTGTGTCTGAGGTCTGTAGATCCTCTACTTAACAGATGCTAATTTAGTTACATCTGGCACAGCTCCTGGTGTGTAAAATAATCATTTTAATCATAAATCGTATCCTGAATTGAATGAAAGACAAATATATCATATATCTGCCAATTTAAAATTCAGGCAATAAAGGCAACATAAAAAACCAAAATTAAAAACATCAAGTGTGCTTTATCCAGACTAGGCAAATGTTTGTGCACTGGTTTGTAGTGGTGGTTTGATGAAATAAAAAACCTGCATAATTTTCCTGGGGATATAATTTCTCTGACAGCTTAAATTGAACTGATAGTATTGATGGTGAAGCTTTATTTGTCACAGTGGAATGTGCTGCTGTGTTGCATAATATATTGTTAACTTCCAAATGCTTCACAAATAACATCATCGTCTATTACAGTAAAACCTGACTGCTGTGTGCATGACCAGTCATAATTTCTGGTTGGATGGTTTGTTGCAGGGAATATTTTATCCATCATGAATTTCTTAGAATCTATCCTGAGTCTGCAGGTCAAAAGGCCCAGATGAGGTGGACAGCTGTGACGTAAATTATCAACAAGCTTGTCAATAAGATTGTCCTCTGCTGTTACCTGTTACTAACAACAGAAATCTCCTTCACTCTTTTCCATTTGAAAAAACTTTAATCCACTTGCCTCATTCCTGATTACGCTTTAAACAAGCAGGCATTTACTGACTGGATACACCCCAAGACTTCATGACTTTTTTTTTTAAGTTTCTTGCCAACTGCAAGAGACATCAAAGTGTGTGTGCTGCCATGCATAGGTTTTGTCTATGTTGTGTTTCATCAGTTTATCCCAGATTAGATTAGACCTTTGACATCTTTTGATTTTGGAGTGAGTGCTCTTTCCTTCGCAGCTTTCGGCCTGATGAGATTGCAATACTTGTGTAACAATACAGAAATATCAGAAATATGTGGCTCAGGAGGCGATCTTTGCTCCTACTATCTTCTGCCGTGTAAAAACCACATTTACATCCTAGACATCTGGAATTAAATTTCCAAACTGAGACATTGTAAAGGACACACACATTATGAACGTCAGCAAAGAAGCGAGCAATTCCTTTCGTGAAACTAACTGGCACCACTGAAATATGATGCAAGACAAAAAAAAAAAAAAACACACTGCCATATTCTACTTACCTGCACGAAACTTAATTAGATTTGAGAAGAGAAATCAAAGTGCCGAGCTCCAACACTCACACCTGTCCTTCCAGATGTTTCTGGCACAACACGCTCATGTCTGTCTAATCTGCTTTAATTAAAAATAATGTCTGAGCTCAGGTTGAAAATACAGAGCTCTTATACAATAGTGATGTGATGGATAGTGATTCAAAAGTCCTTCAGACAGGTCACAAGAAGAGATATGATGGTCATCCAGACTGTGTCCTACATTAATTTATATTCACTGATGTTTAGTTTTACAAATACCGTATGTAGATCCAGTTGATGTTTTGTTCCAACACTATTTTTTATCGTTGGACACAAGGGTTCATGAAATTCAAATCTCAGCATGCACCTTGCAGATTTTTTTTACCCCATATTGTCAGCAGCCGTCGTGTCCTGAATTCTGAGATACCAGATAAATAATGTAAAATTTGCCTTGCTGGTCTCATTATTTAATGGCTTGACATTTGACAATAATATCCATACATTTGTATGGATACAAATAAAAATCTCACAGCATGTTTCTGTGCTGTGCTTGTTTATCCTCCTGGTATGAAAGCTAATGCAGTATTCACCTCAAAGTATTAAATACACAACCACAGTTATGTAAGAGTGGTATATACTGCAGTTTGTGAGAGCCATACAGCAAAATGGTGTTTGCCGTTATTTGCTTTAACCACACTATTCACTTCAATATTCGTCATGTCTGCTGTTTGTGAAAGACTAATACAAACAGCAGAGTCCATAAAATAGCACTTTGTTACCACTCTCAGAGCATTATAAATTCTCAGTAATGATTTCCACTGTAAAATCACTATCTCCGCCTCACTGTACCCATGTCACTGTTAAAGCAGTCCATATTCGCAGGGACTTGTGCCACTTTACCCTCAGCCTCTATTCACATGTTAATGAGCCGCCATCTGAACGTATAAGCCTCGTGTAATCAGTCTGAATGTGAAAAGCAGGCATGAGCCAGAATTAGTACACTCCAGGCAGGATTTAAAGCTAAAGCATACATTCAGCCGTAAGATCCTCATTGCTATGTGAGTCACAGGCTCACTCAATTTCCATGACGACATGGGCGGATGACATTCAGCATCTATCAACATATCTGTTGCACTCAGGAACTCTGAGGTGTTGTCCCTCAGATTCATGAGAGCTCCTCACACTGTGGAGGCTACTGTGTTAGGGATCATATGTGGGAGTCAAATTATTCCTTAGATATAAAACACCACTGCTTGGCAACATTTACATCCAATATTTTACAAAGTTCAACAGAGTCAGTCATCAATATAACATTGGAATATACATATTGTTATTGACATGAAAAAATAATACATGTGGAACCAACTCATATTCTTATGAGATACATTTGTTTCTTATTAAATACAATAAAACATTTAAATATCCATCCGATCATGACCTTGTTATTGTAGTTACACCCCAGATGTTCACATTTATAAACATATAAAACATTTCTACAAACATCATTAAAATCAGGCCAATTCTAATGTGAATGGAACAAATGCACAGGGGAACATTTATCACAATTTCAATGTTTCATGTTACAGTACGGCCATAGCACCTTGACCTAAAATGAGAAAGCCTACCTGAATTAGACAATAAAAGGCACTGGGCATTTAAGATATATTTAAAGAACAGGTTCACATTTTTTCAAGTCTATCTTAAAACACCCTTCCCTTCTTAAAGCAATTTCAATGTAAGTGTCGGGGGACAAAATCCCTTTTTTGTTTTGCACAAAACAATGACTGTAGATTCTGTCCCCCCCTCACTTACATTGAATTTTCTTTTAAAAAGGGATCTCTTTGTATGGACAAGAGGAACAATTACGGTGACCGATAGTCCTTCCAATGTACATGTGGGCATGTCAGTATTGTTTTAAGATGGACTTAAAATGTCAACCTGTCTGTTAAGAAAAAAACATGAAAACAAAAGCAAACATAAAACATAAAAAATTGACGTGGCCTATATATTAACACTGTAGTCCATCATTTTCATGCTGGTCAATGTTTAAGCATGCTCCTCAGGTATTTGTCCAGGGATCTTTATCCCTTGGTCCATAGTGTTTTTGGGACGGGAGTTGGACAGGGTTTCAGCTGTGGTGCTGGTTCTCTGGATGAACTGGAGGAAATTCTCTTGAAGGGAGCCCTCGTGGCTGGATGCCCCAAACTCCGCCGGCTGGGTCAAGCAGCAGCGTCGAAACTTTACCAGCTCTTCTCTGATCTGTCTGTTCAGCAGGCCGTAGAAGAACGGGTTAACTGCAAAGGAGGAGTAGGCCAGCCAGGTGACTGCCTCCTCTAAGTCCCCGGGGCTCTGCATGGAGCCAGTCAGAGACATTTGCAGGTGGAAGATGAAATAGGGCAACCAACAGACCAAGAACTGGCCCACAATGAATACCAAAGTAAGGGCAGCCTTGCCACCACTGAAGGCCCTCTCTGGAGATAGTCTTTGGGGCAGAGTGCGGGTGGTGGTGATCATGGTGGTCTGGCTGTTGATGGAGTCCGAGCGATTCTTAGCAGGGCTCGCATTTGCCCACGTTGGCACAGCAGGGACTTGCTGCAGGGCTGCAGAACGAGCTACCTTGTACACGGCACAGTAAACAGCAAAGATAACCACTGCAGGAACCAGGAAACAGACCACACTGAAGAGCACAGCAAACACACTTCTGAGACGACTGTGGCTCGCGTGGAGAGAGCAGTGAGCTGCAGCAATAGAGCTCTGATGTCCATAAGCTGGCCATCCAACCAGAGTGACCAAAGCTAAGAGGACTGACTTAACCCAAATTAGGAGCATGACACCAATAGCGAGGTTGATGGTCATCTTGACTTCATAACGCATGGGGTGTACGATATAAAAGTAACGCTCCACACTGATGGCTGTGATGGTGAGAATGGACAGACAGATGAGGAACACATTGAGAAAGATGTAAACCTGACACTCCAGAACAGTAAACACCACGGTGCCAAAGAACGGTGAGCTGGATATGATACCCAAAGGCATGAGGAGGATGGCACACAGCAGGTCCACTGCACAAAGGTGACACACAAAAGCGAACCTCTTCAGGTGGGGAGCACGAGCAATGGCCACCATCACCCCAGTGTTGGCCAATAAAGCAATGAGGTTAAGGGTCACCATGCAGAACAGCCCAAAAAGGTCTTTGATCTGTGACTGGGAGCTTGTGACGACGCCCACGTTGGCAGGAACCGTAGGATTGGGCTCCCATAGGGCAGTGGTGAGATTTGTCACTGAGTGATTTGGCACAGAGGCTATCATGGGACCAGTCTTGTCGGCCATTATTCATTATTCATTCACTACTTTCTCCATTTGTATCTCAGATGTCTTCATATGTGGATGTCCTGTGTTGAAAAGACAGAAAATAGTTATTTATAAATAAAACAAAAACAGACATTTTGAGTGCATTTATCTATCTTTTCCTGTATATACAGTATGTTATCACCTTTACCCACAAGATATGCAGGAATAGTTTAACATAGATGAATAGTGATGCAGGACGTGGTTTGATTATTTAATGTTATTTAATGTTAATTAATTGAATATATTGCAATTACATTTCTTCTAACTACTGATTTCTAATTGGAAACATGTAGTTGCTTACATATTTCAAGTGTAAACAGATACACTTGTGGGTAAATTGGAAACAGTTTACAGTAAAACACAGCTGTGACTAGCCTTGTTTATGTATGGGGGCTGGAGGGCCATTCTACACTGTTTTTAAAGATAAGACTTGTGAGGACAATAAGCAATGACATGCTTCGGTGGTCTGAGTTCGTTTTCCAGAGTGCTTTTGATTTAGTTCGAACTGCAGTCCAATATATTTGTTTCTTTAACGTTACATCTGTGAATTCTCTTTTTAGACACTGTCAAATGTCTCTGTCTCTTGAATTTTATCTAAGAAATGACGATCCATGAAAAAGGACAAACAAACTGCTGTGATATACTGACATCATGTACAACCAAAGGACAGCTTTTATAAGTAAACAAAAGCTAACGCGCATGTGAGTTTTTGTTCGACATATGGACAAAAATGAATTGTGATATTATAAATCCATTAATATTGGAGAAAGAAGTGCAAGTCTGCGCTGACAAGTTAAAAGGCAATCAAAGCTTTCACCTGCTCCATCTTTAAAAGCTCTGAACACACACTTTATGCAGTTTCAAGATTTTACCACTTTGCTTTGAATACACTTTGTCACAGTCTGTTCCAGGGAATATATTGGTAAAGTTAAATCACTCAAAAAAGAGTCTATCTAGAAAAGTACTTTTGAAAAAAATCAATATCTGACAATCATCCTCTCTGCAGTATGCAATGGTGTGCTGATAGTAAATATATACTTAGCAATACCTTCATTTCTCATTGTGTGGTAAAACATGTCGATTGATTGTTGATTGAAAGTAAAATTCCATCTAGATTTTCATCACCTAAAATAAAAAATACAGCACTTACTTACCCATGATCCACTCCCTGTTTGTGTGGTTCAGTCAGACCAAACATGCTAACCAGGTGTCTGACTTGAAAAAGCTCCTGTTGAAATCCCGCATATGTTTATATACAGTAGGCCCAGTCCAGAGGAAGCCCAGTTTTATAATTATTTTTTCTTTCCATAGTCAGTCATCCAGCTGAAAATCCATGTTATCAAGTCCAGTTGAGGTTTGGTTCTTCTTCTTCTTTGGCTCCAGAGGTCCAGACTTATCACACTTGTATATCTCCAATTAAAGAAGTGCTGATCACTGATTCCATGATGATTTTAGATGGTAAATGATGCTTCCTCTCTCGCCTCCACTAACACTCTCATTCCTGTCCTGTGCTGTGTATGGTAGTGACTGTCACACATTGTATTGTGTGTAATTGCGTTTTTTTTGTTTTTTTTGCTTTCAAATAGACACACACTCCACTGTCCCACTTCCAGAGCCCTGTCTTCCCTGGGTCCTAATTTCCACCAGTTTAAAGGAGAAACTCACATTCATCCTGATGCAGCCAGCAATGAGAGGCAACTGTAACATTAATTGTTGAAACTGCTCCACTGACAATAAGTAAAGGATTGACTGACAGCCAAAAATAAAATTTACTACAACAAAATGTTCTCTATTTTACATCTATAGAGGTGATTGTATTTTTTCACCCAATTACCTGTATTCCAGCAATTCCCTAAAATGTCTATATTAATAAGTCTAAAACGCCCATCTTCATGACTACATTGATAACAGGTAATATTATATGTTTCATTCACCCCAAAAAGTCTTCATGTGGGTTAATTGAACCAGTATGTTTAACTGTTCTGTCCTATAACTGTAGCTGCCTCCTGGAGCTAATTAGTGTCAAAAAAGTGGGAACACCATTCATTCATCTGATCAGCAGTGTCTAACAAAGGGTCATGCAAAATTAACTAAATAATCCTCTTTATGTTGATTAGGTTTTAACAGTAAAATTTTAAATCCGAAACATTCAATTCAATTCAATTCGGTTTATTTTATATAGCGCCATATCTTAACAAGGTTATCTCAAGGCACTTTTTCATACAGAGCAGGTCTAGACCAACTCTTTATATTTACAAAAACCCAACAGTTCCCACCATGAGCAAGCACTAGGCGACAGTGGCAAGGAAAAACTCCCTTTTAACAGGTAGAAACCTCAAGCGGAACAAGGCTCAGGGTGGGCGGTCATCTGCCTCGACCAGTTGGGTTGAGAGAGAGAGAGAGATAGAGAGAGAGAGAGAGAGAGAGAGAGAGAGAGAGAGAGAGAGAGAGAGTGTAGAATAGATAAATCATTTTCAGGATTTTTAGACAGAGATTTCTTTCTTTTTTTATAAAGATAAGAATATATTGTAAATTTAATGTAAATCCATACACCTGCTTCAGGAACCAGAAACAGTTTTCAGTGTTGAAATAAGATTAGCCTGTATAATACATTATAACACTCAAATCTGTAGCATAGTCTTTTAAATATTTCCAAGTGCTTTACTTACTTACTCTTCTCTGTAGGTAGGTCAGAGAGCAGGATTATTATTTGAACTCAAAGTAATGAAAAATGAGCGATATCAAAACCAGTCTGTCTGTAAGGATATGCATTCCCAATTTGCTACAAAGGATGTAAATCTGAAAATATGTAATCAATCTGTTTATCCTGAAGATAGTTTACTAGCATCTTTAATAATATCTGTGTTATTTCATTTGTTCACACACCATCATCACTATCATCATCTTTTTCTAGATGTATTACTGCCATACAAATAAAAAATACTGCCTTTTGTCACATGTCATCTAGCACTGATAATGTCTTACATCAAAAACATTATTAATGACTACCCTATAACCTGTAATACTGGAAAACACCTACAATAGCAAGTACACAAAAAGATCAAACGCCTTCAAGTTCAACATCAAAAAGGAAAAACATTGCAACACATTGGAGGGGCACTTTAGTTTATTAACTAATCATTGGTTCAAGTAATGTCTTAGTGCAAAAATGCTCAGGCAATTACATTCAAAAGGGAGTTGCTCATTACTGACACCATAAGGTGGCATTTGTAATGTAGCTATAAAACCTACTGGGCAAGACATTTGCCCAAGCTATTTATAACTTACATGTTACATTACTTTGCATTGCAGAAGAACTTTCAGTCTTTCTCAACAGCTCCACAAAATACTACATTCATAACAGTGCTTGCCATGAATTGCACTTTATACTGCTGCCTGTAAACATCTCTGAATAGAGTACCTATGTCTAAATAACTGCAAAGCATGCGGTAAATTCTTCCTTCATATCCAAGATATTTTATCTCTGAGGGACAGGTTTATATTAGCATTAAATAAGGTAATATCTAAAAGGTAAGCTTTAAGAAATCAAGATCAAGTAAGAAGTGAAAAGGTAATCTTTTTCACTGTACAGGAAAAAGTAAAATGGAAGTGCAGTCCATCACACTCAGGCCAGTTAGACAGTGTGCAAAATATAAGGCACAGAAAGTATCAGTCATTTATGCATCATGGTAGGAACATCTGCATAATAACTGTAATAATAAAGACAATAACCATATTATTATAAGAAAACAGCATAGCCAAGCTTTTTAGGAAGCCCCTTATATAAAGGGAATGAGGAACTTTTCTCTTTCAAAGGACCTTTTTCTTTCCCTGAGTTGAATTAGCGCTACATGTTCAGCTCCAGCAGGAAGCGAAGGCGACACTGGTTCTCTTTGTAGATGAGATATTCGCTGTTGCTGAAGTAGCTATCTGAGAACTGGGGCTGAGCTATGGGCTTACCCTGAGGCACAGCAACCCTCTTGCCCTCCAGGGTGATGAAGACGTCCTCGGAGGGATCTGAAAAACACGGGAGTTAAGAACTTTGACAAACAAAAGATGCTGCATGATATAATTTAACACATTGGTTCTCAAATGCTTTTTTATCAATATTAGGGGAACTAGAAACAAAATGATCTGAATCTTTATTGAAATAACATGATCTTGAACATAAACTGAGTGTTTCTTTTTATGCACGTGTCTCAAACTGCAAGTCCAAGTTTTTGGACACCAAAGACATGCGGCTCTCTCAATATACTGACAGTAAACTTGGCAGCAAGATAGGCTTAATATTACTGTATAAATAAAATTGAGGAAGTATGGCACCTGGCTCCACTGATCCTCGTGCCACCACACTATCATAGCCTGCAGGAGCCTTCTTCAAGGAACAGTTGTCTTTTGTGATGGTATTTTCTTTGCCCAGGGCTACCTCACTCAGAAACATCACTCCAGTATTTTTAGAGGTGCGCACTAGAAATACATGGCAGAAAAATGAGATTTTTCACCATATTATCGTTACGATTGCAATCAATGTCATTATTATCGTCTTCAATCCCTGTGTTTTCATAAAGCCTCACCGTAACCTGCAGACTTGCTGTTTTCAGATGCAAAATAGATACCGCGACCAACACGGCCTCCTGAATGGGGCATTATCCTCAGACCGCTCTTCAGGATAGCTGCCACCACCGCTATGTTTGTACCATGCCACAGCAGACGGCGGTTCTCCAGATTATCATTCTCGCTAAACCGCTCTGCCTGCAATATGCAACGTATGCGTTAGGTCACAGGACTTCTTAGGTTAGGTCTTCTGTATCACATTAATTAGGATTGACTGTAGCTCCTACCTCTGTCTCTCGATCAACTTCCCACACATTGACAATTTTTGGTTTACGGTAGCCATCTGATGTCGCTTTCAGGTATTTTTCTATGATCTTTAAATGCAAAAAAAACGAAGTTAATATTGGTGGACAGGAGGACAACATGAATTGAAGATGTGCTTTGTGCATGTACAAGTGCTTTGTATTTACTGAACCTTATCATCACTTATGACATACTACCTTGCATGTTTCTGCATCCTTGTCCATTAGAGTCAGCCTGCACTTGAGAGAATTGTAGTCCTGGTCTAGAGGGTGAGGAACTGTCTCTATCATCTCTTCCTGAGCCTTTTCGGTCTCTGATTTCAGAGTCTGGGCAAGCTCGATGTCAGCCAGCACCTTTACAGAGCATGTAAAAGGAGAGTGACTTCAGGACTGAGAAAACATCATAGAAAGACAGCTCATTCCAACATATGATCTTTAAAAAAAATCTCACCATAAGCATCTCTTTCTTCTTCTCCACAATCTCTTTGCTGTCAATGGTTGGCGGCCTGCTGCGGCCAAAGTTGTGTGGGACTGTGGTGAAAAACTTTGAGGAAAGTTCTTGCAGACGTGCTCTTCCGCTTCTTTGGTTCATGGCTCCCTCGATCTCCTCCA
The DNA here is from genome assembly GCA_008360985.2 of Macquaria ambigua. Classification (NCBI taxonomy): domain Eukaryota; kingdom Metazoa; phylum Chordata; class Actinopteri; order Centrarchiformes; family Percichthyidae; genus Macquaria; species Macquaria ambigua. Next base: position 311,255 of record VMKM01000007.1, on the reverse strand, counting down.
ACACTTCAAAGCCCTTCGCAATCTGCATCTTACTGAGTTTGCCCAAAGGCATCTTCTTGATGTCTGTATAAAACACACACACACACACAAAACCGCAGATCCCAACCAGACTGGTTATTGTATGTTTTCTTTGTTTTTGATAAGAAAAGGCATCTCACACTGTGTATTTTGCCTATTTTAAAGGTGCAAATTGTTACTTCAATTACTTCCAAATGTAGAAAAAACATGTAATAACAATGATCTTGCTAGCAAAGCCCAAGACACTGATCTGATATGTTCAAGATACGGGGATGTGTTGTGTAAATGCAGACTTCACCCTTTGGTCAATCATTGACATGTCACATTCTGCAGTTCCCTACATTTCCAGGCAATACTGAAAATCAAGCTTAATGTACAAAAAGCTCAGAGATTTTCCAGTTAGCACCAAATTTAGAGCAACAGGTACTGTGGCCCAACATACATGTTACAGAACAGGTATTTAAGCACACTGAACTTCTGCAGTCTGAATGAACCTGTTTGTATTAAAGGCTCGGTGAAGTGAGACACACCCACCTAGGTTCATACATTCCATCGCCTCCTTGAACATGTCATTGCTGAAAATGAGCTCGATGAGGCTCTTTGTAGCCTTGTTAAGGGTGCAAGGTAGAACATTTTTAGTGAGTTTGACGGTCTTTCCATCGACGCTGTCCACCTGCAATATCAAAAAGTACAGCCAGTGAGATTTTGCTAAGGCTGACAATGAATTTCAAATATTTGAAACACCTCCAACAATTTCTTTGATGAAGTCTGTCATGGACAGTGGTAACTAAGTCAATGAGATTATGCTTCATACATTTAATATTCAATGCTCCTTTTCCCAGTGAGATGTACATTTACATTACCTTGACCTCAGCATCCTGCTCTCCGTCCACCTCGATCAGGGTGTACTTCCCAGGGTAAGACACAAAATTCGACCGATCGCTCCAGCTGTTCTTTGTCTTGTCCTTAAACTTTTTCTCAAAGTCCTTGACAGCCTCCTCAGGCGTATCAAAGGCAGCAAATTTGCTGTGTCCTGTTTCCCCCTGAATTTTGATTAGAGATGAGGCAATCAGAGGCAATTTGCTTTATATAACACAATTAAACACACTAACATGCGCTGTACGAGATGTCAAAAGTCTTGAAAGAATTCTCACCGCAGTATATTAAACATCACCCGTAATGCTAATGATACCATTAATTAAGATCATTTATATATACATTAGCAAATACTGTCAACACACTTATCTTCACATAATGTGTGCAGTAATAATTTGAACTTATCCACTGTTTCAACAAGCCCTTTGGAACATGGAAAGAATACATAATAGCATATCAGGAAAATGTGTGTGTACAAGTACAGTGTTGCTAATATTCAAAAATGTAAAGACATAAATGAGCAAAACAGAAAAAAGTAAAGAAGGCAGGTTAGTTGGAATCTGTTGCAGGACAAACTTACCACTCTACCCCATCTGTTCCATGTATAGTAATTGTTGTTTTCCTTAATAACTTGAATGACATAAAACTTATTATTGTTTTGTCCAATGTTTGTCTGATTCAGCATGCAGTCATAGTCCTCATATATCTGGTGGAGACAACACAGAACATTTTTCAAAATTAATTTTTCTCTTTAAATAGGATTGCATAACATTCAGTCATTTGCACTGTTGTAAGTGAATGTACACTGTGAGGATGCTTAGTGTTATACAGCATCTTTCTTACCTCTCCATTACCTGACAATGAGCAGTGCTCATCCACCTTCCTCTTCCCTTTCACCTGTGGCCCTGCAGCCAGAAGGGCCTCTTTTGCAGAAGTGAAGGCATCCTTGGCCTTTGGTGTCTCAGGTTCTACTTTCACCTTCTTTCCACCTGCCTTGGCAGCAGAAGCAGACCGTCTCTTTGGTGCCATGATCCTGGCTGAAAACCCTGCAATGAAACTTGTCATGTTGGTCATCTGGGCATGATGCCTGGACAGGGGCATAAATATAGACAATACAAGCAGTGTGATTGCACAGGGGCCCCTGGGGTGGGTGCCATTTGCTATATATGCCCTCGAAAAGGCAAACCCATCTCTGCCATGGTTTTCATTTTTTGGAGAGGTTGAGGGGGTTAAATAGTCAGTAGCTATCTATAACAAAATGATATGCTTATTTGAATCCCAATACAATAGCCTAAGTAACTCATTCGACTGTACAACCCAACACATTGTTGGTAAAATATATATATATATAGGCAGGCTGGTGTGTGTGCTTCATAACTAGTAACCAGCATGCACAAGGTCCCATCATAATAGCGTGCACTGTGGCCCATGGTAACTACCTTATGCCACTGTGCCTGGACAAGCTCAGACATGCCTACACTGGCCAGCTAACCCTCTCTGGCTGTTTGTCAAAACAAATGAATGACTTCTTCATGCACGAAACGTTACAGCTACTGTATACTGCCATAACTAATAGCAATTCACCATTAAGCAACAGTAGTTTTGATGTGCTTTGGAACAAGGCAGCCAGAGGGCCTCTGCCCTCCCCAGTTTATTACGAAGACGAGCTGGATTTCCCTCAGCTGGATACTCACCTTTTAACTTTAAATAGTGTCGGTCGGGCTGGGAGAGAGGAAAGCTGACGGACAAACAGACAGGGTCTCCTCGCTGCTGAAGCTGTCACCGGGCTGACTGAAGGCAGCTGTCTGACTGTGATTTTCGGGAAGTTTACCTTCACTTTACCGTCAGAGGAAGAGGCGGAGCTCAACTGTATCCTGTATTTTCCTCTTCTTGCTGCAGCTGGAGTCGATGCAACTGCAGAGCTAGCTAACGGCTAACGTTATACCGCCACCTAGCTTGTTCCTGTATGTGTTGATCTCTGCCTCTCAAAACCCTCAAAAAAGAAATAATGGGAGCCAGCCAGGCCAATTAAATAAGTCCGTTAATTTGACTCATTAATGTCCCTTCTTTACAAATGTAAACGTCTAAAAGACGGAAAAGGTTAACGTTAACGTCTACTGTTATCTTCTGTTAACATCTCATATGTTAACATCTGAAGACACCCTAGCTTTACAGTGGAACATATTTGGCATTTCAAAGAAAAAGATAATAGATTTTGAATAACATTATCATGCTAACAGCATTTGCACAAATAACTATAGCCCAGCAAACTGACCTTAACTTGTCCCAGTTCAGTTCAAAGTTGAGCTGAAATGAGAGTTGGAGATTGGGGTTGTTCAGAAGAGCTTGCTGTAATTTTGTCTTATTTATGATATTGAAACAATAAATCGTAGAGGAGCTCCACACTTTATTTTTATATTTTATATCTTGTACCATACTAGACCTATTGTATGTATGAGTATATTTTATTGTAAGTCCCAAAAGGAAAGAAGAAGGGGAAAAATATTCTAAAACCTCCCTGTTTGCTCTTCTTCTTTATACTTTCAAAGTACAATCACTGTTAATTCCAGTATAAAACTAAGATCTCTATACAGTACCTCGTCTCTAATAATAAACTTAATGTGCTCATTTTATGTGCTAAATTCACAAAAATATCAGAGAAGACAACTCAGTGTGATGTAGAATAATTGCACAGTTGGGTACTGTGTGTCTTGTGTTTAAAGTGCATCTTTAGCCCTTAAAATAAAAGGTTGACTTAGTAAAGACTCAACATGATAAAGACTCATTACTATTACTTATCATAGGTGGTGTTGTTGGCATCAATTCCCATGGCAGTCTCCTGTGTCTGATCATGACATTGTGTTATCCCCTTTAGGAAATGTTAATTAGATACGCTGTGGATTTGTCTGATGAGGATGACTCTCAACAAATGAGTTTACCAGGACTGCTGCTATCAACTGTCATACGCCCAGGTAATACTGTAAAATAATCCTCATAATTATGTCTCTATGTAATATTTAGCTTAATATGCTAGGGCTCTTTCCTTTACACACAAGTTGACACTCTTGTTCTTACAATCACAGCAGGAGTTGCTGCAGTACATGCTGTACCTGGTTTATATAATAATAGTAATTTGATGATGGCCACTGAGCAGATCTAATACAGTGAGACAGTGCTCCAGTTGTTTGTTCACTTCCTCCATATGCAAATACTCTATTTACAGCAAGCCCCAGGGCTGCTTACATGTTACAATGTGCAAGATTAGATCAAACCATTTGAACACAAGATGGCAGTGTTAAATCACAGATACTGTATGGGTCTATTTTCCAAAGCATCTGCCTCATGTACACAGGGGTACTGACTGCTGTGTGTATTCCTAGGACAGCTTTGGTGGATTTTATCCCATTTCAGCAGATGATGATATTTGCTCCGGTAATTTTCATGTACAGACTGTTTGGTCTTGGCAGATGGTGTAGATTGAAGCTGATAAATATTAGACAGCTCAGATTTCAAACCCAGACTCAGTCCAAATTTAATTTGCACTAACATCATCATATATTTTAAGTAGTCAGGGAACTTGACTATCTGAATTGCACTTCCTCTACTGAAGTTTTAGGAGGTTGAGCAGGATGTCCATTCATCGCAGGGTTGATGGTTCGATCCCTGGCTCCTTCTGTCCACTTGTTGAAATGTCTTTGAGCAAGACGCTGAACCCAAAATTGCTCCTTATGGCCAGGCCAGAGCCTTACATGCCAGCTCTGTCACCATCAGTGTATGTGTGGTGGGAATGGGTGAATGAGAGGCAAAGTAAAGAAGTACAGAAGTGTAACGTGTTTTGTCCAATGAGGTTGAAAAGCACTATATGTGTACAGTTAATTTAACATATTATATATATTTAGTTGTTTGTAGCGGTAGGAAAGGGTGTAAATGACATGGAACAATGTAGTAGTATGACAGCATGTTTAGCAGATTTGTGCAGGTTAATAAGACTACAAGGTTTGTTCCATTAAAGCATTTTCTGGAATAAACATCTCATGATTATGTGCAAAGAAATAGTCTGACAATAACTCATTTTGGTATTAATAAAAAACACATTTTATTTACATAAATTACAAGAAAGCACAAACTGGTTCACCAAAATCTACATTAAAAACGTCTTGTATATGTTACATTTAACAGATTTACTATAATTTACTCCATTGTTGCAAGTAGAATCTTCAATAAAAACAAGGGCTATATGCGACTTTATTGGCATCTCATTTAAAATCGCTACGAGTCAAAGAACAAAATAAAATAATCGGGACATTGTACTCACAGCACTTTGAGGACAACAAAGTCAGGACGATCGTCTGTGTGACCTCTTTAATATCTGAAACACCTGATTCAGGACTAGTGATTATATAACTCTGTTTACAATGCTTGGCAAAGGAACTCGACTTATCTTCACAAGGAGGACGTTGTGGAGTCCACCACCTCTCGTCCGTTACACACTGTCGGAACAACATTGGAGGCTGATGCTGCAAAACATTAAAAAAAAAAAGTTCTTTTGGATTACACAAACGGTACAGATACAGTATGTGACATATTGACATATGCCACATCACACTGCCATTCCTTTTCTTAGCAGTATGATAATCAAGTAAGGAAATCTGGTAATTTGCAGTTGTGTGTGAGCACATTGTCAATTAATTGCCCAGCCCTCTGTCCTCCAATTACCAATTTATAGAAATGACACAAAGGTTCTGTGTTTTATCTGGTGGAAATCTTCAACTGTTTGTTTAATGGAAGAAAAGAACACCTTTTGCATTGCCTGATCTGAACCATGCATGACTTTTAAAAAGGTAAAGAGAATACAACAGCCAGTGTTAGAGGCGTGACAGAAAGGTGGCCTTAGTGATAAAGTAGTTATGTACTAACGTCACATTTCAAACGAGTTATGAGTAATGAGTATTACTGTTTTTGGTAGTGAGCTTAGCAATAGCTACAATGTTGTTGTTGTATATCAAGTGGTACCTTGAGAGAAACTGGAGCCTGGGCCGGTGGTGACGCTGAAGCGGGTGGTGGCCACTCTGTGAGTGCTGACATTCTTCTGCGGCTGGAACAGGATGATGTGGACCTTGGGAGCGAAGAGGCAGCCCAACACCACCGACCCACTCAGACTGACGGAGATGCACATGGTGGTGGTCTGCACCTGGAGGGGGAAAGAGAGGTGGGAAATTCACTCTCAAAAAACAAAACCGTGGTTAGCTAATACTGTAGGTAGTCTGTCTTCAAGCTCTTACTCCTGCATCTACTGTGTATTTTACAGATATTACTCAGTGATGCTCAGTGATTTGAGTTAAACTCACATTTCTGTGTTGTGAGAATTCCTATACACCATCAAAAGTGCCAATCTTAATTTCACACCAGTGCCGGTATTAATGTTCACACACTGCTGAAGTCCTAGTGTTGATGTTGATATTTTCAGTGACATTTTTTTGGCATTAATTTATTGAAGTGTTTGTTCGTCCATAGAGCTGATATGGCTCTGAGGGGGAGGTTCAAGACAACCAGAAAGTGTTAAATTAACTCTGCTCGTGTGGAATGATACAAGCATTGGCTGTACAAGAATATTCTGTTTAATAAGAGAGGGGCTCAGAAATCAGAAAACAAATGATAAAGGCATCTTTCATAATTCCGAATCAAAGACAGGTGCAACAGAGGAGGAAGGAGGGAGCGATCAGCTGGGACTGCTAGAAAGAGGTGTTAAGCGATCTGTTTATTTGCTTGTCAATCAACTGCTTTAACCCTCGCTCCTTTTTTCCCTTACCCTGCCCACATCTTGCTATGTGTCATCGGTCTGCTCCTTCATTTCCAATCTCCTCGCAGCTTTCTTTTTGTTTTTTTCCCCCTGGATAACAGGATACAGCCCAGCCTCGTGTGGTGTGTGGCAGGTGCATCCCATTTTCACAAGGCACCGCAGGTGTCTGTCATCACCCTGAATGCTAATGTTGGTATTAAAATAATGTGGGCACCAACTACTGCGCTGTGCACACACTATTCTGCAACAAAGATAACATGATAATACCAAATAAACTTCATCTGTTTAGGCAGGGATGTAACAGACACAAAGTCAATTAACCCAATTTTTATTTACAGAACGGTGTTTAATCATCTTACATAAATGTTTCCTACTCCCTTACAATGCACAATTACTAATGACTGTAATAGTATTCATCATCTGACAGTAAATAATATGAAGATAGGAACTAATTGATAAAGATATCTATAGAAATTGAATATTAATTTATTTTATTATTATATTTGATATATACTGTATGTTTGCAACATAGTGGTCACATGGTGTACCATGTAATGTGAAACAACTTCATCACTGAATTTATCTCTGTATCTTGGGATGTATTGCAGGTTGCAATGAACAACAACATTAAGATTCACCTCATGGCACCTCTGAAATACAGTACACACACTGACTCACTCAGGTCCCAGGTTGAGATGTAAATTCGCAAAAATCTACCATTGCCACTTTTCTTTACTGTATATCTGACCTGTATATTTGGACACATGGAATAAGGATAACACACAAAGGCAAAGTGAGTTTATACATAATAATCTGAGCAATACCGAAGTGCACAGAGGCTAAATGTCCTCTTCTTCCTTCAGAAACAGTTTTGAATAAAACCGGGGATAGTACTTCATAGGAATGACCTGTTAAGTGGTTTTAATAATTTACAAGATGTTGCTTTGCAAGAGCAGAGGACAAGGAATCTGCCTTTGCACTAATATATTTCCAGATGTCTTCTGCTCAAATGTGTGAGGATGGGTAGTACGATTTCTGCTTGTCTCTGTTCACTGTTGTTTTTACTGTGTTTGGCCTTTGAAGGTATTTTATTTCACGAATACAGCACCACTTCTTCAAATATAAATAATGTCTGCTGTTGTCAGGTAGCTTTATTCCTCCAGAGAACCTCACAGTGGAGATGAGATTCCTCCTTTTATTGGGCTTCGTGCTGTACATTTATTGAAAAGCTTTATTGGATCAACCAGCCACACAAGCCAGTCTTGGTAGGCTGGCATGGACGTTGAATTGACAAAACCTGCAAGTAATTCACTGATGGAGACCAGCGTGTGATGTGTTGGAACGGTGTTGTTAATCTCTTCTGTTTTTTGAACCTACTGTAATTAGACATGAAATATGAGGTAATGAGCATTTATTGCAAAAAAATAAAAATAAAATAAATTATGGTATGAAAAGGAATCATCCCCACTGGTTTCATCAGCTGATCTAGATAGTGTACCGCTATAGTTGTATTTCCTCCATTAATGCTGCGTTGCTGGATTTATTCCTGTATTTTCTCTAATTATGTAGAGAGGCACTTCCTGGTTCAACCCTTTTGTTGAACACTATGAGACCTGATATGTCCAGTATGTGTGAGACAACACCATCAATGGGCTCTATTGAAATCTAGAGCCAAAAATCATATGGTGTTGAACTAAGTCAAAGGAGCTTAACTGACAGAGATTAAAAATGATTTAGGAAAGGCTGGTCTTGAGAGGATTGGCTAATGTGACAGGCAGCGGTTGTAAAGATCACAGGCAATACTTTTCTGTCTTTTAGTACTGTCTGTAGCCTTCAGTGTTTTCAAAGAAGTGCTGTGACTTCTAACTGCAGTGGCTGTTTAATCAGTTGTGTTTGCTGCTGAGATGAGATGGCCAGCACTGGCATATGAGGAAAGCCCTCTCCCTCGGGGTGCGTAGAAGATCTTCAATATTTCATATGATAATCAAATGTGTTATTCATGGCTCAGTAGATTGTATTTAGTTTACTTTAACATTTCATGACAGACCACAATCAAATCTGTATTTGTTATTCAGCTGGAGATTTGCATCAGGCTGTGACAACAATTTGAGAAGTGGTGTAAAACTAGGAGAACACTAGTAATATGTCCCTGCCTGTGAAAAACGAGAGACACTGTGCCAACTCAGTTGCTTCAGTAATTATTCATTAGTCAAAGGGGAGCTTTGCGTCTATCTGATGAGCCCGTTCTGGCTGTGAATGGCTCACGTTGCCTGGAGGGCCAGGAGGAAGGGTTCCTCTGAGCCCCACTGGAGTCCCAGGACAGAGGGCACAGCTGGGACTCAGCATCCCAGTCTTTCACGCTCCACTCCACACAGCTACGCACAGGGACACACAGGGACGTTCAGTTCCCTTTAAGCCTTCGTGGTCTTGCCTGCCTTCTCCATGTTTCTGCAGAGGCGGCTGTGCCAGGGGATTCCTCTGTCTGTTTCTCCCTTCTGCCTCTCTCTCGCTGTTCAGATCCCAAAGGAATGAAACCCCACGACTCAGGCCACCCTTTTCTCTGAAGTTCTATCAATTCAGTGTACAGTATGTTCCTGTGTCTACAGATGACCATCAGCATTCATTCAGCGTGCAGGGTCAGAAACTGAACACTATTTGTCTTGTCAGTCCCCATTTTGCTTTGTTAACCATATTACACACATGCATACACATCTATCTATCTATCTATCTATGAAATAAATAGACAGTGTGCCTGACTCAGTGTCAGTGTACCTTTAAGTTAGAGGCATTGTTGTAGATGGAGTAGTTTAAAACCTTCTTTAGGATTAGGTTTTATTGTGGAAATGCTGGGGGTGTGAGAGATAAAATGACTTCCTGCCATAAGCTTTTATTTCAGGGGAGATGTGAAGAAGCTGCTGTGTCTTCCCTCCATTTCACTTTCTTAGAAAACCTAGAATACTTCTTGACAAAACACTATGTAAGTCATACCACCGCTAGAACTGGGGTTTTGTTGTGGGAAGACTATAATATTTGGCAGCCTGTTTTACACTTCTCCATGTCTTGAGCATACATATTTTATAATTTACTCTCACTTCATTAATATTTAAACTTCAAAGGTAAAATAAGGCTGTACAAGTTCTTGTCGGAGAGCACCTGACAATCTTTAGTATGCAGCTAATTATGAAGAATTAAAGCAATGCAGTAATAAAGAATATATATTCCTAAGAGCCACGGGCACCACAGACACGGCTGACTGCTTAATCAACACTAGCTGACATTCGTTTGTGATTTCATGCATATAAAATTCAAATTCAAACCCAGAAGAAGTCATTATCTGCTAGGATGTATTCTGCTCAGATTAAGAACCTAAAGCCATCTGAACAAATAATTTAATACAAATCACCACAGCATGGATTTCATTTAGGAAAGAATAAAGTAGCATTTCACTGATATGACAAACGTGTATGTAGTGATTATTTTACAGGATATATGTACATGTATAACCTAACTTCACTCACCCTGTAGTCACTGGCAGTAACGTAGAAAATAGGCTGGAAAGCCAGCCAGATGATGCAGGTGGTGTACATGGTGAACCCAATGAACTTGGCCTCGTTGAAGTTCTCGGGGCATTTGCGGGTCTTGAAGGCGTAGACCGTGCAGAGGATAATGAGGATGCAGTTGTAGGTGAGAGACATGAGCATGCTGGAGTCCTTGCTGTTACACTTGAGGGTGACCACGTCTCTCCTCTCCGGGCTCACTTCCTTTCTCACCCCTGGGGTCTCCACCAGCAGCCAGACCACCACCACTACCAGCTGGCAGGAGATCAGAGCACCACAGATGGCAACCTGGGAGGCCGGGCTGATAAATCGAGGCCGCTGGGCTCCATCCTTCACCCCGCTGAAGATCCGAGCGATGCGATTGGTCTTGGTTAGGAGGGCTGAGTAGCACACGGCAAAGGAGGTGCCTAGGCCAAGTCGGCGCAGCGTACAAACCGCCGTGGATGGTTTGGCAATGTAGATGAAGGTCATGCTATAACACATCAACACTCCCAGCAGAAGAATGTAGGAGAGCTCACGTCCACTGGCCTTCACCACGGGTGTCTCATTGTGTTTAAGGAAGAGGCCAATGACGAAGAGCGTACACATCATCCCTAAACAGGAAATGGTGACTGGTCCAATGGCCCAGGCATCTTCCCAGCGGATGTACTCCTCAGGCAGGTCGTAACAGCCTGTCAGGTTGGCCAGGGGCCACTTTCCAAAGCTGCAGTCAGCACAGGTGAACTCATCCTGCAAATACTGGTAGGGCTGACAGGGGATACAGATCCAGCAGCACACATCTCCAGGCTGCATACTCTTCACCTCGTTCTTCCTGCAGGGGTCACTACACTGGGAGGTTGGCGCAACCTGGCCAGCCCAGGGGATCAGGCTGGTGTTCAGGGTCAGGCTCTGAGCCCAGTAGCCGACCTTACGGTAGACATAGTGTCCACCTTCTTTGTGGTAGTGGAAAATGTTGTAACGGCCGAGGCTGTCCCCGAAGGCATCAAAGCGGACTACATTCTCTGTGTCTGGTGGACGGAATGGCGCTGAAGGTGAAAAGAAAACGAAAGTGTTAGAAAGTAACAGGTATATGGGGGCCAACATATGGCAAGTGCAACTACAATATAAAAACTGTCAAAGTGAAAGCAAAGCAGAAATATCAACATCAGTCCCATCAAGGGACACTGCTTCTGCAACTGTCAATGTTTCTCTGCACTTGTCTCTTACAAATGAACTAATAAAAAAATAAATAGAATTGTTTATTAAATGTGTGACAGTTGGACAGTTGTTTTGGAGCAACAAGACATTGCACCTTGAGAGCACGTTTTTCTAGGACGGTCTCATATTAAAATCATCTCTTTGCTTATTTATATGTCTCTGCTGACATTTCATTTGTCTCGCAGTATAGACTGAACAGCGACTGTGACGGGACACAGGTGCAAATTGTCAATTTACATGATGGAAGCCACAGTTTGAGTCTGTTTGCTTGGATGGGAAGTTCCTGGATTGAACACTGGAATGGGAACAGGTGGCACGTTATATAAAATAATGTCGAATTTTCCTCATGATTTCAAGGCTGAAATAAAACACCATTTTCGCATTTTTAGAAATCACCTATCAATATCCAGTTTAAATTGACTTCAATAGAAGTAGCAAGATTTCTGCATACCTGGTCAGGAAGAGTCAGTGTGGTCAGTCACCAAGAGTGCACTAAGGGCTGCAACTAAGGATTATTTTCATTATCAATTAATCTGAAGATTATTTTCTCTAATTGATTAATAATTTTGTATATAAAGTTTTGGAAAATACCCGCAGTTTTTGTTTAAGAAATGACTGAAACGATTAATCAATTATTAAAATATTGGGGTTGCCATTCATTTTTTGTAACATGTAATAATTTCCTACGTGTGAATAGTATATTAAATAGTCATTATGTTATATATTATAGAATGTTATAATTCCTTGTTATGTAGCACTTAAATAATCTATCATCTCTATTCTAATCTAATGATTTTAAGATATATAGTTAGTGGTCCACCTGTTTCTGTGTGTTTTCCCCTTAGGGTGTTGTATTGCCTGCAGGGACTGACTAATTTAAGGCCTCTAATCCAATTTTAAGTCTCTGGACAGTAAAATCCTTTGGGTATTTATTTTTTTTTTTTTTATAAAATTGTGAAGAGCATAAAAGCACAGCTGGATAAGAGCACCCCGGTCCACCTCTATCTCCCACGAATGAAAATGTCAGTATTTCCATAAATCCAAGGATAGAAAGACAATACAGCTCATTTACGAAAGTGAGCGCATTTGAATTGCTGGGGACTGTCATTTGTGATCTGTGGATGTGTTGTCACACGTTTTGTGTTGCGGCTTTGTGTAGACAAGCAGAAAATAAGTACAGTAATGTTTGCGTGATCAGTATGTGCAGTGTTCAAACTGAAGAACCCTCTCTCTATTCACACTTAAGTCGAGATGCATGAGAAAAAGGAGCCTCCAAGCATGAGGGTGGGGAGGGGAAATAGTTTCATCTTTGCAAATTGAATCATTATAGAGCTTATCTGCATCTGCAGCTGCAGTGTACAAACATGTAGAATTGCACTAATTCAACATTTTATATGAATTGGTACAATGAATCTAAATTGATATAACCTAATTTGGCAGCATACAGTACGTGCAGAGTGCACTTGGGGAAATTAAATATTATATTGAGGTTTGTATGGCGTTTCATACAGATAACGGAATAAGGAGAAAAAGGAAGCTGCTTTACATCATGAAAATTCATATCTGTTAAGCAACATAATAATACTACTTCATAAAGATTTTACTCACCCTCAAACTTGACCTTGAGAATATAGTCCCTGTAAAACTTTCTGCCGTTGCCAGGTTTAAGAGCCTCACACACTTTGGTGGAGTTTGGGCATAAGGCCTGCCTCATGTTGTGTAAGGCAGCAGCCATTGCATAGACAGCATTCACAACAAACATGATCTTGGATTCTGGCTGAAATGGAGCCTCGCGGAGTGAGTGCTTCCCACAGCCCAGATCATTGAGGCTGCATTGGAACTGGTTTTCCCAAAACTCTCTAAACCAGGGATTCCTGGTGTTGTTGTACGGATGCAGGGAAGTGAAGTAGTCATTAAACTGGGGGATCGGATAGGAAGCCAGTTCAATGGTGAACGCCCCGTCGGCCACAGCCTCACTGCCTCTCACCACACTCTCCTGCGCTCCCCAGCCATCACTGGCCACCCAGGTGAAGGTGACGTTCATGCGGTTGGCTGCCACCAGCAGCTCACGGGCGTCTTCACTGCGGGTAAACAGGATGACCACCTTGGCGTTGGACTTCTGCTGCAGGGAGCGGATCACGTTCTCATAACTCCAGCGGCTCATGGAGCGGCTCACCTTGGCTGAAGTTGCAATGCAGATCTGGCGGGCACGAGCCTCCTGCTGGAAGGCATCAATGCCAGTCTCCCCATAGTCACCTTCTGATGCCACCGTCGATACGTACGTCCAGTTGAAGTAACGCAGGATCTCTGCCATGGCCTTGGCCTGGTAGAAGTCAGGGGGCACGGTGCGGGCAAAGTAGTCATAGCGGGTCTTGTCGCTGAGCTTGGCACTGGTAGAAGCATAGCTGATCTGAGGGATTTGAAAGAGTCGCAACAGGTTGGCCACCTGGAATAAGTGAAAGACACCAGAATGATTATGTTTGTTACTTGAATCAGCCTTCACACAATATCAATTAACCTTCATTAAGGGTACTGTAAGTATTAATATGCATATTATTCTGATATATTAGTTGGAAAACTGGTCATTAACTTATTACAGTTCACACAGAAAACATACACCTGCCAACTGTGGGAATTGTTTTAATTGCTCATTATTAAATAAATTAATGAAATTGGCTACACTACATGTTTTTCCCCTGCAGATGCAATTAGTCTCACCCCATTCAGTCTCTCAGTTCACTGGATCCCTGCTGGGTCTTTCACAACTTAACTCTCCTGCTGACTGAGTGGCGAGATCCTGCATTTAACAATTATGGGGGTTTGCCTGTCTACCTCATCTTTTCTGATCTGCAATGCTGTCAACAATGTTAACCAAAGAATATGTACAGAGGACTGAGTGGCTACAGGTGTTTAGTCACAATGGACAGAATTTGCTCTACTCCAAAAATGAACACATTTTCAGAAAGTTCTTGCTCTGCTTTGGAGAGAAGAGAGAAGTAGACAGGGAGAGACAGCGAGGGGTTGAGGGCAGAGATTGGGATGTGAAAAGGAGTCAAAGTATCAGAGAATGTTGAAACTTTGCGTTTTCTGTGTAATAGGTTTTGTCAGCGTCGTGACACTGCTCGCAGTGTGCAGAAGCAGCTACCGACTATCTTTTGCTTCAGGCACTTCTGTGGAAGCCTAAGGGGTGCCGGTCTGATCAGTCAGAAGAATGCCAACCTAAATCTGGTTGACTTTAATCCTGGCTCTCACACCAGCCCACTCATGGCACAACATCTTGAATGCCAATGATTCATTCCTGAGAAAGTCAGAGAGGAAATTCACATTCAAATGCACACACTAATTTATCATTCCTATATTGTCCAGTATAAGTATGATATGATAAGCATGGAATGGTCTTCTCTCTTTTACCCAAATAATTGTCATGTTGTTATAATAATGGATTACTACAAATTATGCCATTGTTGTAGGAGAAGAGTTCCCTGCATGAATAAGTAGCCTTTTCATTTGTTTTTTAGGGCAATATTATAAGGCCCACTGTCTCGGATATATCTTTACTGAATAAACGTCTTGAAAATTGGCCAGCAGTTTCTACAAATGATTGCATTTTTTGGCTATAGAATCACTTTGATATCACATTGAAAATTGAATGAAATAATTTTGGAATATTGCTGATTGTCATGTGATGCTTTATGTGCTGTACTGTGGGATTACAAACAGTAACAGGTTGTCGAGGACATAATTAAGGAAATTACAACTTAAATACATTTTGGGGAATGACAAATCAAAGCATTTTCTTTTTTAATTAAAAGGCACCCACACAGTAAAACCAGATATATACTGTATATACTGTAGATATTAGTATGATGTGGCCAGAGTTCCTTCCTGCAGCCAGTATGCAAATTGCAGGTGCATTGGTCATAAAAATGGCTAAATTAAATGATTTGAATGGAGAACAGTCTAACATTCAACATTTGTGCCAGAACAGACGAACAGACAGGTCAAGTCAAACAGGATTAACAGACACTTTGTTGATTAGTATGTATCCCCACTGAAAAAGAGGGCAGCGCAATGAGACATTACAATACATCTAGTGTGATGTGCCTCAATGGATTTTAATCACGGGATCTTTGTTATTCTGCGGAATCAGAGAGATAAATATTAAATGAGCCAGTGGCAGTGATTTCCAGACCACTAGATTTATTGGAATTAATGAGAGAACGTTTCACAGAAAAATGAAATACAACAGCCCAATCAAGAATGACGGGACTCGATTTTTTACCGCCACCCAAACAATGTCATACAGAGGCAGTGTTGAACAGATTCACCAGTTCGACATTAGAGCTATTTCTGTCTCGTCTGTGGCGTAGCAACGGAAAAACGAATTGGAAATCTAGATTGTTGAAACACATGAGTGAGCATTTCATATCAGTTCAAAGGTTGGTTTCCCCTGAGAGTTTCAGGTCAACTGGAGAAACCCTGATTATGCAGACAGGCTAATAATCACATTTCTACATTAAATCGTCTCTCTCCGTAAATCGCCTTGACATGCCTTTCTCAACATGCGGTGAGACAGCTGGCGGCAGCGTGCTTGCTCTCTTAGGAACAAATCAGAGTATGATCTAAAGTGGCAAGTGACACATAAACACCATCTGATTAATCATTTTCACATCACTCAATTATTCTTTATTAAAAACTGCAAAACCGATTCCCATTGTGATAAATTCTCATGAGGGTCTTCTCCACAATTCCTTCATAGATGCATATGAACACGTTTCATGACGTTTAATCCTGAGCCCAGTCTACTTCTTGGATTTAGTTGTGTGAACTTTGAGTGAACTTACCTAGTCTTTCCTTTCAACCCCCACAAATATATCACGTAACAAAGCATTCAACAACTCTCAGCTTTATTTCCAGCCCACAAGAGGAGTTCAGCATGTTGGTGCCCCAGGAGTACTCGCCATACATAAAAAAAAAGATCACTTGCTAATTGTAGACACTATGATAGAAGAATGAATGAGAATATTGTGAATTTTTATTGAAATCCAGACCCAAATGCATTCCAAATATTACATCTTCCCTGATGTTTCTGCGCTGCAAAAAGGAAATCCCTGACTACAGAGTTCAGCCATTAACATTGTCATTATATTTTCATGTGACATCACTCAAAGAAATATTTCCCATCAACAAATAAAAAGCAGTATGTTTGAGAAGTCCTGCCTTGATAGGAGAATTTCAAATTGTAAACCAGAAATACCTTTCCATATTAACAATAACATGTATTTTTGAAGGACATGTAACCATGATGTAAAGTCAAAATCTGTGTAGAAACCAGCCGTTAAGAGTTTCACCTAAAAAGATAAGTAAGGTAAGAAACATGCGCTAACACACTAATAGGTCTGTAGGTGGTATAGATAATTTAAAGCCTGATATATTTGCTTGAGGATGATTAGTCACATAGATGCTGACTGAACAGTGAGGGGGTTTAAATTAGTTAACAACTTCATAAAATTGCTGTGATAGGCATTTTTGTTCACTTTAAGGAGCGTGGACACATTCTGGTTCCCGTTGGTATGTTTTAACACAAAGGCAGTCGGAAAGGCTGAGAGGGCTCCTGTAGGGAAGATAGATACAGGAGGTTCTGGTGGGATTTGAATCCAGGCCAGCAAGACTGCATGTGATTCATAAGCTGAGGGTCTTAACCATCTCTGAGCATTCAGTCTTTCTAGACAAAGAAGGCACAGAACACATGCAGGTGCATTAACATATCGGCAGATGTACCTGTAAGTTTAGATATGACTTTGCATTAAACATTTAAAGCAGAAGAACGAGACCAAGATGACCAGCAGTCAATTAAAACCTTTACGTGCTCCTTAAAATTAATTTAATACTCAATCAGCTTGTCAAACATTTAAAAAAGCAAAACATTTTCTTTGTGGAACCTTTGTCTGTACATTGATATATTATTTTATAGACGTAATACTTAACCTGTAATATATATATATCAGTATTGGGTGTCTGGCATAGTTGTGTTAAAGTAATCATTTTCTCTACACAGGTACAAAAGTAAAAAACAAAAAAAACGCAACGTTATTCATCCATTCTGCTGAAATTTGGCTATGCTTGCGGTAGTGAATGAGTAATTTCTCTGCAGGGTATTAAAGGGAGCTCTATGCCAGTTGAGTAATCCACTTACATGTGGCTTATGGAGGTTATAAAGCACAGTGCCAGACGTGTCACCAATACAATGGGCTTATTGGAAATCATTATATAGATGTTCATGTGGCTTATATGAAAAGCCAAGATCCTTCCACCTGCCAAAGCCTGTGACTGATGCTGTGAGCGTAGAGACCATTGGAGGCAGATATGGAGCATTATGGAGATATGGATTCCATGACCAGGACAGTTACCATGTTCTTTTTGACCACTTATGATCATATATGATTTTGATAGACTTTTTCTTTTCTTTTTTTTGCCATAGTGCCCCCCGCTAACTAGTTACAACTGCACAAGGATTTTCACTCAAGAATCTCAACTGTAACGGGTTCAAAGGAGCACAAAAGTCCTGGAGCTTAAGACAAGAAGAGCTCGAAGTATAAGTCGCATGACACCAGAAAAGTTGAGCCAAAAGAGGGAGAGATGTGCAATGCATTAAGGGCTTCTACGGCAAGTTTATATCCTGCAGACATTGTTGATCAGCAAATTGCACTTGGAGGGAATTGTGTCTTCCTGCCTACAGCTGCAGGTTTTCAGGAGGCTGTGAGAATGTGTTTCCTGATTTGCGAATCTCCTTCATTGCAACAGAATTCAGTATATAACACATAGACAGACCTGCATGTGCATCATTGTCTCTGCTGTTGTACAGTAAATGCATGTAATTATGCATGCATGTACACAGGAAGTTGAAGAGGAAAACAGTCTTTAGTTAGTTTAGTTATGTATTTAATTTAGTATTTATCAGTAAATTTAGTTATTTCACCTGCTGACAATATTAGTTACTAGAAAAGGTGCTCAAATGACATGTATGCTGTAGTTTAATCATCCCACTGCTCAAAAGCAACCTGTAACATCTATTAATTTAGTAAGACAAGGTTTGGGGTCAGTTACACTATACTGATTTATGTATAAGAACATTCTTATCCTAGTCTTAGTATTTTTGTGTTGTGTTGTACTAAAGGGAAAACCAAATGGTCAGCCATTTTGGGCCTTTCTTATTTTTATTTAGACAGAAGAACAAGAGGAGGGTTACAGAATCTCCGAGTTTACACACAAGGGGATTCTGAACACCGACAGACTCGCAAAACCTTGTTCCACCCTGCAGGAATTGTTGCTTGCATGTAAAGCAGATCTGATGTTTGATTCTTTCATGGGACTAAACTGCAGGTATATATGCCGGAGGTTTTAACCACACGGTTTGGCTTCCAATCTCATACTCTCAGCTATA
Source organism: Macquaria ambigua (assembly GCA_008360985.2). Lineage (NCBI taxonomy): Eukaryota > Metazoa > Chordata > Actinopteri > Centrarchiformes > Percichthyidae > Macquaria > Macquaria ambigua. Next base: position 292,363 of record VMKM01000007.1, on the reverse strand, counting down.
GGGATCAACCTGCATCAGACAGCACCTTATTTAATTAAGGAAATTAACAAGTGGCCCAGTGTGGCTTTGCACTGCAGAGTCTGTTACTGAGCAGATTACTGTGAAAGTGGTTTCCTCCCAAGCAGTGAGAGCATGCAGGACCTGGTAGCTGCATTTGACACAGAGACACCGATTAACAGGATTGTTCTTTTCAGCTGTCGTATACAGTTTCCGTAGAGATACCCCTAAGGCACCAGCAAACACCATGAGCTAGAATAATTCAGACTGCCCATGTGAAATGTCAAAATACAGTTGTATAACACAGCATAACAGCTATTTATACATGATGAAACTTGATAAAAGTCCATAAATTTGTATATCTCAAGAAAATTACCAACATAGTGTTTTAGTTTATAGAAACATGTTGCCCTTACAAATGCAGGAAGTGTAGGATTTACTGGTATAGTTGATTAAAAATTAAATACAAATGCACTTTCTTTTTTTAAAATATGCTTTGATGCTTTGGAGATGCGGCACATCATCTCCAGCACATTTCACGTACTGCACTTATTTTGAATTGTGTCTGCTTAACATACTGTTATGTTGGATGAGAGGCATTAAAGAGAAAGAAATAACGAAAGACGTGAGGAGAGACACAGTCAGGGCAAAAGTCAAATAACAGCGCTCGAGATATACAGTAAAACAAAAATAAGAGACTGGGTGAGTGTCCTGGTCCAGGAAATATCAGGCCTACTTTGTAGAGATGTCATGATTTTTTTCTACATGAAAAGTCCATCTGCTCTTCCCAGAAGACTGTCCCAGTGTGCTTCTACAGCAATAACACTGTATTCCCTGAGCAGCAGTCCTTAGCTCCACTCAGTATCACACATATACGGCCCACTGCAGTGCTCTGAAACGCACATGCAAACACATATATGAGGAGCGGACATGCATGCACATACAGCGCACGCATAGTGTATAGTTAAGAGTACACACTGGATCATTATTAGTTTATTTCTTATGATTTAGTTGCTTGGCAACAGCTTTAACAGGGTGGAAATATGAACTGTTAGATACCTAGAGCAAGGATGTTTTTTGATCACGTCCTGCCCCCACATCCTGCTGGATAATATGAATCTCCTTTATGCTGCAGTAGTCTTTCAAAGCCCCCAGAGTCATGCAACCATTCACACTACTCCACATGTGCAATGGCTGCACCTCCATTCATTTACAGCTTTTGACGTGTACTCGCTTCCATTCATTTCATTTCTTTCCTCTGTGACTCAGTGCATTATCACCTCTTTACAATCGGTTCTGTTCTGTCAAACATCACTGACATGTTCAGTGCGATCCAGCAGGAAAACTGGTAAGGTTTAGGTCAACCAAAAATCCATATACATGAGGAACCAAATTGGGGTTCAGCTGACTTCACGCCATCCTGTCATTCATATCTGAAATCGGGGAACATTCACTGAGCTCGTGAGGTGGACATGATATGTCTTTCACACAAATAGTGGGTTCTGCCAAGCCACTGAATAATCCAATCACATGTGAATTATTTACGATTTTGGGAGCACGTTCTTTACTTTTAGCCATGAATAATGCATTTTCACTGCATGGCTTTACTGATACGTTTCATCATTATTGTTCTCTCTGGCATGAATTCTGTCATGTGTGTATCCGTGTTTAAATCCTTTGTATGACGCATGTATGCTCCAGAGATTGGCACTGTCTACCTGCAGATGAAGACAATTCTATAAATAGGGTTGTTTGTGGATGATAAAAAATGGAATTCTTGAGCTCGCTGAAAGCTCATAAATTTACCTTATTATTCCACTCACACAGTTTAGTCTGCAAATGTCAAGCAGTGTGTTCACATCAGGATCTATATCTTTAAATTCCAGCATGCATCCTTGTGAGTGTGTCTTCTCCTGTCTCATTAATCTGTAAAAATTACCACATCTCAGACAGCGCGCTAAAGTATTCAGTTAATTGATAAAGGTACCATTACACAATAAGAGCTTTCATCCAACAGCCCCGGAAAAAGCTGGGTTTCTACTTCCAGATAGCGATTTTTGTGCTCTGCTCTGAAAGATCAGAGCAGGTAATTTTTCATTGTTTGCAGATTGGTTCCAGAAATTTCCTCTATCTGTGTTTCATGCCTGAGAATAGTTCGGTGAGCGTTTGAGTATTTGACATTCCAGAGGTGTTCCTCAAATGCGCCCTGGTGATTATGATGTTTTTCCTGGGGGATGCTCTCTTACCAGTGAGTCATATTTAGCAGCACAGACTGCTGTCGGGGTAACAAAAGTGGAGTCCCTTGCATGTATTAATCAGAAGCCAGCCCCGAGGCTAGATGTTCCTGGACTGTAATTGTGGAATATAATACATCTCTGAGTAATCCACGCCTTTAGGATACTGAGGAGTAATAAGACTAGCGTTCCCTCAGCAGCTATATCCAGAAAGATTCATATACTGGATGCAGAGTGACAGTGTTTTGGAGATTGTTTATGATTAAAGCTTTTTTGCTACTGAATATCTTGTACTGAAGGTATACAGTTATCTTGTCAGTGCTGCAGCTCTTCACACATGAATGAAGATGCTGAATGTACTGAACATGTCATCACAAGGTCATTACTCACCTTGCACTGATAGCCTGCTGTTTAGATAGACCACAGGGAAGATGTTCAAGGCTAAACACTTAAATCACATAAATATTTCTGCAAGTAGATTCATTCAAACGTTCAAGATGGCGTCACAGACTTCCCTCTGACTGTTTAAGATACAGGCTTTTGATTCTGAAATGGTTCGACGCCATATGATGCTATGTGACTCACTCCATACCCCCCCACCCCCCCACCCCACCCCAACCGTGATCATATCTCCCTGTGACTGTCTCAGTGTTTCTGTGAAACATGATCTCGCATTCGATCCCTCTACATCCTCTGTGTGCGGGCACACCTCTGCCAAACCACCAGACAGCCCGGCAGCAACCACAGATGGGGGAGACAGGACCTAGCCTGCAAGAGCGTCAAACTTCGCCTCCACACTTAACTCAATCTGTGCCCATGTAACGCCAGCATGGCTGGGCTAGGCCTGCAGCCAGATCCGCCCCCATATCTGCGATTGTCACACCACAACACCAGCAGCACAGCAACACGCTCCTTCATTGTGACAGATTTAGATGGCACTCTGCGTTCTCACCACCTGTCAGTTCACCATGTTCCACCATGTCGCCATGGCGATAAGGGTCTTTAGACTAATATTGTTAGTTGTCCTGTAACTGCCTTGCCTTTGGGGTGAAATACACACATCTGACTTAACCGCCTGCCGCTCACACAGAAGGGCTGTCCTGGTCGCTTTTCACACAGTCAGGCTGGTTCACTTAAAGGTCTGACTGGCTATAGATTATGCACAAACCAGGCAGCTACAAAGGACAGAAACATTATGTGGAGATGGTATCTGCAGAGCAACAACCAGCGGCAGCACAGAAATGCCACACATTCACATGCCCCAAATATATATCTTTGTGCTATAACAATAAAGCAGCACATAAACAGATACACCTCGTCTTGTTTTAAAGCATCAGGTAGATTAAATAAGTTGCAACGAAAGCCAGTGTTGTCTTTAGTAGAGGACATAATTATCTATTTTTTAAAAAGCTTATTAGTGATTAAAAAAATAAGGTATGAGCAAATGAACAGTTCTCGAAACTGAGTGTAGTTGTCTGACATGATTAGAAGCTTACCAACCAGCCAAGAGAAAGAGCAAGAGCTAGCACACCTCACTGAACTGCATTACAATACAATATAGAGGGTTATTCATGGTGAGAAAGGGAACTGTGTCCTGTGGTGCACTCCTACTGATGAGGAAGATTCAGTGAGAAGCTAGGGCAGACCTCAGACCTCAGGCTTGTAATAGTACATCCATAAATTACCACAAGACAGGGGCGCTCTCTGAGGAGCCCCAGATGCAGCGTTTCACTAAAATTACAGCTCGTTTATCAAATCCTTTATTTCCAAACTGTCCTTTTCACCAGGAATCCCAATATAGCTGTTCTGAATCCTCCTCTTACATCATGTCCCAGGAGCTCTCTACCTTTATAATGTATCATTGTACTGTACTGTGTGTTTGGCATTGTGTTTTGTCAGCAGGGAGACCAAAACATTTGTTTTGGAACTAAAGAAAACAGAGACGTTTGCAGAGTTCCAGTACAATCGGGGGAATATTAAACCTAACATACTTTTAATAGCAGTATTTACTCATTCAAATAAAAGTAGATACCCTATATTAAGTTAACACACTGCTTTAAACTTGTCTACAAAATACAGACACTTGTATGACAGCAGATAGACACTGAAGCAGCTACTCACTGTGATTAATTTATTGTTGGCATATCGGTGCTGACATGTCTACTGCTGGCCGCTGTTGTCTACAAATCATGACTAAAAAGTATGGAAGGATGCCACCTCCAGCATAGTGTCCTGAAGTACCCACTGGGGAAAGCTGCTAACAGCAGACCGCCACTGGCAGGGGTTCGTGCAGTATCTATGCTTTATCAATGATCTGAAGCCAATTATTATTTCTGGATAGGCAGAAGTCTGTTCCTTTCTTCTAACAAGCAGATATCTGGAACATGAGGCTGCGCGTCTCGAGTGAGGTGAACCATACTCTTCAGCCGAGACAGCAGACACGGTCCTCTGGCTGACTGAGCCAGGATGACGAGTTTAAGTTAATGCTTTCAGGCATGTATATTTGTGGATATTTACAAATCTCAGTTCCACGTGACACACCAATCCCTTTTTTTTTTTACAATGACTTGAAA